>JASJET010000048.1:1200000-2400000 GCA_034092305.1 Diaprepes abbreviatus
TTAGACTTCCTAAGATTGATGTAGGACCAGAATGATTGGGGCTTCTTTTTAAATTTCGCTTCAACATTTCCAAGATAAGTACTGTAGGACGTACGGATAAGATTTCTTACAACTGTCCTAGCTTTCCTGAAAGATAAATAATCACAAGTCTCATGAGATCTTTTATATTTCCGCCATAGCAACTTTTATTTTTTTTATAAGCCAATTACCCCATTAGTGAACCAAGATGGGTACTTACTATGCCTGAACAAGGTCTTTGGTACCGTCTCATTAGGAATTACATCTATATGCTGATAAAACACCACCACAGCCTCTTCAACAGCAAGATCCTCACGCAAAATAGACCAGTCACTGTCGAGCAGAAGCTGGTACATCCTAGGAATATCAGTCTTTCTAAAATTATATGTCTACCGTTCTTCTAATTTAAATTTGTTTTGCTTGCACGTGCGATAGGGACATATTATCAACAATGGAGGATAATACACATCAACAGGTAACTTTGCCGAATCAGATTCAACAACTCTGCAAGAGTTCAGTGATCCAAGCACAAAGTCAAGAAGCCGATTGTTGTGATTTTTTACATTATTGAACTGATATAAGTTTTAGAAGTTAACAAAATTACTAATGGCATGTAGTTTTGGAGTATTTGGTTTGGTTTGGATGCAGTTCAAAACAACTATTTAGAGCAACTGCCTCAAAAATTAAAATAGCTATTATGATTGCCAACCTCCGCAATGGAGAAGGCACTTGAAGAAGAAGTTTTGGAGTGTTCGTATAGCAAATTTCGGATTTATTTTTGCATTTACGTGGCGGTAATTATTTAAATCATTGTTCTTATATTGTAGCCTTGAATTTTCTCTGTCATCCATTTCTTCTTTATGATTGTCATTCGATACTCTAGCTTATTTTATGGTACGTTATTCAAGGTTGTTTTAAAGTTTCCTCACATGATGGTAACTATAACCACAAGAAATTCAAAGGACGTATTAGTCTAAGTAAAAACCAACATTCTAACAGAAATCCTAACATGGCATTGCCACCTGAGAGGACAATAGATCCTTCGGATTGCAGTACCCACATACCCATCTCCGTATGGAGTCATAACCATGATCAGTTTTGTCCGATATTTTATTTTATGATATGATAAAGCCTTATTCCAAAATACGGCATCGTTTCATCATGATTTTTTTTAGAACGATTTAGAAATTTTTTTTACAATTTCACAAAACCAAATTTTTGGTCGCAAAATACTTCAGAAAACACCAAATCATAAATGAAGTGATAATAAATTAAAAACACGAGTGGAAAAAGTTACTGAACATTGCAGGGCATATACATATCTCGTATGTATCAGAATGTCCAACGTGCGCCTGAATTAATATAAATAATTAAAATAAAAATGTTAATAATTTACATTAAGGATATAGTGTGTCCCTGCGAAATAAAACAGAACCAAGCGTTTACCCTAACATTTAAGAAGGTTTTTCCTTAACAATAAACAAATTCTACCCAAGTAGAATAAAGACAATTCTATGAATTATCCACAACGAAGAGAAATTCTCATGGTTAAAAAAATAACACCATTGTGTGCATACTAATTCGGATAATGTATTTTGCCTTTGTTTCAAAATTTTTAGATCTTTTGTTAAGTGCTTGCAATGATTACAAATAAGATGAATTAAATGTTGAAATACAATGTATACAGTGTCTTTATCAAAATGAATATGTTAATGTCTTATTAAACATTAGAAGAGTTGTTAGCAAAAATTTGTTTCAAATATGATTTCACGAGATGAGAAATTTAGAATAGTTGAAAGGAATTTCATTTTGCTTTTTAAAGTTATGTGAGACGTAATCCAGATTCTCGAGTTGCTAACGTCAGGAGAAGTAATTAGTAATCTCGCAAATTGGCACACACATCTTCAAACAATATTTCGAGAATTAAGATTAAAATAAAAAATAAATAAGTTCCCCTATCGATTTGTAAAGGTAGTAAATATTAAGAACTCGAAACTTTCTTTCCTTTACAGTTGATCCGTGTGAGATGCAATAGCAGTGGATATATCCACATTATGCCGTTGTAGTGCTGAAATCACATTCAGCAAACATACAACTATATGTAGCTCCGTGCACGGAGGAACTCGTGAAAGCCGCATAAACATATATACGCCATCCGGCGGGAGGTCGGCGAAGCCGCGTTCAGTATTTGCATGTTTCCTTCTGATCTGTCCTTTGCACAGCCAGGTGCATGTCGGTACCCTGATGAGTCTAGTAGAGACGAAACATGTTCCTCTGCCGTATCACTGTGGCGGGGAGGGTAAGTTTTGAATTTCTTCTCGGTATGGTGGTACAGGTAAGCCATCATCTCGATAGTGGTGGAATAGGATAAATTGTTTTCCTTAGCAATTTGTTCAAACTGTGCAACCTCTAACACGGAAGGGATATGGTTGGAACGAAGTTTGCATTTACTGTTCGCATTTTACTTCGTTCATGCACGGAGCTGCATATAGATGTACGTTTGCTGAATGTGATTTCAGCACTACAACGCCATAATGCAGATATATACAGTGCTATTGCATCTCACACTAAGGAATCCGTGAAAGCCGCATAAACATATATACGCCATCCGGCGGGAGGTCGGCGAAACCGCGTTCAGTATTTGTATGCTTCCTTCTGATCTGTCCTTTGCACAGCCAGGTGCATGTCGGTACCCTGATGAGTCTAGTAGAGACGAAACATGTACCTCTGCCGTGTCACTGTGGCGGGGAGGGTAAGTTTTGACTTTCTTCTCGGTATGGTGGTACAGGTAGACCATCATCTCGATGGTGGTGGAATAGGATAAATTGTTTTCCTTAGCAATTTGTTCAAATTGTGCAAGCTCTAACACGGAAAGGATATGGTTGGAACGAAGTTTGCGTTTACTGTTCGCATTTTACTTTATATATATATATATATATATATATATATATATATATATATATATATATATATATATATATATATATATATATAATATTTATTTTTGTATCTTAAACCTTATGTTAATATTTTTCTGCAATACTTTCTTGGGTATAAGTTTTCCCATTTGAAAATCAAATAACAACAATTTTCCTGACGTTTCGCTATAACATAGTGAGCTTCTTCAAAGATATGGTATATTTATCTTGAATCTTGAAAGTAGCTTTGTGCGTAAACATACCCAAGAAAGTAGTACAGAATATATATATATATATATATATATATATATATATATATATATATATATATATATATATATATATATATTAATATAACCCTTTATTTAATTTATTTATGTATTCTTGACAAAGTGGTGATACTAACGGTATAAATAGTTATTTTTATTTGGTGTTTGTCCAGTCAAATTTCAGTTGAAAAAACAAACACTTTCATATTAGATCTCGAATCAAATGAAGTATTAGATTGTTGAAAAATCAGTAAAATAATCAATTATTCCAGCAAAAATCGCTCAGCTGTCGCCATTTCATAAAGAAGAATTGATAAATATATTAGACGTTAATAGTATTGTCTTGTCTTTATTAATCCCGTACAAATGATATGAATAATTTTATCTGTATAATAATATTTATTAATTCAGAATAGTCTTGTTATAAGTTTTATGCATAATAAAATTATGTGCAAATGCAAGAATAAAAAACGATCAACTGTGTGTTAGACACGCATATGATAGGGTTCTGTAGCCGTTTCAGAATAAATACCTACTTAATTAATATAATTTAAAAATTATCAGAAACAGAAAATTTCTTTGACAAAGTTCAAAGTAATTAAGCCTTTGAATGTTTTATGAAATTTTTACTCAAGTATAACAAGAAAACAATGCATTTAATTACTAATATAGTTGCCTTCTTACTTTTAATGCCTTATTTTAATCAAAAAATATCACTACTCTTACCGTAGTTCATCAATTATCAGACTTACTATTTTGTGAATAATTAAAAATTTACAAATAATATAAACTTCTGACTGAAATTATTAAATAAGTAACTATTTTAAAAAATAAGACATCATATCTAATCCCGGCGCATTCACCTCATATGTGTATGGTGAAACTATAAGATTTGATTTTTTAACCAATTGTGGCGATAGTTGTATCGGTTCGTCAAGAAAGTAATTTTGGTTTTGTAGCGTGAATTTAACGCATTTCTTTATACAAAGAATAAACTTTAAGCAATTATATATATTCCATTTTGTTCGATGTGAAAATTTTACCATTCAGAGTTTTACAGATTTTCAAATAAATGGTAATCACATAGTGCCACGTCAGGGCTCTATGGAGGATGCAACATATCCTCCCAACCAAGCTCCAATAATTTCCCACGATATACTAAAAAGATCATAACGGATCAATTCCTTGTCAATTTGCACACTTCTTTCATTGCTTCACTAGTTCTTGACAGTAAATATCTGAATTGATTGTCAGGCCTCTTGGAAACAGCTCAAAATATACATTATCTTTGTAGTTTCACCAGTAGCGTAACTAAGAGTATGTGCGTCCCCCCCTCCCGCAGATTTCGAAATGTGCTCTACTATTTTGCACCGCGGGGTCTGCGGGATCGTTATTTACGCCACCGAGTCTCACTAAATTGGCAACACGAGCTTTTGTCGATGCAATTCAGCTTTAGATGCGGTTTGTGCTAGTTCGTCATGTTTGGATCACGATAATTTTCGAAGGGTATTACCGTAGATGACCCATTCTTCATCACAAGTAATGACTCTTTTAAAAAAAGGGTAGGTTTCATTGCGTATGAGATGCATATAGCAAATATTGAATCATCGTGTTAAATGAATCTCTTTTAATTCATACGGAACGAAAATATCAAACCCTTTAGCGAGTCCAAGACATTTTAAGTGATATTCAATTCTCTCTGCAATCTCTTGAACAATATGACGATTCTGTTCAATTATGGCTTTGATTTGGTCATCATCAATTAGAACGTTGGTTATCTTTCAGTGAAAAATCTCCAAAATGCAATTCTATAGATCAATCCTTATATGTGCGTTTTGTTATGCAATCGACACCATAAACTTCACATATCATTTTGTAAGCATCAGCAGCTTTCTTTCCTGTCGAAAATGTTCGTTTCTGCATTCCATGTTAAAATTAACCCTAAATTACAATTACAAACAAAATTACGCACAAATTATTTACAAAGCAACTTAAATATGACATGTGATATCAAATACCAAAAGGAAACACCATAACACTGACAGCAGTCCTATAAAACAATCGGAACTCTCTCTATGTGTGTGACAACCAAAACCACTATTTTGCCGACCCAATATCTCATGTGGAAATTCATAATGCCTTTAGAACTGCGTTGTAGAAAGCGTTTAGACAATAATATTACTTTTTTACATGTTAAGACTTTAATTATGAATAAAAGATATTAAGTGTTTTATTATACCTTTAAATATTACTAAATATTGTTATTATTTACGTAGGCTTTCAATTATTAACTATATAACTAACAATATTTTTAACAGAGAAATTTAGCTTCTTACTTAAATGTAAGAGAAAAAGTAATAGGCTTACATACAAACAATTATAACAATAAAACTAACTACACACATGAATTTATTTTTTGCTCACCATTATTGTCTGTACATTTTATACATCGCTTTTCTATATTTCAAAATTATTATAAAAATTCCACACTGATTCTTACTCTAAAGTACTATTCAATCAGATTTAACAGATCTTTAAAGTTATTACTTTTAAATTAATATGCATGATACGTTAAAAATAAAAATAAAAACTTGTGATGCCGAGTATAATAAACGATGTAACCTCTGGACTCAATCATGAGTGCTTACATATCATCTTCAATAAACAGGTTATTTAATTAAAAATCGAATAGTATCTCATTTAAAAAATCCCCACTTTGTATTATAAAAATATAAAATATATTATAGCGCCAAGGGATTCTGGTAGATAATACAGGTCTACAAAAAAATGCGGCCGTGTTTTTTGTTAGACAGCTGGGGGTTATTTACAAAACAATTTCCTGCGTAGGTTCCGAATCCGGAGTCAGAATCGACCCATCACGTTAGGATTTGAGATATTTGAGGTTATGTACCCGAATATGGATTTATTGGCTACTTTGGAGGTTATGTGCAAGACGCACAAAATGTTTTTGGTCTTTTTTTCTAGTTGCTTCATTTAATACTATACTTACCCTTCAAAATAAGCTATTAAGCGATCACCTAAAATTTTTTATGGCAAAGTTACGGCCATTTTAAGTTCAGGTTAGTAGGTTTTTAGAGAAAAGTAGGTTTTTTGATTCGCCGTTTTGAATCCATCATCTTAAAAGTGAAAATTTTCATGACATTTCAAAAATGAATCCATGTAATTATGGCCCCTTTATGGCATTAAAATTGTTAGTAGAACACTAATCTTCATGAACGACCCTGATTCTTGTAAGTTGTTGAAGCCAAAAATGGTGAAATTCAGATGGAAAAGCTCATTTGAGCACATCAGTCATATTTTTGAAAGGCCCGTACTTATCAGCATGCGCACAATCGATTTCCTGTTACCGATCGGTAGGTTTGATCGTGTGATTCGTAAAGAAACCATATTTGTATTTCGTAGTTTTTACCTTGTAAGTTATGTGCGATTTAGGTAGACATAATAATAATAATAAGTGAGTTATTTAGTGGTGTTTTATTTAGTATACTGAGCTCTTCAAAGTGTGTTTTGCCAAACAAGGGCAAAAATATTTACATATTTTCGAAGTACGGTCCTGTCGATGCTCAGCTGAATATTTTTAGTGCACATGCCCAAAAGCACGAGACAATGTTTACGTCTCAATATGGTAAATTTTTCATTTTGGAGATTAAATTATGCGGGTCTAACGAATATTGTGTCTAGGTTTTAAAAACAAACTTGGGAATTCGTCATCACACTTTTTTTTTATTTACTATAGTTTTGCCAAAACCCGTTCATCCCTATCAAAATATATTTTCAGTCATTACTAATATATTATAATAAGGCTGCATTTCTACTAAATCCATATGCCATTTGCGCTTAAAACAACACTTCAACTACTTCTGTGTATCCTTTTTGCCGGTTTATGGAATTCATCTACAGTGTTTCTTTAATATCCGCACTCGTTGGAAAAGCGCCACCATGTAAAAAATACATAAAATTTTTAAGTTTTTTTCTTATTGAAATTAAAGACAAGACATGACTGGACTATGCACTTTAATCACCAGCCTATTTCCTAAGGTGCTTATCATACCTCAAGTTTATTAACACCTTTTTAATATTTTTTTCCTTTTAATGCCCTTTTAGAATCCAACGCAAGCGCTTGGACTCTGGCCCTTTAAAGGTCTTTTTATTCGAACAGTGTTGACAAATGTAAGCGTATTTCCTATAAGTGAGGAAGTACCAATTATTTAAATATGTAAATCGATGTTTATTTTATGTAAGATATTTTCGTAATGGTGAAATCTGGTTAAATGATGAATCAGTACAACCAAAAAGTATTAAGCTGGACGTTTGCTTAATATTTGGAATTTTCTGAAAATAGGCAGATATATATTTGTTCTCCACAAAGCATTTGTACATCATTCGTAACGTTGCACATAATGTGAAGTGAAGAATGTTAGATATATGATAAATATTGACATTCCTCAAGTTTTACTACTCCGAAAGTATTTTTTTATTTCAGAGTTTTAATTAATGCAACAAAAATTCTCATAAATTAATGCAAGACGAATTCAAGTAATTTTAATTCCCATTAATTTTGCATGTCCAAAATTAAAGCAGATATAATCTGAACAACACCCTTTATCAATCCGACAACGCCGCACTTTCCCCGATCGACCCAAAACCCCAAAGCGCTCCCAGCATCACCTTACAACATCTCGATTACATCCCGAAATAATCAGCGAATAATTTTTTCGCTCGAAATCGATCGCGACCGGTAAAAATCGTGTCATTTCGCTAGAATTACGCGCATCCAAAACCTAATCGTCCTGTTACAAGCTCAATTTGTGACACTAAAAACAATAATAATAATCATTTGTAGAGGTCGCGAGCATGTTTATTATTTTTAACAATCGGTAGAACGAGAGCGTGAACGGTGCCTTGCGGAAAGGCGGAAAAAAAAATCGACGCGCGAAATTTTCGATTTCCTTTCGTCCTAAACAAGTGCGCGCCTCCTAGTGATTTCGATAGTGAGAAAAAAAATTAAGGGCGTGATTTTTAGGACTTAATTCGCCTGAATTTATTTCCAAAAACAATTTTCTATTGATATAAAAAAAATCGGACGTTTTTGTCGAAATTATTATTTCTTTTCTTAGTGCAAGGTCAAGAAATTTAGAGACTGAAAATGACGGAGGTGGCGGAAAATGAAGTTAAATTAGCAGACAAGCCGTCTGAAAATCCAGCTGTACAGACGCAAAATCAAAGTACCGGTGAGTATCATTTAATTATTGTAAATTTCTGCTTATTTGTTCGATGTTTGCTGGATCAGCTTGAACGTATTTATACCAAGAAGTAGAAAAAAAAGTTCTCCTACGGTATCTTGTCAGTATGTCCAGTCTAATCCCGGAAACTACTGAATAAATTTTGATCTAGTTTTCGCAGTTGGTTAGGTTATGTCATGTTACAATATACAATAGATCAATGACGATGGTTTTAAGTTAAATCGGAGACAAAACAGGGATCTTGGAGCTTTCTTGGTTTACACTGACTTAACTTTTTGAGATAAATCAAAGCAATGTAAGGCGAGATTATAAATCCCAAGAAGTGCTATAGATAAGACCACTACAGCATATGTCTAGCTTTTATCTTGTCATTTCAAAATTGATAAGGAATAGTGATCACATTTTAAGAACTTCGTATAATTATTTTACATTACACACAAACAACAAGGCTTTAGACAAAAACAATCGATGCCATCGTCATCTCACTTCAATTAAACATAAAGGCATTTATGTGCTCCTTGGACCTTACACAAGCCTTTGATAGAGACAATAATAAAAGAATATTCAATATCAAGAAATTCAACAGAAACAACACAACATTGATAAGAGCAGAAAATGAAAAAATATCGCAGTCACAGATGGAAAAGGGTAAAGAGATAGTCCTAGACCAATTCCCTTTAATCTGATTATTGAAGAAGTAATCAATATGGGCCACGGCTACCAAATGTGCAATGAAGTAATTAAAATAATCTGCTATATTGATGATGAAGTTTTTAAATATTCGAGAATTTAATGAAAAATTTTAAGAAAAAATAGAAACAAGTATTGCCATTTAAATATCTGTAAGTAAATCTCACTAATTGCACATAAACATTGAAGAAGAAGTGAATAATCAAATAAATAAAGTGACTACGATCCTGGGGTTTCTAAGAGACATATCTGGCAAACTTAAGATATATAAAACTTGTGTGTGTAATGGCCTATGCAGCAGCAATAAGGGCTGGAACTATTACAACAAAATGACTATTACGGTTAGCTGAAATGAAGGTACTAAAATTATTCACAGTATTATACACTTCGTAAAAGAAATACCAAAGATAAAATAAGGCAGGAATGTGGATGTAGATGGAATCTAGGGATCCCCTGAAAAGAATGAATGAAGACAAACTAACAAAAATTGCCAAGTCCTCTAAAGCAAACACTACCAGATCTCTGAGAAAGCTCTCAAAAGATGATATTAGAGCTGAACACAGTTTTTCTTTCTCTAAAGAGAAAATTTTTAACCTTGTCAGTATACACATTGAATTTTTTACATTCTATTTTCGTCCATATTATCCAAAAATAACTGGATGATTTCTTTGCAGTTTTTTAGTGCGTTCAATTAATAACTTGTATATTCCGACACAACGCGTAAATTACGATTTCTGGCAGCAATTTTTAGTCAATTAAGACATTAAAAAATTGAGTTTCATGTAGAGTTACCACTCAAAAATGTTTTGAATTAAATGTAACATAAACATCCCTGGATTTAAACGTAATTTCAAAATCAATAAGTCAAAAAATCAAGAGAAGCATCCTTTTTTTTTGTAAGTTTTAATTGAACTTAAGTTTTTTAAAAAACCTATTTTTTTGATAAGAAGTTTCGCTGATTTTAGTATTGCATAAGCTTGTTTTCTCATATCCCTGATGGGTACACTGTTAAAAATAATCTTATTTAAAATTAATAACTTTGTACTTTGAATCGTGAATAATTTACATTTACTTTGAATTTAAAGCAAATTCATTGAAATATCAGTTCGTTATTCATTAAATTTGATAAATGGTACCTTAAATTTCAATAATGTAACTGAAAATATATGTCAGCTTTTGTACAGTCAAATTAATTCACATATACTCTAATACTAAAGGAATTTACTTTATTATTCAATATACATTGCATAAGATTACGGGAGATGGCGCAACTTGTATTGAACTTTTTGTTTAGTATGATATAAGTTGCTTAATAGACTCAATTGTCTTATGATGCGGTGTACATGTCTGTCTGCCCCATACTGACGCGAACCAATGAGTTTCGAGAACCGATCTAGATGGCGATCACTACCTATGAGAAAAATGTTCGCCTGTTCCTGGTAGTTTCAGAATTTTTTGAATTCATATTAATGTTCGTGCATTAAATATGTGATAACATGTCTCAAATTCAATGAATACTGGCTGTATACTTAACGTACATAGTCAGCTTCAAAAGTAATAACCGAACTTTAAATTTAATGTATGATCACATTAAATTTAATGAAATAAATTACTGTAAATTATTAAATCTAATGCATTACATTAAATCTATTTAATAAACATTTATGAACTTTGCTTCCAGCATGTTTACCTAAAATTAATGCATTTTCTTTTTAAGTGTACTTTATACGGGGTGATTAATAATGTTATAACTTTAATCAAAATAATCTCCCCCAAACTTGCAAAAAAGGCTTAAGTGACAATGTTTGGATCTTTGTCATTTTTAATTAAACATAGTTAGTTCAGAAAGTATTTTCAGAATTAGGGATTTTCACCATTTTTAGAAGATGACTTATAAATCTCAAAACTAATGTATAGAGAATTTTCTAAAAGTTTAGTCGTAGGGTACAGGGTAATCCAAAAATGCCACTATTTATTCTAGAAATATTCAGCAATTTAAGAGTGAGCGCAAGTTCTTAAAAATACTAATACTTGTCACAACTTCACCATTTAAAACATTTATTTTTTAGTAAAATGTCGTTTAAACTTCTTTTAAAAAGAAACTTATTTTCATCATTGATAAAACATAAAATTTATATTTGATGAAAAATAAATTAAATGTTCGACATTTATTGCACAAGAAAGTAGGTCGATTCTAAAATGAAAATAGTAACATTTTACACAACACAGAACAAAAATTGAAAATTATTTGTAACGAAAAGCTTTATTTAATCCAGGTTTTAATAGAAAGCAAAGAATATTTACTATATCTAAATCACACTATGTTGTGACAGACTTTAAAAATAAAATTTCCCAGCACTATTTTTATTACCTTGAAATTAATTCAATATATCTATTTATTATATTGATGTTGGTATCTTCGCGAATATTATTATATCATCTTGTTGTAATATAATAGTATTTGTAATTATATCTTTATATAATAAGGAGCTTAATATCTATTATATACATTCAATATACAGTGTGCAACAAAACATATGCACGAATTTGTGGATATTAAAATATGCCTTAATAACAAGACAAAAACACATTGCTTTTCAAATTGTTTTATTTATTTACAAAATTAACAAACTAAATTTACTAAAACAAAACAAAAATTTCCAACATTTGCTATGAAAACCAACAAGAACCATATTTCATAATTAAAAATACTTTCTTGATGCGATAAAACAATAGCACATTTTTAATTTATTCCATTTAAATAAAAATTTAACTAATATTTAGTTGCATAGCCCTTATTTTTTTAAAACCTCCTAGCATCTGCGTGGCATGGATTCTATAAGGTTAGATAAAATTTCATCGAAAATTCCATTCCATGCAATTTCCGCTTGTCGGAAAAGGTCATCCGCATTTTTGCAATTATCACGATTTATTTTGCGATGTACAATATCCCATAGATTTTCTATCGGATTGAGATCAGGCAATTGCGCTGATAATATCAAAACGCCAATCTTGTTGTTTACGAACCACTCTTTCACACATTTAGCAGTGTCTTTTGGGTCATTATCATGTTGATACCTCCACTTAAGTGGCATTTCTTCCTCTGTGTGTGGCAACATAACATTATTTAGGATATCTTTATACACAAAACGATCCATTATACCATTAATTTTGTGAATTGGTCCGATTCCATGTCCGGAAAAGCATCCTCAGACCAAAACATTTCCTCCTCCGTACTTAACTGTGCCTTGCGTATAGCGAGGGTTAAGACGTTGCCCTTTAGGTCTGCGCACTAGCCGAAATCCATCCGAATTTTTCAAGTTGAACTTCGACTCGTCAGAAAAGAGTACGGTCTTCTATTGGGTTGTACTCCAATTTAAGTTTTCCTTTATCAATTGAATTCTAGCTAGTCTATTTTTGGCGGAAATAAATGTTTTTTTGGCACTTCGGTATGATTTCAATCCACCTTCAACAGCTCGTCTTTGGATGGATCTTTCAGAAATATATAGTTGTAATTGATTTGTAGTTGACCTTGCTGATATGAATGGATCTTTCTTTATTAATCTAATTATTGGTCGTCCCGTTTACTAGTTTTCCGTGGACGACCTTCTTTGTGGATAGTGGTCAACGAGCCTGAAGAACGAAAGCGGCTTATAATTCGCGAAATTACGCTATGATGAATTCCAAATTTCTTTGCAATTGATGTCACTGATTCACCACTATTATAATATTTAAGTATTTTTTCCTGTACTTGCACTGAGTACTTATGATTAGCCATTTTTTTCATTAAAAACTTGTACCATATGACCGATGACTTTGAAAGACCAGGAACGACTATAAACACGTGGAAGCTTTCTATAAACATTCTTACAATGTTCAAAAGAGAGTTATTAGTTATTTCACGGTACTTGTTGTTGATAATTTTTTATAAATAATAAAGAATGTAAATTCCTGTTATTTCGTGCATATGTTTTGTTATAAGCAAAAAGTGATGTTGTAAACAAAACTAATTTTTTCTGATACAAAAAATTAAAATCAAGAAGAAAATAACAAGTATATCAGAATGCCTTATACGAAGGGATATATATATATATATATATATATATATATATATATATATATATGTGTGTGTGTGTGTGTGTGTGTGTGTGTGTAAACTTAAAATTATAGCTTTCTTAATACCTTTCAATTGCCTGGAAAACTAAATTTGATTCATGACAAAACTTGCATCGTTCATTCTCAGTTCTTTCCACTTTTGCCAGGTGATAATTCCAAGGGCTATATTTTGTTAGAGTTCCTTTATGCCACAGATGGGTTCAGAATCGGTAAATTATATTTGTGTCCCGTCTCTAACAAATTGATCGGCAACTTTATTGCCCTGCACTCCTCTGTTACCTGATGTGCAATGTGGGTTTTTGGAGTTGATTGAAAAACTTGCGTCATATTTATGTTTTAACTCAAAGCTAGATGACGCTCTAATCTGGTCTGGAAGTTTTGAAAGTCTATATCTTTTTTTCCGTTTTTTTTTTCGGTACTTATTATCGGTTTCCAATGTATCTAATTCTACAACTTCATGTTGACATTGACACATTTAAAACCTTGGTGTAATTAATTGACTGTCAAATAATTTTATCTTTAAAGTACGGCGTTAATATTAGGTGTTTTATGAGGTGTTTATGAAAACCTAGCCATTTACATATATCCCTGAGAAATATTACTTTGTAAGGTGCAATTTTATGGTATTTTTATGGTATGTAATAGTGTGTTTAAGTAATTTTGCCTTTTATTTTTTCCTTGCAAACTGTGACTATTTTTAGGAATTATTTAATACACGTACAAATAAATCCATATCTAGCTACTGAGAAGTAGCGATAATTTTTTAAACCTTTTGATTTAATATCTGGAGTGTACAGATTATAGATAATGCCAATCAACTTATTAATAAACATAAAGATTTTTACGATTTTTTTTTATATTTATACATAAAATATTATTTTATAGGTTTCGTTTATTTTCATTGTAATCTATAGATATGTTAATGAATGACCCAGCGAGATGAGATCACTATTCTGTAACATATATAATACTTATTTTTATGGTTTTACGTTTACAATCAACCTTAAACTTTAGCCTGTCCAAAATACGTAAACAAAAAAATATTGTAACTTTGTACGATGCAAGTGTAGCTTAAAAACATTTAAGACTATCGCATTCTAAGTGCTGAAATTTTAATACAATAAAACACCGAATTTCATCGACATATTCTCAAAAATGTTAGAATATACATAAATATAGTGAATAGCTACGCACTTTTCACTAATTCGGCTATCTTTCGAGAAAATAACTTATTTCCTTTCTATTAATATTAATAGCTAAAAAAGGAGGTATGGGATTATTTTGAGGAAAAAGGTTATTTGCTGAATAACCCGAGTTTATTAAGGAGGTATATTTGCATATAAAAAATCTTTAAGGGGAGCAAGTTGCTTTAAGTAAAAACAGTATCTGCTTCAATTAAAAATATGTATTTGTGAATGCTCCTTTTAAGATGAGAATGGTAGATTTATAAAGGGTGTTTTTATAGAGGTATAAAACTTTAAGTTGGCAACACTTTTTTAACTGGCGGTCATTTTGTCAGCTGTCAAGTGATTTATGTTTAGTTTGGTTTGGTATTTCAACATGAATAGACTGACGCCTGAACAACGCTTCCAAATTGTGCAAATTTATTTTGAAAATCATGGTTCTGTTCCAAATACGTATCGTGCACTATGTCCATTTTACGGTCAACATAATCGTCCATCAGAGCAATTAAATCGATTAACTATGGAACGTTTTCGCACCACGTTTACTCTAAATGATAATACGCATCCACAGAGACGTTGTACAGTACACTTTTGTTTGAATGGATACGTCAATAAACAAAACTGCCGTATTTGGAGTGATGATAATCCTCAAGTGTATGTTAAGACACCGTTATATCCAGAAAAACTGACTGTTTGGTATGTTTTATGGGCTGGTGGAATCATTGGTCTGTACTTCTTTAAAAACGATGCTGGTCAGAACGTTACAGTCAATGGTGACCGCTATAGAGCCATGATTACTGACTTTTTCGTTCATCAATTGAACAACCATGATGTGCAGGAGCTGTGGTTTCAACAAGACGGCGCAACATGTCACACAGCTCGTGCCACAATTGATTTATTGAATGAAACGTTTGGTAACCGCATAGTTTCACGTTTCGGACCCGAGAATTGGCCTCCAAAATCGTGCGACTTAACGCCGCTAGACTATTTTCTGTGGGGATATGTGAAGTCGCTAGTCTACGCCGATAAGCCCGAAACGATTGATCACGCCGCGTTATTGCCGATATATGGCTACAATTGTTGGAAAAAGTCATCGAAAATTGGACCTCCAGATTAGACTACGTCCGAGCCAGCCATGGCGGTAATATGCCAGAAGTCATATTTAAATTATAATGCCAGAAGGTTATCTCTCGAATAAAGTAAATTTCATGTCAATTTAAAAAATTCATCTTTATTTTATTCCATTTAAAAGTCCTATACCTCTATAAAAAACACCCTTTATTAGAAGACAGATTAGTCGTTTAAAATCAGATAAGATAATTTTATTATTTGAGGAAGGAAACGATATTTAATTATTAAATCTTTTGTATAAGTTGATTTTTTATTTTCTTTAATTAAGTATAGTTTCACTTTATTACAAATGGATTAGAGGCCTCAGGACTCTTATGAAAAGTTGTCGCGCACAAATGGGCTATTTTTGATATAATATAAATAACACCATGCCGATAAAGTACTAATTTGATACTTTCAGTAGTTTTTTGTAATTTGTTAATATTTAAACTTTGCCATAATAAGTGTCTCTTATTTTCACGTCCTCAATAACACATTATAGTTTTATCAAAATCGGAGCCAGACATTTAGAGTACTGTCTTGTCAGTTTCCCACCCGCTTTAACTAAAAAATAATAAGTATGTCCATGACTTTCTCTATCCTAAAAATACTTTTTAAATGTTACAAGAAGACAATCTGAACCAATTGTATACAAAATGAGATTTCTTCCATTTTTTTAAAATATATTTCGAACATAATAAACGTCAGTTATTGCGGGAACTATATTTTTAATTGGTCTCAGTGTATCGACGGTGTTTTGGCAGGTAAAACTGCTATTTTGAAATAGAAATCTATTTGCTGTTTTGCTTAGTCATAGAACCTATTTTATTTTTGAATGCATCTTAATGATGCCAAATATTTGGTGTAAAGGTGCTAAAAGGTGTATGAATGGGTTTCATTAACAATATGGGTGTAGAAAATAATTGCTTTCATCTGTGTATTAGAAAAATTACGTCATTAACCTCACTATGCAATATTTACAGCCATATAAAATATTAAAAAAGCCGATTTTTAATATACTTTTTCCAGGTTGAAACAGAAATTCAAATTATATTTTTTATTTATTTATTCGTGTTACAATGTATAATATAAATACAATTATTGTATATAGGTACAATAACAATTAAATAATATACACATATACGTAGAAACGTGTACCATTATACAATTGTTCGCCAAAATTTGGTCCTCCATTATGCATGTGGTGGGGATATAGGACATTCCAAGAAATGCATTGCAGTCTACTTTTCTCCACAGTCGCACTGGGTCGATTCACAGGCAACCCTGTTTCATCTTGTCACTCCTGCATGGAGTCTGCTGAGTGCTTTCCATATTGTCGATTCTTTATTGCATCCTGTGAAAGATCAGTGTGTGTCGTTCTGAGCCCTCTATATTCCTAGCTTATCGAGAGCTATAGAACTATAATCTCTTGGGATGGCTTAGTAAGATTTCAGGTAAGAAGCTTTTCCAAAATTTGACGCATTGGCGGATGGGTGGATATTCTCAAAGATTGATGCTTCTTGTTTTTCTCTCCTTGCTTCTGTTTAATGTCTAATATTAGGTGATGCTAAACTGACTAAGAAGTGTACCTTATCTATTGGGGTTAGTCTTAGGCAGCCTGTGGTGATACGGCAGGTTTAATTTAATGCTATATCAACTTTGTTAATGTGATATGATTTGTGTCATACTGGGCTGCCATATTCCACTGCTGAGTAGCACGGGGCAACAGCACTAGTTTTAAATGTTTGCGCTTGCGCTGTCCAAGTAGTGTCCATTATTTTTAGTATTATGTTGCTTTTAGCAGCAACCTTTTGTTTCGTATTATAGCAGTGGTTTTGTAGGTAAAAGCCCGGTCCAGAGTTACACCCAGATATGTTGGTGTGAAGCAGTATTTTAAAGGAGTTTCCTCCTACGAGATCTGGACTTTTCTTGTTGCCTATTTATTTTTTAAATGGAAAGCGCCGGTTTGTGTTTTGGTTGGATAAGGTCTCACATGGTTCTCCTTATAATTGGCACTAAGCTTTTTAAGAGCTTTGGATAGCTCTCGTTCGACGGTTCCAAAATTGCTGGCCTGCGCTGTTAGGACAGAGTCATCCGCGTCTGTGAAACTCTGTGTGCCCACTGGTAAGAGTTGGCCATTCGCATTAAAATGCGTTAGAGCCAAAATGCTTCCTTGAGGCAATCTATTCTTCTGTATTCTCCAGCGACTTATGTTTCCTTGGATTTCTACAAAGAACCTGCAGTTTTGCAGGATTATTAATTAGGTCGGGCAAAATTTAAATCTTTGGTCATATTTAGATTTTCCTAAGGAGCAACCTATGGTTAACCTATCATAGGCTGATGAAAGGTGATCTAGGTAGCCATCTTCAATGTTTTATGTTAGTTTCAGGAAATGGGAGGTGCTGCTCTTGCCGAATTTGAAACCTGCTTGTTGGGTAATAAGGTGGGGTTCGATAGCCACTGTCAGCCTATCAAGAATCATTCGTTCAAGGGCTTTATACAAATGGAACAGCAGCGATATTGGTGTGTAGCTTTTTGGGTCGTCCTTGTCTTTCCTTGTTCCTTCCAAATTTTTGGTAGGTTGTCCGATTTACAGTAGTTGTTAAATAGTTCTGCTAGCTATTTCCTTGTTTCGGTCAAATTCCTTTTTTACTGTTTTTAAGTAATTGATGAGTGATCTGATCGACTTTAATATTAGCTTGCGTTGCGGTTTTTGAGGGATCGCAGTCAAGACGCCTTAAAAGTGACCAAGTTTTTTGGCTGTTTCTCCCCATGTCTAGATTTTTCTATAGGGTTATTCACCACTCGCTTTTGGTTCCTGGAATCGGGGAGATTAGGTTTTGTCCTTTTACGGTTGCTCTTAAAAATGCTGTAATGTTTTTCGAGTTAGATGGTAGTTTCCGGCGTTAGTCCTTGCACCTAATTTGTTCTAGATCCTTTTACAGTTTCCATAAAACATATGTATTCATCTGAATTTGGGTTTATATATTGAATTTTTTCATCCAGGAGTTTTGTGAATAGCTGCTCTTTCACAGATATGATTGTCAGGGTTCGTTTTAAAAAGAACTTTGTTGAATTTTGTATTTGGCTAGGCATATCCAAGCCTTTATTATTTTTTCTGGATTTGGAAGGATTAGCCAATAAAAAAAAGTACATCATTTCCAGGGGACGCTTGGGAGTGACATTTCTTGTTTCGTTTTGTGTTCTATATCAGAATCACTCACTATATGGAAACTCTTTCCTTGTCCCCCATAAATATAATAAAAAGTAGATAATTATGTGCTAATTTAATGGCCACCGGGTGATGATGTAACAAATCAATATTAAATCTTTGTGTTCAAGAGGTTATTGGTTTAGTCTTGACTTAAAAATTAATAGTTTTCAATCAATCAAAAGTTCAAAAGAATGCTTCAAAATATTAGTGATTTTTTTTTATCAAATACCATCAATATAATTTTCATTGGTATCGTTATTTGAAAATTGTTGTACCATAACTGATATACTGAACTTTACTATAATGATACCTTAAATGTCAAATCCATAAACCCTTATTATTATATGATGCGATCCGAGTAATTTTCCGAAATATGTTTGTAAATATTTATATTTTTTCCCATTAAATCAATTGTTATTAATTCTTTCGATGTTTATTTTAATATCAGGCCCGCAAGAAAGTTATTTCGGTTTTGTAGTGTGAAATTAAACATTTTTTTTTGTACAAAGAATAAACTTTAATTAACCACATATTTTCTCAACCTTTCTTGCAGCTTCATGATTTCGATTTCATAGAAATTTTGGTACTTATCAGCAAAAAACTGAACCGAGTGCGATTTAAAGTCATCATCATTGGTGAAAGTTTTATCATTTAAAGAGTTTTGCAAACTTCGAAATAAATGATAATCAGATAGTGCCAGATCAGGACTGTATGAAAGATGCGACGTCACTTCCCAATCAAGCTCCAATAATTTCCCAGGAGTTGCTAAAAATGAGTGAGGCTTTGCAGTATCATAATGGAACACAATTCCTTTGCGATTGACCAATTCTGGCAGTTTTTATTTGATTGCTTCATCCATTAGTTCAGGACACATCTGAATTGAACGCTCGGCCTCTTGGAAGAAGCTCAAAATACATAACACCTTCGCAGTCCCACCAAATTGACAGCATGACCTTTTTTATATCCAATTCAGCCTCAGATGTGGTTTGTGTTGGTTTATCACGCTTGTACCATGATCATTTTCAAATAATATTACTGTATGTAGACTCAATTTTCATCACCAGTGATGATTAATTTCAAAATAGGATCAGTCCATTGCATGAGAGGCATATGCCAAATAGTCAGTCAGTATATTAAGAGAAATCTCTTTCAATTTATTCCGAACCCAAATATCGAGCTTCTTAGCGAGTCCTGGACGTTTTAAGTGATTTTCAATTGTTGTGTGGAATACATTTAATCTTTCTCCAATATCTTAAATAGTTATATGATGATTATCTTCAATTATGACTTTGATTTGGTCAACATCGGTTTCAGTAGGTCAGCAGGTTAATCATCTTTGAGTGAAAAATCTTCAGAAAGGAATTTTTAAACCAATACTAACAAGTGCGTTCTGTTATGCAACTTCACATATGTCTTTGTGAGCCTCAGCAGCTCTCTTTTCTTTAGTGAAAATGTTCATTTCTGCATTCCATATTCAAATTGACTTTGAACTAAGAGCTAAAAACAAAATTATGTACAACTTGCTTCTAAAGTAACTTCAATGTGATTAATATTAAACGTCAAAAGTAAAAAAAAACCATAACACTGACATAAGTTACTCAAAACAATTACAACGCTCTCTGTGTGTGACAATCAAAAATACTTTCGCGCCTACCCAATATTTTACATCCTTGTCAAACTTTTAACTTTATTTTGCTTACACGTCTTTCAAAGCGAGGAATATCCTAGATATCGTCGCCAATAAAATAGGTCATACACCAAATAAAATGAAACTAAATCTACGATATATACGGTTTACCTTGCGTGCGTCCTCCAAAATAAATGATTTATTGTTTTACTATAAATAAAGCAAATCAAAGGGTCGAAATGACATTTGCCTGCCTTGGAAGCATCAGCCGATATAAATGACTTATGAAAATCTAGTGGAAAAATCTGTTTTTTTTTTCAGTGGTGTCGTCGTTACTTCTATTTTTATGATTTATGATTTTTTTATGGTGTAACACGTCAACGGCCTGTTTATTGGATCATATACATTATAAAATATGATACGAAAATTTAACTAAAAACTTGGAAGGTACATTATGTTGCCGAATGGGGTCTTGTAAATTTTTAATCCCTTGGCAAGTATTTTAATCTGATTTTTATACTCCAGTCTTCCTATGAAAGAAGGTGAGAAAATTTATTGCAGATATCTGAAAGTTTCAAGTCGTAGGGGACATCCAGTAGATGATAAATACGTAAAAAAGTACAGCTAGATCAGCCCTGTTTTTTTATAAACAGCATTCAAAGTCGGAAAATTCGATTTTCTGCCCGTAGAATTTTTCGGGTACATTTTAGAGAAAACTTGTCCAAATGAAAGTTGTGGGTATGAAAAAGATCTTTAATTTAATTTTTCACACGTTAAAATCGATAAATAATTTATCGAGATAATGGTGAAAAACCATCTTTTTTGCACTATTATATAAATATTAATAATTTTTGCAAGAAAGGCCGAGAGTGATTTATAACTCCTTGACGACAAGGCCATTATGTGCCTTTATAACTGTGCGAAAGCTGGACCAAATCGGTTTGATAGTTGATGAATAATCTTAATTATTTATCCCGACATTGAATGCTCAAACAATTGTCTTTGTCCAGAGGATGATTCTACAGATATTTGCAAAAGTGGAATAGATTCTTTGAAGTTCAAACTACAAACGAAGATGAAAAAACGATTGATTTTTAAAAAAATGGTTGTTATAAGAACCGTTTAAAGAAGGGGTACCATTTTTTACGTATAAACAATTGGAATAACTTTGTTTATTTGAATGATATAAGTTTGTGAATAAGTGGACTTGAAAGCTGGTAAAAAACACAAATTTTAAAACAAAACAAAGTCTCCTACGACCAATAGGAGCTAAGATAGCATTTTTTTAAAAATCATATCTCTTTTGTTTATAAAGATTAAGAGTCGAAATTTTGACTGATTTTAAACGAAGACCTATATTTTATGATATAATTGATAAGTATGAAATTCATGCATCGTTAGTAAAGTTATAGCCCTTCGAAGTGAAGGTATTTTTGCACGTGCGTTGTAGCGAGTGGTGGAGGAAGCTCGGCTTTCTCACGGTGTACTTCTGAAATTCAAACTTTAAATTGGAGCACGCAACAAAATTATTTATTTCGAGAAGATATATACAGGGTGTCCAAGATAAGGATCCTAAGCATGGGGATCTCGGAAACAGTTGGAGATACGAGGTCGGTTAAATTAGAGAAAAGTTGCGCAATTTAGTGCTAAATTAAACGCAGTTAAAAAAATTAAAAAATTTCAAACAGTTCCGGAGATTTCCGGAAAAAAACGAAATTTGGCAAAATCGTTTTTAATTTTTGCAGGCTTTATTTAAAGAGATATCAGAAAATAAAAGGTAGATTCTCATTGCCACTTTCTATTTTTTATAATTTGGTCTAAACAAAATTTAAATCCGACGTTTCATTTCTGAGATACCATCATGAACTTTCATTTTTTATATGGAACAAAAAAAAGTATTCCATGTATTTGATAGCATTTTTTATTACAAATTCAACGGTGTATCACTCTTGCATATCGAATACGTAGTTCAAGTACTTTCCATAAGAGCTCCGTGAGAGCGAGAGAGAAAGGTATATCAGTTTTATAAAAGCCAATGAACTACACACTTGATATGCAAGTGTGATACACCGTTGAATTTGTAATAAAAAATGCTATCAAATACATGGGATACTTTTTTTTGTTCCATATAAAAAATGAAAGTTCATGATGGTATCTCAGAAACGAAATGTCGGATTTAAATTTTGTTTAGATCAAATTATAAAAAATAAAAAGTGGCAATGAGAATCTACCTTTTATTTTCGGATATCTCTTTAAATAAAGCCTGCAAAAATTAAAAACGATTTTGCCAAATTTCGTTTTTTTCCGGAAATCTCCGGAAGTGTTTGAAATGTTTTAACTGCGTTTAATTTAGCACTAAATTGCGCAACTTTTCTCTAATTTAACCGACCTCGTATCTCCAACTGTTTCCGAGATCCCCATGCTTAGGATTCTTATCTTGGACACCCTGTATATATATATATATATATATATATATATATATATATATATATATATATATATATATATATATATATGCGGCTTTCACGGACTCCTCCGTGTGAGATGCAATAGCAGTGGATATATCCACATTATGCCGTTGTAGTGCTGAAATAACATTCAGCAAACGTACAACTATATGCATCTCCGTATATGAATGAAGTAAAATGCGAACAGTAAATGCAAACTTCTCTCCATCATATCCTTTCTGTGTTAGAGGTTGCACAGTTAGAATAAATTGTTATAGAACGCAATTCATCCTATTCCACCACCATCGAGATGATGGCCTACCTGTACCACCATACCGAGAAGAAAGTCAAATCTTACCATCCCCGCCACAGTGATACGGCAGAGGTACATGTTTTGTCTCTACTAGACTCATCAGGGTACCGACATGCACCTGGCTGTGCAAACGACAGATCGGAAAGAAGCATGCAAATACTGAACGCGGTTTCGCCGACCTCCCGCTGGATGGCGTATATATGTTTATGCGGCTTTCACGGATTCCTCCGTGTGAGATGCAATAGCATATCCACATTATGCCGTTGTAGTGCTGAAATCACATTCAGCAAACGTACAACTATATGCAGCTCCGTATATGAATGAAGTAAAATGCATATATACGCCATCCGGCGGGAGGTCGCCAATAAAATAGGTCATACACCACATAAAATGAAACTAAATCTACGATATATAAGGTTTACCTTGCGTGCGTCCTCCAAAATAAATGATTTATTGTTTTACTATAAATAAAGCAAACTACTAGTAAAGTTTTTTGAAACAATATTAATGTTAATATTGCCAAAAAATGTGTTTTCCTTTGAAATGTAAATTTTCCGGTATTTCCCGATTTCCTATGATAATGGAAATAAGTCAGTTCGTCATACTTCGTCGAGTTAACCCAGTTAAAAAAAAATGGAAGCTCTACGTTATCTGGAACCCGAGATATCGTCCAATTTTGTTGCGCGCTCCAATTTGAAGTTTGAATTTCAAAAGCATATAGCGAGAAAGCCGAGCTCCCCCACCACTCGCAAAAGTACCTTCACTTCGAAGGGCTATAACTTTACTAACGATGCATGAATTTCATACTTATCAATTGCATCATAAAATATAGGTCTTAGTTTAAAATCTTCGAAAATTTCGACTCTTAATGCTTATAAACAAAAGATATATGACTTTAAAAAAAAATGCTATCTTAGCTCCTATTGTTCGTAGGAGACTTTTTTTTTTAAATTCGTGTTTTTTCACCAGCTTTCAGGTCCACTTATTCACAAACTTCTATCAAAAATTTACAAAGTTATTCCTATTGTTTATAAGTAAAGAAAGTACCCTTTCTTTAAGCGGTTCTTTTAACAACAATTTTTTTAAAAATCAATCGTTTTTTCATCTTCGTTTGTGGTTTGAACTTCGAAGAATCCATTTCGCTTTTGCAAATATCTGTAGAATCATTCTCTGGGCAAGGATAATTGTTTGAACATTCAGTGTCTGGGATAAACAATTAAGATTATTTATAAACTACTAAACCGATTTGATCCAGCTTCCGTACAGTTATAAAGGCACATAATGGCCTTATTATCAAGGGATTATTCATCACTTTCGGCCTTTCCTGCAAAAGTTATTAACATTTATAAAATAGTGCAAAAAAGGTGGTTTTTCGCCATTATCTCGATAAATTATTTATCAATTTTGACGTATAAAAAATGAAATTAAAGGTATTTTCAATACCCACAACTTTTATTTGGACAAATTTTCTCTAAAATGTAACCGGAAAATTATACGGACAGAAAATCGAATTTTCCCACTTTGGATGCTGTTTATAAAAAAAACAGGGCTGATCTAGCTGTACTTTTTTACGTATTTATCATCAACTGGGTGCCCCCTACGACATGAAACTTTCAGACAGCTGCAAGAAATTTTTACATGAAATCGCTACAAATTGAATAGGAAGACTGGAGTATTAACACACAAGGAAGCTATTCATTTAGTAAATTATATTCACAAAGTAATAAAACGGATATAAAAAATATAATAGAATATTTTTTGTCGTGACCTCCATTTTTCGGTTAAAGTTGACATCATCCAAGTGCGGCGCCGCATTTCTTAAATGATTTAGGACGCTCCCTGTATAATTATCGAATTTAGACTAAGTACTACATCAAACCTACGATTGTTTTTAGAGAAGTGAAGCTTTAATTTCACCACACCTACTTTATAGACGGACGACTACTTACTTAAATTGGCAGACCTATTTTTGGATAATATTATTTTTACAGGGTGGAAAAAAATTAACAGACAGATTCCTTAAAATTGTGTTGGAGTTTTAAACAGAATCTTATTGCCATGAAAGTTAGGTCATCCAGCTGACCAGTTTATTGTGCCTTGTATTATGTACAAGGCCTGAGAAAAAAATTTCCTTTAGTTCTCTACACAATCTTATAATTTCAACGTAATGGCGTATGCTATACTTTTGGAGAAAGGTTTATTGTGTCTTTATTTAATAGTCTTCTTCTTCTTCTTTGTCCTGTATTGACTGTCAATGCATCTCGTTTATTCCTGTTCCTGTGACACCGATGTCCAGCTCTCTTTCCATCTTTTAGGCGGTCGACCAGGAAGCCTTAAGGAGTTTGGTATTCCTTCTTTTGCAATTTTTGCCACTCGGTCGTCGGTCATCCTGTCAACATGATCCCTCCATGCTCTCCTTCTTCCTCTGCCCCATCTTACGACGTCCTGTATTTCACATCTTTTTCTGATTTCATCGTTTCTTAGTCTGTCGCGTAATGTATGACCCGTGATACTTCTTAGCGTTCTCATCTCAGTTGTCCCGAGTAGTCTTTTGGTTGCTGATGTGTCTGCTCTTGTTTCGATGGCATAAGTCATTATGGGTCGTATGCAGGTCTTATATATTCTGATCTTACTTTGTGTCGTCATATGTTTATTTCTCCATATAATATCACGTAGGTATCCTGACATTACGGCAGCTTTGGTTGTTTGTTCTTGAACTTCTGCTTTTAAGTTTCTATTGCTGGTGATGTTTGCTCCCAGGTATTTAAATGACATGACCTGTTCGATGCTTTGATTGTGTACAGCGAGCTTACATCTTCTTGGTTCTTTACTGATCGTGAGAGATTGGGTTTTTCCTATGGAGATTGTCATGTTAAATTTTTCAGCGGTCTTTTCAAACTTGTACAGGAGCCGTTGGAGGTTGTCTTCGTCTTCCGATATCAGTACTGCATCATTGGCATAGCAAATTATCTTTAGTTCTTCTTTTCCCATTCTATATCCTCTACCGGCCTCTTTCACCTCTCTGATAATTTTGTCCATAATGACATTGACTAGAATTGGACTGAGGCTATCTCCCTGCCTTATGCCGGTAGATATTGGAATTTGGTTCGATGTCTTGTTGCCTACTTTAATTTTCGTTGTATTTCTGCTGTTTAAGTCTTTAATTACTTCCAGGATGTTATGACATATGTTTCTGTCCTTAAGTAGTTCGAGAACGTCATGAAGTCTGATCCTGTCGAAGGCTTTTGTGAGGTCGATAAAACACATATATGCCTCTTTGTTGTATTCGATGGCCTTCTCTGTAATTTGGCGAATTATAAATATGGCGTCAGTTGTTAACCTGTTTTGTCTGAAGCCTTGCTGCTCCTCACTGATTCCGCTAGATTCTCTTTTTTTGCTATGATTTTCGTTAGTAGCTTGGCGGTTGAGCTTAGAAGTGTTACTCCCCTGTAGTTGTTCGGGTCAGTTTTGTTGCCTTTCTTGAATATGGGTATGGTCAAGCTTTCCCTCCATTGTTCTGGTGTTTTCTCCTAGTTGAGTATTTTTCTATAGAGGGAATGTAACTCTTCTAGTAGTGCCATTCCACCATATTTCAGCATTTCATTTGTTATGCCATCTGGTCCAGGGGCTTTTCGATTTTTCAATTTGGTGGCTGCTGTTTTTATTTCTTCTTTTGTGATAATCCATTTTGGAGCCTGATTTCTTTCCGCATATTCATCCTGGGTTTCCTGTGTTATTGCGGGTGTAATGCTATCGTACAGATTGTGAAAGTACTTCTCCCATTGTTCTGTTGTTATTGCAGTGGTTTGAATGTATTCTTTCACGGGTTTTTTGCGGTTTCTTAGCATATTCCAGACTTTTCTCTGCCCTCCATAAAGATCATGCTCCATGTCAGTTGAGAACTTTTCCCAGTAACCTCGCTTAATTAATTGGATGCTATCGTTTACTCTGTTCCTGGTTATTCTGTATTCCCCGTATGTGATTGTTTTGCTTCTATACTTCAAATATGATTTTGTGAAATTTAGTGAATATTGGAAATTTTGTCCTAGCACGTTCCAAATAATAATTTTTTCGAAATTTCAGGACTCTATCTTAATGGGAAATACCCTGTAGGTTTCGACAGTGCCTCACATGCTCTGGAGCGCTATCACGTCTTAATGGTATCTAAGTAACAGTATTTTCTCGCGATATAACATGGATTGCTGCACAACGGTAACAGTAGTGTCCATCACTAATAAACCAAAATATTCAGGAAAATAGTTTTTTGGAAATAACAAAGTTTTCCCGGTATGTTGATAAACGAAAACAATTTTTTTTCTGGCATATATGTACTAAATTGTTTAATTTTTCTTCCATTTTCTCTTCCTTCATCTAAATGGTTTTGTTGCACCCTGTATCTAAAAATTAAATAAATATAATATATGAAATTATTGTTATTTTTGCATAATTCTTGTATAAAGTGTATTTTCTCGAACGTAATGTCTATTTTTGAACCAATTGATAACATATTATGCAGTAGAATTTTTAATGACTCGCTCAACCTTCACATTTTGTTCTATTAATTTCACTTATATTGCTGTAGTTTTTTAATTATTAAGCTAATTATAAGATTAACTTCTATTGGCGATCAATTAAAAGTAAACAAGAAGAATGTTGAGATTCATGACACCATGTTATTTTCGAAATGAGTGATATATATATATATATATATATATATATATATATATATATATATATATATATATATATATATATATATATGTATATATATATATATATATATATATATATATATATATATATATATATATATATATATATATACGGGTGTCAACGAATCTATTAGACAAGTCATAATTTCTAGAGTATTATGAGTATCAAAATGAGAATTGGTACAGGTAAATGTTATGTGAAGAGGAGAGTTTTCGCATATTTTCCACTTTCCGGTCACTTCCGGTTTCACCGAAAATGGCCCCGGTTTTGAATTCTTAAATAGAACACCCTGTATATTTTAACATCTTTGGATTTCTGAGACAATTCTAGATCAGAATGTGACATTTTAAAAACTTTTTACGTCTACTTCATTTTTTTAGAGCCACTTTTAAAATTGCATCCAGGTGCCCATGATCGGATGCAAACTAATCTAACGGCCTTAGGTGATGTCAAAAAAATACAATCGCAAAGTTTTAGTGACTAGTATGAAAGACGGGAATTGGATTAAAAATTTAACAAAATTAACAAAAAACTAACAAAATACACTGATAACTTAGACGACGCACTTAAAATATTTGAAAGTACAGTGGCTGCATTTGTTAAAAAGTTTAGTGTAGTAAATGTTCATAGTGCATTCCTTTTTTTAACGACACATTTCAGCTCGTTCAATTGTTTCTCTCAACACGTTTTGTAGCATTTGGGGCGTTATACTTCTAAATGCCCGTAAAATTCTTTCTTCTAATATTTCAAGAGTAGCTGGGGTTGCTCCATAGTAAACCCTTTCTTTAACATATCCCCAGACAAAGAAATCGAGCACAGTAAGAGACGGTGAGCGGGCTGGCCACCGTACCGGACCATTGATTGCAATAATTCGATTATTAAAATGCTTTATTAAATAATTAAGAACTTCTCTAGTATTGTGAGGCGGTGCTCCATCTTGTTGAAAGTAAATTCGCCGTAAAACTGCTAAAGGTATATCATTGAGATGATTTTCGATTTCATTTTGAAGAAAACCTAAGTATCTAACCCCTGTTAATTGACCTTGAAACAATATTGGCCCAATTATTCTGTTTCCAACGATACCAGCCCAGACATTGACGCCAAATCTTTCTTGAAAATTGCCCTCTCTCATTTCATGTTGATTTTGTTGGGCCCAGTACCGAGTATTTTGCTTATTGAACATACCATTATTTGTAAATCGGGATTCGTCGAAAAATAGAATAAAATCGATAAAATTTGGGTTAACTCTATGATTTTGAAGCAGCCAATCACAAAACATTACCCGTCTATCGCCATACTCAGTATACAAAGGTTGATGTAACTGATATTTAAATGCTCGATATCCATGCTTTTTCAGTATTTTTCTTGCTGATTCATAACTTATCTGCAGTTCTTGACTAATTTTTCTTAACGAAACTGTTTTATCAACCTCAACCATAGCAAGTACGTTAATCTCAGTCTCTTCATTTATGATAAACCTCTGTTCCGCCTCTTGATTTCCTATTTGCCTAAAACGAGTCTCGACATACGGAAAATACTGATGGGCTGGATGTTGCCGATTTGGATATCTATGAGAATACAACTCGGCAGCATTCCTTGAATTTCTATGACACTCTCCAAATATTAATAACATATCCACTTTTTCACTTTGAGTATACATTATTTTAACGAAAATTTACACTAAACTTAACGAAAATTAAGAAACTTTTACGTCTGTTCTTAGAGCGTATGTCACTGTCATTATCTACTTAAGTGAGTGCTTTGTTTTCCAAAGAAGACTTGATAAAAACAGTTGCAAATTATTATGTATCATGGCTGTCTATGGCGCACTTGTCATAAGTAAATAAATTATCCAGTATTTTGCTTAATAATATTTAATTTTTGTTCTTAAGTCTAATCCAATCGCAAATAAATTAGTACCGTTAGATTCGTCAAAGAATGCTTTTTTCGAAAAGTAGTTGTCAAAAAGGGGTCGCCATTTGAAAATTAATAGTTAGAAATGAAAATGTAATTTTGTCAACTTGTCTTATTCCTGTCTTTCATACTAGTAACTAAAACTTTGCGATTGTATTTTTTTGACATCACCTAAGGCCCTTAGATTAGTTTGCATCCGATCATGGCCACCTAGATGCAATTTTAAAAGTGGCTATAAAAAAATGAAGTAGACGTAAAAAGTTTTTAAAATGTCACATTCTGATCTAGAATTGTCTCAGAAATCCAAAAATGTTCAAATATACAGGGTGTTCCATTTAAAAATTCAAAACCGGGGCCTTTTCCGGTGAAACCGGAAGTGACCGGAAAGTGAAAAATATGCGAAAACTCTCCTCTTCATATTTACCTGTACCAATTCTCATTTTGATACACATAATACTCTAGAAATTATGACTTATCTAATAGATTCGTTGACACCCGGTATATATATATATATATATATATATATATATATATATATATATATATATATATATATATATATATATATATTCAAAATAAAATAAACAAAACAAAAAAATCTTTTAAAACAGCACTCCAAATTAATAATTTTAAAACCTGATAAATCCAACGAAACTGTTCTACTCCACGGATACGATAACAAAATGAAAAACTTACTTGCAGATAATACCACTTACAAGAAATGAAAAACGATCCCACTAACATATATCAAAGGAAAAATAATGAAATAATCAATCTATGGGAAAATAAAACTTTCATCTCTCCAAAAACTTCTAAAGAATTTAAAATTCATAACTCTTTGGCACCCAGAATCTATGGCTTACCCAAACTTCACAAAAATGGCATACCACTTCATCCCATTGTATCATGCATACAGTTACCTTCTGAAAACCTGTCAAAATTCCTAAAAAACATCTTAAAAAACATAATCATTAAAAACCAATACTATATAGAGGACTCGTGGGATTTTAAAAACAAAATAAAGAATATAAGTTTACCTAACGACTATATACTAATTTCACTTGATGTAGTGTCTTTATACAAATATTCCTGTAGAGTTGTCAAAACAAATTGTTTCAAAAAAGTAGTATGAAATTGAAAAATTCAGCGATATACCGTTGGATGAGTTTTTGGAAGCCTATACTTAAACCTTGGACTCAACATATGACAAAACTTTTTATAGACAAATTGAGGGATGCGCAATGGGTGCTGCCATTTCAAGTGTTATCGCGCAAATAGTGATGGAAAACCTCGAAGAAACAGTAATAAATGAATTGAACTTTTCTATTTCATTCGGTTATAGATATGTCGACGACTGCATTACTGCAGTGTCTAAATCCAAATATAAAAACATACTTAATCTGTTTAACAGCTATAATAACAGACTACAATTCACTATTGAAATAGAACAACAGAATAATATTAACTTTTTAGATCTCACTTTGCACAATATTGCAAAATTAGAACGGAATGGTACTTGGTCTTCAAAATATCTACATTATGACTCGATACATCCATTAGCCCAAAAAAAATCTGTGAAACTTAGTCTTGCCGATCCTGCAATTGAATTAACCGATACTGAGTTTTGATTAAATGCCATTAAAAAAGCATGGGAAGCACTACTAAAACAATTACCCAAACACCCTAATTGAGTCAATAATTAAAAAGAAAATAAACAGATTTTATAATAAAGGTATTAATTTCATAAAAAAAAATAATACCCAAAAATATCTGACGCTTCCATACATCCCAAAGCTTTCGCATAACATACAAAACATATTTAAAAAGGAAAATATTACTATATGTCACAAAGCTCATAACTTATTGAAAAATAATTTTTCCAAATTAAAAACAAAAATTCCAAATGACAAAAAGAGTAATGGTCGTATATGAAATTCCATGCAACAACTGTGATGCGGTGTATAAAGGGCAAACAAGCCAATATGCAGAAAAATAGAGTCAATGGACATAAATTTGACAAAAAATAAATAAATAAAACAGCCTTAACTAACCACATGGTGGAAACTACTCATAAATTTAACTTTGAAAAATAACAAAATTTTAAAAACCGAAAATCATAATAAAAAACGAGAATTCTATGAGATGATAGAAATCCAAAAAAATAAAAACCCCGTAAACTGAAAAACTGACACGAGACAATTAAGTAAAATATTAATAATTTATTTAAATAGAAACTATCCACATGTTTTAGCAAACAGCCACCCCTTTGTCACCTTTAAGTATATTATCATTATCTATTAATACAGAGAAGTAAACACACTACTGAAAAAGGTTAACCTTCCGGCATACAAGTTCAGTATAATTTATAATTTTAAAGTGTTTGTTCTGTCTCCGTTTGTTTTATTATTTTGATGTGAGAGTTCAAATTAAGGTAGGATACATTTTTGATTAATATCTATAATAGCAGGGTGTTTCAAGCATAATGTTTTTTGCAGTATTTGAATGTACAATGTTTAAAAAAGGCTAGGGAAGTTCTAGCCGAAACGTTAGATTGACATATGAATATATGTTTCAAACTAAGAAAACCTTGTTTGTTGTATTTTAATTAAAAAAAGGACTAAAAACCTCAAAAAAACCCTCTTTGGAAAAACAATTAAATAAAATTTGAGCACCCTGTATACATTATCATTACTTCTATTACTGTTTTTAAAAATCGAGGGCAAACAAAACTTTTTATCAAGAATGATTTTTCCTCGAGAAATCAAAAATATTGAGGTTTAATAGAGTACGGTACCATCATCATCATCAGTCTCAATTTATCTACCGTTTTCTACTACGGTTCAACCTCCCTCAATGTTCCTATAGTTTCTTCTTCTATTTGATGATGTAATTTATTCGGTGTTCTTATAATTTATGCCCATTTGTGTCCTTGTTTTTCAGTTTCTAGGTATTTGGGACCAAGTTATTCCTGTCAGTTTTCTGATGTCATAATCCTATCTGAGGTTTGCGTGTCTCATTGGTCTCTTGGCATTACTGGGATACCACTGAGCTGTTCTAGTGGCCCATATATTGTCTGTTTTTCCAGTTATATGTCCTGCCCATTGTCATTTTAGGAATTTTATTCTTTGGATTACATCATTTACCTGGGTTTTCAGTCGTATCCAATCTATTTTTTTTACGATCACTTTTAGTTATTCCTAGCATGCATTTTTCCAAGGCTCTTTGAATGACTTGGAGTTTTTCACCCGTATATCATGACTATCAATATGCATTGATCAAATACTCTTCAAATACTCTTTTCTTAAGGACTTGAAGATTATAAAGTTTCGTACATATGCCAACCAAGCTAGTTTCATTCTTCTATTGATTGCTTGACCGGCATTGCTCGCCTAGAAACATTCCCGAATCTGTTGAGAAAAATTCAAAATCTATGACTATTTAGGAGGCTTGATCGTTGTACTACAACAATTGTAATCAATAATGTAAGAAAAGCGACAAAACAAACACTCACCTCTTATAGTCTTACGATGAAAATTTATAACGATTTGGAGCGAAAATGATTGAGGTACACTGATCCCGAACGCGTGCTGGGAACTTAGCGGGAGTCAGTGTGCTGACTCGGGGTTTAGTCACGCCATCCGCTTGGTATATGTGCGTGTGCAGATACGCAATATTATGGGAGAAATTGGAGTGAGCAGTATTACCCCTTGATCGGGATTACCCGAGTGTGCCCTAATTTCATTGCAATTAATTGCTGGTTCGCAATAAATTACTTATTATGAACCAAATAGGATAGCGAATAAAAAGGTTGTCACACTTTCCTACTCTTTCTGTAATTTCATTTTGGTCTGTGATTAATTTAAAAACACGTACATGTACAAGACAAGCAAAAATGTCAAAGTTAAAAAGCTATAACATAAAGACTGACAGATGAACGGACATTACACGCATTAGAAACTATGGAATTCTAAAAACAAGTTTTTTCATCCATCAGGGGGTTAAAATAAATTAACATTGCATTTTAATGCGTAATATTCATTACGCAATCAAAAATAACTTTTTAAAAAGCCTTTAGTAGCAGTTTTTGTTTCAAATATTGTTAAATTCAATACAACAACAATAATAATTCATACTTCAGTTTAGTAAGTTTCCCTTTATATCAGAAAAGCACTAATTGCATACTGATATTCTCAAACTTCCTAATAACGGGCTTCCCGATCATACTATGAAAATTAATTATCTGATGGTCTATTACAATTCAATTAGTACAAATACTTTGCAAGTCTAATTAAATTTGAGTCTGATGGAAAACAATTTGAATGACAATTTGTGTTAATATTTTATTCGAAAACTTTCGATCTTGTAAGTTAATTTATAAAATAGTAAATATTTTGTCAGTAGTGTTCCAACAGAATCGCCATTAGGTAGGTTTCGAATATGCTGACTCTTCTTTAATAGCTGCTTCAACCTAGTCTTCCCCAGTCTCTAGAGTGAAGAAGCCTATACTCTGCCCGTTTACTCATTTCTTTTCCTAATTTCTTCAGTATATTTATTTTCTCTGGGTGTTTGATTTATTTCAAATTCTCATGCCACACTATATTACCAAATCAAAAACACTCTAGGTCTATAAGTTGCTTCCAGGGCAGCCATAATTTGAGGGACTAAATAAACGTATCTGCAATACTCATAGTTCTTATAATTGAGCCCTGACTTCTGATCGATACTTCAGTTTAAAAAATTACTGATATACTCTTCCAGCCAGCAGTATCATTATCACTGCAGGTAAACTGTAACCACTTTCATGCATGATGTGTTGAATCATAAAAATATACAGGAAGTTAGGAAAATACGTGTACAGCGTTTGATGACAGACTCTTGTCATCAATATAGGTCGATTTAAGCCAATTAAGTAATATCCATTACTGCTTCATTTAGGCGATAGAAGACGTCAAAGTTTTAAGAAAATATTGATTTTTCCTACATTTCTTGAAAACTTTATAAGTGAATTGAATTATTTTTGTTGTGTGGCCTACCACTATAATATGACGTTTTCTAGTGATATAGCGACCAGCTATAAAGTAGTGTAATTGTTATAAAAGTGACGTCACTTGTTAACATCGCTTCTGATTTTTTATGTCATGACAACCTACATATGTCTATCGGATAACGGCATATATTTGGAAGCTTTTGTACCTCTTGAAAAACCCTCACTGGATGAGCGGTTTTGCCAGGAAAAAATGTTTTCAATCCCATGCATACACCAATTTGTTGTAATAATAAAACAATTTTTAAAATAAATGTTGGAAGTACATATATGTATTTTAAAATAATTCAAAAAAGTAACTTAAAGGAAAACAATAATTATGCAAATGTGCAAAATGGCCTCCATTTTGCCGAATATACTTATTAAAATTTAAAAAATGAAATTGAACTCTATCTAATATCTCAGGATTATTAAAAAGGTGTTTAAATTGGGCATCAATAATTCCTCGCGGGTGTTCACCGGAGTCTCACATATTTAACTCTGGAGAACATGTTGGTCATCTTATTGGTGCCTCATTATCTCTTCCAATTCATCCGTTGGTCATGTATATATTGCCCAACAGCAACGGAAAAGTGGGGTGGAGCAACATCATGCATATACTAAAGTTCTCGCCAAAGTAAAATAGGCAAATTTTCCAGAAGAACTGGTATTGTGTTTTTCCAAAATTTTTGATGGATATTTCCATTTATTCTGTCTGGAATCACAACAGGGTCAATAAGATAGCTCTCAATAATACCTGTCCAAACATTTATTTTAAAGTTATGCTGATGGTGTGTAACTTTAATGAATTTGGATTTTCATCAGCATAATCATGTTTATTATGCAGGTTGGTGACTCCAGACTCGTCAGTAAACACATTTTTTTTGTCAAAATCTTGACCACGAATTCTTTTGTTTTGAATGAATTCATAAAATGTAGGGCAATGGGGGGAACAATCGGTAAAAGTTCATGTGCCTTTTGGAAGTGATATGAATATAATAATTGTTCTTTTAAAATGCCATTGACAATAGTTTCAGGGATATCCAAATCACATTCTAAGCGGCGAGTTTTAACTCAACTTTTTCCAAAATTTCCTCTTGTTTTTCGACTGTTCGAGTTGTTCAAATACGACGCTTACTTTCAATTTTTTTCTCAAAGCTCTTTTCTCGAAGATGGCGCTCTATATTAACAAATGTTTGATGGTTTGGTATTCGGCGATTAAAAAAATCTCTCCATCATTAAATTTAGTTACAATATTTTCAAGAAATTTGGAAAAAATCAATATTTTCCTAAAATGTTTGTTTGAAGGTCACAGGCAACGATGTTTTCTGCGAAGTATAAGATATCTCTTGGACTTCTGTTGTCTTTATTTTTTGTTGAATATCACGACGTTTCAGCTAGTAATTATCTCTAGCCGTTTTCAAGTGGAACTAAATAAATTGCTAAGCTACAGTACTATTTATACTAAAAGTAAATGCAGTGGAGTATGATTGGGATAGGTGCAGTTATGCGTGCTACACCAAGGTCCCAATTTTTGCTGCATTTAATTTTAATTTACAATTAAGAAGTGATTTCCACACTTCTCTTATATCTAAAGATGGTTTACTAAAACAACTTGGTTCCTGATGTATAACCGCGGCTTCTTTGAATTTTCGTTTTCTCCAGTGTTGTTCCATGCCATGAGTCAAGACATGGTTGGCGGCACCAAATTTTTCTGTTTCTCCACGAGACGTGTGTTTTTGGTGTTCTTTCATTCTTACATCAAGGGGTCTCTTTGTTTCGCCAACGTAGGAGTTGCCACATTCACATGTCATCTGATACACACAGTTCTTTATATCCAATTGAGTTGTGGGTTTGACCCTAGTGAGCCTATTTTTCAGAGAGTTACTTAAATTGAAAACAACGTTGATTTTATATCGTTTTCCTATTCTTGTAACTTTTTCCAAAATGCCTCTAACATAGAGGATGTTCAGTATTGGTTTTCGTTCTTCATTCGTTGCCATATTGTTCTATTTCTGCGCTGTTCCAGAATTTTATTCACCAAATATACTTGGTATCCGTTAGCGGTCAGGTAATTTTTAATGTGGTCTATCTCTTTCATCAAATTTTCGTTGAAGTTGCAGTGAGTTAAGGCTTTATCTACGAGATTTCTTATAATTCCTTGTTTGGTATTATTGCACTGATTGAATGAATAGTTTAAGTATTGTCCTGTGTATGTGGCTTTTCTGTAAACTGAGGTTCGAATTTGAATGCCATTTCTTTCAACCAAAACATCTGAGAAGGGTAATTTATCTTGTACCTCTTTCTTCATGGTGAGTTTAATGGTTGGGCTGATATTGTTGCGATGAGAAAGGAGGTTCTTCATCGTTTCTATTCCAGATAATAAAGGTATCGTCTACGTATCTAAGCCATAACTTTGGTTCCTTAATTGCGGATACAATTGCAAAACTCTCGAATCATTCCAAGAAAATATTTGCTAGCAACATTTCGTAAAAATTATACGTGAAATAGAAGTACAACTGGAAGATCATTTTATTAGCTTTGACGTGAAAAGTCTATACATCAACATTCCAGTTAAGGAGTCACTAAAAATCATAAGAAAGAAATTTGAAGAACAGACCTTAGCAGAAAGAACATCTTTACTACCGCACGCCATAATTGACTAATTCTTATTTTCAGGATAAAAAATTCTACATCCAGGATGATAGACTACCGATAGGATCCTCACTCTCACCGGTGGTAGCAAATTTTTCATGGAATGGTTGCAGTTGAATCCGCAGTAAATAAACCAAAAGTTATGGCTTAGGTACGTAAACGATATCTTTATTATCTGGAATGTAAACAACGAAGAACTTCAGAACTTCCTTTCTCATCTCAACAATATCGATTCAACCATTAAACTCACCATGGAGAAAGAGGTTCAAAACAAATTACTCTTCTTAGATGTTTTGGTTGAAAGAAATAACAGACAAATTCGAACCTCAGTTGACGGAAATGCCACACTATTCATCCAATCATTCCAACAAGACCAAACAAGAAATTATAAGAAATCTCGTAGATAGGGTCTTAATTCTCTGGAACAACAACGAGAACTCGATGAAAGAGATAGATTAACAGATATCCAGTATATCTGGTGGATAAAATTCTGGAACAACGTAGAAATAGGACAATATCGCCAACGAATGAAGAACGAAAAACCAGTATTGAACATCCCCTATGTTAAAGGCATTTCGGAAAAAGTTACAAGAATAGGAAAACAATATAAAATCAACGTTGTTTTTAATACAAGCAACTCTCTGAGAAATCGGCTCACGAGGGTCAAACCAACAACTCAAAGGGACATGAAGAACTGTGTTTATCAGATACCATGTGAATGTGTTAACTCCTACTGTTGGCAAAACATAGAGACCCCTTGACGTAAGGATCAAAGAATACCAAAAATAGATATCTCGAGGAGAAACAGAAAAATCTAGTGCCGCCAACCATGCCTGGACTCATGGACACCACATAAACTGGTCTGAAGCTAAAATACTACACCGAGAACAACACTGAAGAAAACTAAAATTTCAAGAAGCCGCGGTTATACATCAGAACCCGAGTTTCTTTAGTAAACCATCTTTAGATATAGGAACAGTGTGGAAACTACTTCTTAATAATTATAAATTAAAACTAAATGCACACTTCACTGCATGTACTTCACTACATAGTATAAAACAAAGTCGCTTTCTCTGTCCCTATGTCCCTTTGTATGCTTAAATCTTTAAAACTACGCACCGGATTTTGATGCGGTTTTTTTCAATAGATAGAGTGATTTAAGAGGAAGGTTTATATGTATAATAACATCCATTAAATAGTGGAGAAATACTGTTATTTTTGAGGTTTCTAATGTGATGTCGTTAATTATCATATTTTTTCCGCTTACATTGCAAACGCAGGCTGAACCCTACGAGATTTATCAAAATAATGTATTAATTATTTGTACACATTGAAAAGGTCTACAGAAAACTCCGCGATGGTATATGTCTATCTCTCATGGATATCCCACAATAACATTTTTTTGTCATTTACTTTTTACGACAAATAATGGCAAATTTTGAAGCGATTTTAACCAATACAGCATTAATCCTTATCCAATTAAATAGCTTAAATACATTGTTGATTTAATATAGATCTATATGGTCCTTTACAGCACAAGATTTAAATGAATATTTTCGAAGATATTACAGATTTAAAATTGCGGGAAGTAGCGCTTGCGGCGGTACTGGCCGACCGGGGCGGCGGCAGCGTGCCTATAAATAGCGCGTCGGAGGCCGATGTAATAATTGTTGTAAAAATGAAATAAATAGTCACAGTTTTTCTGTAGTGTATTTAGTATCAGCATTGCACCCGTTCGAAGCCGGGGCGGGTCGCTAGTTTAGTATAAATAGTACTGTAGCTTAGGAATTTATTTAGTTTTACTTGAAAACGGCTAGAAATAACTACTATCCGAAACATTACGATATTCAACAAAAAATAAAGACAATGGAATCCAAAGATATTTTATACTTCGCGGGTTTTTGTAAAACTTTGACGCTTTTTACCGCCCAAACGATGCAGTATCTGATATCACTAATTGGCTTAAATCTACCTATTTTGACGCCAAACGTCTGTCATTAAACTTTTTGCACGTATTGTCCGAACACCCTACATATCTTGGTTAGTGTCAGTAGCTCTTTTATAATGGTCATTTTAAATTTGTAGAGCGGCAACTATATTTTCTAACGAACGGGTACAAAATTTGAGATAACAACCCTTCTTTCTCATCAAATATTTTGGTATTTATTTTTCTATTGTAGAGCCTAAACAAATTCTGGATATATCTAGAGATCTTAAAAAAATACGAATGTGGAGACATCACTAATGAGTTACATATGAAACATGAAAAAGAAAAAAAATTATTGTACTTTAAATGGGTTTAAGTATCAAAATTTTTCTTCTGCATATACCATATTACAATATTCATATAAACAGATGACCAAGGACCCCCCCATTAAATTTTACACACTCTGTATATTAACTACATATCGATCCCTTCGTAGAGGGCACTACAAAGGAAAGAACAGCTTTTCCGGCGGTCCCCGCGAATTCTAGTTTTTCAGTCGAGTTTTCACTAACCTGCGTGACTAGTGTTTGTAACGTGAGGTAACAGGTAACACTTTTATCGTTACGTCCGTCGATTTGTTTTATTAAACGCTAAGCTTTAGTTAGGAATTTTGTGCAGTTGGAGTAATTGCTTGTAGATTTATAGTTAGGTGATTTTAACGCTGATTGTCAATGAATTTTTATTGCACTACAATTTGATTATTTGACACATGTATATACTATTTAAGTACTTTTAACAAAAAGAAAAAAAGTTAAGATATGATGATAAGATATGTTTCGGAACGCTTGATATTCCTTCTTATCGGCATTAATTATTATTTGAGTTGAAATAATAAAAAGATTAATTTTTCTTTCCTTATCATTCTTTTGAGTCCAATTTTCTTTATCCCTCTATTACTTTACCAAACAGAATTTTTAACTGGAACAATATGACCACGCTTTTATATCGCAATAATCCTCTCGGCGGAGCCACGAAAAAGGTGAAATATTAAGGCTTAAGAAATATCCCAGACTCTAATATGATTAAATAACCCCTCATAAATTTTCTTAAAAGAAAATTAGCTTTTATGTAGTAAATTTATTAATATAATATTTTGAAGTAAAATACTATATAGGTTAGTATAATAAAAAGTGGTCAATTGCAACTGTGGTTCAAATTCTCAAAAAATATCATAAATAGCGTAAAATTTTTTTGTTCTCAAGTTTCGGATACTGTTTTCAGCTCGCATTTTTTTCTTCGAAACCACAACTTTTTATTTTTCATGCAATTTGTTGGTGATTGTATATTAGCATGAGTTGTTTCAAATTTTTGGTGCCTTTAAACTGCAAACATTATTAAGGAAATGGAGATTTATTGTTGTTCCCCTTACAAACTAAAACTATACAGTTCTAAATGAAAAGAAAAACATGTTTTGGAATGGGTAAGAACTCAGCTTTCATAAATCCAAATAGTCCAAGCCATCAATAAAAATTAGTGCAGCTTTTTGACGTAAATTTCGAGATAGATGAGACCTATACAGGGGTGTTGGAGAAAATGTAAAAACGAACCCTATATACATCAAAAAATAGGTTGAAGCATAGAGGGAGGTGGATCAAAGTTGGCTGAAACAGGTTTTTTTTAAATCTACAAGTCAAGAAACGCATTTTGAAAAAAATTTCAAGTTGTAGAGATTTTAAAAACCTACAAAAACCGCTTTTGTGCGATCATTTATGTCAATTTGTTATTGAAAAAATGCAAGAAAATCGGCCCCTTTGATATTCAAATCAATTATTTATTGAAAAATTATTTTTTTTGCACTTTTTTTTATTTTAAAGGGAGGCCCTCGTCATTTTGAACAAAATGATATTTTCTAATACTAAATCGGATAATTTGTTGCTGAGATACTGTTGATATTTGTTTATCCAAAAACGCAAAATGATGATTGCCATAACTTTTTTTTTTGTGCAGGATAGGAAAATGGAGATACGAAAAAGTATATATCGCGTGTATTTCCCCAAATGTGACGCTCTAAAGATTAGAAACTCGAAAAAAATTTTTTATAACATAATTATATTTTTTTTTTTTTGGGGTGAACATTTTGACCTCCACGAAGGCTCAATCTCTTCGTGAAACTCTATATTTTCATATCTTGTTAGGGGCAAATGAAAAAATTAATTTTCAGTTCCTCAAATATCGCTCTGAAAAATGGGATGCGCCATATTCAAAATTTTTCGAGCTACTCCAGACAAAAGAAAAACACCGAAATTGGTCCATTCGTTGCTGTAATACGGCGAATTTTTCCGAGAACTGCTGACTTGAAGCTGCCACTTCATTTTTCTCGCTCGTACGAGAGCGCTATTTCTTTATAAAAGGCACCTTCACGAAGAGATTGAATCTTTGTGGAAGTCAAAATGTTCTCTCAAAAAAATTTTGCGTCTTGAGATAAACAATTAGCAATATCTCAGCAACAAACTATCTAAATTATTATTATTAAATATCATTTTATTCAGAAAGACGAGGACTTCCCTTTAAAAGCAAAAAAGTGCCAAAAAAGGTTAATTTTGCAATAAATAATTGATATGAAAGAACTTGTCGATTTTTAGGGTATTTTGGCCTCTTGCAAAATCATCGCACACAAGCTCAAATTGTAGGTTTTTAAAATCTCTACAACTTTTATTTGAAACTTTCTCTTCCAAAATGTGTTCCTTGCCTTGCAGATTCAAAAAACCTGTTTTAGACTACTTCCCCCCCTCTTAGCCCCAACCGATTTTTTTGCTTTTATATTTTATGTAGGGTTTGCTCTTACACTGCTCCTAATACCCCTAGGTAGGTCTCATCCATCTCGGAATTTACGTCACTACGTTTACCTGTGATTTGGACTATAATTGAAGAAAAAGTTTTTTCAGTTTCCATTTTTGGTCACCCTTTTAAAGGGAAAAATAATGTCTCCTGGACTGGACACGGACAAACAAGCTAAAATTCCAATAGATAACATGTGAAAAACTATTGTGGCATACAGATAAATAGTAACTAAAAATAATAATTTCTTGATCTCTTAAGCATAATAATGTAAACCATAAGTATCATTTTTTACGTCACGAATTCTGATTATAACAACACAGTCATTTTTTCTACAAATACTTAAAAATTAATAGGACTATTTTTTATCTATGTTCAAAATGTACATTTTTTTTTATTTATTGATTATTTAGTATTTCATTTATTTGTCTCAAATCTAGAAAAATGGACATACGAAAAAAGTATATATCGCGTGTATTTCCATAAATGTAGCGCTCTAATGATTAAAAACTCGAAAAAAAATTTTTATAACATAATTATATTTTATTTATGGAAAATTTGACTGTAGGATTATAAGAACTAAGAAACTTTATCTGACTATGATATTAGGGAAATCAGACGTTTAGCTAGAGAAAAAGTAATATTACCGGAACGAATTCCAATTTTTCCAATTTCTAAATAAGATTATTTCGCTGGTGTACGTATGTGTGTAAAATTGGAGATTTGTATACTGTGACCTAATAGATCTGTTGTGTTCCCCTTGTATTGCTATAGCAAGTTCTCTGGTCTTATTTCCCTCAGGAACCTTAGACGACTTTAAAGTGGGTAGTTCTTCTTTTTCTTCTATTTGGTGTGTTCTAGTAGCCCAGGAAAAGGAGTGTTAAAAATTAGCTCAAATACTGCCTGCGATCTGATTGCAGAAATGGATAGGAAAAGGTAGTAGAAATGACGTCTCATCTCGTGTCTCAACAAATTTTGGTTGGAACATTGTTTTTTTTTTAACAAATAGGTTTTAGAAATGATTTTTCCCCGGTTTTTTGGATTTTACGGAAAATCTAAAGGATTTAGAGAAATCATTCAGTTTCATAGATGAATTGTACGTCTTGAAAATATCTTCAAAATGAGTTTTTGTTTGTCCAAATCGGTCCATAAACAAAAAAGTTATGGCAAATTAAACATTAAAAATGGCTTATTTTTCAATTGTTAATAACTTTCTTAATATTTATTGAATTGTTTTCAACTTTTACCAGAATGTGAGTTTTAAAGTGCTTAAAAGTGTGCGGAAGTTGGGCGCTGTCGGTCTAATAGTTTTTGTAAAATTGTTTATTAGAAAAACGAAAAAAGTGACTATTTTTGATTGCCTATACCGTCGTCTAGGAAACTGCTACTGAGTTCTGTCAGTGCTCATTCTCTTCGTAAAGACTTAAGCTATCATGTAGTAAAAAAAGTGGATATTTTTCATATTTTGTTTATGCAAAATTGTCATAAAGATATGGGTAGTGTTTCGCTTATAAATAAATTAATTAACAACTGCATTTTTTGTCAGATTTGTTAATGAAGCATATCATTGGAAAGCTGGTAAAAAAAACACGAATTTTGAAAAAAAAGTCTCTGCGACCAATAGGAGCCGAGTTTACAATTTTTTTTCAAAAAATCACAAAGCGATAGTTTATTTATATTAAGATCTGAATTTTTTATAGTTCAATAATAAGAGCCTAAAGTATATGAAATCATTCAATTGAGGTTAATTTATACACAATCAACCCTTCAACTGAGGGTACGTGCTGGACGCCAGATAAGGTAAGTTAGAGGAGGTAACCGAATCTTACCGAGTACAAAGTGAGAGCGCGTCTTCAAATCGGCGCGCGCTTCAAAAATTAGCAATATCTTCGTTTCTAAATAACGTAGAGCTTTCATTCTTTGATTTTGTGGAGTAGCTTGTCGAAAAAATAATATTGGGCACATGTTCAACCTTCTCGGACCCCCCCCCCCACAAAAAAAAAATTGCATTTTTTATATTTAATTTTTTTTTACTCGTTTTACATGTTTCTTCATTGAAAATGATTACATACCTTATTATATAAATATATATATCCCTTACATTTTCCGTAAAATCCAAAAAACTGGGAAATAATCATTTTTCGACCTGTTTGTTAAAAAAAAAACAATGTTCCAACAAAAATTTGTTGAGACACGAGACGAGACGTCATTTCTACTACCTGTCCCTATCCATTTCTGCAATCAGATCGCAGGCAGTATTTGAGTCATTTTTACCTCCCAAAAATCACACAGGGTTTTCTATAGCGCTGCACTGCGAAAGGATATGAAGAGATGTTTTGTCTTTCTCTTCACAAAATCTGCATTCTTCTCTTTCTGCCAATCCGAATTTCCTGAGATGCCCCTTTAGTTGGCAATGCTCCATCAGAATTTTTTTCAGTACTCTAAGTTAGTTTTTGCTGAGGCTTATACATTCCTTGAATTTCTTTGGTAGTTTCTAAGAAGTATCTTCGCTTGTCTTATTCCTTGAATATCTGTCCAATAATTGGATCTCCTGCTTCCAGAATTATACTGCTACTGATTTCACAGAAAAGTTCAGCAACCAGAAATGGTGTATCAGTCCTTTTTCTCACGAACTTGTCTACAGTTTCATTTTCCTCTAACCCGGTGTCTCCCGGTGCCCACAGGAAAGTGACCTTATTATTCTTACTTAATTCATTTAGTTCATTTGGGTGTTCCCAGAGCAGCAGGCTCCTTGACTATCTGACATAATAATAATCTCCTGTCCACGATAGTTTTTTTTTCTGTGCTGAATTAAAAGCATTTTCTGATGGAGTTTATTTCTGTAAGGTGCTTGGTGACTTACCCAAGTTTTCGTGGTGTCTGGTACTGGGTCTTCTATTTCAGCTCCCTCCGTTGTTTCGGAGCCATCTGTATACTATTTAATGGAATTTTTATTAAGTTTTTTAATAGTATTTCTGTCCCATTCACTTTCGTGACTCAACTTTGTATCGAAGTTTTTCACAAAATTGAATTTCTTCTTCATTTCATCTTGGGGCATGTCCCAAATTTGTTCTGGATGAGAGATTTGGTCTTCGTTTTATGACTTTATCTCTAATCATACTATATTATGTCCTCTTGGGCATACTTTCCACAAATATATGTAGAGGTGTAAGGTTTAGGATCACTTCAATGGCGGCCGTTGGGGAAATTTTTGTTGCTCCAGTTATATTTATACAGGCCAGTTTTTGAACTTTCGAGAGGTTGGACCAGACTGGTTCTTTTACTCCAAATTACTTTACTACCCCATAAGTATTGACTGGACTCACTATTGCAGTGTACATCCACTGCTTTAATCTAGTTCATTTCTGTATCTGTTACCATTTTCGAAATTCCAAAAGTTATTTCTGAATTCGCACCACTCTATATAAAAATACTAATATTTAAATTACGAGTAATAATAACCAAATAGTAGGATTATTTTACAACTTTACACTTAATTAAAGTAGCTCATTTTCCTTAATGAACAAAGAAGCCGCTTCTAAATGTCTAAAATGACCGAGTAGGATCTAAATCGTTAAAAAGTCATTAAGAAACTGGGATTTTAGATCTACGGATCCTATAAAACTTTAAAAGAAATTTATTTTAATAAAAGATTGACAAGGATAAATGTTATGCAATAACTAACATTTCTTACAAGGAACCCTTATGTGTTTAAAAATATATAATTATATTTATTTTTCCCTACTTTTAATATAGTGTAAAAAAAGTGTAAATTTGATTAATGGTTTGGTCTGTAATTCTGTTTAATGTTTATAAATATTTCTTATTTCAGTGAGTAGATTAATATTTTTTAGAAATTGCCTTAATATTCCAAAATATACATGATTTTTAAAAACTTTTGCCTGAATTTTTTTTATTACAAGAAAAATTTGAAAAATTTGATAAAATTGGAGCCTAAACCAGTAATTTATATATATATATATATATATATATATATATATATATATATATATATATATATATATATATATATATATATATATATATGTTTATGTGGCTTTCACGGATTCCTCCGTGTGAGATGCAATAGCAGTGGATATATCCACATTATGCCGTTGTAGTGCTGAAATCACATTCAGCAAACGTACAACTATATGCAGCTCCGCGTATGAATGAAGTAAAATACGAACAGTAAATGCAAACTTCTCTCCATCATATCCTTTCTGTGTTAGAGGTTGCACAGTTAGAATAAATTGTTATAAAAAGCAATTCATCCAATTCCACCACCATCGAGATGACGGCCTACCTGTACCACCATATCGAGAAGAAAGTCAAAACTTACCCTCCCCGCCACAGTGATACGGCAGAGATACATGTTTCGTCTCTACTAGACTCATCAGGGTACCGACATGCACCTGGCTGTGCAAAGGACAGATCGGAAGGAAGCATGCAAATACTGAATGCGGCTTCGCCGACCTCCCGCCGGATGGCGTATATATGTTTATGCGGCTTTCACGGATTCCTTCGTGTGAAATGCAATAGCAGTGGATATATCCACATTATGCCGTTGTAGTGCTGAAATCACATTCAGCAAACGTACAACTATATGCAGCTCCGCGTATGAATGAAGTAAAATACGAACAGTAAATGCAAACTTCTCTCCATCATATCCTTTCTGTGTTAGAGGTTGCACAGTTAGAATAAATTGTTATAAATGTGGATATATCCACTGCTATTGCATCTCACACGGAGGAATCCGTGAAAGCCGCATAAACATATATACGCCATCCGGCGGGATGTTGACGAAGCCGCATTCAGTATTTGCATGCTTCCTTCCGATCTGTCCTTTGCACAGCCAGGTGCATGTCGGTACCCTGATGAGTCTAGTAGAGACGAAACATGTATCTCTGCCGTATCACTGTGGCGGGGAGGGTAAGTTTTGACTTTCTTCTCGGTATGGTGGTACAGGTAGGCCATCATCTCGATGGTGGTGGAATAGGATGAATTGCTTTTTATAACAATTTATTCTAACTGTGCAACCTCTAACACAGAAAGGATATGATGGAGAGAAGTTTGCATTTACTGTTCGTATTTTACTTCATATATATATATATATATATATATATATATATATATATAAATCGGTTTACAACGTTCGACGTCTTTCGATACCCAATCGCCATCTATCTCGGTCTGTCCAGAGATTCTCTTCTAGTTCCCTGTCTCTCATCTCTCGGCCGATTTCTTCTCTCCAACCAAGGCGTGGTCTTCCTCGTTTCCATCTTCTATGGGGTGCCCATTCTAGGATCTGTTTCGACAGTCTCTCTTGTGGCATTCGCTGTACGTGTCCATACCATCTCAACTGCTGGGTTCCAATTTCGTCTACGATTGAATGCTGCACGTTCATAATTTGTCTGATTCTGTCGTTCGTAATTCTTTTCAATCTGGATCTTCCGTCTGAGCACCTCCAGAAGTTCTCTTTAGCTTATAGTTTCTTTTGGGTTCGCTCTTTCAACGTCCATACTTCGCAGCTATAAGTAGTTATGCTTTTGACAATCGTGTTGTATATTCGGTGTTTATTTGTGTTAGAAATTGTTTGGTCCCGCTGTACATTGTTGAGAAGTGTGATGGCTCTTCTTCCTTGATTGTTTCTTTCTTCTATTCCCTGTCCATACCTCCGTCTTTTCTGATAGTTAGTCCTAGATAATTGTACTTTGTACTTATATAAACCAGACCGACTAAAAAGTTGTATATTTTTTACACAGAAAAACCTATTATACTTATTAAAACGTTATTCCTTTCATTATTTTTCTCTTTGTCTTTTTTTTTTTGTAAATAAGTTCCTTTTAAAAATTTTATGACATACGTTGATCTAAAATCTTAGTTTCTTTTTGATTATATAACAATTTATATTCTGCTCGGTCATTTTAGATACGTAAGAGCGGCTTCTTTTCTTATTGACAGAAATAACTCCTTTAATTAAATGTAAAGTTCTATAATACACATAAATTCATAAAATATGTTTATATTCCTAAAAGTGTATAATTTTTATTAAATTAAGACGAATAGAAACAGAAATTAAGTCATTATACATACAAATAAAATTTTATACAGCTTCCTGTTTTTACCATTTTTATTAAGGAAAATTTTCACTTTCCGTCAATCAGGAATAACACTGTTCTGTATCCTAAGATATGGGTTTTTTAATTTTAGTCTTTATTAATGGTTCCCGAAGTTACTTTTCACTTCCGCTGATTATGAAAGGCTAGAAAGTTCTATTTTCTTTTCATTACGTAACGTACAAATCTTTCCTGAACATTCTTGTGTCAGTTGATCTTTAACTAGAAAGCACTGAAGATGCCAAATAAGATTATAACAAAACATCTGCAAGCTAAACTATGTAAAACTGTATGTGCTCCCAGACCCTGAACGGCTTGTCAACTTTCGACCTCTAAAATCCCGGGTGTTTCGACCTGACACCGGTAGTGGATTCATCAGTGCATCCGCCGGTGCCTTTCCCAGATACCCTTTGATATAGTTCCTATAACGTCATTTCTCATATTTGAATCTTCTTATCGTCGGAAACTATTGGTGAGATATTCCTCAGGTGACTATTTCTACATTACGGTTACATTGCCTCCCTCCAAGCTTTGATCGTTCCGATCAACCCTTTATAATCTCGAATTATATAGAAAACAGGATGCCTGAGAAACTGTAGAAACTGCAACTGGTGAGATGTTCCTCAGGTGACTATTTTTATATCACCGTCATATTGCCCAGCTCCAAGCTTTGATCGTCCCACTTCTGACACCAATGTTGCAATTCACCGTAACTCTGAACGGCTTGCAAACTTTTGACCACTAAAATCCCGGATGTTTCGTCCTGATATCGGCGATGAATTCATCAGTGGGTCCGCCGGTGCCTTCCTCAGATAACCTTTGACATACTCTTTAAAATGTCATTTCTGGGATTTGAATCTTCTTGGCGTCGGAAACTATCGATGAGATGTTCCTCAGGTAGCTGTTTCTACATCACCGTAACAATATATATATATATATATATATATTGTTTTTGTTTGTTTGTTTATTTGTTTTGTCCGCATAGCCGAGAATTTCTTATTTTATTTTAAAATCACACGGACTTTTGTGACTCATTTGTAGATCTTTCTTTTATATTGCCTTACCGATGCATTTTCTCCAGCTTTTTTTCGATCATCTTCATTTTTTTTTCCTTGTGGTTTCAATGTCAGTATTTGTTCTGGTAGTCTTTTATTTGACATTCGTTCTATCTGCCCATACCATATTAACTGTCTCTTAATTTACCGTTATTTCTTCTCTTTCCAGTTTATTATTATTCTATTTTCTATGCCATTTTACATAATTATTCGATCCGATAGACGGTCCTCGATATAAACATGTTGTGCTATTAACATTTGTACCATTGCTTATTTCAGTTTTCATATTTGGCTGCTGTATTATATATATATATATATATATATATATATATATATATATATATATATATATATATATATATATATATATATATTTATATCCATTTTTTATTCATTTTCGATCGAACTGATCACCGATTTCTAATTTTACATCAAGTGGTGTACAGTCTCTCTGTTTTCCTTATATTCGCATCTCCTTCCCATTCTTCCTATTTAATTATTTTCCGAGATCATGTTGGTCTAAGACCATAACCATATTGTCGACACTAAAGTATACCACGTAAAGCATGGTATTGTCATTTAGATTAACACTGATTTCTTTCCACTTTTTCTGCCATATTTTTAGAGTCTATCTAAATATATTTTAAACAGGATGGAAGACAAACAGCACCCTTGTTTAGGACCCTTGCAAACTATCAAACCATTAGATATTTAACCTTTTAGCGTTACTTTCTCAAATACTGTGTGAAAGGCTAACGTAGGCCTTTTCCAGATCAACATACTGCATATGTTATTTCTGACTGAAAGCTATTTTTCTTTTTAATGCAGTATATGTAGTTTACGGTTGATTTACCTAGTCTAAACCACGTATAGAAATATCACTGATTACGTTATATTCCTAAGCTATTTCATCCGTAAAGCTAATAAGACTTCAATATTCTTCTGAACGACACCTTTTCGACGGATACAAAAGCACTTCTAGAAGGGAGCATAACGGTAGCTAGCTCGTTCTACCAATAACGCGTTAAATTTTGCTCTTAGACAAAATAAATTTCCTCGATTAACCAGTGCAAAATTTATAGATAATAGTTTATTGTTTTGTAACACTGCAAAGGAGAAAATGTAACTTTCGATATTTACTCGACGAGCATAAAATTTCTGTTTTTAGAAACATTTTAAAAATGGGTCAAGCTTTGTTCTATGAATTTGTATTAGTTTAGTCTTCTACCGGTTATTTCAACCTTGATTAGTTTTTAGAATCATCCTTTAGATGACAAAACTAACCGACATATTTTTGATAGGATTTCGTAATCACCGATATACTTAAAGTATACAGAGAACTCGACGATTTGACAGACCAGTGACGTAAAAATGATATCGACCATATGATTAAGGGAGTTCAAAATTTCCCTAGATCAGTAAATTATTGTTGTGTGCTGTACTAGCCCAAAGTGGCAGAAATTTTAATTTTATTGTAATATTTTGAACTTGTTAATAACTTTGTGCGCGAGTAAATACAAAAGATGGTTGTTTTTCTTATACTTTAAACACTTATGCTATGGATTTAGTGTATTTAATTAAAATAATTTTGTATAAAATTGTGAATGAAATTTAAAGTCCAGTCCTGATTTTATACCAACATTCATATCAGCCCGTTTTCATCCACTCCTGAATGTAGGCCTCTTCCATATTTTTCCATTTCTGTCAGTCCGTAGCGATCCCCATCCAGTTTTTTCCGGCAATTTTCTGGATGTCGTCACGCCATCTCTTTTGGGACCTGCCAACACTTCTCTTGTTCTCTCTTGGCCACCATGCTGTTATCTTGTATGTCCATCTGTCTATGTCATGTCTTGCGATATGTCCAGGCCATCTCCATTTTAGCTGCGCTACTCGTTTGCTCACATCTGTTATTTTCGTTCTTCTTCTGATTTCTTCATTTGGAACTCTATCTTGTAAACTAATTCCCAGCATAGCCCTTTCCATTGCTCGTTGTGTAACCCGAAGCTTATTAATGGCTTTACATGTTAGGGAGGTTGTTTCAATACCATAAGTAAGAACTGGCAGGATGCACGACTCGTAGACTTTTCTTTTCAGACTTATGGGGGTGTTACTGGATTTAAGAATGAATCCGAGTTTGCCAAAAGCTGCCCAGCTGAGGCTTATTCTTCTAGGAATTTCAGCCGATTTGTTTTCCTTCCCTATTTGTATTTTATGACCTAGATATATGTATTCTCTTACGTTTTCTATTATTTTGTCTTCAACTTTAATTTGTATTTGTTCTAGACTCATTATTTTTGTTTTTGACAAGTTCATTTTGAGTCCTATCCTAGCTGATGCTTGATGAAGTTCTTGCATCATACATTGGAGTTGTTCTGGTGAATCACTGATTATAACAATATAATCAGCAAATCTTAAGTGGTTTAATCGTGTTCCGTCTATGTTAATTTCCTTGTCATGTCAGTCCAAGCCCCTAAATACATCTTCAAGTGCCAACGTGAACAATTTTGGAGAGATTGTGTCTCCCTGACGTACGCCTCTTTTTATAGGTATCCTCGAGGTTTTTATATCCTCGTCTATACCAACATAACACCATCTAAATAAAACTATATAAATCAGAACCTCTCAGGTCTCCCACTAGTGTCATGTGTCATTTCTTAATTTATTCAGTACTCTGACTATAATAATGTTAGTCAACTGGACAAAAATGCTGTAGTTAGGAAGGAAAGAGATTGTAATCAAACTTAAATGAATTGGAAAAGCATATTTAAATTTCACTGCCATATTAACTCTGTTCTTAATACTAACAATTTTTTTCTTCTAATTTTTCAATATGTTTATGCAATATCTTATGATTGCGATTATGATGATAAAAATAAGTTAGGACAATGCGAAATAAGTGGAAAAACAGTGACTAAAGAGATTCAAAACAAGGGATATTCACTGAACAGTTTTTATAAACTTTGTTGAGACACATTCTAAGTCAGTAAAAAATAGTAATCAAAAATTTAAAGAATTGTAGAATCCGGAAAATCGCATCATAAATTACACATCTCAATTATAATAGAATTGAACTTGAAATATTATAACTTAATATTCGGGAAAACAGAACGAAAAGTACACATGTTTATAATCCATAATATAAAATATTGGTTATTTGCATACGAATATGTTCAAAACATAACAATTTCCAAGAGTATTTGCTATAAAAGACCAACATTCAAAGAGGAAAAGAAACGATCATTTCCGTTCCTCTTTCCTTATTTCTGTTACAGAATTCCACCTGTATGAAAACTGTAAAATTACAAAAATATTTCTTGTGTAACAACACCAACGGAAAAACTAGGTCGCCGAATTGAAATTTCAACTTGTTTACCTTTTTAGTTGTTATTAAATCAATATGTGCGTACGAACAAAGTGTTATAATATTCATGAATGTCTAAAATTAGAAATTCCATCTGACATATAATTTACTTTGTTAAGAGAAACGCACGATACCAATCAAATAAGTTAATTTAAATAAAAGTTTTTTCCCAAAATTTAATTAAGGTCCATGTTCCCCAAAGCGTGGATCGTCAACTTTTGGTGTAGATTCCTGAGGGATTGTAGAGGTATTGTTGGGCATTTTAATGTATTGGGGGTATTACAATACAGGATGCGCCATCTTTTATGTCGGTATGTAAAGATTGAATAAGTTTAACATTTAGCAACCGATTGATATGGTTATACATATTTTTGAAACGTCAATTCGGTACAATTTTAACCATGAATCGCTTTACAAACAACGCGCCGAAATAGTGACAATATACATTGAAAATAGTTCTTCAGTTGTGTTAACTCAACGTGCATATCGTCGAAAATATCGTGGCTAACAGGCACCGTCTGACGACGCTATCCGTCGTTTGGTTTCGAATTTTGTTGAGTACGGGACAGAGGGAGATCATCAACATACCGTTCATCAAAGACCAAGACGTTCTAATGAACTGGCTGAAGCAGTCAGAGAGAGCGTTGCCCAGAACACAAAAATGTCGTATCGTTACCACGCACAGCATTTTGGCGTCAGGGGAACCACTTTGCGGCGCATTTTGAAGGATGAGTTGCATTTGTTTTCATATAAAGTGCAGCTAATACAAAAAATATTTGCGACAGACCATCCACGTCGCTTGAAATACGGTCAAACAGTCACTCGAATGGTTGACACTGAACCTGATTTTTGGAAGCAAATTTTGATGACCGACGAGGTCCATTTCACACTCTCTAGCGGCGTTAATAAGCAAAATTTCCACATTTGGGGGACGGATAATCCACACGAGATCCACAAAATGCCATTGCATGATCAAAAAGTGATTGTTTGGGCCGGCATTTACGCCAAAATCATCATGGGGCCTTTTTTTTTCAAAGAAAACGAAACAGTCAATGGAAATCGATATTGGTAAATTTTAGCTCATTATGTTCGCCCACAAATACGTGAAAAAGATCTTAATGGTTACTGGTTTCAACAAGACGGAGCGCCATGCCAGACTGCAAATCAAACAATTCAGTTTGATCTGGCCACCCAGATCTCCGGATTTGACCGCTCTGGACTTCTTTTTGTGGGGTTATTTAAAAGGCAAAGTATATGCCAGCAAGCCTCAGACCATTGAGGAGCTCAAAACAAACATTCGTGCCGAAATCACCGCTATACTACCCGAGATGCTTGAAAAGGTAATGGAAAACGCAGCAAAAAGGTCACATTTTGCTTTGGCCAATAAAGGTGGCCACTTGATCGATGTAGTATTCAAAAACTAGTCCCATAAACGACCAAATTTAATAAAAATATCTCATATATAGAAATCAGTTTTTTTTCCAAAGTTATTCAATATTTACATACCGACATAAAAGATGGCACACCCACTACATTGACTATAGTTAAAGAAGTTGGGGAGAGTAACGGAGTGCTACTGAAATAGGCTAAAATCCTAAAAAATTAGCATAACATACGAAAAATTAGTGTCATAATTTGATATAAGGCAGCTATTAAAAATTTCTTAGTAAATTTTACATGAAGGTTGGTAACATGGCGAGAACAAAACCAGGATAGGCTTTTCGGATGCGGTGGAGTCGTTTTCAGTTCGATGTCGTTATTTATATCTTCGAGTTTTATAGCTTTTTTTCATTTCTCTTTGTTATACGATTACTGGATGAAAGAGCTGTGTTCGTATTTATCATTTTTTGTTAGCATCTGTGCAGATTTTGATATCTTGAAACGATTTGGAGAATTAATTATTTTAGGTGAGCAAGTTTTCTATGTTTTTTGTCAGTTTCTCAGTTATAACGTATAATTTCCGTTAGAGAATATTCAAAAGACCTATGATTTTTCTGTTTTTTCTCACATTTATATAAATAACATTTTAGTAAATACAGTAAGTTATATACTGTGCAAAAATGAATCTGGTCGATAACTCCCTTATTCATGTAAGACCTAAGTACCTTTGTCATAACCTTGTAAAATTTAGATTCCACTTATGAATTCTGATGGCCTTTTTAGTTAAATAAAATACGACATAATATAAGAATGTATGAGGGATTCGCATATCTTTGTTCAGTCCTTATATTATCATGTTTGTCTTTTGTCAAGTCGTACTGAACCAGTTTTCAATGATCACAGAATGACACGGATTATTATTCGAATCAACGTTGGTAAAGCAAGATATAGGTTTACTCGAAAGAGATCCATAACAACCTGGATTATTCTAGAAAACACCGACAAATACCCTAATTTATGCAGAAACTCCATCAATACATTAAACAAATAAATAGCAGCTTTAATTTCCGAAAACCAAATCATTACTGCCCAAAGAAGAAGAAACAAAATAAACTCAATCCTCGAACACTAATGGAAGAAAGAAGACAGATAAAAGGAAGGTACCACAATGGAAAAACTAAGGGAGAAAAATAAAAAGTATTTGGGAAGGAGGTTCGCCAATATAGAACTTAAGAAACTGAACAAAACAAAAGCCTGAAAGTACTTCAGGGGGAAACTAAATCATTAGAAATAGGAAACAATCAAACTAAAGATAAACAAGGAGTAATATCAGACAGGAAAGAATGTATATTGAACTGAACAATATATATAATACAACCTCATAACAACAGACTACCAATAAATCAGGAATATGAAGATATGCCGGACATTATACTAGCAAAGGTTAGGTACGCGCTAAAAAAATTAAAAATAATACAGCCCCAGGAGACGACGGAATAGTCATAAGAGCTATCAAAGGTACAGTATAGTAATCTATAGTTACATCTAAGCTTTTGCTGCATAAAAAGGAAGATAGAACTCTGAACTCTCAAGTTATCAACTCCAAGATGGTCTGGGAATGCCTAGGGAAATTAAATGATTTGAGTAAAAATAATACAGTCACCTTTATGTTGGCACCGGGACACACCGGAATAGAGGAGAATGAAATAGTAGACAGACTCGCGAGGAAAGGGGCTGAGACACCATTTCCGGGGCCAGAGCCTTTCTGGAGAATCAGTAACAGCGTAATGCTGCAAGAACTAAAGATAGAAGAAGAAAGCAGGAGATCCAATTGTTGGACGGAGCTGCAAGGATTGATACAAGGCAAGATACTGAGTTCTGACATGGATCCTGACGGGGCACCTCAAGAAGGAACACCTCAAGAAACTCGGACTGGTAGAAAGAGAAGAGTGCAGATTCTGTCAAGAGGAGGACGAAACCTCTATTCATAGCCTTTCAGAGTACAGCGCTCTAGAAAACCCTAGGACGAGGTTCTTGGGAACACACCAAATCGAAGAAGGGGAGCTACTCACCTTGAAGTCGTCCAACATTCTAAGGTTCCTGAGGGAAATAGGCCTGAAGGGCCTGCTCTAGTCGATAAGGTAACTCTTACGACTGGGTAGCAGTAGGAGGGCACAATAGATCTACCAGGTCGCATTCTACTGATCCCAACTCTACGCATATACATACATACATACATACATCTAAGCTTTTGCTGCATAAAAGGGAAGATAGAACAGAAAATTATAGGCGTATAATTTTACCAAAACTCCAGTATAATAGATTTACCAGGTCGCATTCTACTGATCCCAACTCTACGCATATACATACATACATACATACATCTAAGCTTTTGCTGCATAAAAAGGAAGATAGAACAGAAAATTATAGGCGTATAAGTTTACCAAAACTCCAGTATAATCTGTTTACTAGGATAATAACAACTAGAATAGAAAGAAAGTTAGGTTTCTATCAGTCAAAAAAGCAGGCTGGTCTTAGACCAGGTGTAAGGGACAAATGATCATCTTCAGTAGATCAATGCTCTCCATCCAACGGACTATAATCCTGGGACTTATAGACTTCCGAAAGGCGTTTGGCACAACTGAACTAGATAGTACCATGGGCGCTTTAAAAGACTGTCGAATAATGCATCAATGTGCTTGGGAAACGTCACGAGAAAACTAAACCTATATAATCAGACTCGACGTCACCAAAATTATTTACTGCTCTTGAGAGTAACTAAAGCACTTCAGTTCTACATATTATATTGTTTTAATAAAGGATGATCTATGGAAAATGAAAACAATGTTAGATGAACTTGAAACTGAGTGTAAAGGAGTTTCATTAGAAATAAATACCAACAATACAAAAATCATGACAAATCCAGTACCAAGCAAAATAACAAGGAGCATAGTGTAGAGGGTTTACAGAGCAAATAGATGAAGAATATTTCGCCATTCTTATTTTATAGATATTGTTGTTTGAATTGTATTTATATGGTTATAAACAACAAATCGTGAGTCAAAAATAGTGGATACAGATTGAAAAACCTACAATTTAATTGACCATTTTCAACACTTGTAGTTTTTTTAAGCCTCTGATACAAAATTTCTAATAACGTTACTCTCTTCAAATGCTTAAATTAAATAAATCATTTTTTAAATAACTTACGCACCACATTTTCCTTGACAAACTTTTCTAGGTAAAATGTAATAAGGAAATGCATACATACATTGTTTTAAAACTATGTTGTTGGCACGTCACTCGTACCACGTATTGTAGCATTAATGTATTAACGCATATCTAGTAAACAGATTTATTATGTAGCAATGCTCTAGAAATATTTATTAAGTAAATTTTGACTTCGAGTAATTTTATGTATTTTTAGGTTATATTTAATTTTAAGTTTTACTGACAGTGGGTTCTGAAACTGACATTTGAACAATGTTCTAATCCATATCAATTAATTGCAGCACCATCAATCTTTAGGTCCAATTAAAAAATGATTTTTAGATATAAAATGTAATGGTTCAAATACAACGATAATATTTTTAAAGAAATTGAAATTTAAGTTATTTTAATATACTTTTTTACCATTGTTCAAATGGCAACCTGATAAGCGACAAATTAAATATGTATAAATTCTCTAATATTCATCGGCAGATTCACTGGTTTCTCGTGTCCGTGTTGTTCAACTATAAGCTACGTCTCGCTTAAGATAGTATAAACTTAAAAAGAAAACAATTTTAACTAAAAATTATATGACTTTTTTACCTACATGCCATGAACCACAAAAAATGTAAAACTTTTTAATACGTCACAACAGGATTTTTAAGCACTTCTTAAATTGTTCAGCTACAGGTTCATGACGACCGGCAACAATTCTTACAACACAAAATAATGGCATCAAGCACGTAATATTTGAAACATTACAAATATATTAAAAAGAAGGAAAAATAACATCATTATATTTTCATAGTAGAATTATTGGAGGATGTGGTAAAAGGTGGAAGCTCGAGCTTTAACCTGACAGACATATCGATTAAAGAAACAAAGCTTTAAAGTAAGCCTTTCGATTTCCAGCCTCCATTGCTTTCGGTCTTCCCAGGTTCCTCTCTGATATGTCTCACTGTGTCCCATCAACTCAGTTTTTTTAGCCATGGTTTTCTTCTTTTCTTTGAGGGAGTTGATTTTGAAATGTATTTGGGGAATCGTTCTTTGCTTATTCTTATTACGTGACCATATTATATTAGATGACGTTGTTCTACTTCATCCAGGATAATATTCCATGCGTCCACAATTTCCCTTATTTATTCATTAGGTGAATATTTGATTTTATGACCACTCTGCATCAGTAATCGATTTCTAACGATACCAGTCTTTATTTTAGATTGTTATTAATTTACCAGAAGTTATAGAGTTGATGTTTCTGTTCTCTGGAAATAGGATGTGATCAAAGTATTGGATTAATACATACTAATACTTTTCCTTTCACTATTGGGTCTCTTACTCCTTTTTCCGTTCGTGTGCTTTTAGTTATTTATATTCCTAGATAATTATATACTTCACATGATTTTATATTACCGTGACTGTCGATATCCAGATCTTGGGCTTCTCCACTGACATGCATGTATTTGATCTTGCTGCATATTTCTCCTTAGGGTCTATTCCGAAATCTTCCTTCGATATCCTTCTTGCTATAAACGCCAGATCTTCTTCGTCTTGTGCCACCACCATTTGGTCATCAGCGAAATGAAGAGTGAATACATTTAAATTGTGGTTTAGTTTTCTTCCCGTCTCACTACATACTCTTCTCCAATTTGGCATGGCTGCCTTGAGATTTTAAATAGAGTCGGGAATTGACAGTAGCCCTGTTTGAGACCCTTGGCAACTTAAAAGTGCTCGAGATGTGGCTTGAATATAAAGTTTGCTTCTACTAGAGGGTTATTAATCGGGGATTTCTTTAATACTTGTCATAATTTTTTAATAGCTACTGTATCGTATGCCGTTGTTAAATCAATTATAAAAAAAGTGGATCTCTCGAATCTTCGCCATTTTCTTTTCATTCAGCTGGATCAACCTCAAAATGTGATCCACGTGTGCTTAAAAAGTTGACGTCCAGCGTTTTTTAAATAATGAATTTATTTCAAACTTTTGCGTCCTTATTCTATACATATATTGGTAGGATGCCACATGTTATATTCGGTTGCGCTGATTTAAATATATGTAATTTCTTCTCAAGACTGTTGCCTTCGAGATTTTTCCAAACTGTTTTGTGTAGAGATAACATTATTTTATTATAGATAGAACTTATGGTTAAACTATGCCATATAGATCCTGGAATAGGTAAAATACAACTTGTGAACGTTGAATATGCCGGTGTTTATTGGAAACAGAAATTAACATAGAAATTGACGATATTCGCTGTTATTGATTAGGATTTGAATGATTACTGTCACCTAGCAACTTATCTATATCCAGAGTAGTCAAAACACAGGTTTTTGTACCGCATAAGTCAAAACACGTTGAGTAATTGTTTGAGCAAAAAATTTAAGTTAGATTTTTGATTCCACAATAGAGAGCACCAGTGTGAGTCACAAATTGTGTTGTCTTTCTTAAGTAATTGAACATGTTCTTGCAGTAATTTTCAAAATGGCTCAACAAAGTATGGTCAATGGTCCTTCGATCGACGGTAACCAACTTAAAAATGAAATAAATATTCAGGATCCGGTAAGATAGTAGAATAACCATGTAGAATTACTTCCCAAAAAATATATTCACAAAATAACCATCTCCCAGCATTCCATGCAATCTGAGTATATAATCTCATAGAGATCTATGTACTAACAATGGGTGCAATATATTTACAATATATTAGTGAAACTATTTTAGTTCTCAATCAATTGAAAAACCTTATAATTCAACAGGCGTACTCTATTTTAATGCGGTCAGAAACGAAGCACTATCTTAGATTGCAACAAAATACCAGAAAAGAGTGGAAACCTCTCCCACAGCAATACATCGCCACCTGCAGATCGGTTTCGAACTCACTGGTTCTCAGTACAGCGTAGGCAAGCGCCGGTCTACAGGTGGCAGTTTCAGTTAGAGAAATGCAACAATGTATTTGAATTGACACCCAAAGACATTCCGTGGTGCAGTGGGCAAACTCACCTACTGAAATGGGTGTTGAAATTGTCTAATATAACATCTAATATAGAGCTTTGTTTTTTCGGCTTTTATAATGATATCCTCTCCTACCAACTAAGAAAACGATTTAAAACCCGTAATTAATTTAAATATTTTTTGCAGCTTCCAAAAAACGACTTGTCAAATAAGCTATTATGTTACATTGGTTCAATTGTCCCCCAGGGCATTTTTTTTTCGCCACGAACAGAATGCACTTTTGCGTGAGTCACTGAAACATGTAGCATATTCGACAAGTCGACTTGTAGAATAAACTTGTTATGGGTATTGAATCAAGTCCATGAAGGTATTCGTAGTAGAGGAATCATCCCGAGCATAATCTCTTACTCTTGAATGTATGTTGAAATTGTACAATAAATCGACTTTGTAAACAAATTGCATCTTGCAAATATTTGTTCGTATTATTCTACTTTTTGATAATCGTATGAAATCTATTTGGTAAATAAAATACAGGGTTATTCACTCTATACGACATGGAATATTGCGGCCAAAATACGTGACTTTCAAAAAGTTTTACTTTTGGAATATATGGGTGTCTATCTGCTATAGTTACTTTTTAAAATAATTATCATATTATACAGGGTGTCCCAAAAGCTCTGAAAGTATCAAAGTTGTGTTTTTTAAATGGAACCCCCTATATATTATTGCATTTTTGGATTATCCGATCAAAATATGTGCCTATTTTAATAAGGTTAATAGTACCTGAATCTTAAGAGTTTTTTAAATAATTTGAATTTTGACAAAATCTAACCTAATTTTCATGTTTCAAATACTTAAGAAGTATTTCCGTTATGTACCTGAAATTTACAGTGAAGTGTAACAATAAATCATATTTTATATCTCAATTATAATAAACTTGCTAAATTGTACAGGGTGTCCAAAAATTAAAACTAATCAAATAAGAACTTTAAGTGGTTATAACTTGATTAATTTAAATAGAACGTTATACTTTTTATCTCACCAGAAAATGTACCTTTTAAATACTTATCGAATGGTATAAGATTGTTCTATAGATAAGTCTTCGCGTTTTCACAAAATAGCTCAAATAATCATTTTCTGCACCATTTTGTCTTTTTAAATAGGTATTCTGATGTATCTAGTTGTCTATGACATTTAGAAATGTCAGAATATTCATATCACCTGTCAGTTTATTCTGCAAGGCCTGTTGCTATAATAGCGGTATTCTTTTTTGTAACTGTAAAACTTGATTTATTGAAATGAATTATTTGAATATTGTTATGTTATTGTTATGTCAAAATGAAGATTTATCCAAAGGAAAAACGTAGTAATATGATTTTTATCCTAGGAGAATATTCCAAAATTTTAATTACTGGCTTCTCGAGTCTATGCACAAAAGTTTCTTGAAACTTTCCTAAACCAGTTATTTTTGTGAGACTATTAAATCAGTTTCGGGAAAGTAAAAGTATCACTTATAAAAAACTAATATAAGAAAACCTGTCACTGAGGATGAAGAAAATGTTTTTACTGTACTTGGTTCGGTGATTGAAATTCCCAATATTACTCCCAATCATATATCCGAAAATACTAACATTAGCCAAATTGAAACAGTTTGAAGGATTCTTAACAAATACAGACTTCATCCTTATAAAATCCAGCTTTGTCAAGAGCTTCGCGGAAATGATTTTGACAATCGAACTGAATTCTGCTTGCGGGTGTTAAATAAAGTGGCAGAAAATGAATTTCAATTATTATTCTGATTTAAATCCTGATGAATACAGAGTTATGAGAAACCAGAACAGGTGATTGTTAATGTGTGGCGTGGAATACTGGGTCCATATTTAATTGGACCATACTTTTTTGAAGGACCTTTAAATGGTTTGATGTTTCGTGATTTTCTTTCACGCCAACTTCCAGTGTTATTAGAAGATGTCCTTTTAAACATTAGAACAACTATGTGGCTTCAACTGGATGGAGCTCCCCCTCATAATCATCGCGAGGTTCGGCAATTTTTAAACGTCAACTTTCGAAACAGGTAGATTGGGAGAGACGGATTTCAAAATTGACCCCCGATATCTCCAAACTTACCTCCACTATATTTCTTTTCATGGGGATACATAAAAGGAATTGTCTACAATGGGCCCCTGACAACACCACAAGATATGAAAATACGCATAAGAGACACTTTTCAAACTGTAACCCCGCAAATGTTGTCCAGAGTTAGCAGTAGTTTCGAAAAAAGAATATATAAGTGTTTGGAAATTAATGGTCGACATTTCGAACATCTACTATAAAGATTTTGCTTCTGTTTTGTGCTATCGTCTATATGTTATTACCATTATTGCTGTTATAGCCTGTTGGACGACTATAAATCGCGTTTCGAATTTCTGAATATTCGTAAAGATATTCCTGATTATTATTCTTATAGTTGTAAATTATCTGTCATTTTCAAATGCCATCGGCAACTAGATACATTAGAACATCTATTCAAAAAACACAAAATGATACAGAAAACGATTATTTGGCGTATTCTGTGAAAATGCGAAGATTTAGCTACAGAAGATCCTTATACCATTCGAAAGGTATTTAAAGGGTACATTTTCTGGTAAGTTAAAAAGTATAGCGTTCTATTTAAATTCATCAAGTTATGCCCACTTAAAGTTCTTATTTGATTAGTTTTAATTTTTGGACACCCTGTATACTATAGCAAGTTTATTATAATTAGGATATAAAATATAATTTATTGTTACACTTCACTGTAAATTTCGAGTACATCACTGAAATACATCCTAAATATTAGAAACATGAAAACTAGGTTAGGTTTCGTCAAAATTCAAATTATTTAAAAACCCTTAAGGTTTAAGTACTATAAGCCTTTTTAAAATAGGCATTTATTTTGTTTGGCGAATCCAAAAATGCAATAATATATAGGGAGTCCCGTTTAAAAAAAAACATAACTTTGATACTTTCAGAGCTTTTGGTACACCCTATATAACATGAGATAATTTTTAAAAATAAATATATTAGACCCCCATACATCCCAAAAATAAAACTTTTTGAAAGTTACGTATTTTGGCTGCAATATTCTGTGCCGTATAGAGTAAATAACCCTCTATATGTACTGCGAGTACCCACAATTGATAACTAGATTATATGTAGTGAATTAATAAATTTATACTAATTGTGCAATTAGATATTTATCTAGTAGAAAAAATATTATATCAGCAAATAAATAAAGTTAATTAAATGTTATAAAAATCCAGAACAGTTACTATTATATTTAATATGCATGTATGTATGTACCGTCATAACTCATAGGCTCATGAAAAAGGTAATTTTATATCATTTATCTTATTATTGGATTTACGTGGCAACCCCTATGGTTTATTATTTTAAATGACTTATAAATAGATACATATTAATGTATTAAAATTGCATTAGATGGGTTTAATGAACCCGTTTTAAACCATACATAAAAAGCTTAAAATTTACAATATTCTAATTTTATTCATATTGTTCGTGTTGTCGTTGAATAGTATTGGACAAGGAATTGGAAAATCTGGGTCAAACTCGATTTCCTACATTTGTCACAAACCTGTTTTCAACAAATTTCATATTTGAACGCAGGTCTTCCTGAATATGAGATGTGTAGTAAAATAGGATCTTCTTTTATCCCACATCATACCATTGTTACTGTCTCATTCTTGTCCTGCTAAACTTCTAAGTTCGTTAATATTATTTTTCTTAAAACGTCGAAACTTACTAAGATCTATAAATGAAAGTGTAATAGACCAGGGCTTATCTGTTTTTAGGTGGATGTGAAATGGAACATGGAGATTTTTGCATGAGAGCCTTCAAAATAACCTGAATAACGATAAATTTGATATGCTTCATTTCAAAAAGTTGGGCAACATTGTTTTTATTAATAAAAATATAAAATTAACGAAAAAAAAAACGTTTTTTTTTCAATTTTTCTCTCGTGTGATTTTGAAGTTATTCATTTTAGAGGAAGGTCAAACAGGAAAAAAGTTTCGTAATTAAATTTGCAAAGAGAGGCTTGGTCGGAAATCTCAAAATATATTTCCCTTATTGCAAAATAGCAATAATTAGAAAAAAAAGGTAAAAAAGCAGTTTTTTAATCATTTTTTTTCGACCATTTAAATTTCTTTGAAGACCTTCATATTAGAGCAAACAAAACTTTATGCCATGTTAAAATAACACGCTAAAATTCGTTAGGATCGAATCTATAGTTTTTCCACAATAATTTTGCAATCCGATTTCGTTTACAAAAATTTACCATTTTTCAAGTTTGTCCAAAATAATACATTAACGTATTTAAATTTATTTTCGACATATAATAGGGAACTCAAGTTTTCTAACGCTTTTTTCAAAATCAAAATCGGATGATATATATGGACGCCCTACGGACTTGTTTAAAACATTGTTGATATTTTTGCTTATAAACAAATAGATCATCTCGGCGGATTTTCATTAGACTTTTTTTACAATACATGGTTTGAAAGTAATTAGATAGATGCCTATTTCAAATCCGTCAATTGGTTTCCGAGATACAAACTGTCAAAGTTGACAGCCTGTTACGGTGAATCTATAAACAATATAGACCTTATTCTTACACTATTATCTTTGTCTTGCCCTGTTCTTTTTTGATAAAAATATTTAAATGTTTATGTTATGGGAAACTTTAATAGAAAATTAAAAGAATATCTCCCACGCGCGTGAAAAATGAAAAAAAGAAGGGTGAGGAGCTCTCATTTTAAAATTGAATTCGAAGATTCAAAATACATATCTGAAAAAAATTTTCATTTTCCCGGCTTCTAATGGAGAGATTCAGAGCATTTTTTAAACCGATGTACCGCGAATAATGGAGCTCAAATATCATAATGCCATGTGCCCATCATGTATTCATTTTGTTGTAAACAAATGACATTATTTATGCATCATACAGCATACTGCACCCTATAGTATTGGACTTTAAAAGCAAATCTTTGTTGATTAAGATAATTAAGTATACTATAACGATATATATTCACTTTATCAAAATTGTTTAAAGAATCATTGTTTAAACAAATTTAAAAAAAAAAATTGGTTTTAAATTATTTTATTCGTCAATGGCAGATAAAAATAAAATAATTATTTTATACAAATTATATATGAATTATTAATAATTTTTAGGTTATAAATAATGCAATATTTCTACAAATATTTGGAGATATAATATTTTCGGAGATAAGAGCATGATGATTTAAAATGTAACCGTTAACATGAAAGTAGTGGGGCGGTAGTAAGAAACATCTGCACAGCCTAAGAGAGCCAGATTCGAATGAAAAAAAATTTTCAATGTAAAAAAAAACGTTTTTCTTCACTCTGTAATGTTTGTAATATAATATTTATGTTAAGAGTGCTTTATTGAACTTTTTAAACATTATTTATATAGTATAACTATTTTATTTTTATCTGTATTTTACGAATAAAATAATTAAAAACCATTTTTTTAAATTTGTTTAAACAATGATTCTTTAAACTATTTTGATAATTAAAGTAAATAAATATCGTTATAGTATGCTTAAATACATTAATAAACAAAGATTCGTTTGAAAAATCCAATACTATATGGTGCAGTATGCTGTAAGTATGATGCATACATAACGTCATTTGTTTATAACAAAATGAATGCGTGACGGGCACATGGCATTATGATATTTGAGTGCCATTATTCGCAGTACATTGATTTAAAAAAAAATGATCAAAATCGCTCCATTAGCAGCCGAGAAAATGAAAATTTTTTTCAGATATGTATTTTGAATCTTCGAATTCAATTTTAAAACGAAAGCTCCCCATCCCTTTTTATTTCATTTTTCAAGCACGTGGGCGATATTCTTTTCATTTTTTATTAAAGTTTCCGATAACATAAACATTTAAATATTTGTATCAAAAAAGAACTCGGCAAGACAGGTCTTTATTGTTTTTAGATTCACCGTAACAGGCTGTCAACTTTGACAGTTTGTATCTCGGAAACCAATTAACGTATTTGAAATTTTTCTTCACGAAAAGAAGCGTCTTTCCAAGTACTTTCAAACTATGTATTGCAGAAAAAATCCAATGAAAATCCGCCGAGATAATCTATTTGTTTATAAGCAAAAATATCAACAATGCATTTAAACAATTCCTGAGGGCGTCCAAATCATTCGATTTTGATTCTGAAAAAAAGCGTTGGGAAACGTGAGTTCTCTACTATATGTCAAAAATAAATTTAAATACCTTAACGAGATATTTTGGACTCAGACAAACTTGAAAAATGGTCAGTTTTTCTAAACGAAACCGGATTGCAAAATTATTGTGCAAGAACTATTGATTCGATTCTAACGAACTTTAGCGTGTTATTTTATCATGGATAAAGTTTTCTTTGCTCTAATATGAAGGTCCTCAGAGAAATTTAAATGGTCAAATAAAATTGATTAAAAAACTGCTTTTTTTTACCTTATTTTTAATTATTGCTATTTTGCAATAAGGGAAATATATTTTGACAATTTCGACTAAGTCTGTCTTATGGCAAATTTAATTACGAAACTTTTTTTCCTTTTCAACTTTCCTCTAAAATGAATACCTTCAAAGTTACATGAGAGAACATTTGAAAAAAAAAACGTTTTTTTTTTTCGTTAATTTTATATTTTTATTAATAAAAATAATGTTGCCCAACTTTTTCTTATGACACATACCAAATTTATCGTTATTCAGGTTATTCTGAAGGCTCTCATGCAAAAATCTCCATATTCCATTTCACATCCACGAATCCCCGATATTTTACAGATAAGCCCAGGCCTATAAGACAATAATATGGATGATTTTGTACAGGTATGGTTTTTAATGATTCTGTCAAATATTTTTTGAGAAAATTAGGTTTTTATTCATGAAGTATATAATATTACCATAAAAACATCGCGTTTATCCTATTGCTGCCATCTATAAAACTATTTTTAGAACCACTTTTTTTGTAATATTTATCCAAATTGTCAAAACTATAATATTTTCTTTCAGCGGGAATCCAATGATGTACGATCATTTTATGTGGAGTTGTAGATTTCTGATACTAAAGCCAGCGGAGACTGGCACAAAACTGTACACCATATCTATTTCGAATCCAAACATTTTTTTATGAATTCTAGGTTAAAATAGTACAAAATCCTCGTTAAGGAAATCACTTACCCATAAGGACACATAAATTCACATACAGGGCACTTTATTTTATGGGGAATAGATCCCTTTTGCTAACAGTGCGTTAAAAAAATGTTTTAGATCTTTATTTTTTCATTTATTTTTTCTAAGATCATTTTAACCAGGGTCGCCATATGTGAGAAAAATCGTTTCGAGTACTAATTTTGTGACAATTTGTTGGTTTTCTTTGTAAAATTTTTGCTAAGAGCTGTATGCTTATCTTTTAGCTTTTTATACTTTTTACCTATTTCAATATAAAGAGGAGATTCTCAATTCGAGTTCGATATTTCGATATTTTTTAGTGTTTTTCGAAGGACACAAAAGACGGAGATTCGAAGTTAATAATCGACAACGTAATTATAATATGGAAATCACAAATAAGATACCAACACGTAGGAATTCAAAGAAATTCAACATATGGAAGTGATCACTACCTGCTTAAAGTAAATATATTATGTCAGGAAAGAACATGGGGGAAATACAAGAAAAAATTGATGGGACAGAGCAGCTGGAAGAACGAAAATGTAATCTTAAAGTTTTGGATAACAGCGTTAAGAAATTACACTAAACTCGACTAAACAACAAACAGTTTAAATGGTTTAACTCCTTATTACCAGCTATTTACGGTATTTGAAACATTGAATAAACAAAGCAGTAACCAATAACTCTATTGGAGGGTCAAAGAAACTGAGAATAATATAGAACAAAAAAAAATATATCAAAACTATTTAAGAGCGAGTAAACAAGAAGATCAAAAAAAAATACAAAGCAGTTCAAACCAAGGTAAGGAGAAAAATTTTTCGAGAAAAAAACACTAAAAATAAATACAAACAAAGAAGAAAGTTGGAGTTCAGAAAGTCAAAAAATGCTAAAATGTATGAGAAAGAACAAAATAAAGCAACAAACCTCACAACTAAGAAGAATATTCTAAAAAACTTCTTTCGAAAAGACTATAGAATGCCAGGATCACGAAAGAGAAACTTTCATTCAAAATATCAGGATAATGGGATTGTTAAACGGAATAAACGTAAAATAAATACAAAAATCTGTATTACACTGAAAAACAATAAAGCTGCAAGATAGCTAGGAGAATTATTTCGAAAACCCCCCAAGAATTGAATATGTCTCATATGATCAGTATGTAAAAAAGGGTATAAACTAAATTGTGGATGCCGAAGAACAAGCAGGTTTTCGAGCAGTTTAGCCTTTAATAGACGTCATATTATTCTTTCTTCTTCTTCTTTCCTGACCTTACAACTCTGGGTGGGTCTCAGCTGCATCCACTATCGCCCTCCATCTCCTACGGTCTTGTGCTTCCATTTCGCACTGCTGGACTCCAATCTTATACAAATCAGCTTCGACGGCATCCTTCCATCTCTTCCTGAGACGGCCTATTGATCTTCTACCATCTGGTCTCTCAAAGAATACTGTTTTTAATTATCTGTGGTCCCCTGATCTTACCACATGGCCTGCCCATCTTATTCTATTGGCTTTTATACAACGGACTATGTTTTCACTGCCATACAGTGTCGCCAATTCAGCATTGTGGCGTCTTCTCCAATTTCCTGTTGTTTCATTTCTTTGGGAACCAAATATCATTCTAAGAACCTTTCGTTCAAATATGTGTAATTTATTTATTTCCCGTTGATTGAGGGTCCAAGTTTCACTACCATAAGTAACTACCGGGCGAATAATTGACCTATACAGAGTTAGTTTGGATTATCTTTTTAACAGTTTAGATCTCAATAATGTTGTGAGGGAGTATAACGCCCTATTTGCTACCGCTATTCTCGCTGAGACGTCTTTTTCAACTCGATTGTCGTCTGCAATTACCGCTCCTAGGTACTTGAATTCCTTAACCACTTCGAAGTTGTGTTCATTCAGTGACATATTCTGCCCGACCGAGGTCTTGAATTCTTGGTTACTACCATGTATTTAGTTTTTTCTTCATTTACTCGGAGACCCATATTACCTGCTTCCTCGAGTTGTGAAAATACCTCTCGCACGTCTCTTATTGAATGAGCCACTGTATCGATATCATCAGCAAAGGCCAGCACCAGTTTTGAACCTTGGTTCGCAAAACCCTCTGTCAGCCCCGACGCAACCCTGCTCATTGCATGTTCCAAGGCAAAATTGAAAATCAACGGTGACAGAGGGTCACCTTGTCTGAGTCCTGATGTCACACCGATTGGTGCTGATGTTCTTTTTCCTACCCTTACCTGTGCATATGAGTTTGTCACGCACATTTGTATTAGATCGACTAATTTTCTTCTAGCATTGCTAGCCATAGTCTGCTTCTTTTCACAGAGTCATATGCTTGCTGGAAATCCATCCAGATTTGTTGAACATCTCGGTTAAATTCCCAGTTTTTTTCCAATATTTGTCTGATCGTAAATATCTGGTCTATTGTTGACCTTCCAGCACGAAAACCGCCGTGGTAGTCGCCGATAATATCTTCCGCATAAGGCGTCAATCTGTTTAGTAGGGTAATTGCCAGGATTTTGTATGTTGTGTTGATAAGAGAAATACCTCTATAATTTCGAAATTGTTCCATGTTTCCTTTCTTATGTATTGGTATTATGACACTTCCATTCCATTCCTCAGGTATTTTCTGTTGTTCCCATATTTACAAAATGATTTCATATATTTTTTGATGTAGACCGTTTCCTCCCTTTTTTAGCAGCTCTCCATTTATACCATCGCTGCCTGGCGCTTTGTGATCTTTGAGTGATGCTATAGCATTTTTAACTTCTTGAAGTGTTGGTGATGACACTGTTATATCTGCGGAATGGAATGTAATGTCCTCTTCCTCTGTCCCATCTTCAATACTTAGTAACTGCTGAAAATATCCTTTCCATAGCTCGTCATATTATTAATAATACAAATTATAGGAAACAAATTAGCTGAACATCAAGAAGTTTACACGATTTTCGTAGACTTTAAAAATGCATATGATACATAGTTCTTTTTAACAAACTTTTGCCGACTCTACAAAAAATACACGGTAATAAAGAATTAATAAATGTAGTAAGAAGCCTACACAATCAATCTAGGTGGTGAATAAAGATCAGAAAAGAAGTTACGATAAGTTTTACAGTATCAAAAAGATTGAAACATCGGCAAAAATATCTATTAGAAATAGAAGAAACGCATTTATAACACGATAGTTAAGAGTATGGCCGAAGAAAAATATTGAAAAAGAATCGAGTGCCATAAAAGTGGTCTTTGAACGAAGAACAGAAGGTATATTTAAATAATTATTGATTGATTAAATTAAATAACAAGTTAGGATTAAACTGTTACACAGCAGTTTGAAGCCTTATTGTATTTATTGCTTTAATCAGATTTAAAAGCCTGTTCACTATGTTCCTTGGGTGGAAGCCTTGAGAATTCCTAAAGGTGTCTCCTTTTCGCATTTGAAGATAAGGTGTGAAGTTGTTTCAACTTTTTTGTTACGTAGTCAAGATGGTAATTTTTATTATAAGTGACCATTTGGTTTTGGTGTTTTCTTAAGCTGCAATGGTCAGTTATCATTTCTATCTCCAACTCAATTTGTTGTCTACTTAGGCCTAGGACATTGCGACTTTGGCGGATAATTTCTTGAGTAATTCCCGTATCCAGGTATGGTTCTAGTGGTTTTGGTATTGATGATTTCTGCATTTATCCACCAGAATATCCACCAACAAATGATAGCTGTAGTGATGCCAGTACTGGCCCTGGCCCAACAACTGTCATAGCAAACCTTTGTCTTATAAGTTGGTACGTTTTTTATTGTCAAATATTCCCTTGTGCCGTAGTATCCACAGAAGAGTACGCTTGTTTCTTTTGTCCGACTAATAAGGTCTTGAAGAAAGTCCGAAGCGTGTTTAAGTTTTTTTGATAATTAACAACCACTTTTAGCGGTGCCTGATTTTGGAAAAGATAGGAATGGTGCCGCCTCTATAATTTCTCCTCAGATTCTCTTGAAGATACGTTCCAATTGCATAAATTTCTATCTAGAATATAGTGGTGTGCTTCCCACTGCATCACTTATTTTAAGTCTATGGGTGGTGCTGTGTATTTCGGGGTGTTCAATGTTCAGTATACCAAACGATGTTTTCTGGCTAATCTCATCCTGCCTTCCTATCCTATGTGTCAATGTTGTAAGGCCTATTAAAGTTTTTGGCAGAGTATCACTGCTAATTTTCAATTGTGAGGTTGTGATTATATCCGCATGCAAGTCCAGTCTGGCAGAACTTATATTGTTCCAGCCTGTATGCCCGCCTTCTTATGGTGCCTTTAATGCACAGGGAGACGAATTCTATGGAGTTTAAAGAACTGCAAAATGGCTTGTCTGAGTAGTGTTTATGCACCATAGGAGTATAACGAATCATAAGTTATCTTGATTCTTACTACCACAAGTATATAACACCTTTTCAGTTAATATAATAATTGTATATTTACTTATTTAGTTAGCTTCTTTCGGCGTGAAATTTAAAATCAATAGGAAATATCTGCGAACAACACAATGCCATGTTTAACTAAGTCAAGAGATATGTAAATAACATAATAATTATGGGAAAATCATACCAATATACTTATAATTCATTAAAATAATCCAAACTATAACAGTTCAAAAAAGTGCCATGTACCTACGTATACTTATTATTATTATTGCAATAATGCCCCTGATGGTAAGGACATATAATTGACAAATTAATTTCGACCACCACTAAAAGTTAGGATGTTTCGTCCTCGGTGGTGGATTCATCAATGGGTCCGCCGGCACCTTTCCCAGATACCCTTGGATCTTCTGTTTAAAGTAATTTTACATCAGAATATACCGGTAGGATGTTCGCACTACGATATTATATGGATGTTCGTACTACGATATTATATTAATTGCAATATAACATAGTTGTTAATTTATTTTTTACTTTTTAGTCCAAATTTTTGAAGAAAAATAATTCATATTCATTAAAAGTTGAGTCTCATATAAAATGCGACAAAATATGTTATGGATATTATTATCTTCGAAAAGAAAAACTAGAATCTAAAAATATAAAAATCTATATAAAAAATGTATAAATAATAAATAAAATCAGTTCAATTAATAATTTCGTCTAATAAATATAATCTGGAATAATCCAGAAAACTTTTCTTTTAGGACTGTAGTTATATTTTTTAATATCTTCAAAGGGGTAAAAATTTCTAACCGAATGCTAAAAGCTACTACGCATTTAAGATAAAACTAAATAACAAAGAAAACACATAAAGCGTCTGAAATTTTGTCCCCTATTTTCCTCTGCCACGCCCTCAAATGACATCAGAGTGAAAGCGATCGATTTTTATTAGTATATTAGGTTATATTCTAGTCTTAAAAGGTGTATTGTAGGTTGATTAACTTGATAAACATAAATTACAAACAAGTCAACTATAATCTTAAGTAAAACTGCAAAGTTACACTTTCATTATGTCTATTTCCAATTATAAATATTTGTTTATGTTTGTTTTATTATTTTCTGTCCGCGTCTTTAGCTAATTTTGAATGCTCCGATTCAAATATCTTTCTCAATTTAGCAACAACCCAAACTATCTCCAGAACCAACCAGCAACTCACCATCTCCACAACCAACAGGACCATTTATAACTCGTCCGCCATTAAACCGCGTGGACAGTCGCCAAAACTTCCAGTATCGTCCGCCTTTTCCAAATACCAATCAGCCTAGTGGACCTCACTCGATCGGCCCACAAACCCAGAGTGGATATCAATCAAATAGTCCGGTTAATAGTGGACCACATTCAATTGGTCCACAAGTTTTGGGCGCACAGCAAGTTCGATTGCAACAAGGGGTTAGACAGCCAGTCGTTTCACCTCAATTTGTTCAGAGAGGACCACCGTTGGGACCTGGGGGAACGCAAAGTCCCAGACCTGCACAAAATATTAGCTCGGTTAGTAAAATACGGATACCAAACAAAAACCAATTTTCAGAACATGACTACCGATTATTTTAAAACATTTTTTTTTTATTTTACCTTAGTTGCTTTAAATAATGTGTATCCACGCCTGTTTTGTGATAAGCACCAAAAGTTAAATTACCAAGTTATACAATATAATATCAATATATTGTCTACTAGGTTCCGAGTGGACCTTTCCCTCAAAATCCCCAACAGCAAAGGCCGGCCTTCAGACCTCAAACTCCATATCCCCGACCGCCTTTGTTAGCACAAAGGCCTCAAGTTTTTCAGCAAAGTTCAGTACCGGCCTTTAATCGGCCAAGACCTGCTTTGGAAGAAAATTATAGCAGGTATTAAATATTTAGAAAAACATACGGTACAGTCTGTTAACAATAAATATGTTGTAGATCGCTAACTCTGGATTCATCAGAGCTAGAAAATCAGAAGAATGCTGAGGCAAATAGAAATTATTCTCCGGACCAAAGACCCCCCTCGGCTGCTTCTTTAGGTAGAAGCTTCAGTGTGACGACGTCAAATCCGTCTCTGGAACAAAAGAAAATCACTGACAGTCAGGAATCAATTAATATATCAAGGCAAGACAAAGATAGCCTAATTTTTTTTTAAATAATACTTTAATTAGATAGATACTATTATACAGATGAGTCGCGATATGAGTCCGTTTCGATTTATACCAAAGAACTTTCCCGAAGCACAGGGTCGTACCTAGGAAAAAAATCAAAGTATCACCCGAAAAATTTCTACTGAATATATTATTTAAAAAAAAATGACTCATAATTTCTGAAGGGAAAGCCCCTAATGTAATAAACATTTTTTATTTTGAAATTATTATTATATTTCGTGTGAAAAATCGCTACATGTAAGTCAAGTTTAATTTATTACTTAAATTAAAAATTAGGGAGTTACACCACTTTGGCGCTTGAAAAAAATGAGTATGAAAATAAAAGATTTATTTTTGACGCAGCTATTAAATATGTATATAAATTTTTGTTTTGTACATATACAGTGTGACCAATAAAATCCGCATCATATGGGATTTTTTTATTAATAGCTTTATTCGAAATTTGACTTTGGCATCAATTTCTGCTTCGATCGAGATGAAAACTAACCAAAAAAATAATAGTCACGTGATTAGCATTTTCTGTCAAATTTTAATTTTTTCCAAAAAAAGGTCAAAAGTGGGGTTATATCTCAAAATATCGAAAAAAGTTATTATAAAAAGTTTTTCTAAATACAATTTTTACTTCATATGCAAAATTTCAGCTGTATATGAAAATTTAGATTTTTTACCCATTTTTCGTGAACTGTACACTGTATATAATACTTTTATGAATAAATAAAAAAAACGAAATAATTAAATTTAAAAATGGCGCCGATATGAGCGATGAGGTAGGACCCTCTTCTGAAAATCCTTGCTGATAGTAGACTTTTTTTCTGTATCAAGCATTTTAGAGAGGTAATAGCTAAGTTGTAACAAAAAAAGTTTTTTTTTGTAAATTTGACAGCTTTTTGAAAATAAATCTAATTTTTATCGGAACTTTAAGTTTTAAAAATTTATAATAAATAAAGGTGGCATCTAATCAAAACAATTCTACATTACATCTTATATAGTATTATAAAGAATATATGGTTTATATTTTGTGGAAATCGGTTAAGTAGATCTTGAGATATCTTGTCCACCAACTTGAAAAATGAAGATTCGAGGAAAACTCAAAAGAAAAAAAGTACCGTGTATGCGTATCAAAACAAAATATTTTTGAAAATTATCTTTACTTTGCGCTTTCTGGACCGCACAGTCTCCCGTTGAGGCCGCGATATCTTCCTATTCCTTTTGAGCAGCTCTATTGAATTTTCTGGCATTTTTAGTCTCTTCTTGGTCTTTCATGTAGACTATAGATACTCGCTGAGAATCTAATTTCTCGGATAATCGTATCACACTTGAGCCAATTGTAAGGTTTAATGATATTTAATAAATATGGCGATCTGTACACTACTGCTTCACAAAGAAAGTTGATTCTATGACTATCAGAGAATCTAAACTAGTTCCAAGTTTTTCAAGTAATTCTTATTAAATAAATAAATGTTTATTAACGGGCTAGCCGTTAACAAAAAATACAACATATAATAAAAGTAAAGCCCACACTCAATCGTAAAATTACAAATATATGTATATATATATATATATATATATATATATATATATATATATATATATATATATATATATATATATATATGTATATGTATATATATATATATATATATATATATATATATATATATATATATATAACTAACTTTAAAAATTATATATAAATAAAAAATATAACAGTTGAAACCTTGCAGTAATAAGTTTCTTGGAACAGTCTCAATAAGTAAAATAACATGTGTATAAATGAAAATCAACAAATCTTGACAAACAGGAAAAAAATTTTATTAACAGGTCTAGACTTACAAAACATTCTTTATCTTAATTTTTGAATAGTGTTAACGAATTATTAAAAAATCATATCAATAGCTTTGCTTATTTTATTAGCTTTTGAGGAACAGCGTGTGATGGACGATGAAATGCCATACTTAATTCTGTGATAGAGAACACTAAATAAACTGAGTTCCACTCTCCACAAAGCCATTCAAAATCTAATAAAAAGTTCATAAATCAATAAAGGTCTTTCAATTTTCAAAGGTTGGTATGCTATTCATCTCAAGTACCTCCCCATATATAATGTCATCCCCGTTTATGCCTAATTTGTATTCCTAATGGGTAATACATCTTTTCTGAACTCTTTCAATTTGGTCAATATATTGCCTGTAGAAAGCATATCCTAGAACTGACCTAACTGTGCATTATTAAAATCTTTCAATAACCCAATAGCTTTATAGCTTTATTGATTATATAATTAATATGATAATGAAAATTTAGCTCTTTGTCAAATTACAAACCAAGATCCTTAAGCTCCTTTAGACAATAGTTAAATAAAAAACCTTTTTTATTCGATGAAACTTTAATTCAAAACATTTATTTACATCTAGTTGCATGCCATTCAAATTACACCATTGATACAAGCCGTACACATCTTCTTAAAGTCTCATACAGTCGTTCTTTGATTTGATTACTTTAAAAATTATGAAATCATCCGGGTACAGAAGACATTTGGAACATCTCATAAATTGCGATAAATGTGTATCGATATATAAAAATATTAAAGAGAATTAGGGCCAAATGGGACCTCTGCGATACTCCAGAAGAAACAAGAATTTCTTCAGAAGTATTATTCCCTATTTTTACTCGTTTCTTTCTGCTCGAAAAATAGATATTAGAACATTTTAAAAAATTTCCAAATATACCATATTTTTCAAGCTTTTTCAGTAGTAGGGAATGATTAACTTTTTCAATCACCTTGGATAAATCCCTATAGACTAAATTGATCTGATTAGTGCTCTCAAGAGCCTTTCTAAGAAACTGTTCATATACAAAATAAATTGCTCAATGTACAATTACCCTTTACAAAGCCATGCTGGGGTACCTATCAAAGCCGAAAAAGTGACTTAATCTTAAAATCTATTATCATTTTAAAGATCTTTACGATTAGATTGTTCTATAATAAGTTATAATGTTTTTATCGTCACTTTTTAATGAATTTGTTACAAACGATATTTTCCATCGATCAGATTAAGTGCCAGTTGATACTAATTAATTAAAAATAATGTTTAAAATATGTGCTAAAACTAATTGCTTTGTAAACATCATACACATTAATATCATGGTTACCTATACAAGCAGGATTATACACGTTTCAATTAAAATCACTAAAATAATTCGCTATGACTATGTTATAAATGGCTGCCGTGAATTTTGACTACTTTTTCCGCCTTTTCTTTACTCATTGCAGTATTCCGATTTAATTTCTGAATATATGTATATATATATATATATATATATATATATATATATATATATATATATATATATATATATATATATATATGTATATATATATATATATATATATATATATATGTATATATATATATATATATATATATATATATATATATATATATATATATATATATATATGTATATATATATATATATATATATATATATATATATATATATATATATATATATATATAGTAGTGCAAAGAATAATGACAAAAAATTAAACATAGTGTGGGCAACGTTATCCTCGAAAATTACAACTTTGCCCATTTATAAATTATTTATATTTACGAAAGTTTGACACTCTATTGACTACTCTGTCCAGTTTGGAAGTTTTAAAAAATGGGGAAAGTCGTGGAAGAAAATAGAAACATATCTATAAAATTTCATTTAGAAGAACTGTACAAAACATAAAACTTTTCAGGTAAATCCTTATTATAGTAATGAGAACACAATAAAGAACTAAATAAAACAAACAAATCAATAAACTGAAAACCTATATATCAAGATAACTATACAACATACCAAATTTGCCTATAAAAATAACTCTTTCTTTTGTAACTATGTTCTAGATTACTAGATTAATTAGGAGTACTTTGGTGGACCTAGCAAGTCATATTTCAATATAACCATCTAAATTTAGACCTCTTTGAAGCAGTTGTGAAACTTATACTTTAAATAATGAGGGCGCAATGGTAACCAAGTCATTTGATGCTTAAAGAAACTAAACAGTTTTTTATAAATATTTTGAACAAAAATGGGAACATAGCCTAGTCAAACATAATCTAAAACTAATTATATACTCATGTGAAATACACAGTTGAATATAAATTTTGCTTATTCTTCTTCTCTAAAAATATATAGAAAATTTTATTTTGATGTCATTAAAAGCACCATAGATATATATCGTCCTCAGAACAAAAAAAATCTAATACATGATTTTTTCTTATATTTAACATTAAATTTGTTAACCATATAGCATTTGTACATTCTTCTGCATCGAGGACAACTCCAATATAATGCTTTTTAGCTTTTTATGGTAGAAAATTTTACTATTATCATGAATAAAAACTTTAAACTGATGGTTTATATTTGTTTTACAAGAGCTATTTTCTTTGTTTTCATCTGCTTATATTAGTTTCTTTCCTTCTTCTATTTCAGTTCCGTAACTTTCTTTACAGCAACATAATTCTGAATAAAAATTCTCATTCTTATATGTTCATTTTCATTTGTTTCTTTTTGTTTGTATCTTTTCCCATTCGTTTACTTTTCTTAGTGCCTTTTTCTTTCTTTCCAACTGTTTTTTCTTGGAAAATATCTTCTTGGCTATAGATTCTACTGATTTAATATTTAACATCTTTTGCTTCCATTGTCTTAATCCCCATTTTGTGTAAGAAGTTTTCTGTTTTTGAAGAAAGTTCAGAAGTGCATTGTACGTACCGTCATTTACACGATTCTTATATGTTTCATTTGATATTTTTATATATATCATAGCTCCATGCGTCTTTTAGAGGTCTAAAGAAGCTTATATCAAGCAGCTGCGTCATGTGTGCTATATTCGAAGGCCGTAGTACAAACCTTTGACAAGGTATTAAAATATCCATAAAATATATCTCGTCAATTTTAGTTATGCTACAACAGTGGCCCACTTTGCCAATAAGTTTTTTTTATTTATTTATTTTTATTTAAAAGAGTTTTTCTGGGGATATTAAACTGCTTTGCATCATCCCTACTTGAGCTTGAAAGAATTTCTATTCTAAAGAGTTTTTATATCTTTAACTACCTAGTTCTTTTCTATTTTGTACTTTAGCCATCTTTACTGTCCACCTGTACCAAATTTTGTTGATTTAAAATATCTATAGATGTCTATGCATTAAAAGAACAATTTAATTATCGGGACAACTTTGCTATTCCCAGACCATTGCTTGCAACATTGCCCTTTTAGTTTGTTCATAATTTAAATTTTAACATTAATATAATACCAAAACTATTTTTGCAGATATATAGCAGAACCTTCAAATTATATGATAATAAAAAAAACTAACCCGCTTTTAAAAAAATGGCGGGCTAATGCAATATTGCCAGTAAAAAAGAAATCGACAGAAATAATCTAAGGTTGTATCTGATATAAAATAATATTCAACAATATCCTAGCTGCGGCTCTGACTAGTTCGCTCGCTATCTGAGTTTCGAACCTACGCCTTGCGGTGTTCGCTTCTAATTGCTGTAACATCGGAAATAAGTTAAATTTTGAGAATGTTATAAAAAATTTATTTAGCTCAAAAAAATTCGTTTCGATGAAAATCATAAGGTGGTGTAACCCCTTAGATGACGTAAATTATATAGAATATAATTTTTCAGGCAAAGTTCTTTAGAAAATGTGTACAAAAAAGAAGAAAATGTGCCTTCAAGACCTGAGTCCAGGTCAGCTTCAAAAATGGACAGAATCATCGAAAAGGAAGACAAAATTCAAAATAAAAGTAGAACAGAAAGTAGAGGTTAATATTTGTCTAAATTAAAGAAATTATATGTAAAACTGTAGTATACTAAAAAATATATAAATATCGTACTTTATCACAATTATTTCTAAAAACCAGTTACTTTTATACAAACTGCTAAATGTTTTCTTTAAGGCTCTGAGGTAACAAATGGAGATATTATACCTTCAAGATCGCTGAGTAAAGATTCACCAGATCATGAAAACCACAACGTTTCAATCAACTCGCCGAAAAAGCAGGAGTCAAATGAACCTAATTTAAAGAAAAAGGATTTGGACTTAAAATTACCTGAAAAGCCTAATAGTACGTGCTTTGTTTGAATATAACCAATCACTCTTTTGTTTTGTAATTAAAAGAAGAGTACCAAGTCTATTTTTTATCACTGTATAATTATTTGATATATGTTCAAGAGATAACTTTTTATTTGTTTTATTGCTTTCTAACAATAATATTATTTTTGAAAAAAAATACCTGTTATCATTTTAATCAAAGTTTTCTTTTGTTACAGAAGGAGATAACGACAGTGGTGTCGACGAATCTACGCAAGGAAATGTAAGTAATACAATAATTAATTTACTTTCCTAATATCCTTTTATAACTTTTTCTTGTTTTTGTCTTACCATCTGCATTGAGTTATAGTCCAAGAAAATGAACTTTCTCGACGTTTATATCAGTTAGAACCAACTTTGTCTAAAGAAAACATTTTCTGCTTATTAATCTGGTTTCTGAAACATGTGACGAGAATAAATAGATATTTTAATTAATTATATATATATATATATATATATATATATATATATATATATATATATATATATATATATTTATATATCAAAAGTAAGATACTTTTTTGGCTACTCCAAACTTCCGAAAATATTTATTTTATTCGTCAGGGTTACAATATAAAAAAATAATACTCATATTTACATGAATGTTTTTAAAAATTAGTGTTAGATACTTACTATTAATGGTTTATATCTAAGTGACTGAAATGAAAAACACAGAATCTTAATTTGCGTTAAGCTGACAAACATTATTTAAAATTTATAGTTAATTTCGTGATACCAACTGAGAGTTGACTGCTGTTTTTAGATTTATTTCTTTAAAGTTTGAATAGTTATTTCAATTCAGAAATAAGTTAAATACTAAAATTATATATTTGTTATAGGCGGTTCTACGCCTATGTTATAACTAATAACTTGTTCATTGATTGGGGTGTCAGATTTCACAATGACAACCAGACAGTTTTCCAATTAAACAAAATCAGCAATGTTGCAATACGTGACTACGTATATATAGATAGTAATGTTGTTACTTTGCCCATTTAGAAATTAGTTTCAAAGTAATTGTAAAAGTAAACTTTATCAGTTGAAAATCAAGTTATATTTAATGTTAAAAGCATTAATGTTATTTTAAATAAATAGGTATATTTTTTAAAAATTGTTTTATGAAAAAAGAAATATATAAAAATTTCTGCCAACGTTAATGAATCCTACCGACTGTGCCAATTTTTATATTTCTTTTTTCGTAAAACACCTTTAAAAAATATATATTTATTTAAAATGACATTAACATTTTTAACATTGAAAATAACTTGATTTTCAACTGACAACGTCTACTTTTACAATTAATTTTAAATTAATTTCTAACTGGGCAGAGTAACAGCATTAGTATCTACTTGTTTACTATTACTAACTTAACTAAACTAAAAAGGGAAGGTATTTATATTTTCCCTATAGCAGCGTCAGCAATTTTGCATGATTTTAAGTTACGTAGTCAGGTATTGCAACATTGCTGATTTGCGTAGTTGGAAAACTGTCTAGTTGTCATTGCGAAATTTGACACTGTGGTCAATGAACAAGTTATATTATTAGGCATAGAATCGCATATAACATATAATATATATATATATATATATATATATATATATATATATATATATATATATATATATATATATATATATATATATTCAGTCAAGTCAAGGCATTTATAGGGTTAAAAATGTAGTGTCCATTCTTCATGCTGGACTTTTAAAAATACTTTTGGAAAGTTAATATACAAGAGAGTGTGTGATTATAATTTGTTTGTGATGTAATTAATTTTTATTTAAAACAAAAATCTCTGTTCTTAATGAATCCGCCGAAACCCTCAGTTCAAAAAGATTCGAAAAAATCGAAACGTCCTGAAATATAAAATAGATATACCAGAAGTATGACTACTTTATGTAGTTTTAATATAAAAATGAACCATATTCCCAAGAAAATAACCAACTAAAAACCTAATTAAACTTAATTAATGGTTCAAGAAAAATTAATCCCTATATATATATATATATATATATATATATATATATATATATATATATATATATAAGCCTATATCTTTTATCTAGGATCAATCTTGTAACGGGGAGTCACGCTCACCGAGGAAACCTACGAAAACACGAACATCTTCTACCACACCTACCACTGGAAGGTCTGCATCGAGGGGTTCCAAGACACCGTCAAGTTTACAATCGCCTGATTCTGCTGCAACTACCCCAGGATCAGCCGAAAAGAAGAGTGAGTGTAACCGTTCTAAATCAAAAAATTTGTGAGAAACATTTACAAAACTTGCTTCCGTACATACGCATTGTACGATGAGTAGTACATTGAAAAAATTTATTATCATTTTTTAATATAATCATCCCTTATTTAAATACATTCATTTTTCGCAACACTTTTTTATAGGTTTACAATTATCTGACGTTGTGTCCTCATAATGCGTTAAAACCGCCCATTTCCATTCATCATCCGTGTTAATAATTTAATTTGCTTTCAGATCAGATTTTAATTTTCAGAATAAATAAAGTTATTAGATGCCTGATCGAGATATATAGTTCTAAATGAACATCACCCGTGAAAACACATTTCACCCGTTCTTCTTTCTGAACAACCGAAAGAATCTTCTGAACACAATTTGTTGACCTTTTTTCAAACATAAAGGATCGTGTAAGATTCTTAATACTTTTTTTTTAAAAAAAGATCACCTCTTGCTGATAATTTTTGCACCTTTCAATACTTCCTCCTTCATTAATTTTCTTTCACCCATAATCATCGCAATCGGCCGATCTGGGCGCGTTTGGTTTTAAATTGATTATTTTCCTATGCGAAACTATTTTGCCCATTATTTTATGATGAGTTGCAAAGGAAAAGTGTTTCTCTACTCAACATCGAACCGTTATTTAATCTCCGATGGCATTTTATATAGTTAATAACTTAATCTCGGATCATATTCAACTTTAGGGATGTTAAAGTTTTAGTCATTTTGGTCAATAAACTGATTTTTACTACCAAATGGAATCTCAGTAACCAAATATCACTAAATATGAATTCTTTGTCAATATAATGAATAAGAAACTAACTAAATAACATCAAACTTTCGTATTGATGATATAAAACAGATTTTTCTTTGGTCAATGGTGTACAAATTTAGAAAGAACGTAAATAATATTTTTACCTCGCCTCAATTGTTATAGCTTCCCGTGGAATTTTAGCATAAAATTAGTCATTTCTAAAATTAGTTGCCCCTCCTTATGTACAATAGGTTCCAACTTTCAAGGCTACCAATTAAATTTATTATAATTTACTCGAAGTGCATTTTCTAGAGTACCTTTATTTGCTGACTCATTTTTTTATTCGATAAAATTTTTGATTGGGTCAAACGAAAACTAAAATAAATAAATTTAGTAAAAAAAAAAACGGAAAAACCAAATAAATTTTAAATGTACAATTTTGTTGTTTTTCAATAATATGACAATCATACCACCAAGGATAATTTTATTTTAAAGTCGTGTCTTGACATATTATGAAATTAAGATTTTCAAAATATATTACAGCAAATGTGACCCTCCTTGCCTAGTGACTCGCTATTACAGTGGGAGAAAAATACAGGACACCAATTTATCTAATAAAATTTTGTTACATTTATGCTCAATGTATTTACTAAATTATTATAAATATATATTCTATATACAGGGTGATTCTCTGAGAAATTTGTCGATCGATTGTGGGAAAGCTATAATTAGGAAGAATCTAAAAATTTGAAAGTGTACTAACGTAAATGGGGGACAGCCGGCTAAAATATTTTCAAGATGGCGGCAATTCTAGTTATACCGGAAGTACATGTCAACTTGCTTATTTTAAATGGAGCACCCTATATATTATTTCATTTTTGATTTCTACATAAAATTCTAGACATATTTCACGTATAATATTCTATTCTTGAGTCTCACCGTTTTGGACATATTTAAATTTTTATGTCAAAAATGACATTTGCGAACTAAAACTTAACTATAAGTTTTTCCTATAAGCAAGTCTTTATTATTTAATTGGGATTAATTTTCTTATAGATGAGAATCGACTTTAGCACTCGTTTTTTGATATTTTGAAAATTATTAATACAGAGTGGTCAAAAAGAAGAATAAAAATTATATTTAAAAATCGTCAAAAGTCAATTTTTTCAAATAGAAAGCACCATTTTTTATAACTTTATCACATTAAGCATTAAAAATAAGGTAACTATGTATAAGGTTGTCTATTCCAAAAATTTGTAGTTTTGAAAATATTGGCAATTCAACATTTTTCTATTGTAAAAATGCTATACGGCTTTTAAGTTTTGTTATTAGTTGGCCATGATTGCGAGGCGTGGCGGAAGTAAAACAATCAAACCCTACGGAATTGTCACTATTGCTTGCCATATGACATTAATTAATAATAACCATATCAGGGCGATGAAATTACACGCACGAAGATTATTTAAACTTATTTATTATTTATGGAGAATGTGATACAGTTATTTCAAGAACATGAGATACATTCGCGATCCGATATCCGAAAAAACAGAAACCAATACTATCAACTGTTAAAAAGATTAAAAAAACTTCAAGAACCTTGGATCAATAAAAGCAAAAAGAAATAGAAATAAACCAGTTGTTACTTAAATAAAGTTACAAAAATTGTTTGAGTAAATGTTCAAATTGGCGCCCTTGAACTTCCAAACATTTTTCGCACCTAAGCAGAACCTCTTCATGGGTGGCTCTTCTTATCGACTGAGAATTAAGTCCTTCAAATTCTGTTCTGACGCGCTACATGCAATCTTCCATAGTGGTTAATGCGGTGTTGTATATTTTATTTTTGATTGTCCCCAAAATAAAAAAAAATCAAATAATGTCAGGTCAGGGGAGCGAGGTGGCCAAAGATGTAGTCCATTCTTGGCTATCCATTGATCATAAAACAAGTTTTGCAGATGATTGTGAACTAAATGAATATTATGTGGTGGCGCCCCATCATGTTGATAAAACAGATTTCTGTCGTCAGCCAGCGACAAGTTATCTAGATAGTTAACTTTCAAATTTCTCAAGATGTCGAAGTAGCGCTCACCTATAAGTTAAAAAACGTATATTGTATCTAGAAGTTTTTAAAAATGGCCAACTTACCCTTCAGATTATGTTGGCAGAATTCTAGGGCGACGACGCCGTCATTTCTTATAGCACAGTAAATGTTAAACTGCCAAGACTTTTAAAAATTTAATTCTCTATATGGATGTACGTTTGAGTCGCTCCATTAGTGGGAATTGTGTCGATTTAACAATCCATTTTTTTGCGAATTTAGCTTCGTGCGACCAAATAATATTCTCCAAAAAAACAGCATTTTCTTGTGACCGAAGTAAAATAAATTGACAGAATTCTACTCTTCGTGAAAAATCAGTGCCTTTTGAATGGTGTACTATGAAATATAGGAGTACATAGGGATGAAAATTGTGTTTCCATAAAATCCTTAAAACTGGCATTTGAGGTAATCCAGATTCTAATGCTATTTGCTTTATAGATATTGTCGGATATGCGGCGAAATATCCGAAAATTGTAAGTTTCAATATTTTCCTTATTAAAAACTGGTTTATTTTTATTTCTTTTTGCTTTTATGGATCCAAAGTTCTTAAAGTTTTCTATAATCTTTTTAACAGTTGGTGGTGTTGGTTTCTGTTTCTGCGGATATCGGATCGCGAATGTATCGCATGTTTTTAAAATAACTCTATCACATTCTCCATAAATAATAAATAAGTTTAAATAATCGTCATGCTTGTAATTTAATCACCCCGACATGATTATTTTTAATGAATATCAAATGGCAAGAAATAGTAACAATTCTGTAGGGTTCCATTGTTTTATTTTCGCTACGCCTCGCCGTCATGGCCAACTAAAAACAAAACTTAAAAGCCGTATAGCATTTTTACAATAGAAAAATGTTGCCAATATTTTGAAAACTTCAAATTTTTGGAATAGACAACCTTATACAAAGTTACCTTTTATGTAGGATTTGTTTTTACATTGCAACACGTCTGGGACAATCAGTGGAAAAATACACCTTGTGGAATTTGAATTTTAATCATTACTGTGAGTGTACTGTGTTCTCTCTAATTTTACAATTTTTCCCAGTGTACTAGCGGGTCACTCATACAAAAAGTGGACCCTTCAACTTCAAAGGTACCGCTGAAGCTATCGCATCCATAAGATAATAAAATCTGTGACAAGTTCCAGATAATCGTTTCGTGAAGAATGGAAAATATAAATTTTACAAACACACAGTACTTATTCGTGTAATTAAATGTTTCTAAAAGATGGTTGTATGTTTGATTTGTTCGCATTTAATTAATTAGTTAGGCAACAAAAGAAAAATCTGGATTAGTAACACGAACTGAAACTTCATGCTCCCTACCAAATAAATTCAATAAAATATTCATCAATTTTAAACATTTTAATATAATAATTTATTTATATATAGAGTTCAAATAAGAAGGAAATGGGCCATGTCTAGATATAACTTTCAAAAAGTCATTTTTTTCTTTTGATTTTCTTGAAGTACAAGATCTTGAAAATATGTTATGAAAATTTTAAGTTGATTCGATGAAAACTGACGAATTTATAAATCTTTAAAATGTACTCTCCTATGCAAATTTTCAGGAAACGTGGGTGGATGAAACTATTATACATAATTTATTGAATAATAAATAGTATTATTTATTTATAGAAATAGGTCGATAATTTATTCTTTTAATTTTAATCGCGTTTTTTTCAAAGGGATGACCGTTTATTTTTTATAAACGACGAATTATTTTGCAAAAAACAAACTTTTGACCACCAGCATCTGGTCTAAAATAAAATTTCGAAAAACTGAATGATCAATTTGATATACCAAAGGAATTTTCTTCGTTTTTACATTTCATATAATTTATTGAATACTATATTTTTTAAAGAAAAAATTTTGGAACATGGATAAAAGTATATATTTTATATTAACTGGTACAAAAAAAAATTTTTAACTTATCAGTAGTCTCCTTAAATTGACTTATTAAATAACTTTTCTACTTCGACTATTATTTTTCCTCAATGTCCTTTAATATTAATTTTATATCTTGCAGAAGTTCCTATGAATAAAGTTCAAGTTGGTTCCGCTCCGTCCCCTAATCTCAAAGTGGTTAAATCTAAGATCGGATCTCTCGATAACGCCCATTACAAACCTGGTGGCGGCAGAGTTAAAATCGAAAACAAAAAATTGGATTTCAAAAGTGCCGGATCCAGAATTGAAGCTAAAAACGAAAAATACATTCCCAAAGGAGGAGAGAAGAAGGTAAATTAAATAAATTATTGAAAAAACAATTTTTATCGAAACTTCTATAAGGATTATTTGTACTTCATTTCTGAAATTATTTTAGGAAATTGAGACTCCGCGAAGTGGCAGGAGTTATATTTCTCCCATAAAAGTAAGAATTAGGTTTAAATGTTAGAATTACACATTTCGCACGAAATTGATTGATTGGTTTTAGAGATATCAGAATTAGAAAACTATAATTTTTTTTATAAAAGCAAGATTAAGATATACTTGCAAATACTTGGATACAAAATTAAAGAATAATAAAGTAACTAGTTTTATTCTTCTAGGACGTAAACTTTGCAGAAAGTGTAGAAAGTTATGCCACTCCACGAAAAGTAAGATTTAGTTTTAAAAATTGCCACACCAAATTTAAGTTGGTTTTAGATTAATTATTTCATATTATAAAAAGTATTTAGAGTAATTATTTTGAGTGAATACCAGAAACTCAAACAGAAATAGAACAAATTTTAATATTTTATTTCTTTCAGGAATTAAATTCTGCCAGAAGTGTGAAAAGTAGCACTTCTCCACGAAAAGTAAGATTTAGGTTTGAAAAATGTAGACACGTTGTCGCACTAAATTATAATTGGTTTTAAACTGATTGGATTTAGAACACTGCAAAAAGTATTTAATAAAACTTTAGATACTTCAATATTATGTAAATTTAAAAAGTTTTAATGCAAAAAGAAACACAAAATTTTAATTGGCTGCTTGATATCGAAAATATTTTCACTTCACTGCCTTAGGAGTTTCCTGAATTTCACTTTTATGCACTCTAAAAATACATATTACTATTCGATATTTTTGATGTGGTATATATACAGTATCTGAGAAATAGTTTGCACCAAATTAAAAATTTTTTTGTGTGTTCTGTTTTAAAAATGGACTCCTACGTAGATTTGTACATGGCAAATAACTAAGAAAATGTTAAAACAGAAGTATTAGATAAATTTTTTAAAGAAAAACAAGAAAAATTTAATGCGAAGTGGTAGATTCTACAGAGTGTCCCGCGACGAAATGCCAAGAGCGTTTTTTCGGAATACAGATTTTGCAAAATTTTTAAAATTTAGCCATTTATGGAACAATTCAGCTAAAATATTTTCAAGATGGTGACATTTCCGGTCATACTGGAAGTTGTTGCCTTCTGGCTTATTTTCAATGAAACACCCTTTATGTTATTCCATTTTTAGATTCTACGCCAAATTATAGGTATATTTTAGCTGTAAGGACCTATACCTAAGTCTAACTGTTTTTGACATATTTTAAATTTTATGTCAAAAATGTCAATTTTTCCTATATGAAAGCCTTTATTATTTAATTGGCGTTGGTTTCCTTCTAGAAGGGAATCAATTCTAATGGACTTCTGACTTCTGAATCAGTTTATATAGATGCTCACTAACAACCAGTCCCTTGATGTTTTGCAGGAGGTTCTTTAGTATCACTCCAGTAGTTGATAGTATTATGGGAATAGTGTGGAGCTGTTCGTTGCCCACCGTCTGCGGATTTGTACCTCCAGATCTCTGTATTTGGCGATTTTCTCATTGTATCTTAGTCTTAGATTTTTGTTCTTAGGTATAGCAATGTCAGTCAGTGTAGTTGGCCTAGAAATGTTATCTGTTAGTATAATGTCTGGCCTGTTATGAGCAACTGTTAGATCTCTGAGAACCGTTGGGTCCCAATATAACTTGAACTTGTTGTAACTTATCTGCTAACTCTTGATGGAGTATCTTAGCGGCTGAGTCGTGTCTTTCCCTATACTCGGTTGCGGCAAATGCTTGGCATCCTCCAGTTATGTGCTGAATTGTCTTTGATGTTCGATAGCCATATCTATATTGGTCTTATTCTATTGAGGGATTTCTGATGATGAACTTCCCATAGTTCTTCGTTGGAATAACCTGGTCTTGGATAATTAACAAGAATACCTCTGTTTCTGGAAACATCTATCCTGAAATCAACGAATAATTCGACGCTGAGTTGTCGACATTGTCCTGGATGACCTCATTTGGATGCCGTCCATGAACTGGTCTCTGTAGCCAGGCTTGTAACTTCTCTTGGTCTGTTCGATGGTGAGAAGTAATAACTTGTTCCTACAGCTGTAGCGGCGTTGAATCCTCTGCCTCGCATATTGGTCGATGTAATGTGGAAGAGTCCGCAAACCTGTGGAAATAAGAACGTAAGTTCATTATTTGTTGATCGAGCTGCTTACCAATATCGACCAATCCTCTTCCTCCTTATTGTCTTGGAAGCATTGTACGTTCAATAGCACTCCGAGGGTGATCTTTTTGTGCCACACTATTTAAGTGTTCTTATTTTTCTTTGCAGGTTTTGAATGTCGGTCTTGCTCCATTTTACAATTCCAAGAGTTGCTAGGTGATTCACTCTTACTACCTCTTCGTTGTTATTTCTAATACTAAAGCCGTATCTTAGTTTTGATGGTGTCGTTGTATGGCACTTGGATCCTAGTTCTCCAGGTAAACATGATGCGTTCTAAAAAGGAAACAAAATCATTATCTACCCTATACTTTCTCAATATAGTTGTGAGCCACTCATGTGACACTGAATTGAATGCCTTCTTATAATCCACATGGGCAGCAAAGAGATTTCTTCGGTTGATACAGGCTTGGTTACATATGGCAGAGTCAACAATCAATTGTTCCTTGCATCCCATTGCTTCCCTCGTGCAACCTTTCTGTTGAGTTGCCTATACTTACCTGGATCATGTGTATTGTGTTGCTCCTTTGGCAAGAGATACGTAATACCTTCAGTCAAGAACAATGGCATTTTTGTTGGGTTAAGAAAAACATCATTAAGAAGATTACCCAGTTGATGGTGCATACTTATTGAGCCCGTAGTTCTGGAGCTTTCCAGTTATAGGATTCCTTGATTATTTCTGAAATATCCTCGGTAGTAAATGACTCAAACTGTATCTGGCTGTAGTCTTGGCAGATTTGGTGTTCTTCTTTGAGCCAGCCGGCTGCGATTTTACAATTGGCGTGTGTGGAAAATTGGTTTCCCCAGACCTCTTTTACCTGCTCTCTATTGGGATATCTATTACCTGTCATAATAGATGGAGAGTTAAGCTTATGGTTAAGTCTTTTCTGATCGTTGGAACAGCGCATTATCACGTTTTCGGTTACTGATGTTCTTGTATCTCTTTAGTTGTTCTGCAATAACATAGAGCTTCTGTCTGAGCGTGTCAAAGCATTGCTGAGGAGTAGCATTCACTGGATCTTGCTGCAAATGGTATCGGACACGATTCATGATTTCTTCAACTCCCCTTTCCACTTGTTCTTGTGCCCCTGATATACTCCGTCAGATGTCCTATATATTTTCGAAAATTTTCAATTTTTTTCTTGAGACGTCTTTCCCATAGTGATGTGTTGGGTTCTGTTCTTGCTGATCGGCGCTCTGTTGTAACTTTAGTTTCTAAAGCTCTCTCTATTGCAGTCGCGGCACAGTAGATGGTCTCAGTATTATTATTAGAGTATTTTAATTTCCAATATAGTACACACTTTCCCATTTGTCAAACACCTGATGTAACAAATCATTTTTGAAAACATTTTTGTAACTTAAAAATTTCTTTAATTCTTGAAAATTCCCCAGTCCAATAAAGTGAAAGTTAAATATGAATTATAATACTAAGGACGAAAATTCAAAAGAGGCGAAACTAAACATATAGATAATGACTAATACACCCCATGGATCTGTTTACCGTCCCTAGTTTTCAATCTTATATTTTTTTTGATTTTTGATTCTCCACAATTTCTCATTTCCCGTGTTTTCTAGCCAGTTGTTAATTCCGACCTTGTCTATATCCTCTTTCAGTTTTTTCATCACTTTAATTTCGGTCTTTTCCGACTTTTTCTCTCTTCGGGTTTCCAGTCTAGTATCAGATGCATTATTGTGCCAGGTCCTGCTCTTAATATGTACCCCAACCAGTTTACTTTTTGCTACCTTATATTTCTTACTACATATTCAACTATTTTCTGCAATAATTCACAATTTATTTTTTGTTGATATTGATTCTCGCCTATTTTTAGGTAATAGCATAATAGTTTTAATCATTTCTATTACTATCTAGTCCTTCTCCGCAACTTTGTTATGTTGTTGGTCCCAATATTGTCTTTAAAATTTTTCTTTCCAATAAACCGTCCTTTCTCTCTCGACCACCAACTCTAAAATATTATCTTCATTGCTATACCATTCTTCGTTATAATCACTATGTCGTCTGAACAGTCTAATATTTATCCCTCTTTTGTTCTTAACGTGTCTTTATTTATTTTTCCTGCAGTCTACTCAAGGGTAAATTAAACAGTGTTACCTAGAAATTGTCCCCCCTGTCTTACCTCTTTATTTATTTCGAAATATTCTGTTTTTAGATCCATTGGTACATACTATCTTTGTCGTTTTTTTCCTTTCTCAATTTTTATTCGCTCAGAAAGTTTATTTATTTTTGTCTAGCTTTGAAGTATACACCTGATATATTTTATTTTTATGAGAATCTACACGACCTGAACAAATATCGACTAGTCATTTTAGGCTATTAATTTTTTATTCTTTTTTTACAGATAACCTCTCAGAAACTAGAATGGAATGCCAAATCTAAAATAGGGTCTCTAGATAATGCCGCTTACAAACCCAAGGGAGGTGATAAGAAAATAGAATCCGTAAAACTGGACTTCAAAGATAAAGCTAAATCAAAAATTGGATCGAAAGATAATATCAAATATCAACCCGGAGGAGGTGATGTTAAAGTAAGTGAATTTTTTATAAATATTTACAGATTATCATCAGTTAAATCACTAAAGCCCCAGAAAATATTAAGATGGTTCATTGTCAAAAATCCTTTTATTTATTTTATTTCTATTTTAAATTGGAGTTGTTTAATATTGGCAAATTTTTTATTTTCAAAGAACCAGGATTTGTTAGAAGGAGAATCAAATTCTTGTAATCAGTCTGTAAGTAAACATATTTATGTCTCACAAAAACTGTGTCGTCTGTATTATACACAATTATCAGTAAAATTACTTTACTACTAGTAGTACCTAATCTCAATGATATATTTAAAGTTGAAGTTCATTTATTAAAATTTTGAATATTACGCAAAGATGTGAAGTCGATTAAAGAAAAAAAATCACAAAATTTTTTTATTTAATCGATTTTTTATCCATAATAAATATTTCAGTATGATAATTAAAATTTGTAGACACTATATTTTCACAGTAGGTTAGTTTATAGCTAGCTCTTATCATCATTTTAATTATAAATAGGCGGGATTTTAATGATTTACTTACTACAAAGTGTAAAAACAGCACTTCCTGAAGTTACTCTTATTGAAAGTTCAAATGTAAGGCTTCATCAGTAGCTTAAGACTGATAATATGGTAAGTCCGGGAAGACAGTCTTTACAGATAGATTCATCAGATTATCCAAGTAAAACTCAAGGTTCTTGTATTCAAATTATGAAATTTACTTTAAAAAAATACTTGTTAGCTCTTGTTAAAGATAATAGAGCAACTATGAAACAGATATGATAGCTGTAACTCTAAATAATAGGGCAAACATATGAAAGTCATGTTAGCGTGTAAAGCAAAAATTAGATATCTTGTCAACGAAAAAAACAATACGATTGATTGTATGTTTCTTTTTATTATAAATTCAAACAATACAGCTACTTATCTGGTGTGAGTACTTGCTATTGGGCTGCAATCACCAAAAGATGGTCTCTACTAACAGAATACTTGCTGTCGGATGTTTTAATATCCCGTTGTGAGTAGTTTGATATATGCAGCCAAAAGAGAATCAAATTTAACACATTCGCTAGCAGAAGTACTTGGTTTTAAGGAAGATGGAATAATCCTTGTAAAGAAACAAGGAACAAAAACTTTCATTAAGCTTCATAAACTAAGATAATAGCTTGCAGAAACTGAAGTAAAGCTTAAATAAATGATTTTAAGGCTTTGAATGCTGGACAAACCTTGAAATTACTTTAAAAAATGCTGACTTCTGAAAAAGAAACATCGGGGTCGGTTTATGAGATTATGGCAGGCGTGAAATGGAAATAATTTACTTTATTGAACTCAACGATTATAACAAATAATATAGAATATAGTTACCTGATTTTGGTGTAGATTGATCAAATCAAATAATAAAACACACAGATGACTGATTTTACTTTTTAACAATTTAACACTACTTCTTACACGACCAGTTACAAAGGAATTCACCAAACTGTCAATACTAGACATGTCAAAATGCACATTTCAAGATATTTTTAAAACCATGTCATAATTATTGTAAAAATATTCGACTCGAGGTATCCCCAAAATTCAATATTATTCACTCAAAACTGCAAGGCAAACAGCCAGGCAACTCTTGGACACAAGAATCGAAAAAGGATACCTACATAGAAATCTGGCGAAACCGCAACTTCAGTTAAAACCGATGTCTATAGGAGGCGAAAGGCATACGATCTATTGCGAAATTCAAAGTTTAAATAGAACAGACGCAAAAGTAAAAAGGAGTCTGTTACAACCTTTTGCCTACAAGTTTTCCTAATACCTATATTTATATCTCAATTTTTATTCACATTTCACCCTGTATATATCGCAATATTATCTTAAAAAGTTGCGTGCTGCTTACACTTTCACTATCACTCCATGTTTTGCTTTCTATAAGAGTCTAAATATAAATACCTTATTAACTTTATACAAATTATGCAAATTTATAGCTTACTAGTACTAGGAATAATCACGATAATTTCGCTAGAACATAAAAGCAAGTTTTCCGGTTATTAGAGGATTAAATATTAAATAAAACATAATATTTTATTACGAATAACTTTATCAAGTACTTGATTGATATGAAAGGTAACTATTACATGGTTTTTGTCGGTAACATCAACAAAATGCCATTGATAAAAATATCTAACTATTTTGTTATCTTTACACTTAGCTAACAGATTTTATTAGTTATTTTTCGAAGAACTTTTACAATACAACAAAAACAAAACTTTCTCTGACGTCAAGAGATAACAAAATGTTTTTTTTTTCATGGCATGACCAGTCTAACCGATTTACTACATATTTGAAAGAATCATGCGTGCACTAGTTACCATTTCTATTTGAATGGTAGTAAGAAGTGGTGATACTTAATCTTGGATGCATAGGTCTCATTGGACTCTTTACATCCCAACATGGTTGCAATTCATTGTACGCCTATCGTCTTTGCGAATCCAAGCAGCTTCGTTAACTGGACTTGCCTTATGGCTTCAAATAATAATATTGTATCTTCGAAATGTCTCTTTTTCAGTCCGTAAAGTTTTAGGCACTCTCTTAGGACATGGTTAACAGTTTCATCCTCCTCTAAACATAATCTGTATGATGAGATTATGGCGGTGTGAAATGGACATAATTTACTTTATTGAACTCGATGATTATAACAAATAAAATAGAATATAGTTACCTGATTTCGGTGTATATTGATCAAATCAAATAATGAAACTCACAGATGATCAGTGATTTTACTTTTTAACAATTCAACACTGCTTCTTGCATGAGCAGTTACAAAGGAAATGTCAGAATTCACCAAAATATCAGTACTAGACTTGTCAAAACACACATTTTAAGAGATTTTTAAAATCAAGTCCTAATTATTGAAAAAATATTCGACATGACCTCTTCCCAAAATTCAATATTATTCACTCAGAAGTGCAACACAAACAGATGGGCCACTCTCGAACACGAAAATCGACAAAGGATACCGACTTAGAAACCGATGCCTATAGGGGGCAAAAGACCAATCTTATGAAGATGACCTCGCAGGATCATTAATCTCAGCACGATTCGTAGTTCTTTTCTTTCCAAAAAGAAAGGCTCTCTATTAGGTTGCACGTTAGGTCCATTTATATGTTCCTGAGAGCACCTTATTTTAGCGGCCTCCCTCTCGGCTTCAATAAATTTGCTTTCCAGCAATAATTTTAATTCCCTCTTGCCAACGGTAATTGGAACAGATAAAATTTTGAATCTTTGTAAAGCGATCTATTTCTTAATTTCCGTGTACCAGAGAGACCCAGGACCACATGAGTACATTTTTGCACTTAGACACTAGTCGTGAAGTTACGATTGCACTACTGTCCTTCTCACTGTCCTCCTCACAGATATTGTTATACTACAGAATACCATAAATTGCTGCTTGAAAGACCATTGCATGTTGTACGAGAGTTAAACTCTTAACGAACACTCCAGGTTTAGCTCTTTAATCCTGTCGAGATCGATTTGTAAACTACCAGGATTCATTTCTCGAAAAAGCTTATCTTTTTTGGATAATAGTTCTTAAAATGATCTGTGAACAATATCATATAAATATATTAAATCTTTCAACAGATTCATCTCTATTTGTGGTGAACCACTTTCCATCAAAAACAACCAATAAGATTACTGGTAAACACCTCATAATTCCATTATTTTACAAAAATCGAGATAAGCTGTTGGGTGATGCAAAAATCAAAGAAGGAAGTTTTTCCCTCAAATTGTGTTACAATATCTGATATTATTGTACTAAAAACGGTGTTATCTACCCTTCTCTCTACAGTAACCGATTTAAGGGGTAACGCTACCTAAGAACTGAAAAAATTAGGCGAATTATCGAGTTGACAGTAACAGAATTTTATTATTTATAATCCAAAATGTGTTTTTCGATTTGTTTTTATAAAACGATAGGCACTGATAGGCAACAGGAATTTTTTAGAAGGGTACCTTGGCGACTATTTTTATCTCCAACGTGTGCATTTGGGCCAAAAATTCAAAATATCTTTGATTTTTGTATGAAAATCTTAGGAAATACGTATGAAAATGAAAAAGCATTTAAAAAAAAAAGTCTGAAAATGTAAAAAAATGTTACATAAAATTGTTTGTAATTCCCAAAGTTATGTTGTTTTGAGATTCTATACCAAATTTTAAATGGATCGACTGAAAATTCACGGAGCTAGATGGCCGTCAAGTTGAAAAAATGCGACTTCCAGAAAAACGTGTTTAAAATTTTATTTGTGGTTCTACATAATAAATATTCAATATACCAATGAGTTCTTCGTACCTTGTTTTGATAGCCTTAAAAATGTCATCTCTCAAGGGATGTTTATGTGTCTATACGGATAAAGGGTCGATAGCTTTTGCCCTTTGTCAGATGCATCAAGAGTAAACATCAGACAAGCACTTTTTATAGTGCGACGTTGCGTTTGTTATGCTTGATCTAAAAAAGAACGTATTTCCAATTTCTCCCAGCTATAAACTTTTTTTCTGATTCTTTGGATATCAGCGTGGCGTTACCTATTTTTTTAACAGTGAGTGCTCAACCATTTAGGCTACGCTATATTTATTACATTATTAATGTAACACATCCACAAAGTTTATCAAATAACACACACCTTTAAAAGGATTTGATTTCCTCGCACATTACTGACCTTTTACATTTTATAACATGCGATCTGCTATGTAATGTAATCTCTGGAAAAACAAATTAGACCTATAAAAGGTTTCCTGTGAACGCCCTTGTTCAAACCTATCCCATACAGGAATCCCTTGAGGGGATACCGTGACAAATTAAAAAGTTTGAATGTGCCTTTTGCAAATTTAATCAGTTAAAAGTGTGAAAATTAGTAAATTAAAAAGGCATTTTTACAAAATGACTATCATACTTTGAAAGATTTTTAAGGTTAATTTTTTAAATACCTCTAAAATAATTTTTTGGGCTTATATTTTGGTATATCAACATATTTTTGCATTAATGTTAAATATGGAAATATGTTTTTTTTTTATTTTAAAAACGGATAAAACAGTGTAATGAACTAGCTAACAAAATATTAATTTTTGAGATGTTATTATCATTTTGAATCTAATAATTTAAACATGATTATACTGAATGCTACCATATTTTAATAATAACAGTGGTTTACACAATTTCCTGTTTTAATATAAAAAGATACAGGCATCCTGACAAAAGTTACACAAAAAAAGTACTCACGGCAGTCTGTTTTGAATATGCAAACACTTTTAAACTAAGTAATATAATGGAGCTGTATGGAACAAGGAATATAATTTACAGGAAAGAACTGCCTATTTAAAATTCCCGTATCGAGATATGTCAACAGGATATAGATGCTGATTCCAGACTGTAAAATATCAACAGTTAAACGATATCAATACATACACTGGAAAAGTGAGAATCTTGAAAATTAAATAAAATATAAAGGAATTTTTACACGTTCTGGCTTTAAATAATCACCGGACGTAGGAAAAACTACCGTATTACCTTGCAACAAAATTATTAAAATGAAGAATAAAAAACTAAGCACTAAATAGGCTAAATCTACAAAAATTTATTCTTTCACCTTGACTATAACGAAGGATTTTAATGAGATTTACTTTTGTAGTATAGGCGTTAGCTTCTGATAGACCTAGTTAAATAATATTAACATAATTAACCCCAAGAACCCGTTCATAACTCAGCCGTAAGATAGGTTTATAGGATTTTGTATCCGCCATTTTGTATAGGTATATTTTAAAGATTATAACAATTTCTTTTTCAAAACATCACCATTTTTTGGACAAACATTTTGACTCTTCAATCATAAACATCCATCAACCCAAATTTTGGGTAAGCAGGTGATCCGGTTGACATATATATTTAGTAATTTCGATTATTCAATTCACCATTTTTTTAATATATTTATTTTTGAAATTTGAGATATTCTTTCTTAAAATATATTTACTTCAGAGATGTATTGTTTCTCTCTTCGTCAACCTATGTCCATCCAGCCCTGGATGCAGGTCTCTCTCAATTCTTCCCATCTTTCTCTATTCTTCGCCAATCTCATCCACTGCTTGCCCGCCACTGTCTTTTGTCATCTACCCATCTTTTTTGAGGTCTTCCCGTGCTTCTTGTTGTCTCCCTCTGTCTCCATTCCAGGATTCTTTGTGTCCATCTGTTGTCCTCATATTGAGCTATGTGACCAGCCCATCGCCAATTCATCTTTGCAACCTCCTTCACGATGTCTTTGACTTTCGTTGTGCGTCTTATCTCGGTGTTTATAATCCTGTCTCTCAATGATATTCCAAGCATGTTTCTTTCCATCGCTCTTTGGACTATTTTTCATTTTTTAGCGGACTTTTTGATGAGGGACATGGCCTCTAATCCATACGTACACACCGGTAATATGCATGTGTCGTATACTTTTCTTTTTAGATTTATGGGAATTGAATTATTTTTCAGGATGTATGCAAGTTTACCGAAAGCGGCCCATGTCAGCTGTGTTCTTCTTTTTATTTCAGCATCCTGGTTTAATTTCCCTAGTCTGATGTCATGATCCAAGTATACATAGTGTTCGACGTTTTCTATCCTCTGGTTCTGTATTGTTATGTTTGCCTGTTCGTGGCTCATTATTTTTGTTTTGTTGTAGTTCATTTTAAGGCCTACAGATGCGGATACGTCATTTAGCTGTTGTAGCATTTCGTTCAATTCTTGGAGATTGCTTGCTATTAAGATTATGTCATCAGCAAATCTGAGATGGTTCAAGTATATTCCGTCGATGTTTATACCTTTGATGTCCCATTTAAGTTCCTTAAAAATGTCCTCTAGGACTAGGGTGAACAGTTTTGGCGAGATAGTGTCCCCTTGTCTCACTCCCCTTTGTAGTTTTATGGGGTTCGTTTTCGTCTTGTTGTCTATTTTTATTTGAATGATTGCATTTTCGTATATGTATAGTGTAGCGGGTAGATACTCATCTATAATCCCAATAGGTGACAGATCTACTTCAGGGATGCGCCCCTACCTTACGCGAGCCTTGGTTGAAATTTTACTCCCTAGCACCCATAGGGAAACCATTGTCACACCCTCAATTCCTTATCCGAACCCAAACATTCCCCTTTCCCATATCCCAGACCACAACTCGCCAATCCGCTCAGCAAGCGTGGCGTTTTAAGATGCCAAATTGTTTACTATTCTTGAATATTATGTGTATTTGTCCATTTTTTTGCTAAAATCATAAAAATATAAATCACCCTCATTCCATTTTCGTGGCATTAGAAATTTTAGAAAATTACGTGGATTTGTTTTCTGTTCGATAATTTAAGTAGCCTCTAGCTCGGCTATCCCGGTCCGGTGTTTATTTAGAGTTAGAACAACATTTCCAGAACAATTACTTAATCTCCGGTTTGAGGCTACTCTATAGCATCCAGCGAAGCATGCGATGATTTCTAAGGAATTATTGCTTTTAAATTATACGTCAGCAAAACGAGATATTAAATAACAACCATGTAAAAAATCTATGTTTTTTTTTGGTTGTTGGTAGAACTATTTCTAGTGCCAATTTATGTAAATTTGAATTAAATTATTCTTAAATTTGCCAAAAACCAATAAATAACAGAGATTTTTGTGGGATGATATTTAATTAATATTTCGAATTATTGGTCTTAGATTTAAAACAAAGATAGCAAAATTTTTAGTATTACTAAAATAAAAAAAGAGAGATTTTTACTATTTTAGAAAAGAAATGGGCATACCGTAAGGAAGAGAAAATTAAAAACAAAGCAGCTAAAGTAGGTATATTTAAATAAACAATATACAGCAGGAAATGAAGTTCAAGTATCTCGGAAAAGAAATATCCGGATACGGGGATGTTGAAACGGATGTGAGGGGACAAGCCATGAAAGCAGCAAGAACAGCCGCATGTCTTAACAGTACCACATGGAGCAATAAAAATATAGGAATCGAAGTTAAATCCAAAATTTATAAAACAGCAATAAGACCCATACTAACATACACCACAGAAACCAGACCAGAAACCTCGAAAACAAAACAAATACTGGAAACAACAGAGATGAGAGTGGTGCGCAGGATAGCTGGCAGGACACTTATGGATCGGAATAGGAGCGAGGATTTAAGAAGAGTGTGTAAAGTCGATAACATCAATGACTGGGTATTACAAAGAAAAAGGGAATGGAACGAACACATCAACCGTATGACCGACGACAGAATAGTAAAGATCACGAATGACAAATCACCAATAGGACGTAGAAGTACCGGAAGACCCCGTAAACGATAGAGTGATAATCACGCAATAGACTGAAATCAGACAAAGAGTCGAAGAATAACAAGCAAATTGCTTATATATAAGAAGGAGGAGGAGGAATATTGGAGAATTAAACGTTGCCTCCAAAATTTCATTTTCACTTTGGCAATATAGGCTCCAGTATACGTCTTTTTTCAAAAAGTGATTAATTTTTTTTAAAAGTATAATGTTCGTAATATTATAATCATCATCATTGAACCTATTACCGCGCCGCGGGAGAGCTTTTCAAAGTTATTAAACGCTTTAGCTGAAGCGAAACTGAGAGAACTTGTTATTTATTTTAGTTCTACTGTGCGGAAATTATCCCCGGGAAACGACTTAACCAGTGATGACAACCAATGAAAATTTATTCAATTGCTTTCAATATTAGCTCTGCCAGAAAATGTTCTTGTTCGACATCAACTTTTATAAAAGATCTATCATACTTTGAGGAATTATGAAGACACATTTAATTATAATTTGCATGTTTGTACTTCTGAAACATAAAAGACTATTTACAAAATTAAGTGATCTTCAATAAAAAACATACGTTGTCAATTTTTTAAGTTGTTTCGCATTATAAATTAGTGAGATCTTATATGGAGGCATTCTTATTATTCAGTCTGACAAGTTTATCTGAAAATTTCTGTATATATATATATATATATATATATATATATATATATATATATATATATATATATATATATATATATATATGAAGTAAAAAGCGAACAGTAAATGCAAACTTCTCTCCATAATATCCTTTCTGTGTTAGAGGTTGCACAGTTAGAACAAATTGTTACAAAACCCAATTTATCCTATTCCACCACCATCGAGATGATGGCCTACCTGTACCACCATACCAAGAAGAAAGTCAAAACTTACCCTCCCCGCCACAGTGATACGGCAGAGGTACATGTTTCGTCTCTACTAGACTCATCAGGGTACCGACATGCACCTGGCTGTGCAAAGGACAGATCGGAAGGAAGCATGCAAATACTGAACGCGGCTTCTCCGACCTCCCGCCGGATGGCGTATATATGTTTATATATATCCACTGCGATTGCATCTCACACGGAGGAATCCGTGAAATCCGCATAAACATATATACGCCATCCGGCGGGAGGTCGGAGAAGCCGCGTTCAGTATTTGCATGCTCCCTTCCGATCTGTCCTTTGCACAGCCAGGTGCATGTCGGTACCCTGATAAGTCTAGTAGAGACAAAACATGTACCTCTGCCGTATCACTGCGGCGGGGAGGGTAAGTTTTGACTTTCTTCTTGGTATGGTGATACAGGTAGGCCATCATCTCGATGGTGGTGGAATAGGATAAATTGGGTTTAGTAACAATTTGTTCTAACTATGCAACCTCTAACACAGAAAGGATATTATGGAGAGAAGTTTGCATTTACTGTTCGCTTTTTACTTCATTCATACGCGGAGCTGCATATAGTTGTACGTTTGCTGAATGTGATTTCAGCACTACAACGGCATTATGTGGATATATCCACTGCTATTGCATCTCACACGGAGGAATCCGTGAAATCCGCATAAACATATATATATATATATATATATATATATATATATATATATATATATATATATATATATATATCTAACACAGAAAGGATATGATGGAGAGAAGTTTGCATTTACTGTTTCGCATTTACTTTGACTTACATACGGAGTTGCATATAGTTGTACGTTTGCTGAATGTGATTTCAGCACTACAACAGCATAATGTGGATATAACCATTGCTAATGCATCTCACACGGAGGAATCCGTGAAATCCGTATAAACATATATATATATATATATATATATATATATATATATATATATATATATATATATATATATATATATATATATATATATATATGTATATATGTATATCGTATTGGGTAACATTAAGTGCATTGGCGATTACACAGGGTTAAAATGTGACAGCTAATACCTAATTCAACGAAGTAAGAGCTACTGTTGTTACATCTTGTAATGTAACTAGTGGTTATCATAGGTTTGTTCTGTAAAACTGCCAAGTAATGTTATTAATGGTAATTATTCGGAATAGTGAAAAAATCTCATGTTTCATTTATTTCTTGCATCCCTCTATATCACATTAAGAAATATAACACATTTTTTTTATAAATTTAAACATTTTGAATAATAAACTTTGAGCAGTTTCATGTAGAAGATAATAAATCTAGCTGTTTCTTGCTATTATTGTTCATCCAATTGAAAAAGAACTATGAAATCAATAGAAATCATTCGAACTATTGAATATTCAAGTTTTTCCGCAGTTATTTTGTTTAAAAAGGACGATTAAATGAGATATTTTGTACATGTATTTAACCAGAAGAAATAAGGTTTAAAAATTCAGATCGAAAAATATGATTTATTTGTTTAAAAGGCAAATTGGAAATGCTGTGTGAGACCAGTAAAAAACATGAAAAATTTTTCAAAAAATTCCGAATAATTACCTGATTATCCTAAGATGTAGAGATTACAGAAATTTACAAAATGTAACTGCCAACCTTCATAATAACTTCCGGGACTTGACCCAGTTTCCATAGCAATCAGATGTTTTTGATCAAATTTTAATCCTAAGTCATTAAAAAATGCTTGTAATAAATGTAAAAGTTCGACCGTTATAATAGTTCTCATTTTTCGTACGTTTCTGTATTGTGCGGGTTTTAACTATTTTTATCTTGGATATCTAGCTTTTCCCGACTCTCCCCTACTACGACTTTCTTTATCCCAAGCGAAAACACTACAAAAATTTTGTTTTTATCGATCCGAACGCTTGTCTGGCCTAATTTTATTACAGCTAAACACCCCGTTCTAGGGATGTTTTAATTTGGTAATGGGCCTTATAGCCATATTAATTTTACTTACATTTTGAGGTGGATCATTAAAATGAAATATTATTGGGTATTGTACAGGGTTATTTCGATTTGTAATTAGCATATGATATAATAGAAGTCATTTTCCACATTAAATATTTTCTTTTTTTATCATAATTTTCCTTACAAATTACCTATATACTTATCTAAATAGCCACATTTATTGCTGAATAATATTTTTTAGAGAGCAGGATTTTTATTGCTTGATGTCTTTTTATGACGCTTGTTTGAGAAGTCATTTATTTCCAACATTAACGAAACGAAGGGTTGTATACAGTGTGTCTCAAAATAATGATGGGTATATTGTGTTTTGCATACTATGATTAAATGAGGAAAGTTTCAGCTCTAAGTTCTTTGTAGTTTAATGGTGCTTACGGAAGAGTTTTATTAGCTTGAGTGTTTGAAATATTTTTAAGAAATTGGAAGGTTGTATTTGTCACAATATTTTTTCACTTTTTAGTACTTTTTTAGAAAAGGATCCCATATTTTCTAATTTTTTATAGACTTTGAGTAAAAAAAAATTTGTTGATGTCCTGAAGGGTCAATTTTGAAACAAATTAGACGAAGTAAAAATTTGATTTGCCATATTGAATTCGCCAAATTTTCAGGAATCTCGAAAATATAAAAATTTTAGTCCGTCTTATTTGAACCTCCATATTGAATAAGAAAAAAGTTTTAGATTCATAGCCTACGACCCTGAAGACCTTCCCACAAAATTTTGGAAGAAATCAAACAATAATAATAATTTTAGTTTGAATTTTACTAAAGAGGTCCTGAACATAACGCAAAAAATTCATTCCAATTGATGGAGCCGTTCCGAGTCGGTGTATATATTGGGTTGACGAGAAAGTATTTTTGGATGTCACACATAGAGAGCGTTGTAATTGTTTTGAAGGACTTCGGTCAGTGTTATAATTTTTCTTTTTGACATTTGATATCAGTCACATTTAGGTTACTTTAGAAGCAACTTGTTCACATAGCTGTTAATTTAGGGTCAATTGGATGGAATGGAGTGCAGAAACGAACATTTTGAGCATATTTTATTTTTATTTCCGCAAAGGAAAGAAAGCTGCTAAGGCTCACAAAGAGACATGTAAAGGTTATGGTATTAATTGCATAACAGCATGTATCAAAATTAATTTAAAAAATTCCATTCTGGATATTTTTCACTCAAAGATGACGTACTGAAATTGATGAAGAAAAAATCAAAGCCATAATTAAAGGGAATGGTCCTATAACTGTTCGAAAGGTTTCAGAGAGCACACAACAATTGAAAATTAGTTAAAATGTCTTGGATTTGCTAAGAAACTGGATATTTGAGTTCCTCAGGTATTGAAAGAGATTCACTTAGCATTGTGAATCAATATTTGAAACATATCTCACGTGCAATGAAACCAGCTCTTTTGTTGAAAAGAATCATCACCGGTGATGAAAATTCTGCCAATTTAGTAGGACTACAAAGGTGTTGTGTATTTTAAACTGCTTCCCAAAGACCAGACGATCAATTCAGATGTTTACTGTCAACATCTAATAAAACTGGATAAAACAATAAAAAAAAATTAATAGAATTGGTAAATCGCAAAAAAAGTTGTATTTCATCATAATAAGGGAAAGTTTGACTCTCATATTTCGTGGGAAATTAATGGGCTTGGTTGGGAAAAAATGTTGCATCCCTCTACAGCACTGACCTGGCACCATCTGATTTTCATTTATTTCGAAGTTTACAAAACTCTAATGGTAAAAGTTTCACAAATGATGATGACTTTAAATCACACTTAGTTCAGTTTTTTGCTGATAAGAACCAAAATTTCTATAAGGACCGAATCATGATGCTGTAAGGAAGATTACAATATGTCATTGAATGGATAATATATAATTGATTATAGCTTCATTTCACACTACAAACCCGAAATTACTTTGATGCCGAATTGATATTATATATATATATATATATATATATATATATATATATATATATATATATAATTTTTCTATATTTTGTCTTTTCTTGGGTTTAGGTTCTATATTTAACAAAAAATGCAAAATAATTGACGTTTCGCCCTTTATTCAAGGCATTTTCAAAATTTTTTCCTCCTAAAAAATATTTTTATATAATTAAAATACATCACATAAAAAATATATCTCCAATTTCAAAAAACAAACAAGACACTTAAAAACAGCATTTAAATTTTTAAAATTTTTTAAAAATATTTAATTTTACCGGTACACACCTTGACATTTTGCTACTCTATTACTAAATAAAATTCAAACTTTACATCGTCTACTGAGGATACATGGAATGCGAATGTGTTTTATTTTTTTTATATTTTTTATATTTTACAATGCATAAAAAAAAACAAAGAAGGTATATGTTTAGTTTTATGTTTAAGAGGATATTCAATTTTTTGATTCTTATTTGACAGGATCGAATACTTAATATTTTTGTTTAAATTAGGCTTGTGTAAATGTGACTCAAATTTCCCATATCTGTTCTGTCGTTAACAATGTTTTTATCTTTTTTAATTTCAATCATTTCCTTTATCTGTAATTTTTGGTAATTCATATCTTTGTTTTTTATTATGGTACTGCTATAATCAAAAGTATGTTTTTCGTCCTGTGTGTGTTTGTTTAACGCTGTTGAGGCGTTTTTCGTATATTTATGGTCATTTAATCTGTTCTTCAGCAATTGGCTCGTCATACCTATATATTTTTTGAGCAATTTGTGCAAGGGATCGAATATATTACATTTGATTTATTCATGAGAGGAGTTTTACTTTTTAAATTTGTGAACAATGTATTTAATTTATTATGTGACCTGTGACATACGATAGTATCATGCTTTTTTTGAATGTATTTTATTTTTTCCGACAGCTCACTAGTGTAAGGTAATGCTACATATTTTTGCTGTTTATGTTCTACGTTTTTGTTTTTACGTTATTATAAAACTTATATGTTCGTTTATCAATTATTTTGGTGATAGTCTTTTCGTTGAAATTATTATTTATTAGTGTCTTTTTCACTTTTTGTAGTATTTTTGGTCGGAATTCTGGAGACGTTAGGGAGATAGCACGATCAGACAAACCGATTATAACACTATTTTTTTGAGTTTTTGAATGATTAAAGAAACAGTTTAGATATCTACCTGACCAAGTTGGTTTGGTGTACCATTCAGTTAAAATTTTGTTTTTTCTTCGTATAAGTGTCATATCTAGAAAATTTATTTTATTATTATTCTCTGTTTCGGATGTGAACTGTAATTTTTCGTTGAAACTGTTAAATTCTTGGATAATTTCATTTATTTTATTTTGTGGTACGGCTGCTATGCAATCATCGACAAAACGTTTAAAAAATATTATATTAAAATTTAATTTTTCTAAAACTTTTTCCTCTAAATATTCTATTACCAACTGAGCAATGGTAGATGAAATTTGTGATCCCATAGCACATCCATCGAGTTGTTTGTAAAAGGTGTTTTCGTACTGAAAGTAATTTGTATTTAGAACGAGGTAGGAGGAAAAAATTTTGAAAATGCCTTGAATAAAGGGCGAAACGTCAATTCTTTTGCATTATTTGTTAAATATTGAACCTAAACCCAAGAAAAGAAAATAAAGAAAAATGATATAATCTATGGTTCAAGAAAATATATATATATATATATATATATATATATATATATATATATATATATATATATATATATATATATATATATATATATATATATATATATATATATATATATATATATATATATATATATATATATATATATATATATATATATATATATATATATATATATATATATATATATTATATATATATATATATATAGCTGCTGAATTAGGGACCTCCTTCTTTTTAGAAGTGACATAAATGTACTTTTGGCAACTAAATATGCATTAATTTCGTTTTATTTCAACCATTTTTAGATTGAAAATCGAAAAGTCGAGCTGCACGCCACCAGCAAGGTGGGATCTATGGACAACGTCAAACATAAGCCTGCAGGCGGCGAAAAGAAAATTTTCGACGATAAGGACTACCTGAAACACAAGTCTGCAAAATCTAGTATTGAACATTCCCTGTCTGGATCACAAGTAAGTTTTGAGAAGCTTAGTAGTTAACACAGCGTGTATTAAAATTATATTATCGCTTGATTGGTTTATTAAATTGCTTTTGCGTACTTAAGTTTTTTGAAAATTTCTCCTCTTCTAAGATTAATTTAAGAAAAAATCTTGAAACCTAATTTACCGAACATATTTCTGTTAAATCTTTTTCATTATTCTGCTAGTCTCCATTTTAAATCGATTTTTTTTACCAAAGCTAGTAATAAATAATGAAATTTTACACACAGTTTAATGTATGCTTAATAACTTATCATTTTTACAAAATATAAATAAATAATTTAGTTATCAAACATCAAGATAAACGAAGGGATAAGGCAGGGAGACTCGCTAAGTCCCTTCTTATTCAATTTGATAATGGGCCGCATAATAGAAGACATCAGACCGAAACGCGGATACCAGATGGGCGGACACAATATCAATATAATATGCTACGCGGATGATGCGGTCCTACTCGCCGATAACGAAGACGACCTCCAGAGATTGACACACCTATTTAACGTATCAACCAAGAAGTACAATATGCAGATATCAACGAATAAAACAAAGTGTATGGTAATTTTCAAGGAACCAAGAAGATGTGAGCTACAGATAGAAAATGCCATAATTGAACAAGTCATGAACTTTAAATACCTAGGCATTGACACAATAAGCTGTCGTAACCTTACTGGAGAAGTACTGTCACAAAATACAAGGGCCCTACAAGTGGCAGGATGCTTAAGAGATGTTATATTTCTAAACAGATACATGAGAATAGAGGGAAAAACAAAAATATATAAGACCATTATACGACCAATTCTAACTTATGCCACGGAAACAAGAGCAGACACTAAGAAGACAAAGCAGAAAATGAGAACCACCGAAATGAAAGTACTGAGATCAATGCTGAACGTGTCAATCAGAGATAGGCTGACAAATACCTTAATCAGAGAAAAATGTAATGTGCAGGACGTGGTCAAATGGACAAAAGAAAGAAAAAGAGGTTGGAAAGAACACGTTGAGAAAATGAGTGAAGAGAGACTAGCCAAAGTTTGTATGTATGGACGACCAAGAGGAAGAAGATTATCAGGACGACCACCAAAAAGATGAGCCCAGAGCTGGTTCTCTTCATCAGCAGAATAAGGCGGGTGTAGATAGAATGACAAACAGGGATATCCCTAGTCAACGTAGAAGAAGAAGAAGAAGTTATCAAAAAAAAATCAAGAGAAATGACTTGTTTTCATCCATTCACAGTGAGGTTCCCCCTTAAGGACAACGGCGTGACATTGAGGCAATAATTTTTTCGAGATTTGTCCAGAATTCATCCATTTTATTTACCAACGATTATTTATTTGGAAACATTTATGCGCGAATAGGACGTTATACTTATTTCCACAGTTTTTTAATTGAATTAAAGTGTGAGGATTGCGCTCGCCACTGTAAAACACGTGCGTCATTTGTTGAACAACTCGTGAAGAGTGCATTAGATCGTTATCTTATTCGAAAATATCATGGAAAGACATTTTTCACTCTGCATAACATAGTGCTATATTTGTATTATATCCCTATAAACAAATCAATTCATAGTGCTATTAATGAAGCTTAAAGCGCCCACTTTATTCCGTAGGAAACAACTCTATAGATAAACGCTGTTTGAAATATGTATAACAGTGGGTGTGACATATGATATGGGTCCATAAATATCAAGGTCTAATTTATTTTCTTTCTTATAAATAAGGAAGACGTCAGAAGTTATTACTAGCTATGGTAAAAGAAAAACCACAATTTTTTATTTTTCACGACTGTTTACCAGAAATTTTTTTCTTATTTTGACTCATACTGTCTGTCCTCGAAGTTGTAAATATTACTAACGTGTTGTATTTATACTTATTAACACGTTTTAAAATATTTGAAAATTAAAATTGCATTTTTAAAACATATTTTAACAAATTCCTAAAAGGAAACGTCGCATTATCGCAACTTGATACCTTATATCCGACTTGCATGATATTAACTCTAATTTGTATTGATCCGGTTTTTTAAAACTTTACTTAGTTTATTTAGGGCATAATGGCATGCGATGTTTTTTCGATACTTTTGAAGGCCTTTATTGACTTTCATTTTATCTTTTGTTTATTTTGTAGATCTTTACTGGGTAGTAGAAAAATTTATTTTAGGGAAAGTTTTCTTTAAAATGCCATTTATACCGGGTCGGACAAAAAATATACTTATTCATTTTAGTTGGCGTGGTAGCGCCCTATGTACGGATCGGATTTTTTATGGGGCGAAATTATTACTTTTTCTCTATTTTTGTTTACATTTTCTCTGTCTATTCCATTCCCCTCTACCCCGGTGTGTCCTGGTACCCACATGACGGTGACTTTATTATTCTTACTCAACTTATTCAGTTCCTCTACGCTTTCCCAGATCATCTTAGAGCTGATAACTTAAGAGCTCAGCGCCCTGATGGCTACTTGATTATCCGACATGATGATAATCTCTTGGCCGTGATAGATTTTTTCTTTGTTGAATTGAATACATTTCGTAATGGCATGTATTTTTGCCTGGAAAATGCTTTGTGATTTACCCAAGGTTTGGTAGTGTCTGGTGCCGGATCCATATACTTATATTCCAGTTCCCTCCGTTGTTTTGAAGCCATCTGTATACTATATAATGGATGTCTTGTTGAGTTTTTTAATGGTGTTTTTGTCCCATTCGCTTTTGCACCTCAAACTTGTGCTAAAGTTTTCACAAAAGTGGAATTCCTTTTCATGTCATCTTGGGACATATTTTATAATCTCACCTCTCACAATGCTATAAAATGTCCTCTTCGCTATACTCCCTACAAGTATATGTGTTTAGGATTACTTTCTTCTTAGAACTTTCGAGAGGTTAGCTCTCATATTAGCCGGGCTGGTTCTTTTGCTCCAGATCATTGTTCCATATGTCATGATTGGTCTCACCATTTTAGTGTACATCCACTGCAGGATTTTTGGGTTTGTACCCCATCTTTTTCCCCAAAAAACGACCGTCAAGGCTTTTGTAGCCTTGTTAGTTACTTCGTTTTTGTACTTGTTCCAGAGAAGTTTATTATCTAGGGACAGTTCCAGATATTTAACCTCTGACTTTCACTCAATAACATTCCCATCCATTTTGATGGTTTTCAGATTGAGCTTTCTTTTCCTTGTGAAGGCTACTAGGGTGGTTTTGGTGAGGTTAACGTTTAGTCCCAGCTTCTGGCACCATTCCCTGGTATATTCAAACCTTCTTTGAACTATGTCACAGAGAGTATTCTCGAATTTGCCTCTTGCGATCACGACCACGTTATCGGCATGCCGAGGTTAGTCAGATCACAGTGGAGAGAATTTGTACTATCCATTTGGATGTCGTTTCGTCCACTTCCCTGTCGCCAAGTGCTCTTTTAACTGCCTCATGTAGAGTGTTGTCAAAAGCCCTTTCTATATTAAGAAAGTTTCCTTACTGTTCAGTGCTTCTAAATCTCATCAGTGCGGTTTCCGTAGATCTACCTGCTTGATACGCATGTTGATGAGGGTGCAATGGCGCCTGTTCAAGAATTTCTGTTCTGATATAATTATCTACCGCTTTTCCATTGTTTTTAACATAAACGATGTGAGACTGATAGATCGCAGGGATTTAGAGTGTGTAGTGTCATTTTTCCCCGCTTTCAGAATAATGGTGACTCTGGCTCTTCTCCATATTTCTGATATATAGCCCAGTTCCAGGCTACTTTGACTGATGCGCACTCTATGTGGTAACAATGAAATGAAAACATTATCTTTTTTTTTTACAGAATGCAATATTAAACAAGCACTAACATCACAAGGATAATTTACTACATCTCACATAGCTTCAGACATTCGTAGCGTCCTTTTAATCAAGCTTTCGAAAGAGTCTTGAGATATCATGTTTCATTCCTCCAGCTCTTTTTTCACCTGGAGCGGCATTTCTTTACTTAACCTATACTTATCAAGATATTTTGACTGACCAATTAACTGACTTCTTTAAGGTAGTATCTCACTGTGAGAGCTGTCTGCGGCCAAGCGATATTCTTTATCGATGAATAAATGAATAAAAGATGATGCCTAGGCTTCGTTGGGCCCTTCACATCCTACCATAGTTGCCAGTTGCCGAAACTGGTCGCCCTTGCGAATCCAAGGAGCTTCGTTACCTGAACTTGCCTAACGGCTTCAGGTGACAACATTGTGTTTTCGAAATGTCTTTGTCTTAGTCCGTTGAGTGCTGGATACTCTTTAGAAACTTGGTTATGGTCTTCTAAATACCAATTGTACATCAGGTCATCAATGCTACCAATCTTTTATAAATGGCCTCGTAGGAAACAATGTCCTGTCAGTAGCCTTACCATGATTCGTAGGTTTTTTCTTTCTAAGGAGAGGAGCTTTCTAATAGGTCGGGCGTTATTTTCAGCAACACTTTCAATTCCCTTTTATCAAGGGTAATTGAAACAGATAGAACTGGTTGAGGTCCGTATGGTTCAATCGCGGACCCCATCTCCGCAGCCTTATTTCTTTGTATATACAAGTAACTCAGGATCATGCATGCCTGATTGTGCAGTTATTCCTTATCAGATTAATTAGTACCTCCTTACACTCACGCATCAGTCACGAAGTTACGACAGCAGACTTCAGTGCTATTATTGCAGTCCTACTGTCGAAGCATATGTTTATTTCTTATTCTTGTTTATGTACTTATGTACTTAAGTATTTCTCACAAAGATGGTCACACTGGAGCATAAATTTCTGCTAGCAATATCGTCGCATTTTGTCCGAAAGAGTAAAAATTTCTGACTCCCGTGCACCTACCGAAGACTCCGGTTCCAGCTCTTTCATTTGTCGAGATCCATTTGTAAATAGCCAAGATTCATTTCTAGGAAGAATTTGCTCCTCCTCTGAATCCTCTTTGCTTGGCAAGAGTATTTCAAGAAAGCGATTGGGTTTCAAAACCGATACCATGAAATCTATTTGCTTGGGGAGTAATGAACGCGATATTCTGTATTAAACAAAAATATCGCCAATGTAGGATATCTCTCATACAGAGGATTGCACTCAAAGCTCCACCATCGGTAATATTAACTCTCTGTGTAAGCTCTTAAAGAAATATTGACCTAAACCATAACAAACCCTGCACCGTAAGCGATGATTTGAAAAATCTTTGTCCATGCATATCTTCTTCTTTTCCGCTTGAATCTTCGATTATCTGGCTCTAGACAAAATCTGCATTCATCATTAAAAAGTACAAAACTATAGGTCTCTTCAATCTATTCTTAATGATTAAAATCAATAGCCGAGATGTCTTTTAAGCAACTGCCCTCTAATAGGTGTGAAGGATATTATACCAGCTTTTTTGTTTCTTTTTTTTATCGTTTCCGTATTTACAATCGCTTGCCGAACTTACTAAAGCTCGTTTCTTACCGAAAAAGCTGTCTAATTAACTATAAAACGGCCATCTCTGCGAGTGTATTTCGTTTACGATCATGACTATGTAATTTGATGAAGGGTAGTCCATCTGGTCGATAACATTTATGGTCAGTTCTAACTTCCAAAAATTATCAACTACCATTCTGAATTTTCACTATCAACTGTAACTTCATCGTCATTCTCTTTAGCCATTATGATTACTAGGGAAATATGATGAGGTGGTTTCCCCTTGCCTTCCTCATCGCTGTGCAGACGCCTTTTTGTGGGTACCACTCCGCCGTTTGCTGTCTGAATCATGACCAGTGAGATTCTCTGAACCCTTGCTCATGATCAGTTTTGAGTCAGCCAGCTGCCACTGCTCAAAGCTAGTTTTGGTCCACTCCGGGTATTTCATTTCCCCGGCACCACCCATATCTGGGAGGCATTCCCCTATCCGCCACCTGGGGAGGCGCCCGATGGAGGACTAGCAAGCCCCGCACGGGCTTGGTTTGGATGCAGTTCAAAACAACTATTTAGAGCAACTGCCTCAAAAATTAAAATAGCTATTATGATTGCCAACCTCCGAAATGGAGAAGGCACTTGAAGAAGAACTGTAACTTGCAAGTTAAATGATTTACTCTCTTTTCATCTGTTCATGGTCCCGTGTCTGCTTTCGGAATTATCGGCTGGAGGAAAACTTGATAAGTATACAAAAATATAAAAAATGTCATTATGAACAAATAAAACTTATTAAAAGTGTATCAGTCGGAACACTTTAGAATAAAATTAGCTTAACAACCACAGTCGAAAAGAAAAAATTGACGTTTAATTTTTAGGTTAAAATCTTAATGGGCGGGTTTGATTGGTCATCCTTAGTTTTTATTAATTGCTAAATTTTGAAATATGTATCGTGCATTTTTATCTCTTAGTGTAAATGATAGTTTAGCGGAAGTTCTTAGTGGTAGTTAATAATTTTTGGAAGTATGAACTGACCACTATCATTACGAAAATTGACGAACGGAACACCCAACATTGCAGCGACCTCTCGATAGCTGTAACCTTCTTCGATCAAAGTCACTGTTTCAGCAACATGAACTACACGTAGTTCGGGTATTATTATTTTTTTAGTTAATAAATATAATGAATAATAACAGACCAAATCTTGTGTCTTCATAGATGAAGAGTCGTTTCGTCGTTGATAAAAAGTAGTGAAAAATGGACGTTCTGTAATTAGAAGTTTTAGATTTTAATAAAAGCGTCTATATACAGCAGAAACAGCACATTACTTGGCTCCAGTAGTTATTAAATAGGGCCAGTATCTTGTTTATAATATTCAAAGCATGTTTTTTTGTAATAATATATTCTATTTTCTTCTGAGGATTTTATGCTTACCTGGAGATATATTAAAACTCCTAGAAAATTCTGTATATCAGTGTTTAGTTTATATATCATGTAAAAATATATTGATTAATACATTTTCATTTTTACTGTAGCAATCAGTCCAGTCACAAGAGCCAAAAGCACCAGTAGCTGATGAAAATCTTAATCAAGAGCACTAAGCGCATCCTTTTTAATTTTAGTAATTTTTTCTATTATTTTCAGGTGTAGTTAGATTCAAACTTTTCAATATATAGTTCATTAAACAAAACACTTTTTATTATTAATTATTTTTCAAAAACTAATCGTCACATTAACACGTCGTGTAAATTTCATTCATAATTTTATAAAATATGATTCACAATGTTTTCTCCAAATTTATTTAAAAATAATATCAAATTGGTAATTTTGGGAACCACGTAATAAAAAGTATCAACAAATTTTTAATCTTTACATTATTTATTTACAAGGACCTAAGTATTGTTAACTTCTACCTATTAGTAATTCCTGTACCGCACGTAAGGTGTTGTTTTTAAAAGTGATTCTCGTAGGTTGTCAAAAATATTCACTATACTGCTTCTAAATAGCAAACTATTGTCCAACTTTGTGGTTAAACAAAAAGTATAATTTAGGATTTAACAACAAATACTATAAAATAAAACATTGTACTTGATGTTAGGATAGTATCTCTGAAAGTATCAAGTATTTTGATGAAAATAATAATTTTTAGATAGGAATTTATTAAAATAAGTAATGTATTTTGATCGTTTTTAAAATACCAGTTCAAAATTAATTTTTTGATTTACCTCTGAGTAATTTCCGACAAATATATTTCCAAGATAAAAAAGAAAAATAATTCTCAAATGTTTTGTTGTATTTGTAGAATTTAATAACTTTCTTTTAATTTGTAGTTCACTTTTAAAAATGTATTAACTTGTAAGCTTTATTGCGTATAGAGCAGTATATTCGGGCAATACGTAAAATTGCACTTTGAGTTTTAAGTGGTAAATCAAAATGGCATAACGTAGGGAGATTTTTTAATTAGACTTTTTACCGCGTAAGAATTGATGTGAATGACCACGTACTGATGGACTGCTGAAGCTTTAAATATAGGTCCATTTTGATTTACTATAATTCTTATTTAAAGACAATTTTTACCCTTCTGTCAAATTTACGTTGATATTTAATGTGTATTGTAACAAGAATGAACCACAGTAAATCTAATTATTGACTCCGTGTGATAAGCAAAGTGAATACTCAATCAAATAAAAGAACCAAAATAAATTATTCTTGATAATGGTAATGTCATAAACAATTCAGTAAGTTTCTGATTTATATAAGTTAATTTTTCCCACCCAAAATGATTACAAGTTGAGTTCTTTATCTACTTTAATTTTGAAATTTAAAACTGATATTGGAATTTGCTTCTCTTATGTCAAATTTACGTTCGGAGAAATCTCTTTCAATTTCCTTTTCGGATATCTTAATGATTGTACTTGTGTCTTTCTACTTCTATATAGCAAACTCCTTCACAAGATGCTTCAATTTCTTTCTCAATGTAAACGAAAGATAATTAAATTGGAAGGTAAAGAATGTCTTTAAATTGTAAAGTATTAAATCGACTAAAATGATTTTTCATTTTGTTATTGTATCACTGTAGTTTTAGCAATTTTATAAGTAATCCCATCCTATTTGCTGAGTTTTTTAAGTTTAGTATTTATCTAACAAAGTTTATTATTAATTTGTTAATTATTATTGTAAGAGAGTATAAAAAATAATTAAATATACTTTATAATATTGATTTGAGTAGTTTGGCTTTTTATAATAGAAGTAAGTATTCACCTTTTCACCGTGTATACTATAGGTAAATTATTTTTAAAAGTCATTAAATAATCACGGTAGTAGAGATAACGATGCTTATTAGTTAGGTGTGGCACCTACTTATTTTGTTATATATTCATTATTATAAATACAGGGTGATCAAAGACTAACATAAAATACTAAGTTGAAAACATGGGGTCTCTCAACGAAAATGGTACATTGGTTATACACCAGTGTTGTGAGACCAGCCATCCCTTATGCAGCCTTGGTCTGGTGGCCCAAGGTAATGCAGAGAACAACCATGACAAAGCTGAGTGGAATACAAAAGGTCGCCTTTTTGTGTATTACTGGGGCCATGAAATCAACCCCCACTTCGGCAATGGAGTGTATTCTGGATCTGCCTCCGCTACACATAGTGATTCAGGCAGAGGCAAGAATGGGACTCCACCGACTAAATCACTCAACAGTAAAATCGCAAAGGACGTTGTCAGGACACAAAAACATATGTAAAAAAATCAGGAGCCCTGAGTTGGAAATGGACACAGACCATATGAACTCGAGCTACCGTTATAATATACCGTTTGAAGTTACAATAGAGGATCGAATGGCAAGTAAAAGAGAAAAACCAGAAACATTCTCGGGTGCAAGTATCTGGTATACTGTAGGTTCAAAAACTAGTGAGGGTACTGGAGCTGGGATATATGGACTACAACTGGGGAAGGAATTAACCCTTCCTCTTGGGAAATACTCAACAGTATTCCAGGCAGAAATATACGCAATCTTACGGTGCGCAGACGAGATAAAGAGGAGAGCTTACAAAAGGAAGCAAATCCTCATTTACTCCGACAGCCCGGCAGCCCTAAAAGCCCTCAAGGGCCAAAAGGTATCATCGAGGCTGGTTTGGGAATGTCATAGTGAGCTGAAAATTCTGGCAGAAGACAACAGAGTTATGTTAAAGTGGGTACCAGGACATGAAGGCATACATAGAAATGAAAAAGCTGACGAGCTAGCTAGAGCAAGGTCGGCATCTCAATACATGGGTCCAGAACCGGCCTTTGGGGTGCCGCGATGCGCGGCCCGGGAAGCAGTCATAAAATGGATCAAAAGAGAACATAAAAACCACTGGATGACCAGACAGGGTTTAAACCACAGCAAGCTATTTATTGGGAATCCTGACCCGAAACTGGTAAGGAAATTACTATAAATGAGTAGAAACCAATTAAGGACTATTACGGGTATAATGACGGGACACATGGCCGTCAAAGTACATCTGAATAGAATGAATCTATATAACGGGAACCTCGGCTGCAGACTATGTGGACAAGCCGAGGAAACGGTGAAGCATATCATATGTGACTGAGTCACTAGTGAGATTTAGACAACACACTTTCGGGTCAGTAAGATTGGAACCGGGAGAAATACTCACTCACTCCTTAGCAGGACTGTACAATTTGAGCTAGGGGGCTAGGTTGACAGAATGGATGTAATGTCTAGGGTGAGCACAATAGGCCTACTCTGGTCGCAGTGCATCCGGCTTTAGGACTGACCCGGGAATATAATAAAAAAAAAATTGAAAAAATCGTTAAAAGTCAATTTTTTTAAAATGTAAATCCCCTATTTTATAATGTTATCTTATTTAGCATTAAGAATAGGGGCGACTTTGTATAAGGTTGTCCATTGCAGAAATTTGCAGTTTTTGTATTGTAAAAATGTTAAACTGCTTACCTACATAAGGAAACAACTTTTTTTAATAAATGTTCAAAATTCCCACGCTGAACTTATAAACATTTTTCACACCTTGGAGTTAGTTTATCAGGGGTGGCGACTCTAGTTAAATCTGGGGATAAACTTTCGAACGCATCCCATACCCTTGTCATACAGTCCTTCATCGTTGTCACTGAAATACAATAAACGAAGTTTTTATCGTTGCTAATCTAAAACTGTCAAATCAGGGGAACGAGGAAGTTAAAGGAAAGTTTCTTTGTTGGTAATCCACTTATCATAAAATGTTGCTTGTGAGAAGTCGGAGACTGGAACGGTTCCATGTGGTGTGGCGCCATGGTGTTGATAAAAAATGTATCTGTGTTCCGCCCAGAGGCGGATCCAGCGGGGGGGGGGGGGGGGCGGTTATATCACAAAAATACAGTATGGCAAGCGAAGAAAGTTGTCGACGAGGGGGAGGCACCAGCAGCATTCTCATTTCTACTGTACAAGGCACGCTCGAGTCTATTTTTTTGAGTTCGAACCTCTTGAGGGGGGGGGGAATTGCAAGAAAAAAACAAATTGTCGGCGGGGGGGGGATACCAGCTGTATACGCATTCCTAACATGAAAACAGAATTCGATCTATTTTCTTGAACTCAAAGCTCTTGGGAGGGGGGAAGGCAATCGCAGGAAAAACAAATTGTCAATTGGGGGGGGGGGTAGATGCTAGCAGCATACACATTCCTAATATAAAAGGTAGAATTGGGTTTATTGTTCTGGACTCAAAACTCTTGAGGAAAGGCGATCACAAGAAAGAACAAGTTGTCGACGGGGGGGGGGGGGATGCCAACAGTATACACATTCCTAGTGTAAGAGGCAAATACAGTTTTATTTTCCTGAACGTCTTGAGGGGGTGATCGGCCATATCTTGTTCCGCCAGAGGTAAACTGTTTAAATTTGATTATCTAACTGTTTTAGAATATTGAAATATTTCTCACCTACAAAAGTTAACACATAATTTAAAATAGGGACATAATTATCATATAAGTTTTCTTCATAAAAATGTATTTTTACTATTCCATCATTTCTTATAGCACAAAATATGTTAAATGGTCAGGTTTCTTGGAAACTCCTCAATCTTACAGCATGAAGATTTGAATTACTCCAAAACTGGGAACTGTGTCTGTTAAAAAGGCCGTTTTTGATAAATTTTCTTTCATCAGTGCAAATTGTGTTGTCCAAAAATCGAGGGTCATCTTGTATCATCGTTAATATATATTCGAAAAATTGCACTCTTTTCGGCCAATCAATATCTCTTAGATGTTGAACCAAAGATATTAAATAAGGATGAAAGTTTATGTTCTAACAGAATTTTTTGTATTAAGCTCTCTTCGAGATTCCTGTTTGTAGAGCTGCTTGTCTTAACCATGTCGTAGGATATGCCACAAAATATCCCAGAATTGCAATTTCGACATTTTTATCATGAAAATATGTTTCCTTTTATGCATTTTTGCCATAACGATGCCAAAATTTTTAAAATTTTCCCATATTCGTTTAAAACTGTTCCTCGATGGTTTCTGTTTATCTGAATATCTATCAGCAAATGTCTGGCATGTTCTTGATAAAACTTTGTTACTATCCCCATAGATAATTAACAAATCTGATTAATCTTCGTGCGTATAATTTAATCATTCCGGTATGACTTTTATTAATAATTGTCAAGTGGCAAGAAATAGTGACATTTCTGTAGTGCTCTATTGCTTTCTTTCGTCGCGTTTCGTCGTCATGGCCAACTTATAACAAAACATAAATGCAGTAGAGCGTTTTTACAACGCAAAAATGTTAAATTGCCATTATTTCAAATACTGCAAATTTTTCGCGTAGATAACCTTACTCAAAGTCACCGTTATTTTTAATGCCAAATAAGATAGTATTATAAAAATAAGGGTTTACGTTAAAAAAAATTGACTTTTACCTATTTTTTCAAGTTAACATTTAATGTTAGTTCTTGATCACCCTGTATTTATTTATTATCAACATATCAACACAGTACACTAAAGTAGATCCCCATCTAGAAGGAAACCAACCTCAATTATATAATAAAGGCTTTCATATTAGAGAAATTGATATTTGTTATTTTCTAAAGTCTATTTTCCAAGAAATCAATCGCGGCCGTTCGTCGTGGAACACCCTGTATAAGTTTGTCCGAGGCTGGGTAAACAAAAAAAAATATAAGAATTTTAAAAGTTCAATAACTATAATTTCTTCATGTGACTAACTACATAGAACATTACCAACTTGTGCTGCGTTAAATTAGTTTAGCGAAAAAATACACCGAAAAAAATATATGAACGTATGGTTTGACAGAACATTCGGGTCATATCTTAGCCAGGTTATGAAAGAACCAACGTCAAAAAGTATTTTTCTAACAATGCATACAGAAAATAAAGATTGCCACTGTTTATTTTCAAAACTATATGATCAGGCCGGCAAGAAAGTAATTTTGGTCTTGTACTGTGAAATAAAACCTATTTTTACCATTCAAAGACTATTGAAAACTTTGACATAAGTAGGAATCAGATGGTGCCAGGTCAGGGCTGTATGGAAGATGCGATATCATTTCCTAACCAAGCTCGAACCATTTCTAAAGATGAGTGAGGCTTTGCATTATATTATGGAACATAATTCCATTGCGATTTTCCAATTCTGGCCTTTTTCTTTATTGTTTTATCCAGTTCATTAGTTGTTAACAGTAAACATCTGAAGAGATCATCCAGCTTCTTGGAGCAACTCAAAATACACAACATCTTTGTAGTCCCACCAAATTGATAGTCTGACCTTCTTTGGATGCAATTCAGCTTTAGATGTGGTTTGTGCTGTTTCGTCACACTTAAACTCGAAATCATTTTCGAATGATGTTACTATAGATAACCCATTTTCCATCGCCAGTGATCATTCTTTTTAAAAAGGGCCAGTTTCATTGCATGTTGAGAGACGTCGACAATATTAGTCTTTTAGCGTCTAACCTGGGTTGTTTTGAAAATTATACTCTTTCCTTATAATTTGCTCATCAGTTGAATATCTTTCAAGAGGTCACATCATTGAAATTTTACGGAGAGAGGATGTTAGTAGCGTTACCCAAGATTCTGTACCTATTACGTTGATTTTGATAATTGGGGCAGAGAAAAAGAATGTGTTTTATGGTTAAAGGAAGAACACATGTAGTACACAAAGGTTGATCTTGGTTTTTTATCAGATATTCGTGTGTGAGGCACGTATGATCGATGCGCAGTCTAGTAAGTATTACAGATTCTCTTCTAGTAAGTGAGTGGTGTGTTGTACTATTGAAGTAAGAGTGTTTAATGTTGTGAAGTTTATTTTCCTCTAGGGTTATGGCTCATTCAAGTTGAATGAGATTATTAACAAGGTTGTTAGTATAGGCGTTAAGATCTTTAATGTAGAAGATGTTGTCTGTGATAATGGGATTGATAGGGTGTCTGGCAAGGAAATCGGCCCTTTCGTTACCTCGTATGTCCATGTGACTAGGGACCCATAGGAGGATAATGTTTTTATTATGTATATGTCCCCTTTCATGGAGATATTTGATTTCTTTGGTTAATGGATGAATAGGGTTGTAGGAAGAGATATTTTGGATAGAACTGAGTGAATCAGTAGCTATTATCCATTTTGTGTGGGGAGATCATTTGATGTGCTTTAAGGCACTATATATTGCATAAAGTTTTGCGGGTAAAATGCTGATTGTTTTATGCATTATGAATGATTTTTGCATACTTGACGAGTAGAGTGCTGCACTGGTTTGAGTAGCTGTATTGGATCCATCTGTGTAGATAATTTTATAATCCTTGTATGTTGTTTGAATTAGCTGATCAAAGGTTTTCCTCATCAATTGAGGGGAGGTGCTGTGTTTATCGTATTTGGTGAGAGAGAGGTCTTGTACGAAAGGGGTCATGCACCATGGAGGAAATGTGTAACCATTATTGTGCGGTATGCACGTTAAGTTGCCTATAGCAAATATTTATTCATTGTGTTAAGCAAATCTCTTTCAATTCATGCCGAACTTAAGTATAGAGCTTTTAACCTGTTTGTAATCTCTCGAATGGTGATATGACGATTCCCTTCAATTATGGCTTTGATTTGGTCATCATCAATTTCAGTGGGTCGACCAGAACGATCTTTGAATGAAATCTCTCCAGAACAGAAATTTTTAAACCCATTTTGAAACGTGCTTTCTATTAGTCAATATCACAAACTTCACATATCTCTTTATAACTCTCAGCAACTTTCTTACTTTTACGAAAATGAAAAGGTAAACTATGCCAGAGATATTCGTTTTGCACTCGATGTTAAAATGAACTCTAAACTGATAACAAAAAAATCATAATACTGATAGAAGTCCTTAAAAACAATTACAATGCTTTCTATGTGTGACAATCAAAAATACTTTCTTGCCGGCCCAATACATCTAGATTACAAAAAAATGTAGAAACACTAAGTTTTCAATTCTCAACTAACAACCACATTTACTAGACCGCCAAAACCGTACAAATAATCGAAGAGTACACCGAAGTGGAAGTTCAAAAATTAAACTCACCGGTCGACAACGCCAGACGTATTCTAGATACGTTAAATGAAGAAGAGGTTTGCAGTTTTTCAGGAAGGTTTATAAGAGCTGGATCGACAAGAAGTAAGAAAAGACAGTCTTCGGAGGAAAGTCCACGACCACAATGGAAATTCTGAAGAGGTATTACTTTAATTTTAACAAAAATCTATGTAAATTGATATAATGATTGTTTGACAAAATCACCATAATTATCATAGGGATGAGTGATACTCTTAAAAGTATTGATATTTTGTATCGATTCATATCGTAAGAATGGTATCGATACAGGAAAAAATCTTTGTAAAAAATCTATATTTAAAGTATCGATCCCTTGGTCATACTGATATTCTTATTTACACAAAAATGCATACAAGACATGAACAGAAATATTAGAAAAAAAACAATATATGTACAGTATATAATATAATGTAGGACGCACTGAAACAGTAGCATAATACCTATCGGTATGCGATATATTATAAAAATAAAACCCTTTGGGTATTATATAGGAACAAATAAATATCAAAAATAGGTATTATGTACTTAAAAGTTTGTAATCACTTTTCCATTCATTTTTCGGGATTCCTTGCCATCCAGATAGATCACTTTAGCATGCATATAGCTACGTTACAGCAATTTACAAATTTCTGTAGACACGGTTTGCCCTAGGGATAATTAGATGCTGGATCGTATGTTTCGATATCCAATCAAATATATCGATACTAGCAATGTATTGCATTAAAAATATCGATACAAAATATCGGCTATCGAAAGCGAAAGTATCGATAATGCAAAATATCGTATGGTATCACCCATCCCTACATAATCATTACAGAGCCCGTAACGTCTAACGTTGAAGTAGTGGCGTAACTAGTATGTGCGCCCCCCCCCCCCCAGCAGATTTTTGAATGCGCCCTATTATTTTGCACCTGTCTTGATCCTTCTTATTTCTTCATTTTCATCGAGGGACTTAAGAGTGCCCCTGGATTGGCTGCGCCCCCCGCACCGCGAGGTCTGCGGGGTCGTTATTAACGCCACTGGGCTGGAATAGGCTTCTTTCATGCGTATACAGAACACTTGTTTAATAATTTCGTTATTAACTTACTTACAAGTAAACCTATCCAAGTATAACACACCGAATTGAATGAAACTTGGCATAATATACACGGCCATAACTCACTTTTAAGAGTAAAAACTACAAATTGACTGTGTAACAAAGGGTGGTAAGCAAGTAACGGAGGAACAGCTAAAGACTTCCCCTTGGATGATTTGTTTGGTAAAGGTTAAGCTCATATCTGAAGTAATTTTCAACAAGAAATCAAATAATGACCTTGATTTTGACCTTGACAAAGTCTTTCATGGTTGTTTGAAGGTCAACTTTAGTTTTTCAAATAAAAACCCACTTTTTTAGCATCTGCAATCGAAAAAGCAATAAATTTCACGTCCAAATATGTTTAAAACTTTGACCTTCACATTAACGTTGATGATTATTTCAAGGTTAATTTTTTTTCTCTTTCGTTACCATAAGCTTTTGAACCAGAAATAATTGATTCAACTTGCTATTCAGGACCATTAATAGTTAATGACAACAGCTTTAAAATATTTCTTGGATTCAGAGTAATTTTTTGAAACAATTATGTACAAAAGTCCTATGTTGTTTGAAAACTAAAAAATTATATTCAGGAACATGTTTTTCCAAAATTATCTTGCAATTATATGACTTTTACTATATACATTTTTAATATGTTATATGTTGAGGTTAAAAAAAGAATCTAATGAAATAACAATTAATTAAAACCACTGTCAAAGTGTCCACGAAAAAAGGCTATTCACTATTTTTTAATATATCAAATGCCAAATCACTCCTCGCTACTGTATCCGCTCATATTTCCCCTATCGTCTTTTAAGGTAGTAATGGTACACTCTGAGATATTTTCTTTAGATTTTGTGCTTCTCATGAACATCCTGCTGTCAGTTATAACATGATTTATCTCAGTTTTATTATTGTTCAACTACAATACCGTCTTCAAGTCATCTTTAGTCCAATCAACTTACATCTAGAAAACTTCAGTCCAGTTTGGTTTATTCTTACTGACCTGACAAAAAACTTAGTCTCATCAAAATCATATAATTCAAAAAGAAATATTGCTTTCTGAAGGAAGTTATTTTGTAATGATAATGATAATGAGAGGATGAGAGGACCTATTTTTTGCAAGATTTTTGGAATCTTTTCTGCTGGAAGACCTTTTCAAGGGTATCAAATATTTGGATCTATTTAAGAGCATCAAAACTATGCAACATACAACGAATACTTCTAATAGTTTCTCTTAGTCTACTTTATCAAATGCCTTATTAATATCTACAAAGATCAATATAAGTGGCTTGTTGGACTCAATACGTTTTTTACAAAGCCTTTTGTCATAAGTATATCGCGAATTAATGACACATGATGGTAAAATACAACGTTATTACCAGCAGAACGTTTGCAAAGTACTGAGCCTTCCTTACCACCTGTTTTAAATTAGGTGATAACAGTAATAATCAATTAAATCTTTCTTGTACTTTGCAGATCGTTGGTGAGAGAACAATAATATAAACATTTTTTTGAAATCAATTAAAAAGAAATTGTATGTTTATCTTGCATATTTTTTTTAAGTCAAAAATATAAATAATTTTTCTAGAAGGTGTATATAGGTAGTTATTCACGGACCTTACATATTACTAATTTTTATCAAATATACCTCGTATTTACAAAACAAAGTTTGCTTAGGTAAATGAGTTTCAGAAGTAATTACAATTACTGTCAGTAATTACTTTGCCAGGCGCTTTAACAAAGAAAGTTCTAATTAGTGTATTTTAATTGTAATCCCTTTCTCGCAAAATTCAAGTTGAAGTTAATAAAACAATGTTTTTTCGGGTTATGAAAGTCAAGCCACACTGCTATAAATTTATCATAAGACAAAAGCTGTTGTTATAAATGATTATTTCAAATATTTATATAGAGTGAAACTTATTTGACTTTATGTTAGTAAAAAACTTTTGCCTTTAATTGGAAAAATCGACTTTGATTAATTTATATTTGTTTATTTGTTTTAGTTCAATCATAATGGCTCAGGAGGATCAGATACAGCGAAGGTTCATTCTAATGATATAGAATCGTAGTTATAGCATGAAATAAACAAAAACGTATTGTAAAATACAGAACTAGCATACAAAACTCATATATCTGTACAAAACTACATTTTTTGGACTACTAAGTCAACCAAGACGCAAGTTTGTAATTTTTTACAACGCTTTTGTAAAGGGGTTTAAATTAAAAAGATAATCTTTTTCTAATTACTTTTTAATCATACTAATAAAACCCCGTAGCAAGTAAAATGTAAAAATAAGTTAAGATATATTGACCTATTGCAAGAAAATAAGTAATTGTTGGTAAAGGCTATGCGCAAAATTACTTAGGGCTGGTTTTTAACTAAATCCAGTCGAATTTAGCATTTTATTTAATATTTTGCTTAAATTTTAGTATGGCTAGATTCTAGAAAATGCTTTCTATAAAAGAAAACATATCATTACCTCATATAGAAAAAGAAGCAATATTTTGCACAAATAAAAAAATTTACCAAATACCTGTAGTTTTATTTGTCCCCTACGTTCCTACGTTCCATAATGCGTAAAAACAATGTTAAATAATAAATTTTTCAATATACTGTATTCAATTGAAAGTGATGCTATTAAAGTAAGAGTATTTCTCTGGAACGAATGCACAAAAAGGCATATGAAAATGACGTTCAATAAAATGTCATTGTTCTTCTTTCTTAAAATTCCCGCGAATCTTAAGTGCGGGCGAAGCCGCGACGGTTAATTGGTAGTAAGAAATAGGGGAAGAGGACCTTATTTTCCAAAGCAGAAACCTGGTAACTAAAGAAATGAGAGAAAAACGAGATAGAAGCTACAGAAATGAACATCTTAAGATCGGTAATATTTTCACGGTTGTAAACAGAAAGAAATAACAAAATATGCAAACGAATGGGAGTATCTTCTTCTTCAAGTGTCATCTCCTTTGAGAAGGTTGGCTAGCATCACAGCTATTCTTATCCTTGATGATCATGATGATCTCAACCTACACAAAAAGATTAAAGAATTAACTGGTTTAAAAAGTACAAATAGGTGCAATATCCTTTTAGACAGAGAGAATCGCATAATATCTGACACAAGGTGGAAAGAATACATACAAGATCTCTTTAAGGACCAGAGGGAGGAATTTGAGGCAGATACAAGTGATTGTCAGAGACAGGTCCAAATATAACGAGGAAAGAAGTAAAACACGATATATTAGTAGACCTGTATAATAGAACATGGAAATTATACCTACAGAATGGCTTAAATCAACATTCATTATTATACCCAAAAATACCTAACGCAAAAGAATGCCATGATCATCGGACAATCAGCCTAATGAATCATAATCTAAAAATATTTCTGAAAATCATACATTAAAGAATCTTTAGAAAAATATAACTAGACTTTAGTGACTCCCAGTTTGGATTCAGGAGAGCAATGGGGATAAAAGAAGCCTTATTTGGGTTCAACGTGTTGGCTCAGAGATGTATGGATGTCAATCAACTTGTATATGGTCCTTTTCTGGACTATAATAAAGCTTTTGATAAAGTTCAACATGGCAACCTAATGCGGCTATTCAAAAATAAGGATATAGACAGCAAAGATATACAGATAATAGTTCGTTTGTACTTTAATCAAACGGCTGGTGTTAAACTAGGCGATGAACTTTTAGACGAAGTAGACACAAAGCATGAGATAAAACAAGGGTGCGTGTTATCACCGTTACTATTTAACTTGTACTCGGAAGACATTATTCAAAAAGCACTAGTAGAAACAACAATTGGAATAAAAGTAAACGGAAGAGGTATTAATAACATCAAATACGCAGACGACACCATTCTCGTTGCAGAGTCATTAGGAGACCTACAGAAATTAGTAGAGCAGTGAGAAATGTGACCATGACCATAACAAAATCGCACCAACACCAAGAGAGTCTATGGATCAAATATCAACTAGAAGAATAGGTAAAGAAATATAGGTATCTGGGAACAGTTGTTAATAAACCAATGAATATATCGAAGAAATTCGAATACGAATCGGACAAGCCAGAAATATATTCAATAAGATGAGAAAGGTATTTTGTGTTAAAGACATTAACTTACATCTCAAAATCAAGATGTTAAGGTGTTATGTATCCTCGGTATTGCTTTACGGGACGGAAACTTCGAAGCTAAAACAGGACATCACTAGTTGACTGAAGGTATTCGAAATGTGGGCATATAGGAGGACTTTGAAAATACGATGGATAGATAAAATATCAAACATGGCGGTAATCATTGGATCATCTTTGGAATATTAAGTCAAGTTTCGTACCTATAGACTTGTATGCTTTATAGTTATGGACTTAGAACAGTATGAGACTGAGAACTAATTTTGGCTTTAAGCCACTTAAATTTGGAAGAAGTGACCCGGCTTAATGGTCGAGAAGCCAATCTCTGACGTAGGGGTACCGTTGGCGTGGTGTTTTGGTAAGTGTGTGTGAGTCTAAGATAACTGGGTTGGTCGAGTGTTCAGCTCGATCCAAGTATTTAGCGGTATTTTCATGTATAAAAATGTTGAGAGTAACACAATTTAAATCTCTGTGAATTATCGTGTTCCTGACATAGTATGGGGCTCCGCAGATCATGCGTAAAACCTTGTTTTAAAGCTCTTCATTCGCTTAAATCGAGACCTGCCAGTGGTGATCCAAGTTGGAGCACCAAATGACCGGATCGAACGTATGAATAACTTGTAGATGGTTAGTTTGTTCTTCTTGACTTTTTGAGTCGTATTTGGATAACTTTTGATTTTCATCCATCTCTCAAGTTTGTTGATATGCCGCTGCAATCTCAACACAACATAATGTAATGACCCGGAAGTGGTCGCAAACGCAGTATCGTCAGCGAACAGAAACAGCTTACTAAAATTGCGTGTCGGAATATCTGCCGTACATAAGTTGAATAGGGTCGATGACAGAGGTAAACCCTGTGGCACGCCCGCTCTAACATGCTTTGTTTCTGACGTTGCGTCATCTGACGATACTACGAAAGTTCTCCCTTCTAGAAAACTTGAAAATAGTTTCACAAGGTAACTTGGAATTCCTAACCTTATCATTTTGACAGAACATCAGTCCGTTGTGCCACACCTTGTCAAAAGCCTTGCTTATATTAAAAAAGATTGCACCAGTATGGAATCTCCGGTTGAACCCCTGGGTTATCATCGACGCCAGTCTGGTGATCTGCTGGACGCTGCTATGGCAGCTCCTGGAGCCAAACTGTTCCGGAGACAGAATATCCCTCTCTGTTACTCTGGTGGTACTTGAAAGAATTGGGAAAGGGAAATAAATATTAAACACAATAAAAATAAGAAAGTTATGATACCTAGGGCATGTTATGAGAGGGGAAAAATATGGAGAAATTAAAAAATTATAAGCGACCTCACTCTCCAGAAGAGAGAATAGAACATTACACCAGATCGGAGTCTAGGAATCGAACAACATAGTTCAAGATTTTAAACGGATTAGTTGCATTACCACTAAATGTCATGCATGCCACAAAATTCTTGCATCGGGATGAAAGATGTATGTGACCAAATATTTTGTGAAGTTAAATTTGACGTATTCTGTGAAAAATAGACAATAAATATGTAAAAAAAAATTCGGTTTACATTTATTAATTGGTTCACTTGTATATTGATTTTTTTCTGCAGAGAACTTGGCCAAACTATGCAACAAAAATCTGAACAAAAAATGTTAAATGACTCACTTCATCATTTGCATCTTCATAGTTTATAGAATAATAATAGTTTTAAAAATAGATTTAATATTGCTCGTAAAAACGAAAATTACATTAACAAATCGTAAAATGAGTGTTTCGAAAAAATATTTCTGCAAATATTGTTTATTAATCAAGGAATATTAGAGACAATTAGGCTGGCATACGTGTTCTTTGGGGGAGAATTTTTTCAAAAACCTCCGGTTAATCACCTACAATCGTGATACATACAAGAGAGCAACAGCAATTTAACCCAATTGATAATAAATAATCAGAATCATTGAAATAGAGCATTAGGATTTAAATTAACAAGTATTCAGTTAACCGAATTTCGAACATTTAAATAGAAGAATGAAACTGTTTTCTTTTATTACCAAACCGGCAATAAAAATTTTCTATTTATTTTTGAGGGACGACGATTTCTTGCACCGATTATCCCTAATTGATATATAAAATACAGTATTTTTCAAAAAACATAGTGCTCTTATTCATTTAAAAACTACTTACGTCATGCCAAAAATAATTATATTACCTAAATGATATTTTGTTTATGATAGGCATGCATATGATTAATATAACTGATACCATGTTAGCGATTCTTAATGCCACAGTGCCCCACTGCTTTTATATAATTTTCATATTATTTTTCAAACTGTTTCTTCTAATTAAACCAAAATTTCCACTAGAACTTTTTTAATAAATAAAGCCATTTCAGCAAAATTGACAAAATTATAGTTCAGTGTTCCTGAAATTTAACAGCTATTTAAAGGTATTTACTTGTTATATAAAAATCAGTAACTAAAGGAAATGAAAAAAATGGCCACCATTAGCCTCATTTGTAGCCTACGTTGTAAAGATTTTCGCAGTCGTAGTCCTCATGGCGATTTTCTTTAGTTGTCCTAAGTGTTTTATGTGCGTTAGTTCTTTCCTCTTCCGAACCAGAGTTTGGAAAACATTATTTTTCCACAAACCTCGGAGAAAAAAGCCAACGGATTTATTTTAGTTGAACGAGAGGGCCAGCCATCTAGCCCTCCAAGGCCGAGCAAACAATCACCATATGCTTCACTGAGATAATATATATATATATATATATATATATATATATATATATATATATATATATATATATATATGTACTGATGTTTTTTCGGTTGTCAATAGAAATATCTTCACGACGTTTCGCCAACATCCCAGCTGGCATTTTCAAGTGATGTTTCCTCGATGGCTGCTAGACTTAGAATTCTAAGATTCTCAATAATTTGTTTTGATTTTATTTGATTTGATTTAATTACCTAAATGTACGTCTCTGATGAAAAAAACTTTTTTTGACACTACGTTTTTACTTGAAAAAATTTACCCTACTCTTTAACAAAATACCTCTAAGCAGCATAAATTAACAAGAAATACGATATTTTTTGCCATTTCCATCACCCTGTGTTTCAACAATGAGATCATTCCGGGACTACATTTATAGGCACTTCTCTTATTTTGTTATGGTGAATTTCCGGACGAACGCTGGTGCATGTTTTTTGAAACACTCCCTGCAGGGTAGGTATAACAACAATAACAAAAGCAAAATGAAACTGGTCAAATTGAAGCTCCAACTTCAAGGATTTAAAAATTAAACCCTTTTAGTGAATCTGTTTACTCCAGTAAACAGTATAGCTCATTTATGGATAAAAAAACATTGCCGAAAAGTTATTTTAATTCAAAGTTAGTCTGATGGCTTATCAGACTTGTATCTCGGACTTTTTAATGCTATTATACTCAGTTATTCATAAATCAAACCTTTTTCTTATAATGTTATATAAGAAAAAAATTCTAAAAGTTAGTTCACGAGTAAGATAGATTGCCCATTTTCTTTGTAGGCCGAATAAAATATTATCTCCAAATAAGAAGTTACAAGAAGCAAAAATATAGATTTAGTAATTCAATGATTGGCACTTTATCAAATAATATTAAACGAATTATGGAAAAGTTAATTATACTCCACAAATTTTCTCTTCCGCTAAAGATCTCTAGTTTTCGAATTGCCGACATAACGATAAACTAACATAATTTGATAATTCTGGCGTCAATTGCCATAATTTTATTTCGGGGCGTTATTGTAGGTGCAAAGTGATAGTTCTCTGTGAATTAGCATATTATATTAATAATTAATGTGACAAGGTAAGCATGAAGTAATATGTTGCCTCAAAAAAAAAAATTATCACACAAACCAATAGTGCTAAAAATGTGAAATCCTAATATTTTTTATTTACTTGTTAAGGCAAAATGTTGGCCCTTAAAATGGATACATTAGGCACTCTTTTCTAATTTGCATACTTCAATAGCTTGAGAAAATCAATTTCGAATTCGATATTATTCAAATCAGTTCAAGGAGAAAAAAAAATTGGTTAGTCTGAGTAATTTTGAGAGTTGTCCATAATTTGCAAGGTATATAACACATTAGTTGTTAAAGCAATACATTTTCTTAACTAACATATTTTCCGTTTTATTTTCAACTAGTCATTTATGCAATATTTATTGATATAAGGAATAGCAGCCAGGTTAGTCTGATACCGGATCTAGTTGCTATTTTCTAGTTTGCTTATACTATTGTACTAATATATTAACAAACAACGCTTCATACAGGACTATTCAGGATTGGATTCGGCAAGATAAATATTTATCACCAGTAGGACGTAGGACCGCCCTCTTATTTTTGCGTTCACGGTTTCGTCACTTTTAAGCTCATCTGCACGGTAGCCATGGCTTGCAACGAACCGTTCAGCATCAAAATGATCTGAAGTATCGAAACTCCTGTATGGAAATTGTTCTGGTGTTGTTGGCTGAGAGCTTTCCGAACTCGAATCCAAATACTGTGCGTGCGGATCGGGTTGAAATCGTTGGCGAAACGTTGAATCGTGTCGCGATTTCATTTTCGAAGTCTTGTGAGACGAGTTTGCGGAGACGAACGTCATGTGTAGCAGGGTCGTCGAAAGATAAAAGATTTTACTGAACATTATTCAACAAATCGTTCGCGTTTTGTGTTGTTGTGAAAAAAGGGCACCCAGCAGGGGGTGCCGGAGAGGACCCACCATAACCTCCCGACCCGGCTGAAGACCAAGCCTCCTCACCTTTCATGCTGTTTTTTGAATTGGGCACTTGGGGTTGAGCCATGCTCTTAAATTTTGAAAAGTTTAAAAATTGTTTTTGTATTGCCAAAAATAAAAAAGGGACAATTTAATACAAAGGACGCGTATGGAAAGTGAGCGAGAAGAGCTCTACATGTCTTTGTGCAAAAAGATAACAGGGTTTGCTAATTTGTTTTAGAGAAAATTAGCTTTTTTCGTTGCAACTATGAAATGTTTGAATGTGTTTTTCGTATGTTAAGTTATCCGAAAAAATCGATCAAAAAATGATAATTTGTCAGTCTTTTTGTATCGGAAAAGAATACGCAAATTTGTAAAAATTGTATGCGGAAGTTACCGAAAATTTGTGGTCTTTTCCGGTTCACGGATTTTTTTGTTTTATGCGAGGGATTAGGGGAAATGTTCTTGGAGGGCTGTTTTGTTTTAAATCGCGGTATTGAATGAGCCACAAATTTAGTTTTAGTGGATAATTTGGAAGAAAAAACGGGCGGATTTTTTAATAGGACAATGATCGGTTTTTTCTTGGTGTTTTCAGGGCTTATGGCAAGCCCCTGGTTTGAGACTTGGGAGTAAGGGAAATTCCAAATGTAATAGAAGCGGTTTCGCGATCTTTATGTTGGTGATCCGCTACTGCAACGACAGTTCGCGTATGTAGTCTCGAATAGCACCCCACTTTCGAACTATAGTGTCTGAGGGCCTGGTAGTTGGGAAACTTATCTCAGGTGTTCGTAAGCAGATACTACCTGTCCTGATTCACTCTAGTTTATACCTAGGGAATCCTCAGACACCGTATTTAAACCGGAAAGTTGCGTTTCGCTTTAGGTTTTCTTGAGCCTTTGGTTTTCCACTATCAGGGTGCAAGTGATAGCTACTAAACGCCCAAAGGTTCCGTATATTGGTACTAATTAGTCAATGTGCTCTAATTTCGGAAAATTGGTACTTCTTTTTCTTTCACTAGTGATTTCATTTTGATTTTAGTCGATTTTAAGTGCTATTTTAAACATATTGGTTTGTCTTTGTGGAACAAAGCGAATTAAATATTGATAAATTGATAAAATACTGTGTACTTTGCAAAAATAAATAAATAAATGTGTGAGTACATGACTATTTTAAAGCAAGAAGAGGTGCGTGATGGAGTACCAAAATTTGTTATGACGCAGAAAACAGTATAGTTTTTTCTTCACGTATTCATTGCAGTTTTGGTTGTAAATATTTGAATGGTTTGAAAGAGGTTTGACGGCCTCTATTGATATAAAATATCTTTGATATTTATAAAATTATTATTTCTTCCAGATTATGATTAAATAACGTCATTTATTGATTTGTGTTATATCCAGAACCAAAAAGGTTAAAATCATATTTCCATGTATCAACTTTTATGATTCTAAACATTATTGCGACCCTGTACTAAATGACACAGTAACCTGTAAGTGTAATTAAACAATAATAAATATCAAAAAATATAGGTTAAAACAACAATGACTTCCACCTTTTGTCATTTTACATCACCACCTTGATACAAAGAAGGAACATCAAATATTAATATCCTTTGAATAATTTCATTTGCATGACAAAAATTCTCCTTTTATACAGAAATTTTATAAAAAAAACTTTCCTTTTTTTGTGAACTTTTCTTTATTTTTAACGACCTTGTTTTCCTCTTCTTGTGATAAATCGTTTATATGAATAAATTTTTATCTTAATCTAAATTTTACTGTCTTTTACGCAACCCAATGAGTCTTTTGTTTATCCAAAACTTTTTCGAGCAAAAAATAAATCATTAAGCGTTCCTATCGACGGTAAAGACATATTTTCGTTCTGAAAAATAAAATTTTTAATTGTTAAAATATGCCTTAGTCTTGAAAATTTCAAAGTCTCAGCTTGCGATAGGGTGCCAATCTATTTAGAGAAATCATTTCAAGCATTATTTTTTACTTCCCTAATATTTTTCCTCCTAGTTCTGTAAAAATGGTATCTTCAAAGAATAACTTATTTTACCATTCACATTCACTGGTCTAAACTTATTATCTACTTTTCCGAATAAATTTATGCGTTAGGTACTAGAATACTGAAATTTCTACCATGCATGGACATATTGCTAGACAAATTTACTTTTGCAATTGCCTCCATTCAAAATCTTTGAGAAGAAGATCATCTCAATTCGCTCTATATGAAGTAAATGAGAGATAATGTGTATTTCAGTGTGTATTTTTTGAATTATCGGCCAAACGGTTTCGGTCTTACTAAGAGCATCTTCAGGGTTCAGACCCTAAAAACAAGAGAATATGGTCAATAAATAAGCTCTCTCAATACTCACCAACCACATTCACTCGTCAAAGAGCCCACTTCAACCTTGCCATTTGGAGATCAGTCTATAATGCCAGCGCAGCCTTCACACAGTACAACTCAAGTGCAGAGTCAAAACGTCGATCCCAAAATAAAATTTAAAATTACAACGGTTACAATAATATGAGTATCAATACTATTATTAACACTCAACTTTAACATTAACAACTTAAAAGACAAAAATGAGGTTATACCACACAGAGTCGTAGCAATTAGAAGTGTCTAAAAATAAAAATATATACACTCACAAGTATATGTGAGCTTGAGTAGAAATTCTCTATATGAGTTCTTTAATTTCTTGTTTATTACATTTCATGTCACTCTTCATTAGTAATGAGAAAAAGGACAGAAAGGAAGGGCAGTCGAAATTTATTGATCCATGACTGTGTGTGGCATAACCTCATTTTTATCTTTTAAATTGTTAATGTTAAAGTTGAGTTTTTATAATAGTATTGATATTTAAATTGTTGTGACCGTTTTAATTTTAATTTTAATTTGTGATTGACGTTTTGACTGTGCACTTTATTTGTATTGTGTTCTCCAAATAGCATGGTTAAAATGTACCCTTTGACGAATAAGTGTGGTTGGTGAGTACTGAGAAAACTTATTTACTAACCATATACTCTTGTTTCTAGGGTCTGAGTTTTGAGGATGGTTTAAGTAAGATCGAAAGCAGTTTGCCGATAATTCAAAAAATATACATTGAAATACACAATATCTTTCTTTTTCTTGATTTATTCGGTGCACAAACTGTTAATAACTTCGTTGTTTATGGCCTACCCCTATCTTTATCATTCCCCGCTGTTTTGAGACCTCCTCATCCAACCATGTCGGGCTAGTCTTTTCATATTACTGGATCATCTTCTTGGTGAATGGCCCCTATTTCTTTTATTATTTCTTCTCCATTCTGTTATTCGTCATGTTTATCAGTTTTTCTGCAATCTTGCTGCTTTCCATCACAACCCATACATTCTACAATGCCCCTCACTTTACTTCCCCACTCTACCTCTTTTTAGATATGTGGCTCCGCAGGATAATGATACAAATTTCTATTTTCATTGTTCTCTGGTCAACATGTAATTTTTTTCACTTTTTCCTTGTTTAGTGCACAAGTTTCTATTTTATATATCAGTAATTGCATTAAGCATTAATGAAATGTTTGAAGTTTTTATATAATTGGTGAGTATAAATAGAACATATGTTTGAGTCTATGGAATACCGCTGCTATACTCATCTCGATAGATCTCCTTTTAAATTATTTTTAGGTAGCTACATTGTCTTTATCTTCAATTTTTTTTTGGTTATGTTTAAATTGAGAAGCGTATTTTCGTTGTTTGTTTCATTCCGTTCATTTGACCAAATACTGTCTCTTCAATCTCAATTTTGAAGGCCATCTGTATGAATTTTTTAACGAATTAAGACAAAATATTTTGCTGATCGTTTGGATTTTCTACTGCCAAGTCAAGATCTTCAGCAAATGCAGTTTAATTGTTTAAACATGTCTTCTAGAGCAAAAAATGCAGAGGTTTGCCTGGGTAGGAGGGCTGGGTTATCATACTCCATAGAGGCAATAAAGGTAAAGCTGAATCTCCATATATTGAACATAGCTAGGAGGAAGGCAGCAGCAGCAAATGTCCTTAATCTGTTTCAAACAGAAAACCTTAAACCTGTGAACTTTGTTGGGCAATTGAAGATTCTGGATATAATTCACACAGAGTCCGTATCAAAACCGACAGATGTCTCTAAGGTATTACTCTGACGTGAACTATGAAATAGTAACTGACGGCTACCAAGCGAATAGAAAGGGATTTCCTTAATTAGAGAAAAATTCAATTGTATGGATCTAAGATAAAAGAGGAGATCCAACTAAAAATGTATGCAATTTAAATCTGGACCTACAAGTATCTAAATAGAAATACTAAAAAGGCCACAATATACATATTATCAGATAGTCAAACAGCGCTATAAGTATTCAGATCAAACCCAAAGTTGATTTAGGACTATACGGAAGCCCCAAAGCAATTGACAAATAACAACACGATAACTTCAATGTGAGTAAAAGGGACAAGGGAATCAAAGGAAATGAGGTAGCGATCAGCCTCGCAAAAGAAGAGGGAAAACTCCTTTACTAGGCTAAAAAGCTTTCTGTAGATTACCAAAAAGCTACATAAAAGGGAAGCTCTGGGGCTGGGAACAAGATTAGAGTGAAACAATACGCCTCATCATATGCTAGAAAAAATATTAACTTATACGTTCAATATATACGAAAAGTGGGTACAATATACTTTGTAGTTGGATGTACAAATATAATTATATAAGAAAAACTATTTTACTTCTCAATGAACTGAAAGAACCTTGTGCTATAAAGACAGACGTACCCTTTTCTAACACGGTTAAAGACAAAGCACTACCTCAGGTTGCGAGAATACAAGGAAAGAGTGGAAGCCTTTCCCATGGTAATGCACGGCCATCTGTTGCTTTCAGACTTGTTGGTTCCTCTCAGTATAGAGTAGGCAAGCGCACCTAAATACACCAACACTGGATAAAATATACTTTGCAGTTGGGAGTTGGTACTGCTTGTATTGGATTTCATATTTCTAATATAAATTGCTGACGAGAACTAATAAGTTCGAAATCTGTCTACAGATGATGGTGCACTACCATCGGAGAAGCTTTCACCGTTTCCTGGTATTTTTGCAATCTGAGATAGTGCTTTGTCTCTAACCCTGTTATAAAAGAGTACGTCTGTCCTTATAGCATAAGGTTTTTTCAATTGGTTGAGGTTTAAAATTCCTGTTACATTTACCTTAATTTACACTGCTGTTCTGGTACTGGTATTCCAATTACGAAACTAAATCGAAATTGGATGCAGTAAAATATTCAAATGCATTTATGCCGAAAATAGTCCATTCTTCTGAAATCAAAGAAAAGAATCTTTTTTCTTATAAAAGATTAAATAATTGAGAAATGGAATTGAAAACTCACCGATCTAAAATTTTATAGAAATAATGAATAATGGTACAGGACCCTCGGTTTACATGATAGGCAATAAAAAAATTGTTACATCATTCTAAGAATGTTTATTTATTACAACTTTGACTAAAATGTTATTACATTTTATTAAGCGGAATAAAAGTTATTATGAGAAAACTATATTTTACATTTCATGTTTAAGGGTGAATATCTCGAAATGGGGATGATTTTCGAAAAAAAAATTACGTGAACATATCAACTTTTCATCTAAACTAGACATAGCAGAGAGATTCCTCACCTCTTTTGAATCGCCCAAATAGAAACGTAAATTAGAGCTCGACCAATGTCATTCAAGATTGCTAGAGATTTTTTCCGGTAAACATATTTCTAAATTCCAATTTGCTAATTTTTGAAATCTAGGTTGGCTATGGAAAAATATGGAAAAACAATAATTGGCAAAACAAAATTTTCGATATATATAAGAACTATTTTTTAAATAGTTATAAGAACAAAAGAAATCGCTAGTGTAACGAACATTATAAGCTGTATTTGATGACATACCCATCAAAATCCGATACTTATCAATTGCTAATTTAATTTTTACAACTTCTATCGCCATTTGTACATGTTTATATAAAAAATTTAATTAAATTATATCGATTAAAAATAACTACCCATGAAGTTCCAAACAAACCAAATTAAACTATTCAGATACGGACCCTTAAAGCTCCCATTTTAAGTTCTCGCAGGTGGCGCCCCCACGATCGAAGCGACAAATATATTAACTCCTGCACACAGCATCTTAATATTATCCTGGAAATTTTGCAGGACTGCGTGAGTCGCGCGGTTAAAAGCAGGAATTTATAATTTTAAAATAATTTTAAAAATGCATATTTTAAAAGAAAAATGTATTCTAATCTAAATTTCATATTGTTTTTTTAGTTTAAAGAGTGAGTTATTTTAGAAAAAAGGCAATTTTCATTTAGGATAATTGAATAAGGTAAATATTTTGCTTGCTACCTGTTGTAAAACAAGAGAGATTAATTAAATTAAAATTTTGGTTTTAATTATTTTAAAATTTTAATATGTTCGTAGAATATAAAATAATGTTATCATAATTTGAAATATTATAATTCACATTATTTTGTTATGATTAATTTTGGTTTTAGAACAAAAAGTTGAATTTTCATGTATTTTAAATAGATAATTACCAGCAAGAATACTAGGTTTAAAGCGTAATAGCTAGCTAGTAATTTAAAATCTCTACGTGAGAACAAAATTTAAAAAAAAATTATTTAAGTAATGTTAAAATCTTCAATTTACAGAATGTCTAAAGTTTTACCAAATATCAAGATAAAAAAAGATTAATGATTGCAGTGCCCTTGAGCATAAAGTACACTTTTTTTTTCATGCATTCTATAAAATTTAATATTTCTTTGTGTTAACATATTTTAATAAGCTTTAAGAAACATTTTTAAAACCTAATTTTAAAACTGAATCTCATTAAAACATTTCTAACATTAAATGCTTATTTACTATGCTTCATAAAATAACATAAATTATTTTTATCGTCCCATTTTAAATGTGAATTTGGTAGAGCTCTGATATAAATATTATATTTATTTTTTTTAATATTATCGATTTTGAATATGAACTATTAACGTAATATATGGTATTCACAATATAATATGATATGACACGCAAGTTTTTAATATCTATATTTATCTATCAATTTATCCAATATCTATTGTCAGAGTTAGGTATTTTTACTCCTATTTTTTTTTACCTGAATTTATTACTTTTATATGGAAAAACTCATAATTTTTATTACAAATTTAACTATTAAAACCAATATGTCAAGGTGTCTTGTATCTCTCCATAAAAATCTATTTCTATATAAAAAAAAACTAACTAGTATCTGCATGAAAGGAATATTAACATAAAACGATATTGGGAGTACAAGAATTTTGCCAAACATTTAGTCATTTTCCATTTTAAACTTACATAAACAGTCTGGATGAATTTAAAAACAATTTGAAAATATCTTTTACATCATTATCGTACGTTTTGTCTTAGAAAAAAAAACATTTTTAACTGATTTGGCATTTTATCTGTTCTGTTTTTTAAAATTCATTCTTCGAAAAGGTCTGTTTTACATTTTTTGTTTCAAATAATAACAAAACAACATCCACAAAGATAAGACGAAAACACATAAATCAAAAAGTTTCTTTAAATTTCTTTTTATTTATTTTATTTATCTTCTTGTACGTTTTTTTTGATCTACAATTTCGAATCTCTAGAAAAATAAAAAAAAATCTAAAATTTTCCTAATTAAATGTGTTTATATAGAAAGCTAAATATATTAGCAGATAATTTCTTCTTGAAAAAATATATCTGGATTGCCAAAGGCACATTGTTAATACCAATTTGTAGTCTTGAATCTTTTTAACACCATTTGACCCTCTCAATCCATTTTCTGTAAAACTCCCAGTCTACGACCTACTTTTTGAAATGTTTGAGTAGCTCTCAGCTGAATGCCCTATTTTCAAGGAGGCATAGAGCAAATACAACTGCTACTGATAGGTTCGTTTAAAACATAAATTTGATATTACGTTAAAAAAGTCTTAAAATATCTATTATATATATGGTATTGATTCTTGGTTTCACATTCAGGAATTATTTGAGCCGTTGAGAAAAAAAATCATAAAAATATTCGGTTTATAATATAAATTAAGTTTGTGATACATTTAATAATTTCCATTAAAGATTTTATTACGCAAGTTACTTAATTATTCCCATAATTTAAAAGTTCTTCTTAAACTCAATATAACAGTAAATAAACTTGGAAAATACTATTTTTATTTAAATAAAATTATATTCATTTTATTTTATAGTACTAATACAAAATTAAATTTGTTACTTCAGATTAAAGTTGGTTGGCACAATGTACTTTAGAGATAAACCATCACTCCAGTAAGCAATCTGATGATTAATTTTAATTACCGTTTTTTTAGATAACTAAATACAATGCCAGTTATTGATAAGGCAGTCTCTACAGAAGATCTTTGCGCCGAAGAAGGTAAGTAAAAGATTTTTAAATCAAAAACATTTAGCGCCTAACTAATTACCGATATACCGTAGAATAATATGCCAATTAAATTTTGAACTGTAATAAACAAATAAATTTTTTAAACCGGCAAAATAAAATATAATTTTTCGCTTTTGAATGAAATCTATTCCTCTTATGAATTTAAGTACTTTATTGTTAGATTCCTTTCTATAACATTCTTATATAGAAGTTATACAGGGTGTACCACGACGAATTACCGCGATCGATTTTTCGGAAAATAAACTTAGTAAAATTTTTAAGATTTGGCAAGTTACTAAAGTCGATAGAAGCAATTCGGCTAAAATATTTTCTAGATGGTGGCAATTCGGTTATACTCGAAGTTCATGCCTTCTTGCTTACTTTAAATAGAACACCCTGTACCTTATTTCATTTTCAGATTTTACACAAAATTGAAAACATTTCAAGAAAATATCAGAGACCTAGACATATTTTAAATTTTATGTCAAAAATGGAGTTTGCAGGCCTAAACATAACTATCAATTTGTTCTATTTTAAAGTCTTTATTATTTAATTGGTGTCGATTTCCTCTTAGAAGGGGATCTATTTTAGTGTACTGTGTTGATATTTTGATAATAAATAAACACAGGATGATCGAAAAATAACAAAAAATGTGAACTTAAAAAAATCGTTAAAAGTGTTTTCTTATTTAGCAATAAAAATAAGGATGACTTTGAATAAAATTGTCTAGTCAAAAAATATATTGTTTTAAAAATATTGGACATATAATATTTTTGTATTGTAAAAACGCTTTTAAGTTTTGCTATTAGTTGAGAGAAATCTCAAAAAATAAAAGGCCATAGGACCAGATGGAGTTTGTGGTGACTTGCTTAAACTAATCCAAGAAGACCATTTAGATATCTTAACCGACCCTTTTAATCATGTTTATGACACAGGAAATATTCCTGATGACTGGCTAGTTTCGTCCTTTATTCCTCTCGAAAAAACACACAGCCAAAAAATGTGAGGATTATAGATCAATCAGTCTTATGATTCATGTTCCAAACGTACTTCTTAAAATAATACATGAACGAATATACGTGAAACTTGAACAGGATATATGTGAAGATTATAGATCAATCAGTCTTATGATTCATGTTCTAAACGTACTTCTTAAAATAATACATGAACGAATATACATGAAACTTGAACAGGATATTAGCGATACACAATTTGGCTTCAGGAACGATTTAGGCACAAGAGAGGCGCTATTTAATTTAAACGTTTTAATTCAGCCAAGTCGTGATGTAAATTGCGATGTATTTACCTGCTTTATTGATTTTGAAAAAGCTTTTGACCGAGTAAATCATCAAAAACTAATAGAAATATTACAAGAGCAACAATTGGATGATAAAGATTTACGAATTATTTCCAACCTTTATTGGAAACAAGAATCATTTGTTCAGGTGGAGGAAAAGGAACCATAAAAATTCTAAATTCGTCAGGGTGTTAGGCTGGTTTGTGTGTTCCCCACTACTCTTTAACATTTATATAGGAAATCTCTTGAAGAGGTAAAAGACGGTATCTCTCTAAATGAGTTTTGATCAATAATCTGAGATATGCCGATGTTACTGTCCTTCTTGCAGACACAGCTGAAGAACTTCAAAGACTGATAGGGTAGATGAGATCTGTGAAAAATACAACATGCGATTAAATATAATCAAAACAAAGGTTATGATAATAAGCAAAATCTTATCCCAAAATGTACAATTTCGCGTCAGAGGTTCTCTTATTAAAATAGTATCATCCATCAAATATCTGGGCGACAACTACATGATAAGTGGGAGCAAATATAAGAAATAAAAATACGTATCGAAAAAGCCAGAGTCCATTTCAATCGCATGAAAACACTTTTATGTAATATGAAACTTAATCTACAACTAAGAACTCGTTTACTAAAATACTACATACTCTCTATACTATTGTACAGTGAAGAATCTGTTCTACAGTACATGCGAAAGAAGAAAGAAATCATGACGACCATTAAAGGAAGGAAGTTAGCATACTTTGGACATATAATGCGTAACCAAATATACGAACTCCCACAATTTCTTCCCATCATAAGAAAACAAAAGAATATTTAAATAAAATCACTAAAATGCAATATTAGTATTTGTTATTATGTACAAAGTTCGCGACTGTTACCCATTTTTCCCCAATTGACGAAAATAAGAATAAGAAAGTGTGAAAATGGTTAAAACCTTGGGGTTTTTTTATGGGTTCTTCCACGATCTTTTAATATAATTGTAGAATAGTTACTGATCACATTTGTATAAAATAATTATTAGTTTTGAGCTTGACCAGAGTTTTAATACCTAATTAAATTAAATTCGACGCATTGGTGGAAAAGCACGCATGTCGGAACCAACGCATTTAATAGGGGGATAAGAGAGGTTCTAAGAGATGAAAGTTGAGTTTGATTTTGAGAAATTAATTAAAGTCAGTTACGATTTATAATCCGTCTAAGTCAGTTTGGTGTGTATTTTAGTGTTTTACCAGTGTAAGAAGGTTTTTCTCTGCTGTCTTTTCTGCTATTTTCGTCTTATACTTTTTTATTTTTCCAGGCAGCATTTCAAATAATAAGGGGAAATTAACTTTATTTTCTATCGGGGAAGGGAGTCCACCATCCCTTTAATTTTTAATTAAACAATTTAATTTGGGATTTTTCTTTTATTTCTAAAAGGTTGTTATTTATTTTTCGGACTTATCAAAATTTATCAATTTGGGTTTATTTCATTAAGGGGAATATCAGAACGGCCTAGGGAACTTGTAATTTCAAGTTTTTTTTTTAATTATATTCCAAAATTTACTCTTAAGTTTCTCATATGTAAATACTGTTTTATTTTTCTTTTATTTTTGTTAAATTGAGATAAGTGTTTTGAGAAACTAGTCTTTCTTTTATCGATAAAAACATTTTTGTGGGTAAACACACGGGCGTGCTCTTGACAGCAATTTTCCTGAAACCTGCAGTTGTGTTCCTAGTATTGGTAAGCGATAACTAACGGTAGACCTTTAGAACTAAACTTCAAGATCGACCAGACTAGAAGAGTACCTTTGTCGCAGAGGATTCGTCTAATCTATTTTTTTTTCCTCTTTGGTTTTAGGATCGTTACTAAATAATATGGACAGTAGTAAATTGTGAGCGGAACGGCCACACGCTACTTAGAACAATCCGATTGCAGTAGTTCACAATTGAAAACTGTCATAACACCATCTTGAAAATATTTTAGCGAAATTGCCCCATTTTAAAAATTTTTCCGAAATCTATTTTCCGTTAAATCAATCGGGGCAGTTAGTCGTGTAACACCCTTTACAATAGAAATTATAACCCTCTCATAGGCAAACAAAACTAGAAAATACAACTGTCATGTCAATTAGATCCAATTTGAAACTTAAACATTTTTGTAAACCTAGCTGTTAATTTTTAAAACACTGAAGAGCCACAATCATAAAGTAATTATCCATCCTGGTTAAAAAATTAATGTAATGCGGCAATGCTGGTATATGAAATTAGTGCTACGGTGAAAAATCTAACTGCCTACTGAAATAAGTTTTAATTTTTAAAGCAATTTTGTTACCTTCGTTGGCAGGAGTTAGTTTTAATTATTCATACAGATCATTTATATTCCAAACGTTATTCTACTGGGTGTCTCTAAAAGTTCTGTACAAAATATTGGCGCAAGGCTAAAACATAAGCCCAATTTACCTTTGTTCAAAAGTTGATAGTTTATGACATCCAGGCGATCAAAATTATAATTTTTAAAACTCTTTTGTAAGTATTTATTTTATTGATAACCTGATTTGCACCATACCTGGTTACAGTGTTGTTGTACTTGGCAGAGGGTGCCACCGACAGCACTTCGCCTAGATGTGTAGCTTTATAACTTTTTTGTGCATCAGTATATTAAATTTCTAATTGAAAATTCTTGTTCTTCAACATCAATTGTTCAAAAAGTTATACCTAGTAGGTGACACCTCGAGCAGCCGTTTCTTCTTCTTCTGATTCTTCTTATGACGCTATCTCCACACGGAGGTTAGCGATCATTATAGCAATACGGACCTTTGAAACAGCGGCTCTCAACCATTCAGTTGTTATACATTTGAACCTCCTTCGAAGATTTTTTAATCATAATATTCTTCGTCGACCTATCATCGTGGTTCGAGCCTCAGTATAATCCTTCCAGCTTAGTCGTGAGTCCAAACTTACTCCCAGATATTTAACTCTCCCCTTATATTGAAAAGTCTTTCCTGTCAACGTAATTGTGGAAAGTCTCCCCATTTTCCTCTTTTTTGTAAAGAGTACCACCTCGGCCTTGTCCGGGTTTAATTCGAACCCTTCCCTGTGGCACCATCATTCCACGATTGGGAGGGCCCACATTATTGGGTGGTCTATGTCTCGGGTATCACGACCTAGGCACAAAATGACCAGATCATCGGCGTAGGCCTATGTATGCAAACCAACATCTTTCAGTTCACTCAGTAGGCTCCACGGAAAATGCGTTAGAACTCCTCCCTACTTTACAGTGCTTTAACTGTTATATTGTTAAGCTCAGCATATATTATTCTCTGAGTTAAAATTGCTCTGATCCAAGCAACTACTGTCGATTCAGAGCCTCGTCGTTGCAGAGCATTACATATCAAATCATGACACGTGTTGTCAAACGCCCCCTCGACATCGATAAAGGTACCTAAGGCAGATCGGCCACCTAACAGCGTGTGCTCGACTGTTGTGACGAGTCGATGTAGTCCCGCATTTGTGGATTTGTCCGCCTGATAAGCAAATTCTAAAGAATGTAAGGGATACTGCACCATTATTTCTTCCTTGATGTGTCGATCCACGAACTCTTCCAGTGTCTTTAATAAGAAACTGGGCAATATGATAGGGCAGAAAGACTTAGGATATGTGTAGTCTTTTCTACTTACTTTGGAATAAAGACTACTGTTGTTTCCTTCCACGCCATCAAAATAGTTAACTGATTCTGCTATTACTTGATGCAATTTCATTTTATGAAATGAAAAACACACAAAGCACACTTTTGTTGCAAATTTCCGTTATTTAGTGGAAATTTGCAACAAAAGTGTGCTTTTGTGTGTTTTTCATTTCATGAGCAGAATAGTTTCACCAGGTAGCTTATTATAATATTGGAGGAGTTTTATAGTAAATCTGGAAATAAACCATCCTTACCAGATGACTTGAAGGTGGCAAAGGTTTCCATCGATTACTTCACCCTTTAATATGTCACTATCGTTTTAACTAACTTGCAGTCACGATGTGCTAAAGGGGGCCTTCATTCTTCAGATTCACGTTGTTATATTATTATATAATTTTGTTGGCAATAAAGAAAATAATAATTATAATTAATAATGTTATCTATGGCCGATCGTTTCTCGTCCTAATTCAATCACCCTACAAAAAATGCGCATTATTGCTTCATCCATGGATGTTGTACTTTTCATGCGCTGTCTTGGAAATCCCGCCTGAGTGAGCGCTGATCGATTTTCCTGCGCAGCACTTTCTGAGGGTGAAGCTCTCGCTGTTTGGCTCTTAAGTTGTTGTTGTTGGGCTGTAGCTTCTTTTGCGACAGGGGTCCGCATCCTCAACACCCTGCCGTTTAAAAGTGGAGGTGTCAAAATGTTGCCCCCCCCCCCCAGAATCCGTGGGGCAGACCGCTTCTGCGCTGGGGGATTCTGGACCACAGGTAGTTAGCGCACCTGGGGTACTTTATGTTTTGCAGTCGACATATTCATATTTTAAAATTTGAAATTTCTCCTCATTTAATCGCCTTCTAGGATTGGTTGAAGGAAACCATGGATCTATTCGTAGCCGAGTCTAGTCGGAAAGTTGAAAGAATCTGATTCCTAAGGGATTGTATGGGAATTGTGGGTAGGTGGTCAGGACACAGGGATGTTTAACAGGTAGAAAAAGGATATGATTAAAGATCAGGGGATCGCTGGCGTTGCTGGCTGAACTCTCTACGCAATACAGTAGTGACAAGTATACCGCTGGTTGCAGCACACTGCCGGCCATACTCTGTATTTCGGAAAGTATGAACTTTTGGCTAAGATCCTCATATATTAGTCTCAGAAAATTGCGTTAGCGTACAAATCATATAGATACACCCTGTATATGTTTCCTATTTACTCTAACGCTTAGAAAAAAAATTAATCATTTCGTTCGTACCTGTATGCTCGTAAAGACCAACAATGTAAACCTGTTTTCCAGAAATATCATCATTATTCCTTTTACCTTAATATTCCCTAGATAAAATCTTAGCTAAGCTTAGTTAATTATGCTCAGTGATTTAACTAAGTCACCAAATTCATTATCTTTGTCTTTCTTGTTTAATTAGTTAAGATTCCGTGCTAAAGAAAGTTTCATCAGTGGTAGCCGGCAGGGTGCAGCAAAAATATTTTGAACTAAATATATTTATCTCCGAATTTTTTTCCCGTTCTTACACTTGTGAGTTCAAGTAAAATATTTGATTTTTTTTTCTAATTCTTATACTTCTCAGTTATCAGGATTTTATTTATATTTTCACTATTTTTTTTTGTATATTTTTATTTAAACCTAATTCCATCTAACTCCAAAATCCATTCGGTGCCGTTCATCTTTAAGTGGGAAAACTGATAAATCTTATTTTTTTAGGGGTAAAAATCTCAAAACCACTAGAATAGTATATTAGTAATGTCCCAATACTAGGTGGGCAAATACGACATCTTCTTTTTGTACAAGAATAAAATCAAAATAACAAGTAATCCTTGTCAAAATGCATTCATAAAATGGCTTTCTAGGACCCCGGATGAACTTCAACGATAATTACTATTACACCTTTGACGTACCTTCTATCTAAAGTTTTGATGACGGTATTAATGTTTATCTGAAGATTTTTATTTATTTTGACAATAATGTCAAAACTGTCCTTCTTTATTATAGTATTTTTCTTTCTTTGTTAATAACACCATATTTTGTTGTGAACATATCAAACATTTTTGAAAATTGCATTGATTTATATGCAATTTTAAACACCTTAGCACTTAACATAGACATATGCCTCGCTCTTGACGACTGCAATAAGGTGTCAAAGACATAAGTAATAATAAAATCATTAGAAACTGTAAAATGGTGATATCAATATATATATATATATATATATATATATATATATATATATATATATATATATATATATATATATATATATATATATACAGCAAGATACAACCTCAGCAGAACAGAACTTACAGCCTTAAAAGACCTGAACAAAAATGATATCATCGTTGTTATAGAAATCGAAGACTATACTACTAAAATGAAAGATATATTGAAAGACCCTGCTGTCAAGAGATTCCACCACATATTTTGAAAAAACAACTGGGACCAAAATCATGGACTCACCCATTGAACCGGATGTCAAACGAAAGCTCTATCTCGCAGCAAAAATTCAACAGGTGTCCAAAACTCTACGGGCTTCCAAAGCTGCAAAAAATACTAACTAAAAACTCTAAGACCCAACGTCAGCGCCTTCAACTATGTGAGAAACTCAAGAACTAAAAAAATACATTGCTGGTCTCATGCAACCATGTTTGGTTGAAGGCGACATCTTACGTTAAAAACTCGGAAGAGTTTTTAACAATTCGACATTCCGTAAGAGTTGACGAAGATTACATCATTGTAGGCTTCGATGAAAAATTTCTGTGTCCAAGCATATCGATAGATTAGGCACTGGAGCAGATCGCTCAAAAAGAGGATTTCCTCACGTTACGAACATAATCAGACTGTCTTAAGAACGCATATTTCTTGCTTAACGTCTAGATATACAGACAGGTAGTTAGCGCAGCCATGGGTGCATTACTATCGCCACCTGTTGCAAATCTATTCATTATCTATTTTGAAACTAAAATTCTTAAAGATTCTCACCTCAAACTCAAATTTTGATCTCGTTACTAGATGATATATTTGTGATATGGCCTCATGCCAAACAACATCTCAACTGCTTTCATGATTTTTTTTAATCCTATCCACCCGAAGATACAGCTTACTCTGGAACTTGAAGAAAACAATCAGCTCCCGTTTCAGGTATATTTTGGTCAACCACGTTTGCGACTGTTGACAAGTATTCAGTTCATAACTTGGTTAAGTATTTTTTCCTTTGTTATTCGTTTTACTTGACCGTACCTGGATAATTGTTTTTTTTTTTAAATTTCCTGAATGATGTTCTTTTTTACTTTCATTCTTACTCTCACTGTCTCGTTTCTAATTCGATTCGACTAACTGATCGTCGCCAGAACTCCATTGCAGTTGCCAGAAGTTTCTTTTTGTGACTCTCATTTAATTGCCATGTCTCAGAAAGGTACAACATTATACTTTTAATGCTTCCGCTGTATAAATGCAACTCTCTGTTGTTAAGATATTCTTAAAGGATAGAATTAAGAGTTTCTATGGCGTTTTTCCACTGTTCATCTCCCTTTTCCATTGTCCATTGTTGGACCTTGAAATAGGCCGTCACAGAATGAGAAGCAACATAGAGCTTGCGCAAATATATCAAAGCCCTGATATCATTCAAGAAATAAAGTCCAGAAGACTACGATGGGCAGGTCATATACAAAGGAGTCAAAACGATCGACTAATAAAACGGGTATGGGAGGAAGCACCACAAGGAAAAAGACCACTGGGAAGACCTAGGCTTAGATGGAGAGATAACATCCACAAGGATCTAGCTATCCTTGAAGTTGACCAGCGAGAATGGAGGGAGCTGGCACAAGACCGTTCTAGGTGGAGGCAGATAGTCGAGGCAGCCAAGACCCATCCTGGGTTGTAGTGCTACGGAGTCAGTCAGTCAGTCATTGTTGGTGAATTTTATTATTAAATGTGCATATTCATTATAGGTGTTGTCCAGATTTAAATTTTCGGAATATCCTGCTACGCACATATATTTAGTTTTGCTTCTTCAATTAGTTTTGGGACATATATTCCAGGTCTTCTTTATCGTGAACGAGTATTACCTGGTCATCAGTGAAATGTAGTAAATATAGTGAAAGGTTATCGCTGACAGTTATTCTCATTTTCCTTCGCCCGTTTTTAAGTAGTTCTGATAGGTATATCTTAAACAGGGATGGGGATAAGCAGTACTCCTGCTTAAGGCCATTCGTTATTGTGAGTAATTCTGGCAGTTTTTGAGCCATTTTGATTTTGGCGTAACAACCCTTATATAACTGTTTCACGGCTTTTATTAAGGTTATATTTACACTACTGGTTTCTAGTACTTCTCAAAACTTTTCATTTGATACAGTATCGTAAGCTTTTGTAAGATCTACAAAAGTAAACTTTGTTGTCGTGAGTTGCCATCTTTACTCGATAATTTAGGTAATCAGGAAGATATTATCGAAACATGGGCATTAACAACCCATTATATGCACAAACTACAGGAACTTGAAAAGAGCAATAATGAATATAATTCTGAGAGATAGAAAATTGATAGAGTGGATAGGATAACTAACAAGGATTGAAAACATAGAAGAAACAATTACGAAATATAAATGGAGAGCGGAGAACATATTGCTCGAATGGACGAACTCAAGTGGACCTGAAGAACCACAGCATGGAAACCATGGAAAGAAAAGAAAAACCGAGGTCGGCTCTTAATGCGTTGATACAGTAACATTAGAAAAATAGCTGGAAAAGCTGAATAACAATAACATGTTAAAAAAGAAGAGGGAAAAGAAAATATGCAGTTATAGTATTTAATTTTAAGGCAAGAAATTCGAGAAGTTATGTATTAGCCACATTTAAAAAAAAGAATTTATGTTCACTGGAGAATTTTTTTTGGAATAATTATTTCTAATTTCATGAATGAAATCAAATTTACATGAAATAGTGGCAATGACGACCTTGCCAGCAAAGAGAAAAGTTTTTTTGCTAATACGGTTGAGTAATATCTCGAATTTTCTTGCTTTAGACGTAAAATTTCATATAAATTAACGTTTTCATGAAAATTTCTAATGTTTCTTAAGTTATAGAAGGATAGCTTTTACGATTTTAGCAAAAAATAATAATGGAAAAATATAACCGGAACGAAGGAAAAAGAGCAAATAAACTATTAACAAACTAAGTCCAACTTAAACGAAATTTTTTCTTAAATAATACTTTTTATAAGAAAGTTTGTTTCCATTTTCAGAATATATACAAAATTGTTAATGGTATATAGTAGTATAACTTAATAATTACTGTAACTTCATATAAAATATTATCAAATTTCAAGTTTTAAGTAATATGCCGCGTCAAGAAAGCAAATAAAAGCATAAAGTTCACAAGATTGTTACACACTCATGCTAAAACCTGTCGAAGTGACTTTTATTATAAGAGAACTTTTTAAACCGAATAAGCCCATTGTTTATTTTAGTTTTACTGTGTAGCTATCTTGCAGTAAAAACTAGATATTTAAGCCACCTAAAATTCCTAGTTGCGCCGCTGAGTTTTACTACATATTACACTAAAGATTACTAACCATAATATGGAAAATAAGCTCCCAGGATAACGCCCGCATCACGTTCGGGAAGTAAGATTAAATTAACACGGTTCCCCTAATGGGTTTTCATGTTTTCGTAATGAAATAGGTAGATTAAAATATCTGACTATAAAGGATAAAAGCTTTTCTGTTAATAGTTTAAAGTTTTTGGGTACAAATTGCAACAGAATTAGAGCACTACAATGTCAGACAGCAATATTCCCACTTTCAACTACCACTTCAAAAATATTTCTTGATCTTGCACTATATTCTAATTTCAGAAACATTTATTTCTCCTAGATTTATGGCACAAAATCGTTTAATGAGTCTTTATGGCCTCTATAAAATACTAAAATTTCATTAAATTGTACAAGTCGGTTCAAAACTTAGAGTCGATAAAGTAAATCGCTGAGTACCCCTTTCGGGCTCTGTATCTACGTCAAGGGGCACTTTAGGAATTTTTTTTCTATGACAAAGTAGGGTTATTTTGACCTCCCCTGTAAAAAAAGGATGGTAAAATATGCACTGGTGTTTTCCCGGTTCTTAGTTCGTCAGTCAATAGAAAAATCTTCACAATGTTTCGCCAACTCAACTGGTATATTCAAGTGATGCTTCCTTGACAGCTGCTCGACTTGGAATGAGCATGGTGGTCGTCTGTCTTTCTTTTTATAGTTTAGCGCTTGCGAAGATTATACCTTGATTCTGCCTGGTTGGTTTTCTTGTTCCCATGGGTCAGGGCCTCCTCTCAGTTCGCTGTCCTGTTTTTCTGGTATATTATTTTTGGTTGGGTTTTTATTAGGTTTTTCCATATATTCGAGACGTTTTGTGCATCATCTCTCTTGTAAAGATTTTTAATATTTTTTATTTCGGGAGGTTCTCTGATGATGCATGTTTTACAGTGCTTTATGGGTGCGATCTGTTTAGTTTCCTGGAAATTTATAGTGTGTTCTCTCTTCCGACGATGTTAGAATAGAGCTGATGTAGTTTGCTTATTCTTTATACTATTTTTATGGTCTTGGGCTAGAGATTCTTCTGTGTGTTTAGCCGATGTATTCTTTTTTACAGTCTCTACCTGGGATGCTGTACACTCTCTGGTTTTCCAATGGTATTTTGTCTTTTAGATTGCCCAACAATTTGTGTATTGCCGTTTGTGGCTTGAAAATGGTGCATATGTCATGCTTCCTCAGAATTCTCCTGATTACGTCTGTTAAATCTTTTATGTATGCAGGGTGATTTTTGGTTTGGATTTATCATCTTCTGTTTTCTATGCTTTTACATTTGGGTTCTGTTTTATAACCTTTTTGATATTGTGTTCTTTGTAGTTGTTTTATCTTAGAGCTGTTGTGATGTTGTTGAGTTTTTTTTGACGGTTTGTGGGTTTGGTTAGTCGCAAGCATCTGGAGATCAGAATGTTGGCGACTGATTGAAACTGTTATGGATTGTGGTGATATTTGGCATTCAGGTATCTGTTTTTATGTGTAGGTTTTCTGTAGATCGTGTAATAGATGCTTAGGTTGTCTTTTCTGGTGACTACGTCAAGGAAAGGTAGCTGCTTGTTAACTTCAACCTCCAGTGTGAATTATATGAGATGATTAATGTTGTTTAGTTTCTCTAAAAATATGCCTAGATTGGATTTTCCGTATGGCCATATAATGAAGATGTCATCCACGTAACACTTTCAGAGGGATGGGTTTTGTTCTGGTTTTCTTAAGGCTTCTGTTTCGAAATATTTCATAAAAAGATGCGATGACTGGTGATGGCGAAGATCCCATAGGAGCACCATCTGTCTATCTGTAGAAGTTATTTTCATTAGAAAAATATGTGTTTTTAAGAAAGTATTCGTAGAGGTTCTGTGATGTAATGTGGGAACTCCTCGTTCATAGCTATCCGGTCTATAGCCTCGTCTATTGGTATGCTTGGATACAGGAATTTGATGTCTAGGCTGGCATGAATGTCATTTTCTTGAAGTTTTACCCCTTGAAGTATGCTGATCGTGTGATTCGAATTTTTCAGGTATGAGTCTGCAAATTCGGTGGCCGGTTGCAGATTTTGTGCCAGGTTTTTTTCCAGTTATTGAGTAGGTGAACCCACTGCACTTACTATGAGTCTTATCGGTCTTTCTTCTTTATAGATTTTTAGACATCTGCTTTCTTTTTCCCAAGGAAGAATACGCTTTTCAATTTCATCTGATTTGACGGTTTTGATAATGTTTTTTGTCGTTGTTTTCGACGTATGTAGTGGGATCTTTTGTAACTTGCTTGTAGGTGTTGTCTTGGAGAATTTCTGTTATCTTCGTTTCATATTCTTCTGTGTTCATGACTACAGTGGCGTTTTGTTTGTTTGTGACTCTCGAAATAGGAAACTTTTCTCTTTCTTCTATTTTGCTGCAGTGTTTGTATTTTTCCTTACATGGTCTTCTTAAATTGGTATCTGCGTTGTTATGCAATCTTTCTGGTCTATATTTGATGTTAAAATTGTACTGTTGGATGATGTTTTTGTTGTTTTTAAGATTCTTTAGGGTTGTTATTTCTGAGCGTTTTATATTTGGTTTTGGTGGTATGTTGGTTCTCAACACGCGAAATACCTCCTGTCGAATTATTTCTGCTTCTCCTTCTGACTTCTGGTGTAGCGTAGCTTCAATATTGGCGATAATGTGCTCATTTAGTATGTTTTTTTCGATTTCTGCGTAGTTGAAGCTGGTAATTGGAGTTATTATGAACGACCTTTGTGATGTCTATTGGTTTGGTTTGGTGAGGAGTTTTTTGTTGTAATTGAGTAAATTTCTTCTTTTGCTTCTTAATTACGTGGTCCATATCCATGTAAGGCAAAAAAAACTATATAAGGAAAAAATAGCATACAGAATGATCCAGTTAAAATAAGTAAGTTTTGAGCAACTTCCGGTATAACCGGAAGTTGCATAAGATCGCTGTTACTTCATCTGAAGAGAGCTTCACCGAAAATCCTATTATATAAATTTGCAAGATTAAAATTGCTTTACTTTCCGAGATATTCCAATGTATGGCCACGTGTAACATCCTGTATAACACCTGAAAAGAGAGGTTTTTCGTCTGACATTATCCCGAACAACTTATAAGAAGAAGTAGTCAGGATCATTAATTTTCAGAATTAATTATCGAAAATTGAATTAATTGTAAATAAGCCAGTCTCTCTAAGAATTTCATTATTTTTTAATAGTTTAAAAGTAGCTTGAATATCTGTGTTTCAATTTTTAATTCTTCATCCAAAAAATTATGTTATTATAATTAAAACATTTTAATTTTAGTACCTCCAGCTTTAGGAGTTCTCCGACTAGAAGCAATTTTAACAACCCTAGTAGAAAACAAGGTGGAAGCACTTAAACAAGAAAATGGAAAAAGCTCGAGTCTACATTCAAGCCCAAAAAGTATTTTACAAAAATTGAGATGTCACTCCTCGCCTAAAACTACCATAAAAATTGAAGACGAAAAGAAGAAAGATTCGAAACGTAAGAAGAGTCACAGAGTGGTATCGGAAAGCAGACAATTTAAGAGACAAGGTAAAAGAGATTAAATAAATATTATAAAATAGTGAATAACTCTATATTTTTGTCGTAGTCCTAAGACAAGAAACTTCTTCACCGGATAGTCAAATTCTTCACGTTGACGAAAACAATAAATATTCAGGAATTGGTGTTCAATGCAAAAGTCCATCGTGTCTGGAAACCAGCTGTCAATCTCATATCTGTTATTGCAATAGAGGAACGGGGTGAGTATTATAGTTATCATATGTGTTAGATACAACTAAGGCTTCTGGAAGGCATGTTTTCAAAGAGAACACACACAGACACTACAATACATCATTCAACTTGACTTTCTGCAACATAAACAAGCAGCATTCTATATATATATATATATATATATATATATATATATATATATATATATATACATATATATATATATATATATATATATATATATATATATATATATATATATATATATATATATATAATATATATATATATATATGGAATAAGAAGCAAAGTAATGCAGGGAAAACTTCTTTTAATGATCGGCTTAATTCTTTGAGTTGTCGTCGATATCGATCCCCCGCAATTGTTTTCTTCAGATTTTAGCAGTTCATAATGCACATCCTTTATCATCCCACCAAATACACAGCAAAACCTTTTTTCTATGTATATTGTGAAAGGATTTTGATGTTGAAGGCTGACCTTGATCTACCCATGTTTTTTTTGCGCTTCGGATTATCAAAATAAATCCACTTTTCATCACCTGTTACAAATCCATACAAAAACCCTTTTCTTTTCTGGTTGGCAAGCAGAATTCCATAAGTGTTTTTTCGCCTTTCAGTGTCCCTGTCTAATTCATACAAAATCAATTTTACTTTATTCTGGATCTTGCTCATTGTGTGTAGATGTTGGAAAACAGTGGACTTGGAAACGTTTCAACGCTACTGTCAATTGTTTTAACGATTGATCCCATGATGCTGGCAAATCTACATCTTCAACTTTTTCGGCTGACCTGGGCACTCATTGCCTTTTTTATCAAAATCGCCATTTAAAGGTATTTAAACAATCTTTAGGTTAAAACATTTTCACCATAAACTTCAACCAACAATCAACAGATTTCAACAGTGTGAGTGAAAGATGGTCAGTAAACTTTCCCGCAAAATTTCTTTTCCTGGTACAAAGTTCGATCTTTTCGAAGCAATAAAGAAGTATTTTTTTGCACATAACAATTGATAACAATCTGGCTTTTTTTGGCGTATGTTTACTTTGCGAAAAGCCATAGATGTCATTAGTATATTTGGTGATGCCATCTCTTAGTAAAATCCGTATTATTAACCGAAACACCTTTGCTTTATTGATACAGCGAGATTCGTTATATATTATAAACTCTAAAAGAATATACTTTTATAGTCGTAGAAAAAATAGTAAAAATATATAATTCACGATTATGTACGATATTACAGTAAGAAAACATCTAACGATATTTTACTTTATAAAACACTTTTTATTCAACCCTATAATTTGTCTTCTGACTAATGTTACCAAAATAAAGTATTTAAACAGAACTGCGATATTTTAGAATTTTTAACATACCTAGATTAGATCGTTCTGAATTTGATTAATATTTCTAAGTAAATATTGAAAACGCAATTTCCTTGAAGTCGTCTACCAATCGTTAGATGTTATGTTACTGTAATATCGTACATAATCATGAATTTTATATTTTGTACACTTTTGCTATGACTATGTAAATGTATTATTTTCGAGTTTACAATTCATAAAAAATCTCGTTGTATCATAGCAAAGATATTTTGGCTAATAATACCGATTTTCATAAGAGATGGCGTCACCAACACATTTGTTGGTATCTACTAATGACATCTACAGCGTTTTGAAAGGTAAACATTCGCCATTAAAAGAAGTGCACTTGCAAGGATTAACATAATCGTGGCAATTAAATCAGCCGAACATGCTCATAGTCTATGACCAGCTTTAGAAATCTCATTATTGCGAAGCAAAATCTATGAATTATCATTGGACAAATTTATCCGTTTACAACAAATAGTGTCCGGCAAACGTCATTTGAAATACCAAGGGTTAAAATAATTTCTCTTTAAATCACATAACAATTTTCTAACATTTTTTTTTATTTATCGTCGTTATTAATGTCGACTGAAGCCTAGAACGCGATAACTTTTCTACAGACCTTTTTACGCATATATATCATCATATGATTGTGTTTTTGAAAGAATGAAATGCCAGAAAATTTTTTTGTAACATTTTCAGCTAGTTGACACAAAAAATTTCATTACAAATACTAAGTTTTTGCTCAATAAATTTTTGCCGTTGTCACTAACAAACTTTAATGACAGATTGCGCTAAACCGTTATTATTTTTCAATGAAAAAGATGTTTGAGAATATTTTCATACAGTTAAGTTATATAAAGAGGGGTAAAAATTCCTTATTTTTACAGAATTACAATTAATTATAATTTTTCTTCTAGGTCAATGCATATTAACGAAGACTATATTTCAATCAAAATGGACGGCTATGGTGATATCGAAACAGATGCCATAATCGCCCAAGAAGAATTGAGAAGAGCAAGGAGAAAACGAAGAAGAAGAAGGAAAAGAAGGCTAAAGAAACGGTAAAGTTGCCACTTACTAGTAGCATAAAAAAATCATTTTTCTAGAATGTCCTTGACAGAAAAGAAAATTTGCATGCACCTCTTACCATTTTTGGATCCATAATTATTCAGAGCTCCCATTCTTAATTTTCCTTTCAACCTCCATATAACCTAACCTGCAAAAAAAATTTCTAAAATGAGGAAAGTACTTCCGAATTTTAATAGTCGGTGGGTAGGTTTCAAATAGTAAAACTTTACATTTAATTAATAAAAAAAATACATATGAAATTTGGAGGTTACTATAATGTCAAATGTATACACCCAAACTATAGACGTAAAAGAAATTAATATTACTTAACTACGGATCTTACAGAAGAAAGTTTGTCCACCCTTAAAAAGAGATAGGGTGTTTTCGATGAGTAATACCTTTCTTTTTAATATACAATACTCCAAACGTCATTGGATATCCCTAACATCTGACCGAAATTAGAAAGAGAGGTACTAATCATCAAAGACGCTCTCTTTTTAAGCGTGAGCGAACTTTCTTCTATAGGATCTGCAGTCTATATTAAGTAATATTAATTTCTCTTATGTCTATGATCCAAATTACCCTCGTTGTGCGCCTATATTTATCATTTTAGCTATCTTTAGGTGATTTAACATGTTTGAGAGAATTTTTCGTGTAATTTCCGGATATGTATCTCCGACGGCTTCTAGCTTATCCATTTCATTTAGTCACCTAAATAATTGATGCTATCACAGAGAAATTATTTTAAAATATAAAAGTAAGTTTGAAGCTACGAAGTTTCCCTACTCTGGTAAAGCATATTATGTATGACCTAGTCTTTCAGCAACGTCATTTCCGCGACTAACATGACCTTCAAAACTTTTTTTGCATAAAAATAAAACGCAACACGGACAGGGATTGTAGGCTTTGCCGCACACTTCCCTTAGATTCAGTAGAACACCCCTCAAAACGGCAATTGAAACTCCTTCCCAATATTCCCTCATATACTCATTTTCTCACTGACTTTAAGGAAGCTGACTGACCGCTATGTGAACAGTATAAATACCGGAAAAAAAGTCTCAAATTTGGAGGTTAAATCTAGTTTGTCAATTTCTCTCAAAAATGAAAGTGTTAAGTTTCTACCCATCTCTCAGAAGATATGGGGAATTTAAAAGTGCTCTGGGCTGATTCCATAAAGACTGCTCAATAGTAAGAGACGAATTTTAAATTCTGTTTAGAGAGAATTATTTCAGCGCCCCAGGACATTACAGTGAATATATCTTATATTCTAAAACATTTTTTTTAATCTGTGGGTCGCGACCCCTAGGGGGGTCGCGGAGCCTTACTCAAGGGGTCGCCGGCAAAAGAAAAAAGTCAAGGTTCTACATGGTTCACTACAGTAAAACACAATTTTAGTGAGAATGATGGGCTGGTTTATTTTTCACAAAAATGTCAAATCGTGGTGCTATATTTGAAATGTTAATAATCAAATCATTTTCTAATTGAAGCCTATTTCTTTCTTTAGTTTTAATGTCCACCATTGAAAAGAACGCCAATTCACATAAGTATGAAGTGGTGAATGGCACTAATAATTTAAGAGCTTCCCTTGCCAGCTCAGGATATTCTTGTTTCCTTTTCATCTAAAACACGTCAACAGTTTGTGAATAAAATTCCATTTTAAGCATGCCATCAGCAGCTAAATCTAGAAGATTTTCTTTCATATTTGTAGTGAGATCAGCTAGTTCTATTGACTTATCCGAGAAAGGGTTGCAAGAGTGCAAGTCTGGAGAGTATGTTAATAGTTTCTCTTGCAGATTATGCAAGCTCTGTATCATGCAGGGAATGTGAGCTCCGACCACAAGCGATTGATCTGTCGCATTATCTTCAACAGTCTTCTGAAGACATAGAAATGATTCAAATATACTGTTTTGCAGAGAGATTGACCATAAATGAAGTTTTGCATGGAATGTTTTCAATTTATCTTTCGCTGTTAAAATATTTTCATCCCTACCTTAGAGATTCTTGTTCAAATTATTGAGATGACTAAAAAAATCTGCCAGAAATGATAATTTCAAGAGCCAAACAGGGTCGGAAAAATGATTAGAATATTCAGATTTAGCATCTTGTAAGAACATTAGCAATTCAGCTTTAAGTTATAGAACTCTTGTCAATACCTTTCCTTTGGATAGCCACCTAACTTCTGTGTGATAAAGGAGATTGTGATGAAGCGCACCCATATCTTCACAAATGATTCGGAATAGTCGGGTTTACAAGGCTTTACCTTTGATAGAATTCACAATTTTTATTACCTCTTTAAGCAAGTCATTTAAATCAGACGTTAAAACCTTAGCGGCTAGAGATTGTCGATGAAGAAAACAGTGTGTCCATGATACGTTTGGCATTATTGATTTTAACTTCGCAACAAGTCCGCTATTTTTGCCAGACATACTTTTAACGCTATCGCTACAAATAGCGATACATTTTGTCCAATCAACGTCGTAGTCGCAAGTGCTTTTTAAAAATATATCGTTCAAACACTGGCCAGAAGTGTTTGCTGGAAGCGCTTTGCAAAATAACATTTCTTCAGCGATACTATCATCTGCTTCAAATCGCACAAATACTACAAACTGAGCACAATCTGAAACATCTGTAGATTCGTCAAACTGCAAAGCAAAATATGGGCTCTTCTTTAATTTTTCGACTACTTGATCTCGAATATCATCGGACATATCGTCTATTCTACGTGAAATAGTGTTATCAGAAAGCGGTATGATTTTTACTTGTTTGCCTCCTGCTTGCTGACCATAATTTCAACCATATCTAGAGCTGCTGGCAAAATAAGGTTTTTGGCAATTGTGTGCGGCTTCCCTGCTTTAGCGACTCGATATGCGACTTTCTAGCTAGCCAATAATGATGACTCGTTGACACTAGGTATCTAAAAACAAACAAAACAATATAAAAATAAATAAATGATTGACAAATAAAAGAAAATAAAATGCACACCAATATTAATTTTAATTAAGTTGTATGCAAACATAAACACTAAAAACAACAACAATTTAAATAAACTCGGCTTGAGTTCGAGCGCTTAAACACTGACCTGATGATTTTTACACCACTATGTGAAGACTAGGATAACACTATTACCTGAATCATAGTATTTTGCTGCTGGTTAAGAGCTTTCAATCTTCTTTTTGATGCTTGGTTGTGAGATATCGCATAAGCTTTGACGGTTTCATACTCTCACGTGACAAAACATCGCCGCAAATTACACATTGACGGTTATTATTTAGGACTGTAAAGCCATATTTCAAGTAATTGTCGTCATAGTGTCTATTTTTTTTCGGGTGTAATTCACCTCCGCTACTGGCATCCGTACCAGATGTTGAAGGCTGCGATCTTCTGAGAAACTTATCCATTTTTCAATCGCGCGGAGCAAGTGAAAAAGGAAAACAATAACGTTCGTACTGATCGGTGACGCTCAGTCAATTAATTGAGAGTTGAGTGAGTTGAGACCAGAGAACCTACTAGCACGAACAGAGGCGGGCGGTGGGGGACGCACCGCCGCCTCTCTCCCGCAACAAAAATGAGGTGTGGCAACGCCGCCAAGTTACGGCCGCGCAAGCTGGCCTCCAAATCAAATTCAAGCTTTCGCGGCATCTTGCAAAGTGTAGGTTTTAATAATAAATATAGGTACCTAAATAAAGAAATTCATAAATGTAGTCTTTTAATAATTATATTACTAATTTTTTGTCTTTCTATGGCCCAGGGGGTCATCAGACTTTTTTAACCTGGAAAGGGACCGTGTATTCAAAAAGTTTGAAAAACACTGTTCTAGAAATTCAAATGCAAACCACCACTGGAAAATTGCTTTAAATATTTGATATCACATTCGCCATATTGTCAGAAATTACTCTCCCAACACAACTTGAAACAAATATTTCTATTGCGAAAAACTCAACCTAAGCAAAAAAGAAAAGTCCTAAATACATTTTTAATTTTCTTTCAGATTGGCTCTTAATCCCCATCTCGTCGATACTCTCGCTCATGACAATGAATCTTTCAAAGCTCTGCAAGAAGACGAACTACCCCCCAGAGCAAAATGGACAATCGTTGCTACTGCCTGCCTCTTGCTATTTATGTGCCTGCTGCTAGTCGGAATCACCCTGAGGATGGCTCCTATTATCGACGAAATCGGTAAGTAGATAACTTTAGAAATGTTAAATGCATGAAAACTAAAATAACTTATAGGTTTACTCGGCCTTGCGCAAGCCGAAATTTTCGATGATTTCTAAAAGATTTAAACCCAATTTTAGCCTAAATAAGTTTAGTGTTGTAGCAAGCTTTGTATGGTAATATGACTGTGAATTTTACACTTTTGAAGCTTTGCATGTTAAATAAAAACAAAAGCAGGTACAATCTTTGTATATCTCTTGAAATTCGTTTTGACAACTTGGGGTACAACAGTTAGGGTAATTAGGTATTCATATTACATCACGCGAAAATTAACCATTTATTTAGAATATAGGTGTTTAGAAAGTAGATTGAGGAAATGAATACGGGAGAAATATTCCTTCTTCAATACTTTAGAGTTTATGTTGCCAATGCGTTATTTGCCATTTTCCCCTCTTTATTGGTACTTATATCCATTTTTCCTTCCTTTTACTTTGGAAACTTTAACAATTTTAGTCAGTAGCATTATTTATTATACGATTATTGTACGTATTATACGAACCTTTTCTTATTCTATTCCCCAAAATACACCTATCCTGAAAAAAAATTAATTAGATTTGGCGTGGAGTACTATAACTAAGTCATTATCGATATTACCAAATATGTTGACTATATATATATATATATATATATAATATATATATATATATATATATATATATATATATATATATATATGAAGTAAAATGCGAAACAGTGAATGCAAACTTCGCTCCATCATATCCTTTCTGTGTTAGAGGTTGCACAGTTAGAATAAATTGTGATAAAACACAATTCATCCTATTCCACCACCATCGAGATGGTGACCCACCTGTACCACCATACCGAGAAGAAAGTCAAAGCTTACCCTCCTCGCCATAGTGATACGGCAGAGATACATGTTTCGTCTCTCACTAGACTCATCAGGGTACCGACATGCACCTGGCTGTGCAAAGGACAGATCGGAAGGAAGCACGCAACACTGAACGCGGCTTCGCCGACCTCTCGTCGGATGGCTTATATATGTTTATACGGCTTTCACGGATACCTCCGTGTGAGATGCATTAGCAGTGGTTATATCCACATTATGCTGTTGTAGTGCTGAAATCACATTCAGCAAACGTACAACCATATGCAACTCCGTACATAAGTGAAGTAAAATTTTACTTCACTTATGTACGGAGTTGCATATAGTTGTACGTTTGCTGAATGTGATTTCAGCACTACAACAGCATAATGTGGATATAACCACTGCTAATGCATCTCACACGGAGGTATCCGTGAAAGCCGTATAAACATATATATATATATATATATATATATATATATATATATATATATATATATATATATATATATATATATATATATATTTAAAAATATATAATATGTTATTTAATTTATCTGGAAATATGTGTTAATTTCCATTCATTCATGTAATAAAAGCGACGAACAGACGAAATAGAAAATTTAATGTGTGTACATCAAACAAATTTTCAAAAATAAATCAAAGTTGATAATTGACGTTTGAAGAATACTAATCGACGGAAATTCATCAACGTAATAAACATTTTTTAAACATTTTCCAAAATATAAACTGACAAATTGAAGTTGTCGATCAGTTTGTTAAAAGTGTTATTTTTTAAAGTAACAAAACACGTTCTGTTTGTAAATAGTTCGCATGTTTTTGACCTTAAAATTCTGAAAAATCGTTGAAAAAATCCTACGGGTAGAAATGATGAATTATATGGAGATGAAGATAGTTTGTTTATTTTTAGATAATACGTCAAAAAATAATTTTAGTTTGACGTAACCTAGGTTTAAAAAGTTACTTTGATAAGATTTTTTTTGTAGCATTGTTATTCCAGATACTATCAGACAATTGGAAACAGAATAACAATACCTATCTTTTAGAAAAACACAAGAAAACAACAAAGGAATGAAGCTGTGAATAATATAGGGATATTTCAGAAGGACAGCAAGGATTTCGTAAAAATATATCTACACAAAATACAAAAATAAAGGCGATATTAAAAACATTCGATTTGAAAATATTAATAAAGATATCATATTATGCATTTATGGATAGTAAGAGAAATAAAATATTTAGAGAGAAATGCTTCGTAGAAGAGATACTAAAGTGGGGATGAAATCTTATGAAGCTGTGAATAATACAGGGATATTTCAGAAGGACAGCAAGAATTTCACAAAAATAGATCTACACAAAACAAAAAAATAAAGTCGATATTAAAAACATTCGATTGGAAAATTTTAAGAAAGATATCATATTATGCATTTATGGATAATAAGAGAAATAAAATATTTAGAGAGAAATGCTTCATAGAAGAGATACTTAAGTGGGGATGAAATCTTATGAGAGCATAAAAGAAACACATAGAAATACCAATGAAGAAACTATAAAAATTGCTCGAGAGTGAAAATTAGCAACACATAAACCCATAGGTAGACCATCCAAATGGTAGAGAGATTCGTGAGCCTCTACACGAAACGAGATTTAAGCTGGAGGTCATGGCTCTACAACAAGATGAAAAAGAAGAAGAATAAGAAGACGAAGGAGAAGAATAATATGGAGAAGACTTGTCACTAGAGAGAACAGTTTATTAAAATGCTTCGTGTTATTAAAATAAAGAAAATTTACTTTGTACTTAAATATTTGATTGATTGAATGATATAGAGGACTAAGGTGGCAAATAGTAGTCTTTTAATTGAAATAAATTGAGGCTAAGAGCTTATATAGGGACTGTGTCCATTGAAGCACAAAGTTTCGCTTCAATGTACACACCTCAATGATTTAATGTTACTAGTTAGTGGTTGCCAAAAATTAGGTATCTAAACACTCGGTTTACTCAATGTTCCAATATTGTTTTTAATGTAAGCTTCTTCTATAAATTTTCTTTTTTCATGTTGGGTTCCATATATATTGCCGCAGCTTCAGACCATTTTATATGGTGTTGTTTATCTCAGGCGTGTTTTGCAATACCTGGTCTCGTTTAGCCCTTTTATGTATGAGATATACGTTCCTTAATTATAACTTTTAGGAGTCGTTTGGTTTCTTTAATATACATTTCATCACACACATGGAACTTTATAAACACATTCTTTCTTATAGAAAGTTTTTGGTTTTATGTTTGTTAAATGAGCTCTATGTGTATTTTCTGATTTAAAAGATTTATAACTGTTAGCAATTCATCTTATTTTCTCCGAGGTTCCCTTAATGTACTAAATTGTGAAGAAGGAATGTGTTTCCTGCTGTCCAGTGGTCCTTGTTCTAAAGTTATTTATAACATCGACAATAATTTTAAAGGATAACCATTCTGTTGTAAATCGGATTTAATGTTTGCCACCTCTTTTTCCAATGAATCGGCATTATTGCATATAGATATAGCGCGATTATAGAGGTTGCGCATAATTCCCCGTTTTGTCCCCGTTGAGATATTATTCAATATATGTTGGTTTCCTGTATATTGAAATTATAATAGTGTTATTTGAACGGTTCACCATGACATCTAGGAAGGGCAATTGATCATTTACCTCTTTTTCCATGGCAAACTTAATTGTAGGTCGAATGGTATTTAGATGTTTCAAGAAATCATTAAGTTCTTGATCATTGCCCTTCCATACGATGAAGGTATCATCGACATATTTCAACTAGGCTTGCGATCTCACTGTTGCTGTTTCTATGTCATGAGTTTCAAACGATTCCATTTATATATTGGCGATGACTGGAGAGAGTGAAGAACCATCAGAAGCCTGTCGTCCTGAGCGTAGAACTTGTCCTTTACTTGAAAGTAAGCATTACGCAGGCCGCCACTCCAAAAGACCCATCACCCCGTTCAGTGGTAACGTGGTTCGGTCTGATAATGTATCATTTGAAAGTCTAGTTTTGATTATGTCGAGTGATTCCCCTAATGATAGAGTAGTATACAGACTTTCTACATCAAAACTTATTAGTCTGTTGTCTAGATACTAATAATGTTCACGAAATGTGTGGAATTTTTAACATATGTGTTCGTCTTACCTTCTAAAGGTTGTATGATTGTTAAAAGAAACTTCGCCAGTGGACTTCTTGAGGATACTCTGGAGCTGGTTATTGAGGTCTCAATGGTTTGTTCGTTTTATGATTTTTCGGTAGTCCGTAAAGATGTCGTGGCTTACTGTAGTGTAGTGATGTCCATTATCACCGTTGCATTTCCCTTGTCCGCTGGTAGAATATTTATGGATTCATTCTTATGAAGTTCTTTTAAGGCTGATGCTTCTAATTTGGAGAGATTTTGAACGGTATTTTTCTTGTCCAAGGTTAATTTTGTTTTCCACCTAAACTCGTCGGAATGGTTCTCGTCGACTTGTATGGATTCTATAGAGTTTTTAATGTCTAAAAAAGTAGGCCTTCAGGTGTTACTGCGAAATTAAGCCCCTTGCTTCCTATGAGCCTGAGATTCTGGAAGATAAGTTTATGATGGCTTCTCTTGAAGCTGTTTCAGGTAGAGTTGGTTGTTGTTGTGATATTAGTTTTTTCAATTTGTTCCGGTATTTCCTCGCCATATTTTCTTGCAACTTATGGCACATGTTGTCTATTCCATGGAAAACTCGCTCATGATCATCTGACAGAGTTTCCCCTTTGATTTCTTCATAGCGTTGTTTAGCTTCATCCAGAAGAAGGATTTTTCGCCATTCAGAATACGGCGTGCTCTATCACCTGGTATTGGTGATTTTAATCTTAAACCAATAGGAATGATGTTGCTGTCTCGAGCTTGTAGTAAAAATGAGGAATGGGTTTCTTCTTTGGCAAGTTTGATCCTAATTTTCTCATAGGCTTTGGTTTTGTCGTACTGGGTTTCCAATGTTTGTTTGAAGGATGTAGACAATGTTGAAAATTGACTAAAATGTGGTTGTCGGACTTGCATTGTCTTCATTTTTGTTTATTTCTACGAAGTTTCGATAAGGCTGTACCTCTAATTGTTATCAAGTATAAACTGAATGTTTTGTCTTAAGACTACCTGTGTCCATTGAAGGCCAAAGTTTTACTTTACTGTACACACCTCAATGATTTGATGTTACAAAGTAGTGGTTGCCAAAGATTAGGTATCTCAACACTGGGTTTACTGAAGATTCCAGTCTTAATTCGAGGTAGGGAAGTAAGAGCTTTTGTACTGTATGGAGGTGGAATGGATGTTTTCTCAAAGTTTTATTTACTGCATTTTTAAAAACTCTAAGTTACAAATCTAAGTGCCAGGTGCTCAGAGTTGGTTTTTCTTCAGGTCGTTCTAAAATTCCTTCTTTAACCTCCGACGTCGTAATCGTAAGATTGCATCTTAAATCAATTGTTGCATAAATAAAACTACCGGTTGTAAGGTTTGGCCATAACAGAAAATTTAAGATTAAAAGATAAATTTTAAAATTAAACGATATACGTTTGTCAGATAAAATCCTCTGATAATACTCTTTTGTAACCAATGACGATGAATATCCTTGTTAGCTGGTTGTTATGTAAATTTTTACTGTTGTTTGTCTGTTAGCCCTTAAACACGTTCCAAATTCCTTGGATCAACTCTAAAACTGCATAAAATGTAAGGGGCGCTCGAACCGGCACCATTTTTGAATAAAAGATGTAGACGAAGTACTGCTGGTGGCACAGGGGTGGATCCAGCCTCTCTCTTACAGTATGGCAAGAAAAACAAGTTGTCAACGGGGGGGGGGGGGGGGAGTGCAAGCAGCATATTCATTCCTAATATAAAAGGCAGAATGGGTTCTATATTCCTGAACTCAAAGCTCTTGGGAGGGGGGGGGGGCGATCGCAAGTATACACATTCCTATACCTATTCAAGAACTAGAGAGAGTAATAAAACTGTTAACGAAACCTCCAATGTACCTGCTCCAGTGCCGCAAGTAACTGAGAACTGCCGTAAATCTAATTATATTTCATTATATTTAAATATATTTTATAAATTTACTGCAACATAAAAATTCTGATAGTTTAATTTAATTTCTGTCAGTGAGTAAAGTACACCTTACAGTTTGTTCTTAGTGATCTATTTTGTTTGGGCTTGTTTTTATATATTATTTGAGATTAGTGAGATACCCAAAAGATATGGCTTTCACCTCTATATTTATTCCAAAATCGTTAAACCAGGGCATTTTTTCCTCAACGAAAAACTTATTACGATGAATGTTTATGATGCCTTAAGATATCAATATCTAGATAATAATGTTAAAAGCTCTGTTGAGATGTGTTCCAACATGACAGGAGTTAGAAAATGTACTATGTACCGAATATTGAACGAGAAAAAACGACTGGAATTGTTAGTACTGCCAAGCCACATTCGATCCCAGGCAGATGAAAAAGCTCGTTGGAAGAAGAAATGAAAACTGCAAATTGAAGGGGTTGTATATACATTTTATTATGAGAAGCAGATCCCAACCGTCTACAAAATTCTAATTAAAATCACTGAAGATCACGATTTACCTGAAATTAAAAGAACTGATCTCTGGAAATTGCTCAGAGAACTTAATTTTTGCTGGGAAAAACCAGATAGAAAATTTGTTCCTATAGATCGTCCGGAAACTGTCCGTTGGAGAAGTAAATATCTCTCTCAAGTAAAAGGTAGAGTTGCTAGAAATATATATAGACCGGTATTTATGATTATAAAATTTCTAACCCATTCCTATGAAAAATATATATGTCTTACAAATTTTGAACACTGGTAGTTTGCGAAAAGAAAAAGGGTAAAAAATGATTTATTACTCTCTCTAGTTCTTTAATAAACTGTAGTATAAGAGAAAAAATCGGGTCCATTTTCCTAAACCCAAAACTCTTAGGGAAAGCGATCGCCCCCCCACCGCCCCCCCCTTGGATCCGTGCCTGAGTGGCACCTTCTGCAATGTACATCAAAATTGTAATTAAATCTTAATATCTGATCCTAAAAAACCTCAAAGTACCATATTTAGCGCAAAACAAACTTTTATTAAGATAAATATTTACGAAAAAAATATTATATTGACACTCTGTATTTCGTAAACTAGCAACTTTTGGACTAAGGTAAATTGGGCTTCACATTTTAGCCTCAAGAGAGACACCCTGTATTAATATAGAAATATAAAATTAATCGATTTAACCGAAAGCCATTTTCCATAAAAATCTACATCTAAAACCAACACATTTAAAAGTAAAAATACACGTCTGGCCTTAAAATACCAAACGATAATAAAACAATGCGAGAAAACAACAGAATTACGGACCACTTAATCTAAATATTTGGGAAATCGAAGGTTCAATCCTTCGGCCAATTTATTGCTCATTAAAATCACATCGAAATTAAAAATAATTTCATTGGCAATAACTTTCAAGTAATTTGGATTGCTCACTCTTGAAATAATCGTAAAATTGGTCGACCGGAAAAGTTGAATTTTATTTTTGTATTTGAATAAGTATTTTAGGAGAAAATTTTAATTAAAGGAAGTATTAAAAGCGAAGTTTCCTAGTTCAAAAAAGAAAGGTACCGTGCTTTTTCTGTTGTCCAATTTTTAAACTTACAAAAGAAGGTACCAAAAATAAGTGACTCGTTTTTTTTATTTGCGAACATTCATTATAACGGGGTGAAAACCACCCCTAAACTTCACCCCTAAAAACAGTATTTTTGAAATATCTCAGATTCTAAGTGAGATATTTTTACGAAACAAAATGAAAGTTACTTGTTATTCGTAATGATGGTAAACCATGGTATTTTTACCTCAAAGGATATGATCCCTTATTTTTTATTAGAGTAAACCATATATTTACGCACGTAATTTAATTATAAAAATTACGAAATTTAATGGAATTGTTTGAGACTATTTTTTTTCAGGAATACCATAAGTAACTTAAGTTGATGGGTTCCGGAGTTTCTGAAAATAAACTAGTAAAAGAGGGTGAGCCACCCCCAATAGGGTATCTTTATAAAACAAAATGGAAATTATTTGGTATTTGAAATGATATTGAATTATGGTATTTTCACCTCCAAAGATATCATCCCTTATTTCTTATAATAGTAAACCATCTATTAACGCACGTAATTTAATTCTAAAAATTACGAAGTTTTATGAAATAGTTTCAAAGTATTTTTTTCAACCTTAAATGTGGTAATTTTTAGAATTAAATTACGTGCGCTAATAGATGGTTTATTATTATAAGAAATACGCGATGATATCTTTGGGGTGAAAATACAATAATTCAATATCCATTTTGTTTTGTAAAGGTATCCCAATTAGATCTCGAAATATAAAAAAAAATGTATTTGGGGGTGGCTCACCCTATTTTACTAGTTTATTTTTTGAAACCCCGAAACCCATCAACTTAAATTACGTGAAAAAAATATTTTCAAACAATTCCATTAAATTTCGTAATTTTTATAATTAAATTATGAATTCTTGATAAAGCTACCGTATAGCGAAACATGTTAAATATCTTTTTATTCAAGTTTCAATTAAAGTGGAATTTTTAAGTAAAAATCGAGTTTTACTACGTTATTTTTTATGAATATATTTTATATGCTATAGATGACACTCATTCAACGAGGACTCAAAAAGTATCAGCTCAGTTTAATACGTCGAAAACAATAATACGTGACGTTCTTCAAGAACAGCTGTTATATCCATATTATTTGAAAAAAATACATGAACTGATTCTTCACACACACACATATATATATGTATATATATATATGTATATATATATATATATATATATATATATATATATATATATATATATATATATATATATATATATATATATATATATATATGGGCTGATGAAAATTCTCATGTTGTTTCGCATTATCAACATCAGTTCTAATCAATTAATGTTTGGGCATCATTGGCAATTTTTTGATTCGACCATTCGTATTGCCGACACGATTGAATGAAGAACTTTATTTGGAATTCCTTCAGCATGTTTTTCACGATTTAGTAGAGCACTTACCACTTAGAACCCGCTGAAACATGTACTACATGCACGATGGGGCACCACCTCATTCCAGCGTTGCTGTGCGGGAGCACCTGAATAACGTCTATCCAAACCGTTGGATAGGTAGAAGAAGACCTATTGTTTGACCTTCTCGATCTCCCGATCTAACGCCGTTGGATTTTTACCTATGAGGACACCTTAAAATCTTGATGTATCCCACTCCGGTCGATAGTAGGGAGGAACTTCTACGTAGAATCACTTTTATTGTAATCAAATGAGGAACAATGCTGAGTTAATGTGCCGGGTACAGTAGTCCTCAATTAATCTAGCCCGCGAGTTTATCAAACTTTACAGAGCCTATGTTGAACCCTTTTACAAAGTTTTTAACGAAGCAGTTAGTTAACTTTTTGTTAAAACTATGGTGACAGGGGAAAATTCCTCTTTTCCATATTCAACCCGACAGAAGTTGGGGGACTAACAGTGTAAATAAATAACGTTTTTTCGAAAACGGTTAGGATTAACGACATGAGTGAAGTCAATAATTATAAGTATGTAAAAACCTTGTCCAACGTTCTTATCATACAGGACCTAAAAAATTGGGATTATGAGTGTCACAGCTAGTCCGTCCCTGCAGCTGTGAGTAATTCACAACACTTTCTTGGATAGTAATTTGAAGAATCTTACTTAGTATACATCATATTAAAAAAAATTTTAATATATTTGGTAGTTCCATAATTATGTGTAAATTCCCTTTCAGCTCTTTGGAAGCCCATATCTCTGAAGAGGAGGCCTACAGGAAAAAAGTTTATATGAGCTTGTAGTATTGTTTTGACGCGTCTTTTCATATCAGGGAGAATTCTCACATTTTTCCAGACAGCCTGTATATATATTAAAATAAATATTAATGCAACGATCAGCAAAAGCTATAACGGATTATGTACACTAGGTGAGCGCCTATAATTAGACTTCCACTTTCCTTCATACACGGCGACGCGTACGTTATAACTGATGAAACGCTATTTGTTTATAGTGTTAAATAGCAATAAAAACATTAAATTTTCGATGCTTGATTGAGTAATCTGTTACTTTGCAGTAGTATATTGTAAATAATTAATAAAACAAAATTAACTCTGCTAATCTTATCACTTTTTATTATAAAATTGGAGTGATCACAGTTTCGTAACACTGTTACATTCTCTAATGCAATGCTTTAAAATCTACTGATTCATATTATTTTATAAGGCTTTTTAGCTCACACATTCTTTATTACCACTATCAGATAATTTCGTAGTTCCGTTGTTCGATGTTCTGCCTTTAGTACCTAGATAGTATACATATATATATATATATATATATATATATATATATATATATATATATGTAAATCCGGTTCTTTCGGACATGGCTCGGTTAATGCCCTTAATCCAGGTAACTTTTGGTCTTCCTCTTTTTATTTTTCACTTGGTGTCCATTTCAGGATTTGCTTTGGTAGACGTTCGTCCGCCATTCTCCACATGTCCATACCATACCAGCTGACGTTGTTCGATTTTATCGAGAATAGTTTTCTTTACGCCCATAATCTCTCTAATTTTCTCGTTGGTTATCCGTTCGATCCTTGACTTTCCGGCAGATCTTCGCCAAAAGTCCATTTCAAGAGCCAGCAGTTTACGTTCTAAAGTTTCATTTATCTGCCATGTTTCACATCCATACAATACAACGCTTTAAAATATTGCATTGTATAAAAGATGTTTTCTTTCTTTGAAGACGTTTGTTGACAATAATAGTGAGTTTAGGCAACCGATAGCTTTTTTCCCTTTAGTTATTCGCTCCAATATTTCTTTTTCAGTTGGTCCACTTTGACTGATCTTTGTTCCAAGGTAGGTATAATCATAACAAGATTTTACTATGATATTGTCATCTACTTCCAAATCTGTTTCTTCTCCACCGATACACATATATTTAGTTTTACTGCAGTTGACGGTTAATCCCCATTCTGTGTATTCTTTAAATAGTTTCCTCGTCATAAATTCGAGGTCTTCTTTATCTTGGGTCACTACCACTTGGTCATCTGCAAAATGAAGCGTATATAAATGGGTGTGATTATTTAATTCTATTCCCATTCCACTGCATGATCTTCTCCAATTCTTTAAAACTTCATTGAGGTAGATTTTAAAGAGAGTTGGTGATAGACAACATCCCTGGCGAAAGCCTTTGGTTACATGAAAGCTTTCTGATAAGTTATTGCCGATCTTAATTCTGGAGAATGCTTGGTCGTATAGCTGTTTGATGGCTTAGATCGCTGGATTGTTGATTGGAGACTTCTCCATCACGTGCCATAATTTTTGGATTAGCACCGTATCATATGCTTTTGAGGTCAACAAAAAGTAGATGAACCTCTCTATTTCTTGCCACCTTCTTTTCATTAAGTTGGGTTAAACCAAATATATGATCTACGCACGATCGACCAGCTCTAAAACCTGCTTGTTATTCAATTTTTTTGGGGTCCATATTCTGTTTCTGCGATGTTTCTAAGCAGTTTTCCGTATATTCTACTCATTGTGCTGGTTACAGTTATACATCTATAGTTTGAGCATTTATCGCGTCTTCCTTTTTTGTGGATTGGTCTTATCCAGCCTTCTTTCCATATTGTTGGGATAGGGTCATCATTATTAAGGAGTCTGTTAAATAGTTCTTGAAGAAGGGACGTTAGTTTTTCAGTACCGTTCTTTAATAGTTCAGCAGGTATTCCTCCCTGTCCAGCTGCTCTCCTATTTTTCAGTGAATCCACAGCTCTACATACCATCTTCTTTGTTACCTCTATATAGTGGCCTTGTACATTGTACCGTCTTGTGGAGTTAACGAGATACTCTTGTCGGTCTTCGGTAAGCTGCGTTTGATAATGGGTTATCCACTTTTTGATTGGGATTGGTTGTAAGTTAATCTTGTTTGTGGTGTCTGATCTTAGTGTCTTTATTAATTTCCATGCTTTCTGATGATCTTGTACCTCCTACATGTGTATTTAGTTCAGTGCATTTCTTGTCCCATGTGTCGTTTTTGTTTTTTATTAATCAGGTTTTTAAATTTGGATTGTTCATTTTTGTATATGTTTTTATCTTTTGGATCTTTTCAATTTAGCCATTTGTTGAAAGCTTTTTGTTTTATCTGTTTTTGTTCTTCCAGTGTCTTGTCCCATGTAACCTTGTTGTTTCGTCTGTTCATGTATTTCGTCTTAATTCCTAGAGCTCCTTGTGCAGCGGAGTGTAGAGAGGATACGATGTGTTCATACAGTTCATCAGTGCGCCCTGACAGCAATTCAGTTTGAAGTTTGTTATCTAATCAAGTCTTAAATAGATATTTTGTACTAGGTTCATGAAGTCCCTCCACATTGTAAGATATTCGTTCTATTGTTGTACCTAGAAAGTAATAATAAAAAAACGTGTGGACTAAAAGATCCCTATGATTGCATCGCGTTTGATAATATAACAGTGTTACGAAACCGCAGTCACACCCATTTAATAACAAAAAGTTATAATTTTAAACAAAGTAAATATTGTTTTATTAATTAAACACATTTTCTCATTGTGATTTATTCGAGCTTTTAGTTCTTGAATTAACGTATCAATTGTTGGGAGCAGAATTTGGAAATATTTATTTAATCAAAAGTTATTCACGTTAAAATGTGGCAAAAATGTCACTTTTCAAATATTTACCTACATTTTTTTTTAAATGAGCCAAGGAACACAAAAATATTTTATTTTACAAAAAGAAATAATTTTTTTGTTTATAACAAATTACCTCGCTATTTTTCCGAAATCCACCCTCGATATTCATAATTAGGAAATCAAAATACATATAAAAAACTTTGGTGAAGCCATGTCTCGCCATAGTCTACGAAAATCCACTCGACTCTCAAACTAACTGCCAATTATTACGATTTAACAAGAAAGTGACTAATTTTCGTAAACATAATCAACAGTGAATGAAATGGAAAAAAAAATTAAATATTTTTCCAGCTAAATTTTACGCTGGTATCAAAATATATCTAAGCACAACAGTTACTTCAATATTATATTTTAAACAAAATTTAGACGTTTATTAATAAAATGTTTATATTTTATAATTTTAACCTAATTATATATTTCCAAAGTTTATAATATCTGAGCCGTTTTAGATAAGATGATTCAAAATGTTGACGATATTTTTCCGAACGTAAAAAGCACCTACTTTCGATTAGGAGAAAATCTAATCCAAAAACAAGTGAGTAAAAAATCAAAATATGTTTCAGGCATTTATATGATAATAATATTACCTGATAATTTTCCAGTTACATCTAAGAAGTAAGCATTTTACGTAAATCTATTCGTGCATGCAGTTAATACACACTTCTTTTGATCTATAAATATCAAATCAGTGCCGTAGATATTAAAAATAAACCCCACAATAAAAAATGCTGATGATAAATGATAAAAATATTACCAGAGAAATTCTAAGAGGGTGGTTTAGAATTTCCAATAATGTCCATTTAAGTCGAATTCTTTTAAAATTACTTTTTTTCATGAGTTATTAAAATAAAAGCAAAATTCCAAAAACAAGAAAACAAGTAAAGGCAAGACGAATCTACATGAGCACTCATCTCAAGATACGACAACGGCAAACTTTGCATTTTTTGCTTGAAGAATTTGTGGCAAAAACCTCTTATTCCACACTAAGACGGTAAAGTTTGACATTTTAGACGTTTTGGTAACTTCAAAATTTTATCTCGGCCAGAAAATGGAATTTACTCGTCAACATTTTCGTGCAATTATTTTTCTTAACTTTTGTCACAGTAGATCGATTAATTTAATTTTTTATATAGCGATGAAACATTTACAAAAACCACAGTAAATCGCTCGTTTTGTGAATTCAAACCGCTCACGGACGAGACATTCGCGCACGGACGACTTGCCTCAAGGTCGTTCAAAATTGGTTGTAGTATAAGAAAACATCGATGCCAGGTCCCTATGATAAGTTCAAACCAGTAAAAAGTGATTTACGTTCGAAGCACTTCGAAGCAAATGATTACTTGTTGTTTCGGAAAAACTAACCATGTCACAACTGTGCCTTTAGAGAATTGTAGAAATATATGGTCAATTTTGAATGATACACAACCATTTGTTAGCCGGAAGTTTTCAATGTATTGAGGAAAACAAACCAGAAAGACGGATCATTGTGAACTATGACAATGTGAGCTGCCATATGTTGTCTTAAACCAGCTATTTTTTAAGCATTCAACATGTGGACTTGATCTGTTATCCATCCTACATGAAGAAAAAACTCTCTTTTCAACGATTTTTTACCACATAAGAGGAGGTTTGATACATGAGAGACACCCCTCTAAGATCTGTGGACCTCCGAAAGGCGCCCAGAATCTCTCCGAAGATTTTTAAGTCGCACTGGTACAAATAGTGAACGGGTGGCCGTGCTACAGGCGCTGAACCCACGCTCGCTCATCGCTCGGCGCAGCATCCTCATTTCCAAGCAGATGTTGTTATATACCTAGTGATTTTGGAGCATGTATATATAACAGTTTTAGTTACGTAATGCATGACAACAAATCAAACAACGTGAGTTTGAATAAATTATGCTTTTTAATGTGCAAAAAATACTGTTTGAAATCAGCATCATTTAAATTAGAATATTTGTCATGAGACACTTTTCTGTTTTGTACCCATTTAGTCACAGATTGGAGCTGGGAAAATCTGATGTTGGTTTGCGACCGGTATATATAACTGAGTTAATTCGAGGTGCATTCATAACAAATATACATGTAAAAAGCATGGATTAAAATGTGCCGATTTGTGTAATCACTGTGACGGCCAATGTGATATTTGTTTAGAAGATATTACGCTTAGACAGTGATGACGAAACTGACGATGAAATAAATAATGATTGTGACAATGATGAAAATAACAGTGATGTTAATTATAATGATGTAAATGACCAAAGCAAGACTGAAGTGAGCGATGATAATGACGAAATGATTGCAAAAATAGAAGATTAAATAATGATTAATGTATGACTGTTAGATTTTTTATACATGTAACTTTTTGTAAAAACATTGATTTTATAAAATAATGGATGATTAATAAAATAATATGCTCCTTATTATTATTTAATATAATTTGAATAATATTTGCTCCGAAATGACGATGCTGCAGCGCAAAGAGGTGTGCATGCTGTCCCTGCACCTGTAGAGTTAACTGCGACGTTTCGAATTTAGGAAAAAAATGTTTTTCGTCGTACGAAAACATTTTTTTTTCAAAGATTGGAAATGATGCATTCAAATTTAATGAGGACTTAAAAAAAAATAAGTTAGGGAAAAATTTAATGCAATTTTTGGCGTCAAAAAATTGTTTTTTTCTAAATTTCTCATACCAGAATTAAAAATAATTTTAAAAAAATTGTTCTTAGAAATATATGTATTTTTTAACAATTTGCTGTAAGAATGGTTGCTGTATCTTAGTTGGGAAAGCGGAAAATGAAGGACAAACTTTCAGTTCTGAAGTCAATTTTCTCAGAAAATATCACCCATATTCTGGATTTAGCATACTTTTTTAGACACATAGTATCTATATATCTCTCTAGACAATAATTTGTAAATAAATATGGTTTTATTTTAAACAAAGAAAAATGTCATATTTTGTGAAAGAACAAAGATATCTTTATAGCTAGTAGAGCCGCCTATAACTTTATATAAACGACCGATAAGTACTTCAATTATCTACAACTTTTGTTTGAAACTTCTTTTCATGTAACCTTTAGGTTTCAAGATAAATTGGAAATACTTAAAAAGTAAAAATTTTTGGTCTGCCATTTTGTTGCCACAGCATTGCCAATGTTAACAACAAAATATGCTATAGAGGATGTCGAAATATACACTTTTTAATAATAAAATCACAGGTTACATTTTTTTTCGCGACAAAAGTCTAATTTCAATAGAGTAGCAATTAAGAAATGAACTATAATTTTTTATTAGATTAATTGGGAAATTCTTATTGTTCACCACATGTCATAATTTCCTTGTGGCTTCCCATGTTGGCCTGACGAGCCTATTTATTTCGGCAGTTTTGATTTTTTTACTTAATTTGACGTTATGTCCAGGTATATTCTTTGACCTTTCCAATTATTTGATCTCCCAAATGCAGTTTGGTATGAACTGTTGTCATGATATTTGCCTTACTTAAATTCAAAGTGAGTCTGATCTTCTGTGATACCAATTCGAGGTCTTCTAGCATGTTTTGTAGCTTTACAAAATGAAGGTGGTTTCAATATTTGCCATCAATTTTCATACCTTTTTTGGCCTATTTATGTATTTTAAAAACTTTTTCCAATGCAAGACCGTCATGAGAGAGATTAGTTTTCCCTAGTATAACTCGTTGTATACGATAGATACGATAAAACAGTTGGTTTATACCTGGACGCTTCTAAGACAGGGTCCTTTCTGGTCGAAATTGATAACGATATCTCTTGGAGTTTTGAGAAACGAAAGGCTCAAAACAATGTAATTTTATTAGGTAGTCAAGGTTCGCGCCAGTCGTCATACAAGCCACCAAGTACCACGTGGGATCACCAGTTGGTGGAGGAATCGATCTTTGCCACGCCCAACCCGATCACTTGATGGTTAATCATGGATTGGAATTCGGAATTATCTGTTTAGAGCAAACTATATTGCCCCTTTTTTACTGAGATTTATTTTTAATCTAACTTGAAGAATCCACCTGAATATTGAATTAAAAACTTCTTAGAGAGTCACATAATTTTTCCAAGTTGAACGCTTTACTGTAGTCTACAAAAGCGAGATGTAGTGTGAAAATGTGAGTTGCCGATTTCCAACGTAATCGTACGAGCACTCAAGATCCTAAGAATTCTGGAAGACCAAAATCCGCTATAATCCAAGAAATCATCCAAAAATTTCACAAAAGCATTAAGAATCACCACCTACTAAAATTGACGAAGGTGTATATCGAGAAAAGAACGTATCACATCCTGCAGATATCTTGGGGTGAGAAAATTATCAACAAGGTGAAACAAAAACTTAAGGAAAAAAGGTAAGGTCTTTCCAAGAAGAAAGTTGTCTTGCATCAGGACAATACTCCCAGCTACAGGACTATCATGAATGTAGCCAAAATGTATGAGATTTAAAGTAGTATCTTATGAATCGAACACTAACCTGACTTGGATCATTCAGACTAAAATTTCTTCCCAAATTTCGTTTTTAGGAAAAAGTAAAACGAACTTAGTAGACGAAAACAAAGATTGTTTATAAAGAAGAGAATAAATGTCAGTTGAATAACAGTGTTACACAGAATGTAAACAAGAAACTGTTATTCTGAAAATGCCCATTTTTTCTGAGATTTTTTAGTTGAATTGTAGGCTTGATTTCAATAGTAAAAAGGTTTCCTTTTTTTTTGACGAAAGTTCCCAAAGTTGCCTTTTTGTGCGTGGAAATATTTGAAAGATATGACTTTAGAGAGTAATTTAGGTTCAAAAATGACATTAAAATATTTCAATTTTGTGTTACTATCAAGTCCCTTTCACGTTATTCACGCCAATTATCTGGAAAGTGTTAAAGCATTACTGTATAGCAACATTTTAATATTATTAAAAGATATTTTAGAATATTTGAGTTTATATACGTCATTTAAACACTTTAGAAACGCCGGTAGTTTGTGTATAAGTGAAAAATAATAAAACAATACCAAAAATTATTATATACCATTTCAGGAAAATTTAGCGAAGTATTATGATATTTACTATCAATAGCTATTCTATCCTTCATAATCACTCCGCTCAAATACTTAGGGAAAAAATAGTTGTTACGCCAATGCTCCAAACACAAACAAATTTCCAGAAAACTTAAAACATAATTCGTTCTCAGTTTCCCATCACTGAAACTTCGGTTATCGATCTGTTACGATGTCTAGCACTGAATCTGTTGCTGGTAAAAATTCATCGTCAACCAAATTATATAAGTCGTCAGTGAATTCTTGTAATATTATCGAAAATTCTTACAATTCCTCCAATACTGTAGGAAATTCGAGTAACAATTCGGTGACATTTTTGACACCACCGAAAAGACAGGAAAATTTACGACGACTTAGTTCGACTTCTAGTCACAGTAGTGTTTCTGATTGTTCGCCAGTTGGTTATGCAGAATCGCCCCGTTTTATTTTACAGGGTGAGTTAAGAAATTTACACTAATTTTCTTATGTTTAGAATAACTTTTTTAAACTTTTTTTTAATTAAAAAAATGTAATATTGTTTGTTTACCATGAATTTTAATAGTTTTATTTGATTTCAATATTTTTAAGTCGAAAAACGTTCAATTATCTCAAAAACTATTTGCTACCAAAAAAATGTTAGTAATTTTGAAGGTACAAATTGTATTTTTATGATCGTAATGCTGACTATAATGCCTTTTTGTGTGGAACTAAAAAATTTTTAACATCGTTTTCAAAAACTTGTAATTTTAAAACCGCTAATCAGATGTTGATGAGTTTTTCAGGTTTTAAAAGCCTGTTAGGTTTCACTTTGGGTGACCATTTTACCCTTGCGAATTTTTTCTTGTATTATACAGTGTAGGAAAGAAAGTAATGCAGAAACTAAAAGAATTAAACAGCCGAATCTTTCCAAAAATTTTTTCCGGGAGGATTATTTGTCTAAAAGTGATACACATTATAATTAAGACAAACAAGTACACAGTATGATCAATTTGTTATCAATTGAAAAGGTGGAATTTTAAGTGCGTTTAATTTTTATATTATTATTTTTTTATTAGGATATTTGGGTCTTTTTAATTAAACTATTTTCTTGATATTAATGCGTATTACTTTTAGATAGAAACTATGTTTCAAAAATAGTTATTTTATGAAGTTACCTTATACAGGGTCAAAAATGAATAATATTTGCATCACATGTAACCAGATTTAAATAGACCTATTTGGATTTTTTAGAAAAACACACATTTAATATGGCGCTACTTTAAACAAAATATGAAGCATTGTCAAAACTAAGAAGTTTTATGTAGGTTGCGTTAAGTCTTATTTTGCAACAGTGCAACAAAAATGGACAAAAATCTAAATTAACTTATATAGCTAAAATTTGGCATATGGGCTAAAAATTGTATTTAGAAAAATTTTTCTAATAATTTTTTGATGTTTTGAAGTTTATATCTCAAAACATTTTTGAATTTTTTTTGGACAGTTCGCTCTTAAACGCCATATAGTGAACTTTGAAAATGGTGAATGAAATTTCACTGAAACGTCAGCTGCCTTATATATATATATATATATATATATATATATATATATATATATATATATATATATATATATATATATATATATATTTTTCTAATATTTTCTTGGGTATAGGTTTTTCATTAGAGAAACAAAGGACAACAATTTTCTTTCTGACGTTTCGCTCTACATGGCGAGCTTCTTCAAAAGAGCTTGGTATATTTATTTTACATCTACAAAAATTACAGAATTTTCCATATAATAAACATATATCACAGCAATTACATTTTTATATTTTCAATTTAATTAAAATTAATAAAAACAAAACAGATTTTAAAATAGTCTTATAGTTTAAAATTTAAAACAATACAAACAGGTTAAAATAGTGAAAATTATAAAATAGTACATACCTTGAAAGTAGTTTTGTGTGTATGTTTAAAAATAAATTCAAATATGATCTTTGGTATGTAATTTGTATAGATAGATTTATTTTTATAAAAAGCAAAAAATAGGAAAAAAGATTATTATTTATTTTTTAATAACGTTCTTCTACCTGTATGAGTGTATATGAAATCGTTCCAAGCATCATTACATTATTTCTCATATTTATTATAGAGTCGCTTCAAGCATGTTTTATTCAAAAATCAAATTATGTATATAAATTAGTTTCACTAGATGTAGTTTCTTTGTATACAAATATACCCAATGACATCATTCCCAAAGTTTTGGAAGAAAAATGGGACGATTTAAAAGAACACACAACATTGACACTCAATGAATTTATAGAATCTGTAAAACTTACAATAAATAATAATTATTTCCAATTCAAAGATAGTTTGTACCAACAATTAGACGGTTGTGCTATGGGTTCACCAATCTCCTCAACAATAGCACAAATAGTTATGGAATATGTGGAAGAAGAAGTATTGAAAAAACTTGATTTTAATATAATCTTTTTTAAACGCTATGTAGATGACTGTTTGGCTGCTGTACCCGAAAACAAAATAGATAGCTTGTTACAATATTTTAATAATTTCCACCCAAAACTGAAATTTACAGCTGAAATTGAAATAGAACAAAAAATAAACTTTTTAGACTTTACTATACACAGGAATAAGACGGATAATAGTCTTCATACAAAATGGTACACGAAGGATACTTGGTCGGGCCGGTATTTGAATTTTAACTCTGAACATCCAAATAAACAAAAAAATAGTGTCATAATCGGCTTAGTTGATCGAGCTATAAAATTATCTTCACCCGAATTTCGCCCAGAAGTGCTAAAAAAAAGTAGAAGAGACCCTAATAATGAACCATTTTCCTAAACTACTCATAAAAAAAATAATTAAACAAAGAACCTATTTACATTATAACTCAAACAAAAAAAATAAAATTAACAATACCAAAACACAAAACACTTTCATTGCATTACCGTATGTAAACCAACTGTCTGAAAAAATAAAATATATTTTGGATAAACATAACATAACGGTATGCCATAAGGCGAACAATTTACTTGGGTCATTTTATACGAAGTTAAAAAGCAAAGTTCCCACCAAAAAAAGATCTAACGTAATATATGCAATTCCATGCCTCAATTGTCCTAAGAAATACATTGGCATGACGACACAATATATTGAAAATAGAGTGAATGGACACAAGTATACTAAAAACGCATCGACATCTTTACATAAGCATGAACAAACATCTAAGCATGAATTTGATTTTAAAAACACCCATATTTTAGATACCGACAGAAATTATCATAAATTAGTCATCAAAGAAATGATACACATAAAAAAAGATAAAAATGTTGTAAATGACAAGCAAGATGTCAAAAATTTAAGTCAGATATACTATAATTTGATTTTTGAATAAAACATGCTTGAAGCGACTCTATAATAAATATGAGAAATAATGTAATGATGCTTGGAACGATTTCATATACACTCATACAGGTAGAAGAACGTTATTAAAAAATAAATAATAATCTTTTTTCCTATTTTTTGCTTTTTATAAAAATAAATCTATCTATACAAATTACATACCAAAGATCATATTTGAATTTATTTTTAAACATACACACAAAACTACTTTCAAGGTATGTACTATTTTATAATTTTCACTATTTTAACCTGTTTGTATTGTTTTAAATTTTAAACTATAAGACTATTTTAAAATCTGTTTTGTTTTTATTAATTTTAATTAAATTGAAAATATAAAAATGTAATTGCTGTGATATATGTTTATTATATGGAAAATTCTGTAATTTTTGTAGATGTAAAATAAATATACCAAGCTCTTTTGAAGAAGCTCGCCATGTAGAGCGAAACGTCAGAAAGAAAATTGTTGTCCTTTGTTTCTCTAATGAAAAACCTATACCCAAGAAAATATTAGAAAAAAATATTTAACAAAAGGTTTAAGATACAAAAATAAATTATATATATATATATATATGTTTTTTATAGAGGTATAGAACTTTTAAATGGAATAAAACAAAGATGATTTTTTTAAATTGACATGAAATTTACTTTATTCGAAAGATAACCTTCTGGCATTATAATTTAAATATGACTTCTGGCATATGACCGCCACGACTGGCTCGGACGTAGTCTAATCTGGAGGTCCAATTTTCGATGACTTTTTCCAACATTTGTGGCCTTCACATATCCCCACAGAAAATAGTTTAGCGGCGTTAAGTCACACGATCTTGAAGGCCAATTCACGAGTCCGAAACGTTAAACTATGCGGTTACCAAACGTTTCCTTCAATAAATCAATTGTGGCACGAGCTGTGTGACATGTTGCGCCGTCTTGTCAAAACCACAACTCCTGCATATCATGGTTGTTCAATTGATGAACGAAAAAGTCAGTAATCATGGCTCTATAGTGGTCACCATTGACTGTAACGTTCTGACCAGCATCGTTTTTAAAGAAGTACGGACCAATGATTTCACCAGCCCATAAAGCACACCAAACAGTCAGTTTTTCTGGATGTAACGGTGTCTCAACATGCACTTGAAGATTATCATCACTCCAAATACGGCAGTTTTGTTTATCCATTCAAACAAAAGTGAGCTTCATCGCTAAACAAAATTCGCTTATGAAAATCGGAATCAACGGCAATCTTGTTTTGGGCCCATTCACCGAATCTACGCCTTGTTAGGTGATCGTGTGGCTTCAATTCTTCCACGAGTTGGATTTTGTAAGCACGTAAACCAAGATCTTTAAGCAAAATCTTCCACAAAGTGAATGGACACATATCCAATTCCTGTGCACGATGGCGGATAGACTGATTCGGGTCTTCCTCTACGTTACGCTCTACAGCAGCAATGACTTCTTCTGTACGCACTGTACGACGTCTCTGTGGATGCGTATTATCATTTAGAGTAAACGTGGTGCGAAAACGTTCCATAGTTAATCGAATTAATTGCTCTGATGGACGATTATGTTGACCGTAAAATGGACGTAGTGCGCGATACGTATTTCGAACAGAACCATGATTTTATAAATAAATTTGCACAATTTGGAAGCGTTGTTCAGGCGTCAGTCTATTCATGTTGAAATGCCAAACCAAACTAAACATAAATCACTTGACAGCTGACAAAATGGGCGCCAGTTAAAAAAGTGTTGCCAACTTAAAGTTTTATACCTCTATAAAAACACCCTTTATATATATATATATATATATATATATATATATATATATATATATATATATATATATATATATATATATATATATATATATTAATTATAAACATCTAATAATAAAATAAACATAAGGAACTTCAGTTATTATAACTATTTTTTCATGTCTTGGTGCGCTGCATCAGTTTTTTTTTTATTTTAATACTTTCCATATTTTTTTTCATACGATATAAAGTACTGAACGTGATACTTGATTTTCAAAGTTAATAAACTTTCCACTGCAGAAAACGGCATTTTACGCCATATTTGATGTTACTTTTTAAAGTTAGGTGACGCTCCTTGAAAAAAAGTCGATATAACTTCTTAAAGAACTACTCTTCCCCTTTAAAAAGGGTTTTTAATGTCCCAGGTATCTTATTCCTCGTCGAGATATTTATTGTTAAAAATATATTTCGTTAGCTTATCTGCTGAAAATTCAGTTTTTATGTAGTTTATTCCTGCAAAGCTTCTTGTCGGAAAGGATATTGTATTATGAGAGATTAAATTTTAAACATTTTTTTCGTATTTGATTAATTAGTAAAGGTTACTTAATCATACCAATTTTCTTTGAAAGGATTTATTAAAAGTTGTTATGATGAATTTTTACAGACTTTTAAAACCTACCGTTGGAAAACTAAATAAAAGAATTGACTAAAAAAATCCTTATGTTTGAATAACAAACGAGATGTTAAAATTGTAATAAAAAAGTAAGTGCGCCATCAAATCCAGGAGTTCTACACGATCTGCTTCCCTTCTTAATGAATAAAGTTATCTTGCTCGGCGCATTCACCAAAAAGCATGCACACAACTGTAAGGATTTATAAAGGGTGTTATTTATAGAGGTATAGAACTTTTAAATGGAATAAAACAAAGATGAATTTTTTAAATTGACATGAAATTTACTTTATTCGAAAGATAACCTTCTGGCATTATAATTTAAATATGACTTCTGGCATATGACCGCCACGGCTGGCTCGGACGTAGTCTAATCTGGAGGTCCAATTTTCGATGACTTTTTTGAACATTTGTGGCCGTATATCGGCAATAACGAGGCGAATGTTGTCCTCCAAGTGATCAATCGTTTCGGGCTTATCGGCGTAGACTAGCGACTTCACATATCCCCACAGAAAATAGTCTAGCGGCGTTAAGTCGCACGATCTTGAAGGCCAATTCACGGTCCGAAACGTGAAACTATGCGGTTACCAAACGTTTCCTTCAATAAATCAATTGTGGCACGAGCTGTGTGACATGTTGCACCGTCTTGTTGAAACCACAGCTCCTCCAGATCATGGTTGTTCAATTGATGAACGAAAAAGTCAGTAATCATGGCTCTATAGCAGTCACCATTGACTATAACGTTCTGACCAGCATCGTTTTTAAAGAAGTACGGACCAATGATTCCACCAGCCCATAAAGCACACCAAACAGTCAGTTTTTCTGGATGTAACGGTGTCTCAACATACACTTGAGGATTATCATCACTCCAAATACGCAGTTTTGTTTATTGACGTATCCATTCAAACAAAAGTGAGCCTCATCGCTAAACAAAATTCGCTTATGAAAATCGGGATCAACGGCAATCTTGTTTTGGGCCCATTCACCGAATCTACGTCTTGCTAGGTGATCGTGTGGCTTCAATTCTTGCACGAGTTGGATTTTGTAAGCACGCAAACCAAGATCTTTCCGCAAAATCTTCCATAAAGTGAATGGACACATATCCAGTTCCTGTGCACGATGGCGGATAGATTGATTCGGGTCTTCCCCTACGCTACGCTCTACAGCAGCAATGACTTTTTCTGTACGCACTGTACGACGTCTCTGTGGATGTGTATTATCATTTAGAGTAAACGTGGTGCGAAAAAGTTCCATAGTTAATCGAATTAATTGCTCTGATGGACGATTATGTTGACCGTAAAATAGACGTAGTGCGCGATACGTATTTCGAACAGAACCATGATTTTCAAAATAAATTTGCACAATTTGGAAGCGTTGTTCAGGCGTCAATCTATTCATGTTGAAATGCCAAACCAAACTAAACATAAATCACTTGACAGCTAACAAAATGGCCGCCAGTTAAAAAAATGTTGCCAACTTTTTATACCTCTATAAAAAAACACCCTTTATTTCTGGAATGAGACGACTAAATAAAAAATATTATATATTATATTTAATTGCGTTTTTAAAGATTTATTCAATGGTATCCCACTCGATTAAATAAATAAAAAGGACGAAATTAAATTTTTAATATTATTTTATATCTTCTAAACTAGTGGATATAATAATTTTCATTGTATATATTTAGCAGAAGTATTTATATCAATTTTTTTTAGATTTTTAAAATACACGATACGAAAAATAGAAAGGGGGGAAGGGGAATTTAAAAAACTAATTTGGAGCCATCTCACGAATAAAGGATCTATATCTATATATATATATATATATATATATATATATATATATATATATATATATATATATATATATATATATATGTATATATATATAGGTTTCCAATTTTGCCTCAGATTTGTTTTTAGGTTAATAGAAGGCCTGTTCATTGCAAAAATATTAAAAAGTGATGAAGTTATTCATACATCTGTGACATACGAACCGACGGAACTAAAAGAGTTCGTATGACAACCTAAAAATCTACTAACATTTTTTATAAATAAAATTCTTCAAATGAAATTACTTTTATTATTTAGTATAATCATGATGATGAACAATCAATATTTAATTTAATTTAATAAAAGTTATTTATGCCAATTTTGGCTCATGGCAATATTTGAGTTAAAAATTAAAACAAAAATTTCTCTTATAACGTCAATATTCCAACAATTAAGTTTCTTACTCGGCTGTATCAATTTTTGAGGATTGCCCAACCAATAGTTGAGTTTATTTGAACGTTTTAAGACTTTAGCAGACTACTCAAGGCGTCTCTTGGAGTTGCAAGGAATGCACTGTACTAGGACACTAGATACTTATACTTTTATTTCTCAAACTTAATAAATTTCTGAAAAGAAGTATAAATAATCTAAATATGGGCGCGAAATCCACATGTTTAAGGGCTTAATGTTACAAAAATCAGCTGACTTGTCAACTTTCATCGGATCTTAATAATTTGTTTTTTAAAATAGTAGTATGTACTTCTCAGCGGCAGGTCGTGGGTATTAGAACTGAGGAGGCTAAATGTAACGTGAGTTGAGGTAAACCCTACTTAATCAAAAAACTCAACTTTATGCAAGCGGTGCATGATTTCATCTTGCCAATTGAAAATTGAGAAGCACTTGAAATATTTGTCGTTTTATCTATCTGCCAAGCAAAAAAATGTGTGTTCCCGCACTTTCTAGTTTATCGGTACTTTTAAAATAAATGAAACGGTATCTATTAAATTATTTTTATCATTTTCGAGGTACTAGAAAGAACATGGGTCCCCAAAAATAAATTGGCATCGTATTTCGCTAACAGCGCTAACAATTCCTTGTAATTTTTAAGGTTAAATGGTTAATATTGTTCATCGTATTCACGAAATCATGACAAGATGAAAATGCTGTTATGTCAATAAGCTTTTTTAGATTGACACGATTTTCCCTAATCTGATTATTATGTGATTTTGGGGCATCTTTTCTGACGCTATCTAAGACAACGGTAACGCTTCGTCTATTGAAAAAACCCAATTTTCAGGAAGAGGTAATATGTTCCTTTGACTTTGAATGCCGCTCGACACAACGGGGTAAAATTTTAATATTAGCAAATTTTGTTTTTGGACAAAGTTGTGTATCGGAAATAATAAACATGGCTAACAAAATAATTTATTTTATTTGCTGGATCCACGGTTCTGACGAATGTCAAACGATTTTAGAGTAATTACATAAAGCTGTGGTTTCCCTACACTCTTCGCAATATTGGATTTAGTTTATACATTTAACGAGCTAAAATTAATATTGGCCAATTAGTCAACTATATCGCTACACTCCTCTTTGCTTATTTTCTGACTGTAAGGAAACTCAAACCATCAAAAACAAATTACTACAAAACAAGCCTAACTTCAAATACAAAACCCGAAAACCGGTAAAATTAATTAGATTTTAAGACATACATACAAAAAAGGACCACCCGCTTCGATAACAACGTGTAACTCTTAAAGGAGGCTGCCTTCCTTTGACACCTAAAAATCTTCTGTGTTTATGAATACCCTGAGTACGTCGTAGCGCGATATAAAATGTTATATAAAATAATAGTATGGTTTAGTTATCGTCGTACAAAATAACTTATTAACTTGTTAATAGAGTAGAGATGGCGGCATTAAGTTCTTTGGTAATTATAATATTTTTATTCTCGCTTTAGAATTTAATTTAAAAAAAAAAGTTAAAAAGTCTATTATTTAAAAATAATTAGACAATTTTTATTCTCGCTTTAGGTTAATTTCTTTAAAAACGTATTGAGATGTTTAGTCTCTCTTGCCTCCTCTAAGGAGGTGCCACTGATACGTCTGTTTTTCCAAGTTGATGCGGAAATTTTGAAATAATTAAATTTAACCTCAAAATATGTTAAAGACTTTAATTACATCACGAAAAGGTTTCAGAAACGAAACCTTCCGTATTTATATATTGGTAAAATCAAATATTAAGAACTCACTTACCTTAACCCAAGGTCAATTGACTCATTTACTAAGATCTAGGAAAACAAACCAGATGAAAACTCTTATCAGTAAGGTTTTGAGTCGAAGATTTTCATCACGCGGCTAAAATTTTCATTTAAAATGACCGTTAGATATAGCAGAATCACCCGGAATCTTGACAGAATAGCAGAAACTGACAATATAGTAACTAGCTGGAAGCACATAAAGGAAAGCATCAGAGAAGCAAACGGAAGTGTATTGGGCCCCAAACCAAAACCCAGCCGACATCCCTGGTTTGATAATGAGTGCAAAAATCTTGATGCCATCAAAACAGAGGCACGAATTAAAATGATTCATAACCCATCAGAGCAGACAACAATTAGGTTTAACGAACTAAGAACACAGCTACGTAAATTGATCAGGAAAAAGAAAAAAGAACATGAGACAGAAAAAGTACTTAACTTACAGGCTGATTTTTAGAACGGCAATACTAAGAGGTTCTATAAGGAAGTGGGGAGGCATAAAAAGGGATTCCGCCCAAGAAGTGCCACAATGCTAAAGCTTAACGATGGCACAATCACCGCATCAAAAGTGGAGGTACTGGACAGGTGGAAGTGCTACTTTGATGAACTACTAAACGTGCCGACGCAGGAAGAACCTGAAGCTACAGTATTCGCTACGGCAGAGGTTAATATCCCACCTTCATCCATGGAAGAGATCATTAGAGCCATTAAGAAGCTCAAAAATAAGAGAACGGCAGGTCGAGATAATATCTTGGCAGAAAGTCTGAAACATGGAGGGAACGATCTAATCACACAAATACATAATCTCGTGAAACAAATTTGGAATGAAGAAATCATTCCTGATGAATGGAAAGAAGGGGTAATAATTCCACTCCACAAAAAAGGGAACCAAATGCAATGTAAAAATTGCCGAGGTATTGCTTTACTAAGCCACGCCTATAAATTATTCTCCAGCATTCTCCTTCAACGTCTCTCTCCGTATACCGAGGAGATTATCGGAGACTACCAATGTGGCTTTCGAAGCGGAAGATCAACAGTTCCAGCTGTTCACTATCGGACAGATGCTAGAGAAATGTTGGGAATTTAACAAAAACTTACATACCTTGTTCATAGATTTCGAGCAAGCATATGACAGTGTTATTAGGATACGTTTGTGGGAAGCTATGGAAGAATTTGGAATCCCGCACAAGCTGATTAGACTGTGTAGAGCGTGCCAGGAGGAGGCAAAAAGCTGTGTCGAAATTGAAGGAGAGTGTAGCCAAACATTTTCTATCAACAGAGGATTAAAACAGGAAGATGCTTTGTCACCAGTACTGTTTAACCTTGCACTGGAGAAAGCCGTAAGAACAGTATCAGTTGACGCGGAGGTTTTTGGGCCAAGTGGCCCTAAACTTATTTTGGCCTACGCGGATGATAGGAGAAAGCACAGTCAGTGTGAAGGAAACCTTCATAAAGATAGAAAAAGAAGCTCAGAGAATAGGGTTCCGAATAAATGAAGGAAATACCAAATACATGCATGTCTCCCGCAATCCCGCCCGAGACAGAATCAGGCAGAACGTCACCATGGATGACTATAATTTTGAGCATGTGCGAGTTTTCAAGTACCTGGACGCAGTGATAGCGGCAAACAATAATATGCAGGAAGAGGTTAAACAGCGCATCACACAAGCAAATAAATGTACATTTGCGATACAAACCTTGCTTAAGTCAAAATTTATCACTAGAAAGGCAAAAACCGAAATTTATCGAACAATAATACGACCAGTAGCAATCTACGCCAGTGAAACATGGACCCTGACAGTCCACGATACGGAGCTGCTAAGAATGTTTGAGAGAAAAATCCTGCGCATAATATATGACCCATACCGAGACCTTGAAACAGGCCGTCACATAATGAGGAGCAACATAGAGCTTGCGCAAATATATCAAAACCCTGACATCATTCAAAAAATAAAGTCCAGAAGATTACGATGGGCAAGTCATATACAAAGGAGTCAAAACGATCGAATAATAAAACGGGTATGGGAGGAAGCACCACAAGGAAAAAGACCACTGGGAAAACCTAGGCTTAGATGGAGAGATAATATCTACAAGGATCTAGCTATCCTTGAAGTTGACCAGCGAGAATGGAGGGAGCTGGTACAAGACCGTTCTAGGTGGAGGGAGATAGTCGAAGCAGCCAAGACCCACCCTGGATTGTAGTGCTACGGAGTCAGTCAGTCAGTCAGTTAGATATAGCCATAGACAAGTTTCCTCTCGCTTACAAAGAAACAGAAAAATAATATCTCTCCTTTTATGGGTCGAGCTAAAAGCACGATATGCGCGATACCCCTCACTTAACCCATTAAAAATGGTGGATTGTGGCGGACAGGACTCTTAGTACCGCCCATAGAAAGAGAGGTACTAGTGACCTATTTCGCACTGTCTCTTTCTAAGCGACAGCCAAATCGCTTCTATAGGTTCCGCGGTCTGTACCTTTATATGCTTATAGACATAGCGGAGTGCATCTAATCTTAAATTATTGTCGGAAACTTCGTTCAACAACACCTGTTTCTTTGTTACTTCACATGATTATGAACACCTAACAGCAGAGACTTACAAACTGAGTATTGTACATTACTAATTGTCAAACGTCAATACACAAGGTTGTAGAAGTGTTTTCTTAACTTGCGGTATAACTTTTCCCTTGATTCGGCAGAGTGACTAAAGCTGACATGCAAAAGGAAATTATATAATCATACCAAACCTCAAATTATAGCCAAAAATATTGCATAGCTAGACAAAATAAATATTACTCGAGCATTCTGTCTGAATTCGATTAGTAATGGAAAAAAATGTTTATTAAATTCTCCTAACCTTGAACAAATAACTGAAAAGTAACAGGCAGCTCAATCCTACGCTATGTTTTTTGAAAATCGTTCGGATACATTGACTATGTTTTCTTGGTACAATTTTTCTTCAATATATTAAATCATACAGGGTGACTCGAAAGAAGATATGTTATAATCTAGATTAATTTGTCAAATAGTAACCCCCAATTTTTTGTACACATTTGAACTCCTTGTAAAATCCTGAACATTTTTTTCTATTACATGTCCTATACTTAAATGTAACGATTTATCGACAGTTAAAACTCGAAATGAAATAACAACACTTAATTTATCATTTTATTAAACATTGAAAATGCCTATTAGTTAACTGGTAATAACCTAAGTAAATTATAAATTCATTCTGAAAATATATGAATAGATACTTTTAAAAAGTTGATGCTGGTAGCTGTTACTATGTGGTAGTTAATCATCTTCGGGAAATGTTTAAAAGGAACTACTATGTTTTATACCACTAAATTTATTAAGAAAACAGTGACTGCAGTTTCAACTCACAGAGTCATTTTCAAACTGAATTACAAAGATAGACTAAATATTCAGTACAGAAACATGAGAAAATTTAACAATAAATAAAAACTACCTGAGAAATTACATTATTACAAAGGGGAGGTACTAAATTTTGGGAACTAATTATTATTTGGCGACAACAAATAACGGGGAAAACCCAAGTTCTGTCTGGTCATTAAGCAAATTTACATTTTTATTTTTACTATGTTTATATATTTCTAAAGATTCAAGAATATTTAACTTTTGGCCCTTTGTTGAATAATGTAATATGTCAGTGTTGCTTAAATCAGGAAAACGGGTGGCTGTGTTCTAAGCAATGGTTGGCAAAGCTCGAGTTTGTTTTTTGTAGTCTATATGATCGGTGGTGTTCTGAAAAGCGAGTTTTAAAGCTTCTACCACTTTGTCCAATATACAAGCCATCACACTCTGGACATTTTAACTTATAAACTCCTGATTTATCAAATTTATTAATTTTATCTTTAGCATTGTAAAGGATAGTGGGCAGATTGTGTTGAGATTTAAAAGCTACTTTTATGTTATGTTTGGAAAGAGTATCAGCTATGTTTTCTGATAGGGTACCACAGTATGACAAAGATATATAAGATGAACTATCTTTATCATTTTTTATTTTGGATATATTGAATTAAAAGCTAGTTGTTTTTGTTTTTTAGTTATTAATTTATTTATGGTTTGTTGGGAGAAATTGTTTGATATTGCAATCCTTTCAACGATATTTAGTTCCTCTTGAAGATCTTCTTCAGAGAGAGGCAAAGAGAATGTTCTATGTATTATTGAATTGTATGCAGCCATTTTGTGTTGTAAGGGGTGAAAAAGTCATTAGATATAGTATTACCTGTAAACGTTGGTTTTCTAAAAATGCTAAAATTACACTGATTATCATATCTCACCTCAATAATCAGTGTAATTTTAAAATTTTTAGACAACCAACGTTTACAGGTAATACTATATCTAATGACTCTTTTCACCCCTTACAACATAAAATGGCTCCATACAATTCAATGATACATAGAGCATTCTCTTTGCCTCTCTCTGAAGAAGATCTTCAAGAGGACCTAAATATCATTAAAAGGATTGCAATATCAAACAATTTCTCCCAACAAACCATAAAGAAATTAATAACTAAAAAACAAAAACAACTAGCTTTTAATTCAATATATCCCAAAAAAAAATGATAAAGATAGTTCATCTTACATATCTTTGTCATACTGTGGTACCCTATCAGAAAACATAGTTAATACTCTTTCCAAACATAACTTAAAGGTAGCCTTTAAATCTCAACACAATCTGTCCACTATCCTGTACAATGCTAAAGATAAAATTAATAAATTTGATAAATCAGGAGTTTAAAAGTTAAAATGTTCAGAGTGTGATAGCTTGTACATTGGACAAAGTGGTAGAAGCTTGAAAACTCGCTTTTCAGAACACCACCTATTATATAGACTACAAAAAACAGACTCGAGCTTTGCCAACCATTGCTTAGAACACAGCCACAGTTTTCCTGATTTAAGCAACACTGACATATTACATTATTCAACAAAGGGCCAAAAGTTAAATATTCTTGAATCTTTAGAAATATATAAACATATTAAAAATAAAAATGTAAATTTGCTTAATGACCAGAAAGAACTTGGGTTTTCCCCGTTATTTGTTGTCGCCAAATAATAATTAGTTCTCAAAATTTAGTACCTCCCCTTTGTAATAATGTAATTTCTCAAGTAGTTTTTATTTATTGTTAAATTTTCTCATGTTTCTGTATTGAATACTTAGTCTACCTTTGTAATTCAGTTTGAAAATGACTGTGTGAGTTGAAACTGCAGTCACTGTTTTCTTAATAAATTTAGTGGTATAAAACATAGTAGTTCCTTTTAAGCATTTCCCGAATAGATATTTTTGTAATAATTAACCGTATTTCTTGGATATTCCGATTCGTTAAGCCGTCTGTGTCAGTTGGCTTGGTTTGGAAAACTTTAACTTTAAGGTAACCCCACAAAAAGAAGTCAAGAGGATCTAAGTCTGGAGGTCTTGGCGGCAACTCAATAGGTCCCCTTCTTACCTGTGAAATTGGGGAAGATATACATTTTCGTTAAAATAATTGACACACTTCTGCTTGGGCTCTTACCCCATTGCCACATCCTGTCATCATAAAGATTTCTACTCTCGTATGCCTCAGTAACTTTTATTTCCATTTAAAATTAACTCAAAGTAACAATTTTACAAAATGTGACAGAAAGCAGGAGTTACAAACACAGTTACATTTAGGTATAAAACAAGTAATAGAAAAAGTGTGTAAAATTTTGTAGGGACTCTAAAAGTGTACAAAAAATTGAGGTCTCTATTTAAAAATCAAAGTTGATAATAGCACAGCTTCTTTTGAGGCACCTCGTAAAATTAAATATATTGAAAAACATTCGTACAAAAGAAAAACAAAGTCGACGTGTCAGGCAGATTTTTCGAAAAACTCAGCTGTTTTAAATTTTGAATTTATTCAAGACATTACAATCTTATTGTATAATAAGACCATAGACATATAAGGTATAATATAGACCGCGGATCCTATAGAAGCGTGTTTGTTCTCGCTTAGAAACAGACAGAGGGAGATAGATAAGTAGTATTTCTTTGTCTTTAAGACTTGATAAATACATTAAATAATCTTTGAATTGAAATCTCTGCTTCCCTAGTTGTTCACGATTTACGTATTATTATTATTTTCTCTTCTTTTGTTCCTTTATTTCAAACCGTTGAAACAAATAAGTGGGATGGATTCGCGCAGTTTCCTGTAATAATTTAAGGTGAGGTTCATGACTTCTGCAACTTTGTTACGTCTAATGACTACACAGATCTACAAAGTTCTGTTGTTGGGCAACTGGAAGTCTTTTCCCAAGAAATTTGCTGCGTAGAATGCTAATTCAAGGTCAGAATGAGCCACGAATTTCAAAAAATAAAATGGATGACAGAGTGAATTGAGTTGCCAGACAAAAAATTGCCATTAAAACCTTTGTCCTGTCCCCGGATTAAATTTATTTTATATTACTTGACAACCAAGTAATATAGACCAAACCATCAGTTCTTAGGAGTGTAATACGTAAAAAAAAGGGGATATCAAGAAAAACAGCCACTCATATGTACAAAACAATGTACCGACATCAAATGGAATACGTGCCCCTATATACAGTTATTGCAGAAAGCCAGCACTGATAAACCTTGAGAAGGTGGAAACAGCAGCTCTACGTAGTATGACTAAAATCCATCATCCTGTCAATCCACTACCTAAACCATCCAAACAATTATTGTATGAATTCAATAAACATCCAACCTCCTACTGCAAGACTTCCTATCCTGACAACTAAGTTTGAAAGAAATCCTGAACCTTGACCAATCATAGATGAACTGTGTAAGACCAGGGATCGAAACCACAGGCCAGCCAGAAGACATCCATTAACGATACTGGCAGATCTTACATTTAACCTTCAATATACTTTTTTTTATTCAGATTTGTAGAGGCTTGAAGATCAAATGTACCATAAATAAGGTTTTTATTCTGAAGGACCTTGTCCATTGGCCTATAGGATTCATATTTATATGTCCTAATAAATTATAATCATAAAAATAATTTCTTAAGTGTAGTGTAGTATAATGTTTAACACAGCCAAATTAAGTGAAATTTTGTAGTTAACATTATTTAAATATAAAATTTGTTACTTATTTAAATAAAAGTTTCAAATATCTTATAAATTGTTATTTCTCAAATTATCTTAGAATTAACTGTTTAAAAGTAAGATACTCGGCTGTTATGAACATATGGACACAAGTATTTATGTTAAATCCATAATGAGAATTAGCTGTAGTAAAACACTTTTAAATAGCACGCTCATACTATTAAGATATGAATAGAATCTCCTGTAATAATTTTTTATGTCCATAATTTTAAATTTAATGGAGATTTGCGACGCACATTCAACTTTCTAAGGATATTTTAATAAAAAATTTGAAAATATTAAAACTAACGGGATACCACCTAATTAACATTTCAACTGTTTTTTCAAAAAATAAAAACTTTGGCGAAACGGTTCTTCAACATATTGCGTTTTATTTTGAGCAACCGAAAATATAATAATTTTTTTTTATCCTATTTATTTTTACGACCAACCAATACTATTGCAGATATCCAGATATTATAAATCAATTGGCACGAATTGGATCAGTCAAGGGAGTTTATAACATAATGCTGTCATTTTATCTCTTTCTACTATCCATTTTGTTCAACTACATATGTCGATACAAATTCGGAAAGCTATGCGAATTGCTTCTACCGTTGTCAGTTAAATATTATATTTAGCCCGTATAATTTTCCTACGGCAACAACGTATTCACTGTTGTTATAGGTGAACTTTCCCCAATATGGCGGATAGCATGGTCCGGACATTTGCAGTTCATTTCACGATCAGTACAGTTACTTTATATGTGCGTGGAAAGGGCCCATCACCTTAGGATTTTGAGATATTTAAAGTTATGTATTCGAAAAGTGTTTTTTTTTTGGGTACTTTTGAGGTTATGTATAGGGTACCAGAAATTTTTTTTGGTCTTTTTTCTAGTTGCATCATTTAGTACTACTCTTGCCTTTCAAAAGAAGCTATTGAGCGGTCACCTATGATTTTTTTTTGCAAAGTTACGGCCATTTTAAATTATAAAATATATCTCAAGAACATCATGAGCATTCACATTAAGCCTTTGAGGCATACCTTTTTCTACTGTATACATTCCAAGATGGTCAATTCAAAATGGCGCAACAAAAAAATTATATTTGTATCTAAAAAATTTTACTTGGGGATTTTCGTAGTCACTGATTACAAATATTATGTAAGAAAATAGAAATCTTGATTTTTAAGATAATGAATTCAAAATGGTCTAATGATATTTGCAAGAAATGATATTGGTCTCTAAAAACCTACTAACCTATATTTAAAATGGCTCTAACTTTACAAGAAAAAAACGTAAGTGAACACTCAATAGTTTTTTTGAGGCCTAAAAGTAGTATTAAATAATGCAACTAGAATAAAAGACTGCACCTAACCTCAAAAGTAGTAAAAAAAATATTTTTCGAGTAGATAAATTTAAATATTTCAAAATTCTGACGTGATGGGCCAATTCTGACCTCGGAATCGGATTCTACGCAGAAAATTACTTCGGTAATAAACCCCAGCTGCCCAACAAAAATCATGACCCCATTTTTTGAAGACCTGTGTTATAAGTAAAATGAAAATCATTATCATGGGAAAAAATATTAAACTAAACCTCACTTATAGCGCTTTTATCCATTTTTATTCGTAGAGTTTGGTAAATGAATCAAATAACCTTGGGCTAAGGTTAGGTGAGTTTCTAATGATCAATTTTCATGATTTGATGGATTCTAATGACCTATACTTCATTTGTATGACTTTTTATGTATTTTTCCAGATTATTTTGAGATTAAAGATTAAATTTAAATATTTTAGAATCCCCGTACATACTCGGTATAATAGACTTGTTAGTTTTATTTTAAAAAAATAATCAAGATCCGATGAAAATTGAGGGGTCAGTTGTCACATTTTGGAGGGTTGTGCACTGCTGACAGCTCTACAAGTTAAAATGATTTAGAATTATTTACAAAATACTAACCTCAAAAAGCAACTTAAAAACATAATTAATTTCAAAATGTAGGAAGTAAAAGGCTAACAAGAACAGCTTCATTAGAAGAAATATATACCCAGAAAAGGAAGTACAAAAAGCGTAAAAATGAAGTAAGAAGAAAAAGCGAGCAAATACCTAGAGACATTGGATTACAGAGAAAAAGCTCATCGAGAAAACTTAGAAAAAAGCATAGTACTCATAGTAGAGCTAGCAGGTGTAGTTTTGTTTATACAGGGGATGTTGAAAAGGGGCTCTATGAAGTGAAGTAAGTAAAAATACACTCCAAATAACTGATGAACAATTGTCGTTAATTTAATTACAATCTATTAAAATTTAGATAAAATTCTGTACTCTAATATAGATTATTCGAAAAAAGTAACACCTTTTAGTGATTCCATTAATAAGAATGATACGTCATTATCAAAGAAATCTTGTCTTGTCTTTTTTTTTATGATAGATAGAAAAAATCTATTGCCACATGATAATCTTTCTCCTTTTTAGCCAGAGATATTGCATTGTAAGTTATCATATTTATTGATACAATGCAAAAATACTTCCTTTATATTTCAACATGTTGCATCTAATGTTTATCGTAAGATTAATGAGCAAGTTAAACTGAAAAATGCATTTAATATATTTTTGTTTCCAAAAATATCGCAAATGTTACGTTAACAATCAAACGCATCTAGATCAAATTGTTTTCTAAGGAATCTTTTGTTGTAATATTTTCAATAATATTTTTAACCTCATTTCGATAACATGACGCAAAGTACATAAACACTTATTGCAAAACCCTTTTTAATAATTATTGTTTGTAGATTTTACGCATATTTTTGTTTTAAATCCGCAATTTGTCTTGTTGTTCTGAAAAAGGAAAATATAAAATAAACTCATCGACTCACGTGATTTAAGCGGTGTTTGTCATTATTGGCATTTAAGATGGTTACTTTTGAAACAGTCTGACCTACTTACAAAAACATCTCCCACCATATGCATAAATAAATCTCTGAAAAAAAAAGTAAGGTTATGTGTTTTTCCAAGATATAACCATAGATATAATATAAAGAATACTAGACTGCGGATCCTATAGAAGCCCGCTGGCTCTCGCTCACAAAAAGACAGAGTTTTTACTTTTTTGGGTTTCGGTCATATTATTACTTTATAAAAAAATTAACACATGTTTTTTTCTGACGTTTCGGTTTATTTTATTGATTAAACAATCTTCAGAGAATTACTGTAAATATGAAAAGGAATATATAAATTTATGCTATATAAACTGAAAATTTTACTTTCTTACTTAATGTTAACAGGTGGTTCACTTGAAAAACTTACATTTAACTATTTTATTACTTTAATACAATATAATTAAACACTTCTTATTTAATATAAATATAAATATAGAAAACTATTATTTTTTGATGCATTTTTTTATTCCACATCTGGTTTGTTGTGCTTTTGACAGAGTACTACCAAAGGGTTTGAAAGTTACTGGACCATCTGCAATTTTATTGTCCTATTAGATTCGTATATACATTACTCAGTGATCCATTTATAAGATCAATTGCTTAGATTGCAACCAAACATATGTCGGTCAAACCAAACAGTATTTAAAAAATAGAATACAAAATCACAAATACAGCATTAGACATCACAATAACGGTAATAAAACCGCCTTAGCCAAACATGCAATTGATAACATGCACAACATCGATTTTAACAACGTGGAGATTTTAGACAAAGAAATTAATTACAAAAAAAGAACAATTAAAGAAATGATCCATATTAAAAGAACACCCGGTACAATGAATTTCAGAACGGATACAAATGACCTGAGTAATGTATATACGAATCTAATAGGACAATAAAATTGCAGATGGTCCAGAAACTTTCAAACCCTTTGGTAGTACTCTGTCAAAAGCACAACAAACCAGATGTGGAATAAAAAAATGCATCAAAAAATAATAGTTTTCTATATTTATATTTATATTAAATAAGAAGTGTTTAATTATATTGTATTAAAGTAATAAAATAGTTAAATGTAAGTTTTTCAAGTGAACCACCTGTTAACATTAGGTAAGAAAGTAAAATTTTCAGTTTATATAGCATAAATTTACATATTCCTTTTCATATTTACAGTAATTCTCTGAAGATGGTTTAATCAATAAAATAAACCGAAACGTCAGAAAAAAACAAGTGTTAATTTTTTTATAAAGTAATAATATGACCGAAACCCAAAAAAGTAAAAACTAATTAATTACTACACGGTCAACAAATAGAAACAAAAAAGACAGAGTGTTTTCGATGAATAATACCTCTCTTTCTATTCTATGGAATAAAAAGGGAAATACTACTCACTAAATGGATTCTGTCTCTTTTTAAACCGTGAGGCAATGTACTTCTTGTAGGATCCGCGGTCTGTGAATGTCCGTGAATACAACACATGCAATTTGTAAACAATTCTTACCTATTTTCGTAATTGTTTATTTTTAAAATGTATTCTTTAAAATAAGTGTCAAAATAATTACGTGTTTCATTAAAAAATCTGTTTAATTTAAAATCTCTGGTCTATCAATCGAGCATAATTAAGTTACAACGTTATCAACCAGATTCACTAAGATGGTTTAAGGTTTAGACCCGACGGGAGCGGATCCAAGGGGAGGGAGCGTTCGGGCCATGATAAGCACCCCAACAGCACTCCCTTGATATAATAGTTATCACTGAGGCGAGTTAGGGACACAGAGGCTGAAACAAAACAAGATCTGGTTGACTGGATCTACTCCCCGACATACTAGCTTCGCAGACATAGTAACGAACTCACTGTTAAAGATAATGCCAAACTTTGATCGCATCTACACCATTCAGACTGACTGAAAGGCCGGATATGATCAATCGCTAAGTCATCCAGGACACTGTTTGGTTTACAGACGAGTCCAAACCTTACCATGGTACAGGATCCGGAATACAAGGAGCTACACCCAGGCCTAACATAAGTATGGCACTGGAATAGTACATCATGGTTTTCTAGGCATAAATGCATGCTTTTTATACCGATTTTCGTGAGAATCTGACTAAGGGCTACAGGGGCAGGACTGTTCACCTTTTCACCAACAGTCAGACGGCACTAAAAGCATTGCATGTCATCAGATAACACCAAAATAGGTCTGGGATTATCTTTAAAATCTTATCGTTTTGTCTAAACTCAACAAAGTTACTCTTACGTGAGAAGCAGACACACTTGCATAACAAGGTTCTGCTACCACATTTATTGGACAGGAACCAGTATTTAACATTATTAAAGTTGCTGTTTGTAGGTGGTTGTTTTGATGGATAACCATCAACACCAAACCCACTGAAACCACGTTGCCGGTCACAGATACATAGAACTATTAGGGAGCAAATGATCTGGCAAATTAAGCCGAGGAATTCTGCGTTGAAGCAGATAATAGATTAGGCTCGTGACAGAACTAATAACCAGCCACTAAAACTTAAAGAAACATCTATACACAATGGGGATTTATATTAAAGAACGAACATATGGACTACGTGATAAAAAAAAAAGGTGAAACGGTCTCACACATCATCTTCGAATGTAGGGCTCTAACCTACTTGAAACATCTTCACCTAGAGGACAAACAAGTGAATAGCTTACTAAACCTGATTAAGGCAGCCAACCTATTCATATAGAATACATATATCAGGCGAAACGTTAAGTGACTAGGCTGCAGTGTAAGGATCTCTCAACCTTAACCTGCTATGGAATTCAGTGGATCAATCATAGACTCCTGCAAACAGGATATCCTGGGTAGCGTTGACCGTTCTATCTACAATCATACTGCTGTCCCATATTAATCTGTACCTATTTTAAATACTTATAAAAAATTATTACAAAGACAGTGGTTCGAAGTCTGGATGTTCCTCTTCTCTCTTGCACCTTTAGTTCCAAACAGCTACAGATAATTCAAGTTTACCAAAACCATAACTCAAGACTTCAGGACTCAGACAATGTTGCTAATTAGCTGGATAGATAATGTATCTTGCTTTGAGGCTTTCACAACAGCGCGACCGCGAGTTTAGTCGCGTGAAGATTTTTAATTAAATTAAACAATCAGGTTTCTCAAAACACCTAAATCTATTAACAAAAATAAATAGGAAACGGAATTATTTACAATTAGAAACTTAAAATTAGTAATAAATAACAATATCAAGGTAACTAACGTAACTGCTCTTAATGACCGTTCTATTAATTAAAATCCAAACCTAATTCTGAAAAACATGTTTAAATAGCTTACTAAAACATTAAACAAAGAAAATAATAAAAACGCGGAAAAAACAGCTATTTATATTACTTAAACAAACAGTATTAAAATAGCTAAATTCTTGAGTAAAATAACACAAGATATTCCCATAACTTCCCAAATTAAATGAAAAACAAAACAAAACAATGAAAACCTTCATTCCCGCCGAATATATACGACACGTAATTTTCTAAGACACTGTTATTAAAACCGTCTAACGACTTTAACGAATTTCAGAATGTAACTGAAGTTTATTATTTCTTAAAAGGCCAAACTTGTATTCCCTCGGCACCCCGCGGATCCCGATAGCACCCTTATCACCCTATGGAACCCGGTAAACGTCATTTTGATACATAAAATGTTTAGAGCATTAGCCATTCTATACCTAATACTTAATTCCCGAATTGATCTCTGAGGGTCATAATCTTATATTATTTTATACAAAAGGGTTAATATAACTATTATATGTCTTTTTATACCTAAAGGAATAAGATAGCATGTATAAAAAAACCTGAATGCCTTCTATGTTTATTTATATTGCTAGTATTTATATCATTCTTTCTTGAAATCAGAAAAAAACAGCCGCTATATTAATTCCTTTCACAGGTCAAACGTTATATTACAGTATAATGAGTTTATTTGATTATTCTTTTGTTTCCTAATAATGGGAAACTCGTGCATATACCATATATTAAAATCTGCCTCGGCATTTATCTCTTAGGTTTTAATTACATAACCAGAGTAGGATTTCTTCGGCAAATTTATATACAAATCTTAAAGGAGGGTTCCGTCTCTTAGTTTATATCATAATAAATACTGAGTTTATATATTAAAAAAAACATTTAAACAACTCAAAGATAATAAAATTGAAATTATGCTTAAGTACGATAATTGCTTTAATTTTCCTTTAGACTTTCTTGGGTGGTAATAAAAAATACATACTATCCCGTTCTCACGGATAAAATCTATCCACAAAGTGATTATTTAATTACTCATTTTAGCAGAATATACTTTAAGCTAAACAGTATAAAATAATTAGTGTTTGTTCCATTACAGTGACATGTGTCAATGCGTTGTTTATTAGTAATACTGGATACTTCGTATAATTTTAGGCTACTTTTAGAATTGTTTTCGTCGTAAAATCCTTGAAATTAAACTAATTTTTCCTGTCCTATATCACTTTCTATTGTTGTTAAAAATATATTTTGTAGCCCTCTCGATCCTTCAAGATTACACTCTGACACAGGAAGTACAAAAAATTTTAAAACAATAAATTCCAAGAGATTAAGTCGACAAATATCCACACCAATATCCAAGGAAGAAGAATTACGTCAAAAACGAAGAAAAAAGATAATAAATATTATTCTGGCTGTATATTTTTCTCTATTTTGCATCAGTATACTGAGTGTGGTTATAACTTTAACGCATCGAACCACAGCTGTTGTATCCGACAATAAGAATTCTACAAAAAATTTGACGTATTATACTTTTTCGCCAAATCCGGATGTTTTGTATGAAGATAACAGATAGTTTTTCTTGGTAATAATAATGTATTTATTGTAAGCAAACTAACAAGCTTTACTAATATACACAGCGTCTTCAAAAAATTATTTATCAACCCATTATCTCAAAAAATAAAATAATATAATTAATTTTTGTTTAGAAGAATAGAACATTCCGAGTTTACCTTTGCAATATAAAACTTAACTTGACTATAGTTTGTGAGATAAAGAGATGATTGATCCTGTTTTTGATACCCTGTTTTTTTAATTAGCCAAATAACTATTGATACTAATATAATTTTTTATTAAGAAAGAACCGCTGAGATTTTTTTTAATTCAGTTGATAGTTTTGCTGACATTTTATTGAATTTGTCAGTTTAATTTAAATTGAAGGGTTCAAATTAAACTATAGAGATAAAAGTATCTTTTAAATTTCAAAGCACAGAAAGCTCATTAATGGAAGATATAAAAATAGAACTAAGGAGACAAAGTTAAATTTCTAATTTTCTATTATTTATCTTTAAGAGCATAGATTATCTTAGAGGAAAAGACCAAATGCTCCATTTAAACTCAACTCTATTCCAAATTAATAAAATCATACGCTAATAAATCAATATTTTTGTTATGGAAAACTTTTTCAAGAATCTGGAAGACTTTAAGAAAAAGTTTGGGAAGTTAGTAGCTCACGATTGATGAAAGGAAGTTCTTAGTACTTACATGTACATATCAGATAAGTACACAAGAAAGCAACTACTTAAGAGTTAAAAATATTTAAACTACTTAATAATTCATAATAAATGCTAGTTAGATAAGACATGATTTTTGAATTACCGAAATGTAATATATAATAGACTTTGTGTTAATTAAAATTTAATCTTTTTCATTTTGACAGTACTGTTCCACTTTTTCAAATCCATTTTCCGTTGCTTTTCGGTTTAATTTTTTTTTTTTACTACTCTACTCAAAATATTAATGCGAAAACCGGACTGAGTTCAATGTTTTTCTATTTTGCTACGGTAAGAAAAAAAAAACCTGTGTGTAATTTAGCAGACGTTTTCCAGAAAATAACGAATTTGTGAAAAAAAGTTGTACCTGAAATTATTTTCAAGTTAGATAAAATGAAAGAAGTTTTTATGACTTTTCAAAATTGCTGTTTTTAAAAAAATCCATTTTATATACTTATATATATATATATATATATATATATATATATATATATATATATATATATATATATATATACATATATATATATATATATATATATATATATATATATATATATATATATATATATATATATATATAATGTATATATACCGGGTGTCAACGAATCTATTAGACAAGTCATAATTTCTAGAGTATTATGTGTATCAAAATGAGAATTGGTACAGGTAAATGGTATGTGAAGGGGAGAGTTTTCGCATATTTTCCACTTTCCGGACACTTCCGGTTTCACCGGAAATAGCCCCGGTTTTGAATTTTTAAATGGAACATCCTGTATATTTTAACATTTTTGGATTTCTGAGACAATTCTAGATCAGAATGTGACATTTTAAAAACTTTTTACGTCTACTTCATTTTTTTATAGCCACTTTTAAAATTGCATCTAGGTGGCCATGATCGGAGGCAAACTAATCTAACGGCCTTAGGAGATGTCAAAAAAATACAATCGCAAAGTTTTAGTTACTAGTATGAAAGACAGGAATAAGATAAGTTGACAAAATTACGTTTTCATTTCTAACTATTAATTTTCAAATGGCGACCCCTTTTTGACAACTACTTTTCGAAAAAAGCATTCTTTGACGAATCTAACGGTACTAATTTATTTGCGATTGGATTAGACATAAGAATAGAAATTAAATATTATTAAGCAAAATACTGGATAATTTATTTACTTATGACAAGTGCGCCATGGACAGCCATGATGCATAATAATTTGCAACTGTTTTTATCAAGTCTTCTTTGGAAAACAAAGCACTCACTTAAGTAGATAATGACAGTGACATACGCTCTAAGAACAGACGTAAAAGTTTCTTAATTTTCGTTAAGTTTAGTTTAAATTTTCGTTAAAATAATGTATACTCAAAGTGAAAAAGTGGATATGTTATTAATATTTGGAGAGTGTCATAGAAATTCAAGGAATGCTGCCGAGTTGTATGCTCATAGATATCCGAATCGGCAACATCCAGCCCATCAGTATTTTCCGTATGTGGAGACTCGTTTTAGGAAAATGGGAAATCAAGAGGCGGAACAGAGGTTTATCATAAATGAAGAGACTGAGATTAACGTACTTGCTATGGTTGTGGTTGATAAAAAGTTGTGTTAAGAAAAATTAGTCAAGAACTGCAGATAAGTTATGAATCAGCAAGAAAAATACTGAAAAAGCATGGATATCGATCATTTAAATATCAGTTACATCAACATTTGTATACTGAGGATGGCGATAGATGGGTAGTGTTTTGTCATTGGCTGCTTCAAATCATAGAGTTAACCCAAATTTTATCGATTTTATTCTATTTTCCGACGAATCCCGATTTACAAATAATGGTATGTTCAATAAGCAAAATACTCGGTACTGGGCCCAACAAAATCAACATGAAATGAGCGAGGGCAATTTTCAAGAAAGATTTGGCTGGTATCGTTGGAAACAGAATAATTGGGCCAATATTGTTTCAAAATCAGTTAACAGGGGTTAGATACTTAGGTTTTCTTCAAAATGAAATCGAAAATCATCTCAATGATATACCTTTAGCAGTTTTACGACGAATTTACTTTCAACAAGATGGAGCACCGCCTCACAATACTAGAGAAGTTCTTAATTATTTAATAGAGCATTTTAATAATCGAATTATTGCAACCAATGGTCCGGTACGGTGGCCAGCCCGCTCACCGGATCTTACTGTGCTCGATTTCTTTGTCTGGGGATATGTTAAAGAAAGGGTTTACTACGGAGCAGCCCCAGCTACTCTTGAAATATTAGAAGAAAGAATTTTACGGTCATTTAGAAGTATAACGCCCCAAATGCTACAAAACGTGTTGAGAGAAACAATTGAACGAGCTGAAATGTGTCGTGAAAAAGAAGGAATGCACTTTGAACATTTACTACACTAAAATTTTTAACAAATTGAGCTACCGTACTTTCAAATATTTTAAGTGCGTCGTCTAAGTTATTAGTTTATTTTGTTAGTTTTTTGTTAATTTTGTTAAATTTTTAATCCAATTCCTGTCTTTCATACTAGTCACTAAAACTTTGCGATTGTATTTTTTTGACATCACCTAAGGCCGTTAGATTAGTTTGCGTCCGATCATGGCCACCTAGATGCAATTTTAAAAGTGGCTCTAAAAAAATGAAGTAGACGTAAAAAGTTTTTAAAATATCACATTCTGATCTAGAATTGTCTCAGAAATCCAAAGATATTAAAATATACAGGATGTTCTGTTTAAGAATTCAAAACCGGGACCATTTCCGGTGAAACCGGAAGTGACCGGAAAGTGGAAAATATGCGAAAACTCTCCTCTTCATATAACATTTACCTTTACCAATTCTCATTTTGATACACATAATACTCTAGAAATTATGACTTGTCTAATAGATTCGTTGACACCCGGTATATATATATATATATATATATATATATATATATATATATATATATATATATATATATATATATATATATATAGACTCAATTAGGCGCAACAACAAAATTGTTTGTCTAGTCATAATTCCATGCATGATAGAATATAAGTCAAATTAAAATATTGGTGAACGGAAAATACTCAATGGAGTGGATGAGTTTTAAAATAGGTTATTAATGCAAGGTTCTAACTCAAAGCATGTAATTTTTGTTGAGCTATAGTACTTATAGCATAAACTCTTAGTAGTACGCAACAAATTTTGTGTCCTGCTTATAGAGGTAAAAAATAGTGCTTGAAATGGTTCGTATAAATAGATGCACAACTCGCTTCAGCTTTTTTATTCCCGAAAATGGCTGACACGCTATCGCGCACCTAAGTGTAGTAAACCTCTGATTCAGCTTCCGCAAACGCGGAAGCTCTGCAGAATTTTAGACCTTTGCTTTTTTTATCAAAGATTATACATAACAACCAACTATCGCCTTTTGAATTAGACCTGAATGGAACCAGCGATTTTCCGAAGATTTTTCGAAGTAGAATCCGAATTTAACTGCAGATTTACTCCGTCACATCAAAGTCTGGAAAATGTTCTTTTTTTGTCACATTTTGTAGCCTCAACATACATTCTATTTCAAAATACTATGTTGAACACTCCAATTCAATTTTAATTCCGCACGATATGAAATTTTACGTAATTTACTCTTGATTCGTGATTTCTACACCATAACATACGACCAGTGAAAAAATTCGTCATTCGCTAACAGGAATCTCGAACTATTATGTTTTTACGTCGTTGAAAACGAATTAAACCATTATGATTCAAGAAGAGAACATCTCTGCACCATAACTTCATTCATTACTGATGCGTAATGTTGTATGTGATGTTATGGCCAACAATGTATGCAAATACAAAAAGGCCCTCAGTCCCCAGCGGCTCCGAAATCACCTCCCACGGCAGTAGGAGGATCGACAAAGGAGCAAAGGGTGCTAAGAATCCCTGGGTTAGGAAAGACTGCCAACAACATCGAAAAGCAATGGAAATGGATATCGGAACATACAACATAAGATCGCTAAATAGCGATGAAAAACTGCTCGAACTAGAGGAAGAATTACAGAATATGAAATAGGATATTGTCGGCCTTTCTGAAGTGAAAAGAATAGGTGAAGCCTGTTTTAGACTAGAATCCGGAAACGTTCTGTACTATAAAGGTAGAGAAAACGAAAGCCTGGATGGAGTAGGATTTCTTATCTCTAAAAGACATGTAGATAAGATCAAACAGTCATAGGGATTTCAGAAAGAGTTGCAGTTTTGATTATTGACCTGAGTAAAGCTGTTAGCTTAAAGATTATACAGGTCTATGCTCCAACATCAACACACGACGATGAAGAAACGGAGCCTTTTTTCGAAACAGTAACCAAAGCTATGAACGATAACAAAAGCACATATACGTTGGTCATCGGCGATTTTAATGCAAAACTGGGCAAAAAATTAGAAGAGAGGAAACAGAATAGGCGCTTTGGATACGGAAATCGAAACGAGAAAGGGGAAATGTTAATAAACTATTTAAAAGCAACTAAACTTTTCGCAATGAATACCTTCTTTCAGAAAAAACCACAGAGGAAGTGGACATGGGTATCACGAAATGGTACCACGAAAAATGAAATAAGTTATGTACTAACAAAGAAAAAGAAAATAGTCCAAGACGTCACAGCTATAAACGCCGTATCTATTAGTAGCGATCATAGACTACTCAGAGTAAAATTAAAGATACCAACTAAACCAGATCGAAGAAACTACAGACTCATAAATAAGAAAATAGACACCAAACTCCTGAAAATTAACAACGAACAGTATACAAACCAACTGAAAGAAGCCAATGAGTTAGATCTGGAAGCGCTTGAATTAGATGAATTGAATTTAGTCATAACCAATGAATTATTAGAAACAAGCTCTAAGGTCGCCGCGAATCAACAACAAAAACAGTCTAAAATTAGCAGAAAGTCCCAAGACCTGTTAAGGAAAAGACGTCAACTTTTGAGTGAAAATAAAAGAAACACAGTGGAGTTCGCAGAATTAAACAAGACCATAAGAAAACAAATAAAAGTCGACTTAAGAAAATACCAAGAGGAACACATAGAATAAATAATAGAAAAGAACCGAAGTCTAAAGGGAATGAAGTCTAAAGTAGGAAAGAACAAGATAATTCTGCTAAAGAAACGGGGCCATGAAGTAAGAGATAGAAAGGAGATAATAATGATAACTGAACAATACTATGAAGATATATATAGCCCAAGAAACCCTCCCTCGGCTAATACTATAATGAATTTAAAAAAGACTATAACAAATGTTAACTCTGAAGACCTGCGAGATATTACAGAGGATGAAATAGATAAAGCCATACAAGATATGAAAAGAAATAAAGCAGCGGGAGATGACAAAGTCTTAATAGAACTTCTTAAAGAACGAGGAAGAAAAGTTAAGGAATATTTAAAGATCTTATTCAACAGATGTCTTGTCGAAGGTAGGATACCCAGTGGATGGAACAACGCTAACACAATTTTGATATATAAAAAGGCGATCCGGCGACTCTGGACAATTATAGGCCTATATCCCTTCTCTCCCAGTTTTACAAAACCTTCATGAAAATCATAACTAGCAGATTGACGAACAAATTCGACACATATCAACCTGTTGAACAAGCAGGATTCAGAAGGAGATATGGAACATGCGACCACCTGCATACACTAAAAATGTTAATAAAAAAAACCAACGAGTATAATCTGCCTCTGTACATGGCCTTTGTTGACTACAAGAAGGCTTTCGACAGCGTAGAACTATGGGCTGTTAAAGAAGCTTTGGTAAATAGCAGAATAGACTCGAGGTACAAAAATCTATTGCATAATGTCTATCTAGACGTAACGATGACAGTAAAACTTGATAACGAGCTAAAGACGAACCGCATCCCAATCAAAAAAGGAGTAAGACAGGGAGATACAATCTCGCCCAAATTATTTACAATGGCCCTGAAAGACTTGTTCAAATCATTAAATGGGGAAAATGAAGGGATAAACATTAATGGTAGATTTCTAAATCATCTGAGATATGCAGATGATATACTCTTGACCGCATCCGACTGGGAAGAGCTGCAGTCAATGATAAACGACCTCTATGAAACATCGCTCCAACGAGGATTAAAGATGAATCTCAGAAAAACAAAAGTAATGTCAAACTCAGACGAACAACAAGTTATAACAGTAAATGCAACCGAAATAGAACAGGAGAATGAATATATATACTTAGGCCAGGCCATAAGAGCGAGTAAGGACAACCAGACAGCCGAAATAACACGAATAACTCAATTGGGAAGGACGGCGTTCGGAAAACTCTCCTATGTTTTCAAAAATCAGAAAATTCCCTGATACTTAAGAACCAAAGTATTTGATTGTTGTATATTGCCGGTTCTAACATACGGAGCGCAGACGTGGACCTTTACAAGATCAAATTTGGACAGAATCCGCAAAACTCAAAGGGCTATGGAACCACACATGTTAGGAATATCACTCGGAGATAAAAAACAAAATGAGTGAATAAGAAGAAAAACCAACGCTATAGAAAGAGCAACATCACTAAAATGGAAATGGGCAGGCCATAACGAACGAATAAAAGACAACCGTTGGAATTCAGAAATTGGAAAATGGCGCCCATATGAAGGGAAAAGATCCAGAGGCAGGCCACAGATGAGATGGAAACATGACATAGTCAGACATGCCGGCTTAATGTGGTAAAGAAGAGCTCAGAATAGAGAGATTTGGAAACAAATAGGGGAGGCCTATATCCAGTTTTGGAAGGATGAAAACTAGGCTAAAATGAGAACGAATGAATCACGTTTCTCGATAAGTTAGAGTTACACGGTTTTCTGAGAATACACAGTAAATTTAGAATATTAAGGTCGAGTTCGTTATTAACGATCTGAGAAACATTTTACCACGAGATTTCAGTCCGCCAAACACAAATTTACCCAACCGGACTATTTCATTATGTGTTCCAGTAATTCACAAATCACGTCAAATCGTGATATCTCGTTAAAGAAAAACTAAACCATCGACTCTGCTTTGTACAAAAGGGTTATCATTTGACATCCTAGATGAAATATTTATTAGACCCGCAAGATTCAATCTCAACAATGCAAATTTACTATATTAACACGTAAACGTAGTCCCGCACTTTTGGGCATGCGCAATACAAAACGTTCAACTGAACATCGACAGGATCGAACTTCAAAAATCTATTTGTCCCTAGTTTGACAAAATGTGAGCATACATTATATTTAATAAAATACACGAAACACAAATAATAGACTCAAATAAAATTCCTTATGAAAATCAGTGTTTGACACAGTACGATACAGAACAATTTCTAAACTTTAAGGTTAGGATACATCTAAAACCTGATGTAATAAAAAGTGATTCTACGTCGAGCAATCCTTCGAAAATTACCTATTCCGTTCATTTTCTGCTTTGTCGTCGACACGATACATATAATGTTATAATATTTATATATATTTTTTATTTTCAGTTCGAGAAGAAAATGAAAAACTACTCAATTCGCTTTCTGGAAACTTTTCTGTGGCTTCCGTCCAAAACGGTGCAAATGGAAATAGAAGCTCTCGATAAAGATTTTTTTAAATAATTTAGTTTTTTAGAATGTTTTTGCATATGTTTTTATTTTTAAGGTAAATACTTAAGTGGGAGTTAAGAAGCCATTTAACTCCCACGGAAGAAAGAGGTAATAAAAAATACGGTAAGGAATTCATGCCAAAAAATATTTGCTAATACTTCTACTATTTTTTTCCACGTTTTTCCTAATATTAATCGAAACTTTCACAGACGGGCATGTTTCTTCCATTTAGGTAATAGATATATTAATATTGAATAAGAAAGTTTTCTTATTTCGACATGTTTCAGTTTATTAAAGTTCATATATTTTTATAAAATATTTATTAACATCGAAATATTTTGTTGAGTTCGGTTAAATTCTATTCACAGGTTTTATAGTTTTCCTGTTTATGGCTTGCTACAGCTGATCCAATTCCAAGGCAATAATAGCAATTTTTTAAGCCGTGCAAATTAGAACGCTCATAAATCTACTAAGTGTGGCAATATCTTGAATTTTTATAATAGATTCAAAGTTTATTTTTGGTAGATTTTATTCTCGATACCTTGGTAAAAATGAAACATTACAAAAAGAACAATTAATTTGTTAGCATTCAGGTATTAGTCTATTAGCCCAGATTAAAGACAATTGTTTAAACTAAATAAATTAATTTTCAAATATTTATACACTGTTATAGAAGGAAAAGAGTTTAATATATTTTAAGGAGCAGATTTTATATGAAGTTTCCAAACAGAATTATAATCACTAGACATCAGTAGCGACTCGTACGTTCTGCACTGTGAACCGGCAATATTGTTGAATATTTTAATAATAATTCAATAAACTGAAATCAACTGGTTCCTATTATTCACATTATTTAATAGGAGAAACTCCGTTTCATTATGTAAAAGATTTTCGATATCTACCACCAGGGGTGAAATGCGATTCCACTGACACCTCTTCACTCCTCTTTTCATTAAATGTATATTATACAACAATTCCTTTAATTTTAATTGTAACTAGAATTATTTAACAATAGCAAACAAGTATTTTCTATCTTTTTTTTTAAACTCGTAATTTGAATCGAAATAGTTAACAAATTCGGGATACATGTGTTTGTGTTATACACACCAAGGTATACCAGAATAAAAGGAAGTAAAGAGAAATATTAATTAACATATATGGAAAAATCTGAAAGAATATAATACAAAGATGCGTCTAAATACAGTAGAAGATAATTTTAATATTAAAATAATCCGAAAAAATGTATCAGAAGGTCTAGGAAACAGTTACAAAATTCAAGACACTACAGGAATTATTGAGACAGACCAAGCAGAAATTATTAAGGTCATAGAAAATTTCTCTCAACACGTTCAAATATACAAATTCAAATAAAACATATTATTACCGTCAATTCATGAGATGCCTGGAATTAGTAAAGATAAACTCTTAAACGGGTTAAAACATATGAAAAATAGAAGATTCTCGGGAGCAGTTAGAATTATTAGTGAAATGATGAAAATGGGCGGAATTGAGCATTATTACTCCTGCTAAATAAGTGTCTTAGTGCAGGTAAAATCCTCAATTCCAGGCAAATTGCACAGGTAGTTTTACTCTTTAAGATATGAGATAATGAAAACCTAGAAATAATAGACCCATAAGTCTACTGTTTCTTTAATAAAAATTTTTGGCGAAAATTCTACCAATCGATTTTCAAATAAACTGGACCTCTATCAATCAGTAAAGCAGTCAGGATTCGAAAGAGGTTTCAGCACTAACGATCACTTGCAAACTCTGTGTTTTCTTATGAAAAAAATACCGGGTAATGTCTCAGTACATCAAGCTTTTCTTGATTCCTATAAGGCTTTTGACTTAGTCGACACTTGGTCAATTTTGGAAAGTTTAGGAAATGGACAAATTGATTCAAGATATATATATATATATATATATATATATATATATATATATATATATATATATATATATATATATATATATATATATATATATATATATATATATATATATATACCACAATGCAACTCTACAGGTAAAAAATGAGGAATATGCAAAAAAGGGGTTCGACAAAAATATATAATCCCAAAGCTGTTAGTATTAGAAGACGGATTTCGAGTATTAAACTAGAACGCAAAAGGCTGATGTATTTGTAGCTTGCAACTGAGTTACTTGCAATTCGCTGATAAGTAGCAATACAGAAAAACTGAAAAGTAAGTTGAGTAACAAGCATCATTACGCATTGCATTAAACATGAACATGAATAAAACGCAAATTATAAGCTTGGTATAAACGATTATCACTATTGGAAACCATAACCTCGAAGCTTATGCTTGAAACCTGCAAGGTCAGCAGTTAATATTCCGAGTCATAGGATGCAAACTTCACACGGAAGTTTAACTAAAGTACTTTAAAAAAAAACATAAAAAATTGCACTTTTTTGACATTTTAACCTTTAAATGGCCTTTGTATGTGATTTGACCTCCTAAGAAATAAACTGCGGAACAAAGAAATTAGACATAAAACAAGAGCTCTAGATATAATCTCAAAGATAGTCCAAATGAAATGGACGTAGACAGATCACATAGCTAGACAAGGTTCCAATAAATGGATCCTTAAAATATTGCAATGGAGACCAAGAATTAAAAAAAAATGTTGGTAGATCGCAAAAATGGATGATATTATACAAGTAGCGGAAAAAAAATGGTATCAACTCGCATAGAACAGAGAGACATTGAGACATTTTGGAAGAGGCAACAGTGAATAGATGAAGGCTGAACAGAAAGAAGAAGGATAGATTATCTGATTATTAGAAAGTTTAATTAATTTTTTAAGCTTTAATCAAATCCAAATTTCTTGAGAAAAAATAAAAAACATAATTTTCTCTTATTGAGAGATATGAAATTCCATATTTACGTAACTGACAAGTGTGGAAAACTCCGTATCCACCAGTGGCACCCCTGCCAACAACTAATTTTTTAATTGTTTTTTTTTCCCACCTGTAACGCCCTATGTCTTATTTCCAGCTAAAAGTGCATGAAAAAAATTTAAAAAATTGATGTGACCGCCCATGTATGCATTAATTAAACTATAATAGCTAATTAGCAAAAAAGAAAACAGTGTTTAAAAAAGATATTTTTGCTATCGTGGGACTAAATATATTTATACAAGAAAACTATGTTTCAAAAACATTTTGCAACATGTACGATATCTTCCAAATAACAAATTTCAAAATTTTGCACATTACGACATATTGATATAGAATTGCTGTATAATCAGCTGATCTTAAAAATAGACGTAACAAAAAAGTTGTTGAAGATAATATGTGATAAATGTTACCCGTCAGAAATTTTATATCACACAAACGTCATAATAATAAGCAATATTGATGTGAAAGAAAATACAGAAATAATTTGCGTAAACTGGTAATTTATATTAAAGAAAGAAAATAATATACCGAATGAATAATTCTAAAAATTCTAACACACTTTAATATTTTAAACCTGACTTGATATTTGAAGTTTATAGTTTCAGATAAACCAACAACTCTACGTATGTTTTTTCAAACATATTTATTGAACTTTGCAATAACTTTTTGTAAACACTATTAATACGAGGGTGGTTCAATAAGTAAGTTAAAAAAAAAAAAGAAAACAACGTTATAGTTTCCTTTTTTTTTTATTTTTCAACATAGTCTCCTTGGAGCTCTGTACACTGTCCAGTGGTATTTCAATTTCTTTATGCCTTCTGAAAAGGAGGAAGTATCCAAATCCTAAAAATCGTCCTCTACCGTTCTAACAACCGCTTCATCTGATAAAAAATCTCCGTCCTCCGGGCCAAATTTTAGGATATAAAAAAGGATGAAGACACTAGGTGCCAAATTTGGTGAATAAATAAAGGGGGTACTAATTCAAACCGTAATTCATTTAATTTTTGCGTTGTAGTCTTGGACGTTTTCATCAATTCTTCATTCAAAGGACCAAGAAGTGATTGTTTGACTTTTTTAAAATAGCCAATAAATATTATGCCCCGAGAATCCCAAAAAACAGTTACCATAACCTTTCCGGCCCACAAAGCAATTTTCGCCTTTTTTGGCGCATTCTCATCGGACGCTTTTCACTGTTTTGACAGCTGCTTCGACTTAAGCATTTAACGATGGATTCAGGTCTCGTACACAGTCACGTATCTATGCCAAAAATCTGCTGGATTACGTGTAATCATCGATAAACACTGCTTAGCTGTCAACATCTGGTACACAGTTTTTTCACAGACAAATGTTGGTGTAAACTATTTTCTACAGTATCAATTGATATGCCTATACATTCAGCTATATGACGAACCGTTATTCATCAATCGCTGTTTCATTTTTAATTGATTTTGAACCCCGTTTAAATTCGTTTATCTAAGAATATATAGTCTTTAAAGTCGATGCAGAATCTTGTGTGAACAGCATCCAACTCAGTTTTAATCTAAGCGGCTGTTCACTGTTTCATATAGAAATGTTTAATTACTGCTCGAAACTCATCTTTCCAATTATTTATAGTATATAATGTGATGGCCTGCTTCAAATGGATGTCACATATAAATTAAACCTCGGATCATACTGAAACTTTGTAGAGATTCCTCCGAAGAGTACAGCTACATACTCGTATGACTTTAAAAATGATAGTGGCGCCATTTATGAATAATTTACCTTACTTATTGAAACACCCTCGTATTTATTCACATTAAATTATTTAAAAACTAATTAAATTGGCTTTAAACAATTTTTCTAAAATATAAAACAGTTAATTAACAACTGTATTGTAGTTTAATTAATTAAATAATTTGAAAGGGGTTATTTTAAAATAATTTCAGATGAATTGGTATTTTTTTCATATTAAATAAATAAATAAATAATAAATAGCCCTTTATTTCCAACAGGCCAACGGCCCCCTTACAGGAAATTCAAACATAGATAAACAAGCAATAGGATAAAGTAAATAAACTTATAAAGTAAATAAACTAAGTAAAGCTACACTTAATAAAAAACTAAGGACCCATTTAAAATCAATTCACCATCAATTTAAATATCGGATTTACAATCTGTATTCTCATAAGCTATCCATATACATAGCAAAGTAGCAAGCTACAAAAGATACCCAGACACCTCGCGCAGATGTCTCAAAATAGTTGGTAGATCGTCAAAAGGCATGTCGCATAATGCAGAAATATGATTAAAATTCTTGCACATTTTGTAGATGGGACATTGGAATAAAATATTTGATCTAGCAAGAGCAGTGGAGAAAGCTGGTGAATACATGGCACCTACACGGAGAACGCGAAATGATACTTGCTCTAACAAAAATGAGCAATCAATCCTCGTAGTTAGAAGCTTATAAAGAAATGATACGAATTGGGAGTTACGACGTACAGCCAATGGCAGTTCCTTAAATCTTGCCAGAATGTGGTCATGATTGAAACCCTACTGAGGATAAATATTGTCCTCTCTAAACATTAAATATTTTAGAAATTTCCTTTGGACTGCCTCTATGGCAAGGCCATGACAATTGTATTTTGTGGACCACACAATTGATCCATAATTTAGCCTCGATCTTACGTAACTATAATACAGCAGCTTGAAAATCACTGTGCTAGAAAAAGGTTTGCAATTCCGCAGAATACAACCCAATGTTCGAGATGCGCTAGCCACTATCTGATCAATGTGAAGAATAAAGAAGAAACTCGCATCAAAGACGACTCCAGGTCCGTCATAATAAAGCATCTATTAACGACAGAACTATTTATATGGTAATTAAACCGAACAGGATTTTTTGTTAGAGAGTAAGACAAAATATTACATTTAGAGATGTTAGATTCAGCTTATTGGCCTCACACTATTGACTGATCATATCAATACTGACCTGAAGGGACCAACAGTCTGCAACAAAATCAATGCGTTGGAATATTTTTAAGTCATTAGCATAGACCAGTCGGTGACAGTTCAACTGGGAAACAAGATCGTTTATAAATATGTTAAACAGAAGTGGCCCCAAATTCGAACCCTGGGGGACACCTGACGTTGGAGTAAACCTAGCCGATTTATATTCTTCTATTTGCACAAACTGACTACGATTAAATAAGTAGGATTTCAAAAGGGAAACAAAGGTCGTAAGAGAATCCGAATAAGACAGAAGCTTTCTGTAAGATTGTGTGATGGTTGATTTGGTCAAAAGCTTTACGAAAATCAGTGTAAATAAGATCGACTTGACTTCTGCTGTTAAGAGCGTTGCAAACGTAAGAGGAAAAAGAGCAGAGATCAGTCATACATGATCTTTTAGAAAAGAAGGCGTGTTAGTCAGTCGATAATCGATTTCGAATTTCAGAAAATAAATATTTCCGCAAGATAATCATGAAGACCTTGGCAAAATTATATAAGTTTTCAACTAGAGATGGATCACCCTTTATTAGAATAGGACAGACTTTGACAATCTTCCAGACCTCTAGAAAAATCCCTCTCTTCAAAATCAGTTGGAAAATATGACATACTATTATCGTGTTGTAAATATAAATGCTCTGAAGCTTGAAAATTCATAAAAACCATAAAGAATACAGGACAGGAAACAGCATCAATTAAAATAATATCTTGCCTTATAAGGAATTGTTAACTGAAAAGGGGGTTAAGTATATGAAAGAAATAGCTATAATTATCTAGACTAAAAGAGTGACAGGATGCCTAAATGTGATTCTATGAAGCAAAAACATTAACAAAAAAATATATATAACATAAACAACTAAATGATAAAAAGCTGTTTAATTTACGAGGCAAGACTTGTAGACTTATAGAAAGAAATAAAAAAACGAATAGAAGCTTTAGAAATGGATGCTTTAGGGAGGTCAAGAAGATGGATGCTTAGGGAGGTCAAGAAGAATATCACGGACATAGAGTATAGGAAACGAAAAACATTACGACAGATGGAAATTGAAAATACGATCATGAGAAATATAGAAAGAAAACAATTATTCTGGTAAGAACATATACAACGAATGGCTGATTCACGACTGCCCAAACTAACTATGATTTGGAATCTAGAGTACCGTAGAAGAGGAAGACCTAGGAGAAATTAGACGGAAGGAATAAGGAAAGCTATGACTGTCCGTAACCTTCGAGATGAGCTTAGAACATTCTGTGACGTTGTCCGATTTCTATACTCCATCTTTTTCTATTTCCAAATCATGCTTTGTTTGGGCAGTCGTGAGTGAACCATTCGTTATATATGAGAGAGTTTTCGTCCGGGTAATTTTAAAATAAAATGGAAAATTCTTGGCTATTCGGACATGAATGAAATATTACTCTCATGTTAAAAAGTGCTGCGGGTCCGAAAAATGACGACTGCGATATTTCGTCCTAGCATCGGACTCATCAAGCCATTGCGTTCGGTACAAACTATCATCTCTCATCCATGTCCTATAAATAGATTTCACAGTTGAAAAATAGTATATACGACACAGTGGCGACATCTTCATGGATCACTCAATAACACAAGAGCAACACAAACCAACAATATTACCTAGAACCGTCATGTGATGGCGCGACTGTAAATTAAAAACGGAATATATCAAAACTCGATACACGAAACGTACTACTCCAAGGATAGAGGTCGCATTATTCGGCATCGGCAACCAAACCAACCACGAATTCCGCAGTTTAAGTAAAGTGTTGCACCAACGATCTTTCCACGGAAGCTTTTGCGTGTTTTCAAACCAACAAATAGAAAAAAAGAGATAAGTTTTCGTCTGTGTAATTTTAAAATAAAATAGGAAATTTGTCGGACTCGGAGCTTTTCCATTATCTTAGAGATCTCCCAACTTTTTAACATGAGAGTAATATTTATGAACGGTCTTTATGACCGCATAGCCGAGAACTTCCTATTTTATTATTATTATTTTATATATATATATATATATATATATATATATATATATATATATATATATAATCAAGTTTAGTTCTGTTGGAGATAGTGCCTGACAGGTAACTAGTAAGTGTTTTATAAAATAGGAAGGCAGAGGAATAAAACATTTCCTGCATGGAATTCGTTGAATTAAAGTAACGGTTAATAATTAAAGGTGAAAAATATTAGACTTTTTCGTAAATATGAATAAAACTTCTTAAAGGCCTCACACAAAACAAGCTTTTGTGTGAGATGACTGAATTATTTATTGCTGAGAAAATCTCAATTTCAGATCGATACTTTAAGTAGTTAATGCAAAATTGGAATTGTTTATCCCAGAGATCTTCTTTTACAACTTTTTAATGCGCAAAGCAATCAACTTACAATAATCCTTAAGAGCTCTGTTTTCACCAATCAATAAAGAAAATTGGCATTAAAATGGGGTTGTATTGAAAAATGTATATATTAAACGAATATTCTTAAAATGTTTGAGCGATTCAAATAAATTTGTGGAATTGTCGTGTCTTCCCATTAAGCTACGAATGATGTTCATTGAATTAGAAGGCTTTAGTCTGAGTCGATTAATTATCCAGTAAAATGATATAGAAATTTTGGCGGATTGTATAGATGGTTGTCAGTGATTTATTTATCAGTGATTGTTCTTCTTTGTAGGTAAACATTACAAAAACTTTAAGATGCTTTAGAAGAGTTATTAATTAATCAATGCTAATAAATAATTACTTAGTATTTTCAAAACGAATTGGGTAATATATTTTTTAAAATGTATCGTAAAATCAAAAAAATGTATTCGTATATTTTCAGAAAAATTTTATTTTCAAGCCCTAAAACTACATTAGTTAAGATCTCCTGTAATTCTGAACCACTTTTCAACATAAATATATATTAAACAGGGTATATTTTAGGAAATTAATTTTAAAAAACTATCCAATGATAAATTTCTTCGCTATATAACGATAAAATTCACAATGAATGCCAAGTTTTTTTTACGTAAATAAGTTCACTAACTCAGAATGAGCAAAACATGTAACAATTTAAGTATCGAATTAGCTTAAAAAGATGGTGTGTTAATTTAACAGAAATTTGTTTAAATTTGATTTTTAGTTTTGTAGGCTAGTATTTCCTAATATACCCTGATTTCTCTATTTGTAGACTTCTTTAGATTGCCTGAAAATAATATAAAAATTACTATCCCTAAATGTAAAAGCTACATATTTAAAGAAGAAAAAGCTGTAAAAAAAATTTTAAAACTTCTAAAAAGTATTTTTACATAACGCAGGGTTAACAAGACTATATTTTAGTGAATGTTATTGTTAATATTCATAAGAATAATTTTATTTATATTAAATAAGACTTGGTTAAGGTATTCCTAAAATATAAACTACTAAAAATTATTGTAATTATTGACATTGACGCAGAATTAAAAATATAAATAAATTAAAAGTTATTTTGTTATATATTATAGTGAAATATGCTAATTTTCCTCATTTACGTCAGTGAAATGATATTAGAAAGTATAATTTTCCAAATTAAAAGTTAAAATAATTATTATAGATCTTTGAGGTTCTTAAAACTTTCGAAGTATTTTTAAAGAAAATTATGGATACAGATTTATTTCTTTCCTCCAGATTATTTGTTCATCCCTCTAAGAGGGTATTTATAAAAAAAATGTTTCATGCAATTCTGTTTTTATATTTTTAATTTTGCTCTGAATAGTTTTTACGTACATAAGAAAAAAGTCAAAAATTAAAAATCAGCATACATACGTCTGAATTGTATTTATTTATATTAAAGTAAAATACAAGCCATTTTATTTCGGTGAAACAAAGGGTCCGCCTCCACTTTGTCCCATTCTGTATACCAAAAAATATCCAACACTTATTTTTTTATTCATAAACTGAATTTCCAGGGGGTAAAATAACCCCCCTCTAAAACCTTTTTTTTTCAATTATAACTTAAAAAACTGATTTTTTCGTGTAAAATCACTTGCATATTAGGCGAAAAAGATACATGTAGTATCTTTCTCTGTAAAGGCTTGCACTGTATTTTTTTATAATGGTGAAACGTGATTTTTTAGCTGTATTCATTCTATGAATGTATGAATTTACTTAATTAGGTTAAAAATTCGTTAGTATATAAATTTAAAATACTAAGTTGACGGGTGTCGGCTCTTTCACAATAAAATTTATCACGAGGTTAACTACCCCTTTTTACGATTTTATAAAAAGGGATAAAAAGTATGAAACAAAAATGAAAGAATGTTTTTTTCTAAGAAACTAATTACTAATATTAACACAAACGGTCAGAAATATTAAGTATGAGAAGCATTTAGTGAAAATCTACCATTTCGAAAAGTTAAACTACCCCTTTACAACTTTCTGTGATATATCTTAGTTCACGTTTCATTCCCCGATTCATGCCTATGAAGTAACAATTTCCCCTAAAGTTAACCTTTCAAAATAATATATTTTAATTACAGAACTAATGAATGTTCGGGTGAATAAAATAAATTTATACATTTTCACCCTTAAAAAGGCTAAGCATTCAAACTCTATCGTATTTTAAATCACATTCTAAAGTCATGTATTTGCAACCATTTTACAATAAAAAATCCGATTAAAAATGAAAGTTAGGAATAATATTTTTAAAGGTTAACACTGGGGCTAATTTTCACCCTATCGACAGGAAGTTTAGGGTGTAAAAGTACATGCAAAGTATACAATATGTCACACGACGAACTGGCCCTTTTCGAGCCAGCTTCAAACCGAAGCCGCCTCAAATCTTACTTGAAATCTAGACGTTTATTTCACAAACTTAAACATGACTTGACCTTGGCTTCAAGACATTTTCGCAAAAGCTTGATGTCTTGTCTGTACCTAACCCCAAAATAATGCATCGTTTTGATATTTTTTTATTTAGAAATCAACTGTTCACTCTTGTGAAGGGTAGAATATTTTATTCTGAATTTGGCCTTTAACTTGGGTTTTCTTAAAAATCAAAAATAATTCGAAATAATGTACTAACGCTCATTTGATGCATGATAATTGTTCAGAAGTCAACAGGTGATTTCAAACGCGCTTGAGGTGTTTATTTTATACTCGAAGCGCGCTTGGGTCAAGTCAACCCTAAATCATTTCGGGCTTGACTTAACAAATCCATGCCGGCTTCAAGTATAATCTCGCCTGTTTAATTCGTTATTTCTAAGCTGCTTGTAAAAGGCGCTCGATTTCAAGCGCGCTCGAAACTGTCGATATAAAGGTACTGATTGAATGTGCTCTATGTACCAAAGAGTTTAGGATGGATTGTTTTTGAGAAGGACGACGGTGCGACGTTGCGTTGAGATATCGATTTGTATGTGTTGATTTTCTGTACACAGAATGTCCTATTTTGCCATCCTATCGGACATATTACGAAACAACAACATGGACTCCACCCTACTAGAATTAATTAAAACATGTCTAATTTCTTCTTACTTATTTTACTTTTCAAAGAACTTTCTACAAGCGGCCATGGGATCTCCGCTATCACCTGTGGTCGTTAACATCTTCATGGAAGCTTTCGAAGAAAACGCTTTGTCTTCTGCTCCTCTAAAACCTAAATATTGGTACAGATATGTAGATAATACGATCGTAATTTGGCCGCATGGCGCCCATAACCTCCATAATTTCCTGGATCATCTAAATCATCAACACCCTTGCATAAAATTCACTATGGATACTGAATCAACTAGTGCTCTTCCTTTTCTTGATGTACTAGTACAAAGGAAAGAGAATGGTAAATTATGACGCTGTGATATGTGCCGAAAATGAAGACGACCTCCAGAGATTGTTAAATACCTTTAATCTTACGGGAAGAAAATATAATATGATTATCTCAGCCGAAAAAACTAAATGTATGACAACCTCAAAAGAACCCCTCCGATGCAAACTAGAATTAGACGATCGAATAATGCAATAAGAAATGAGTTTCAAATATCTAGGAATCGACATAACTAGTTATGGTAACATCGAAGATGAAGTAAGAGGGCAGGTGGCCAAAGCAAACAAAGTGGCGGGTTGCCTCAAAGACGTGATCTAGCAAAACAAACACTTACAACAAGAAACAAAGGTTCGGATCTACAAAACCACAATTAGACCTATTATGACATACACCTCAGAAACACGGTCAGAGACGACAAAAACGAAACAACTATTAGAGACTACAGAAATGAGAATACTTCGACGAATAACAGGAAAAACGCTACTAGACAGAGAAAGAAGCGATAACATCAGGCAATCATGCAACACAGACTGCATTAATGAGTGGGTCCTACAACGTAAGACACAATGGAACAAACACATAAGCCGAATGACAGGAGATAGACTGGTAAGGATCGCACGAGATAAATCGCCTAGTGGTACACGCAGTAGAGGTCGACCACGGAAAAGGTGGAGCGATAATTTAAGTCCAGAATGAGGAAAATCGAAGAAGGAACAGGTCAGGGACCTATTATAGAAGGTAGAAGAAGAAGAAGAAGAAGATGTAAATTTATACATTAATTGATTAAAATAACGAAAAAATAACATTTTCACCCCTATTTATTACAAGACAAGTTCTTACTAAGAAAATGACATGTGTCAATCATTTTTCGTCAACCTATTAATATGCAAGAGATTTTATACGAAAAAATCGGCTTTTTAAATTATTAGGGAAAAAATCGTTGTTTTTGGATACGTATCACTCCTCAGAAATGCAATTCAGGACGTAAAAAAATGTTGGACACTTTCTGGTATACTCCAATATATTACAGAATGAGACAAATCGAAGGCGGACCTTTGACCCTTGTAAGTAGAACTACCAGAAACACTACTAGACATCGATTTGACACGTCAAATGAGTCATATAATAAGGAATACCTTAAATTATTTATAGTTTTAACGCACAAAATATGTATGTATAAATGTACGTAAAAACCAAAGCTGTTTCTAGAATATATATAATTCTCTTAAAGATACAATTGTAATTGTTATTCTAAAAGACTTAGTGCTAATATTTTTCTCGGTGTATGTTAGAATATAGACAATCAAACTAAAAATAATCTTGATACATAATTATTAACTTTTCTTGCTCAAATACTCTATATCTGTAATATCGGATCTAATATACCTAAATGTTATGGGTCAGTTAAAGAAAATTGTATATTTTTTACATAACACTAACTGCGATAAGGATTTTTACAAATATTTGCTACTTTTACGGTAAATACTTTAACTGTATAATTTCCAAACAGATTTTAGGTTAAAGTCTACTCCAAACTACACAACTGATTACAGCCAGAATTGTTAGGAATACGTAAAGAAAAAACCACGTTATTTTCTCCGTCGCAACAAAGTCTGGTACTCCATCATGCACCTATTCTTTTTTTATTATTTTTTTTAAGTGATGCGTGTACTCCATACATTTATTTATATATTTATTTTTGCAAATTATACAGTATCTTTACTAATGTTTACAATTTAATTCACGTTGTTTCACGAAGACAAACCACTATATTTAAAATAGAGATTAAAACCGATTAAAATCAAAATGAAGTCAGGCGAAAAAAAAAATAAAAAAAGGCACAATGCCTTATGATAAGCAAGGTTGTCGGATTGTGCAATTAATCTAGAAATGTTGTGTGTTGCGATTTTTAGCAATTTATTAGACAAATATTATATCTATACCTAAAGTCCATAATTTCTGTCAATGACTCATCGCTCGCATATGGTTTTGTTTCTCCGTGCCACTTCACTCTTTATTTGCACATATACTAATTCGATTGGATTAAGTTCACAGTGTTAAGGCGACCGACAAACCAAATCGGGTTCCACAAAACTTAAAAACGAAAGAAGAATGGGCGTCCATATCTTTATGGTAGTCCCCTGTTTTTTGAGATTCTAAAACGTTAAGGCCACCATCAACAAAGCATCTCTGCATTATCCAAGATTATTATATATATATATATATATATATATATATATATATATATATATATATATATATGTATGTAATCGAAGGTTTTCGGGCCTCCCGTGTTTGTGCTGAGTCCCTCTCAGGACTGTAAGGCAGCTGACGTTTCGGTGAAATCTCATTCACCACTTTCAAAGCTCACTGTATGGCGTCTACGAGCGAACTGACGCCTGCGACTCCGGTGTTGTCGGTACCGTGTGCGCGTAAGACGCGTTTGTTTTCCGAATGGTTCCGGACCATCAGGTGGCGAGACCTGCTGCGCGTCATCGACCCTGTGGCCAGTGTTTGTGGTTGCGTTGCCGAGTTGTAATCTGTTTCGTTACTAAGTGGTACTGGTTTATGTTTTGTAAGCAGATTTTTCCAAGTATTAGGCACACGTTGGCTATCATCTCTGCTATTTAAGTTGTTGGGCCTCTTTGCAATTTCAATAGCCTCCCTTATAACTCTTGTGGACAGGTTTTCACATCTCGATAGCATTTTTGTTCCCGAGAAATTTATCTTATGTCCTGTGTTTAACCAGTATTGGGCCAGAGCAGAAGAAGTTTTTTGCTTGACAGCGTTTATATGTTCGTCTCTTCTGGCGCTTATTTTACGGTTGGTTTGGCCTACGTAAGATGAGCTGCACTTTCCGCATGGAAATTCGGACACTCCCTGGTTTTCTAGAGGGATTGTTTCTTTAGGTGTTGGCAAGAGATCTTTTACTTTACGGTCTGTGGTGAAAATGGTTTCAATGTTGTGTCTCCTGAGAATTCTTGCGATCTGGTCTGTGGTGCCTCTTACATAAGGAACAAAAGCCTTGTCTCTGTTTTAACCTAAAATTTGTTTGATAATTCCAGATCTAAGTAAATGCAATAAATATAAAATGTAGCATGCATATATAACAATCCAGCTGTGTAAAGTGCTTCATACAACAAAAATCGTGCAATTTTTTTTGGTATGGCCCTAACACTGAATATAGCCAATATAAATATGTTTTCTTACTTGTGATAAATATAACAATCTATAGAAAATAAAATGTTTAAAATAATAAAAATTTATATTTTTTGAAAATTACAGTATTAATAATTATAAACATGTTGCGTTGTGCGTAAGTTACATTTGTAGGATTATTTAATTACGGATTACTTTTAAATTTACATTGTAAAAGAATACGTTGAATTACAAACGATCTCAGAATACAGTTTATTGAATATTCGTGGATTTTCTTATTAAATATACATCCATTGACAAAAGGCCAAATAAGAAATTAGAATTAAATTATGCTCCGACTATTGCTGCCGCTATCTTTAATATTTCAATACAATTAGCTTTTGTATATAGAAATTTTTAGCAATAAATAATGTTTCATATTATTTGATAGACTGTGCCTGTGATTTGTTCCAAAGTAAAAGACAATCAGATATTAAAACAAATCAATAATATTTATTTTATAATACCTCCAATTAAAAGGGTTAAAATATAAATAAAAAATATAATAAAACCAAATATCACAGCAATAATTTTCCTTTTTAATTTTTTTCTTATCTTTCACCTTGATTGTTTTTTAAACTACTAAAAATTTGTATAAATCGATGTTTGTATCTTATATATTATAAAAATTTAAATTAGTAAACTGTAAACTTTCAAAGTGTTATTAAAATGTATAAAGATGAAGAAAAATAAAATTTATTTATTAACTTGATGTTTTTTTACACGCTGTTTCCTCTAATACGTTCCACCAAAAAATGATCGTGGAGTCGAACTCACTCGTTCTGAATCAGCAAATTCAAAATTACATTTTTACGATTATATTATTACTTATATATATATATATATATATATATATATATATATATATATATATATATATATATATATAAGCCCCTGGCGGCTCTAATTTGCGCTTCGTGGAAAAATTCTTTGGGTGTTTCGTCGCGGTGCCAGTCGTCGTACTTATTTATGTTCGGATCTCTTATTTGAAGTTATATCTGACCGGAGGATGGCGGTAAGATGTTGAATAATACGACACCTCCCCCTTTAGGCCAGACAACTTCGTCGTTCTTTGAGATTTCATAAGTCCTGATCTCAAACGAACCCCGAACGTTGGATGCCCAGAAACAACGTCGTCTTTTGTCACATCTGTCGTGGGCCCAGCTTTAGCTTAATGCCTTTCCATGCAGGGATCATATACTTCATCAGAGCCGTCGGGCACCCTTCACCTCTATCATTTAAGTTGCTTGTCGGATATCCTATCAGGGCCGTCAGGAAGTGCTTCACCCCTATCATTTAAGTTGCTCCCGTGAATCCCATCAGGGCCGTCCGGGTAATGCATCACCCCTGTCATTTACGTCTCTGCGTATCGAGGCCGATCAGCATCCCCTTTCCCTCATCACGCAGTTGAAATCGAGAGTCTTATCAAGGCTGATCCACACTTTCATCCCCCCATCATACAGTGATACCTAAAGTACATATCAAGGCCGATCCGGTAGTACCGTCCCCCCATCATACGAATATCGAGACTCTATGACCCGCTGCAATCGTCCCCACCAGGGATGCCATGTCGCAGTTAGAGTGGCCCCTGGCGGCTCTAATTTGCGCTTCATGGAAAAATTCTTTGGGTGTTTCGTCCCGGTGCCAGTCGTAGGACTCGTTAGTGGGATTCCGACTGACACCTTCCCAGACACACACCCGTCGTCGTACTTATTTATGTTCGAATCTCTTATTTGAAGTTAAATGTAACCGGAGGATGGCGGTTAGATATTGAATAATACGACAATAAATAAGTAATTATATATATATATATATATATATATATATATATATATATATATATATATATATATATATATATATATATATAATTTAAATATCTAAACAGCTTAATTACCTATTATAACAAATTTTATTTCATTATAAATAAGTTATAACTTGCATGTAATATGCTCCAGACGCCTAGAGGGTTTTCGTGGCCTATGAAAATATTTCTATACACCAATATTTTTTAATGCATTTTGACGATATTGCGAATATACGAGTGTTTTCCCGAGAAACATTCAGGAAATTTTTGATTAATAATATAAATGTTTAAAATACTATAAAATTGTCGACAATTATGCTCTCGATCTTAAATCTAAGTCATTTTTTTTTCAAATTTAATTACAAAGTCGACACTGATTTCAAAATTAAAAAGAAATAATTAGAAGCCAAAATATTGCAATATTCATTAAAATTATATGACTTTAATTGACGCTTTCGTTCTCTACGGCTAAGTGGAAAGGAAGGAGGTTTATTTGAACCTCCAGTGCATTGTTAGAGTATCTCCAACCACACTCGTTATTCCTACATAGGCCTATCTTTGAGCGCTGTTAAATTAAAGACTGTGTTTGCACGTACTTGTACTTGGCCATCATATATTGCTGGCACAAGAAATTATAGGACCGATCACCACAGTATACTCCTATATCCAATACATCATTTTTGGTGCCAGGCATCATGTACACCCAAAGCCTCAATGTAATCATTTCAAATCAGTTGTAACTCCAAAATTATCCTTGCTTTAAAGGGTCATTCCCACAGCGTCATTATATTTAATCTCCGCAATCAGGACACAGGATGATCAGGTAGTAGACATAGGTCTGTATATATAAACCAACTTCGCTTAGTTCATTTAGCAGGCTAAAAGACTCCACGGCAAGGATGATAAGACTCCTTCCTTTTGGACAGACTCTGCTTGACAGTACTGTAACAATTATATTGTTAAGCTCAGCATATATTACCCTATGAGTTAACATTGCTCTAATCCATCCAAGTACTGTTGATTTAGAACATCCTTGTTGTATAGCATTGCATTATGAGATGTGTTATGACAGCACTTGATCCTGAACTTCTGCGATCGGATTATTTTGATAGCATATGGCCGTTTCGCCCACGATTTACTACTGTTCCATACTAGATAGCAGCTATTCTAATAGCCTATAATTAAATATCACAGTGACAAAGGCACTTCGAAAGTCTGGTCGTTCCTCTAAGCTCTTGTAGTTTTAGCACTAAACAACTACAGGTTATTTAGGGCTTATCAGTACCAAAACTCAGGACTTCAGGGCTCAGGTAAGGCTACTATCTAGCTGGTCAGATTGTCCCATCAGTGCGCCTGCAAGTCTAATCGCGTGAAGGTTTTTATTACATTAAACGAATCAAGCTCCTTAAAACACTTAAATCTATTAACAAAAATAAATAGAAAACGAAATTATATGCAATGTGAAATTTATAATTTATAATGCATTATATCATTATTAACAGTTCCAAAGTAACTAAACTAATTGCTTCTGTTGGCTGTGCTGTTAATAAAAATGTAACAAACCCAATTTTGAAAATAATACGTTCTAAAATATTAATCAAGAAAAGAATAATCACAAAAAACAGTTAATTAAATTTCTTAAACAAACAGTACTAAAGTCGCCCTGTTCCCAAGGGAAATAAAACAGAATATTCGCTTAACTTCCCGCAAATAGAGGAACAAATAAAAATATAAACCTTTTTTAACCCCAAGATTCACGCATCGCGTACTTTTTTAAAAACTGTTCTTAATACCCTACCGCCTCTAACGAATTTCAAATAGTAACAAGATTATTACTTTTTAAAAGCCAAACCTGCATTCTTCCAGAACCCCGCCGGTTCCCGCTGGTAACCAATCTTACACCATGCAACCCTGTAACTATCAATTCCATTCCCAAAAATTAGAAAGTTTCGGTCCTCTCGCCCTTAGAGGGCGTCAGCCATTCTATTCCAGATAATTAATTGCCGAATTGGCCTCTGAGCATCTTAATCTTATTTTTTTATACAAAAAAATTAATAAAACTTTTTTTTCTATAACTAAAAAAAAAACGATAATAACAACTATACAAATAAAACTATTTACTCTTTTTAGTAGTCTGGAATTACTTAACTCTTTCTTTCTTGTGCACAAAAAAAACAGCCATTATACGAATTCTTTGTACATATATACAAAAAAATACATTGAATTATAATGATTTTATTTGAAAAGTATTTTGTTTCCTAATAATGGGAAAATCGTTCAATATTTTAATACATTTTATTGGTATTTGCCGACTCCACATCTTATGACTAACGAGGATAGAATTTCTTCGACATATTTATTTATAAATATTAAAAAAAGGTACAACCTTTTTAGTTTATGTCGTCATAAATTGTCTGGGTGTATATATTTTTAAGAAAACATTTAAACGGCTTAAAAGTAATAAAACTGATTTTAGGCTTAAATACCATAATTGATTTAATTTTCCTTTAGAGTTTTCTTGAGTGGTAATATAAGATATATACTATCTCAGTTTCCATGGTTAAAATCTATCTACAATCTATTACAATGTTGTCAAACGCTACCTCGATGTCGATACTTAAGACAGATCGGCCATTTAACAATTTAAAACTCTTGTAAGGGGTAGATATACCTCCATATCTGTAGAATTTCTTGCTTGAAAGGCCAAATGTAAGAGAGGTTAAGAACTATACACCGATTATATTTTGATCAATATTTTACTTTGAAATATGATGGGGCATACTGTCCATTTAAGGCAATTTTTCAGTAGTGAATACTCTAGAAGAATTATGTTCTGAGTATGTATATTCAATAAAGTTATTGACAAAAACTTGACAATAAAGAAAATACTTATTTTAGGTTATAGTGTCTTAGTAATCGAGATAGGTATCTAGACATTGCTGGATAATAAAAGATATAAGTACTATTTTTTGATAAGCAATGTAACAATCATAAATTTTCAATTACATGCGTCACTTATTTTCCTCTACGGTTTATATTAGCCTACCTAGTCCAGTCGAATTAGATATCGAGGTTGCTGTAGCGTAAAATAGTTATACTTTCTGGATAAATCAACTGTAAGTAGACAAACGTTAGTTACGACTTATATTTATTTTATATCCATCAACCTAAAATATATTCCACAAAAAGAAGAAATTCTTTTGGCCACACTGTATTGGGTTCGGACCATTTCAGTGTATATTATATGTCTATCAAAAAACCGTTACCCATAAAGGAAAATAAATCATTTATCAAACTTAAACATGCACTGTGCTTTATTACTTTTAAGGTTGTTCATAAGTTTTCTAAAAAAAATATATATAAACCAAGACCATTTAGAGAGACTATACGAAAACCGTCGTACCTTCTTAAATATTTTAGGATAAATATGTCAAAAAATTCTTTATTTGTTTATAATCAACATAGAGCCGGAATCACCTAGAAAATGTACTTTGTAAACTGAGCAAATTTTCCTATACTAAAGAAACAAAAGAATATGTAAGTAACATCACTACAATGCAATATAATTATTTATTTATATGTAGAAAGCTTTGTTGAACATTTTCTTTGCCTATTCGATAAAAATAAGGACAAGTAAAATGTGAGAAATGGCTAAAAGAGCGAGTAGGTTATCATATTTTTTTCCATTTTGTCTCCGTAAATAGCATAATCTTAAAGGACATAATTTGTTCATAGGAAAAGCTATGTAATCATAGTTCGAAGAATAACGCTTTAAAGTCAAGCTGTAACCTTCCATCTTACATAGTTAAGCTATAAATATAGCTCGACCTTAAGGTTTGAAAGCTGACTTTGAAAATGGAGTATTTTTTTTTGCAGAAATTTTACATAAATAATTTTTGATAATATAATTCTTAACAACAGTCGATAGAACACCCAAAAGAAAAGTCAGTACTTTTCGCCAATTTTCACAACCCATTTGTTAATTAGAAATACCCTTGGAAGAAGATCAAAATTTTACTACGTTACCATGGGTTACACATTTATGAAACATATGTTGATCGAGCAGTGTTCGTGCGCCAAGTTTGATTAAAAAATTATTGTGCAAAAACTATTTTGCCAGTTGAGACCATTCCTTGTATGATTTATTTGGTAAAATGTGAAATTTACTGTACTCAAATACCGAAAACATTGGTTGGGTTTAAAGTTAATTGTCAATCACATAAAAAAAATTTAATTTTTTTCCGTGGTTCGCATTTTTTTTATTTTGTTATGAAAATTTTGCATATTCAGAAAATCAGGACTAACTTAAAGAAAATATGTCAATAAACAAATTATGTTTAATAGTATTGATGTTTACGGAGATATAATAATAAAAAAGAAGAGTAAGAAAATCCTCCATTTTTGATATTTTTCCAGTTAATAAGTTTTCACGCTTCGAGCTCACCTTTTCAGACTAACGTATAGATCAGTTATCTTTACTGGCATTATTCCTGAGTAATTTATCCAGAAAATGAAAACTACCTCCTGCTATAGCAAATCAAGGCAACTGTTAATCTTATTCGACTGGACTAACTCGCATTTCAACAGTCACGTATTCGCGATTTCTTTAGAAAAAATTACATCTATTTATAATCATTCACGCCACTTATAAATCCACTTATTTTATTTATTTTTGGATTTTTAGAACAATATAGAGAGTGTCCCAAAAAATATATATTTTAAAAAGTATTACAATTTAGCCAGACTTACTTTAGTTCAGAAGTTAATATTTACTAAGATACAGCCAATATTAAAATTTTCATACGTTTTTTATAAGAGAAAATAATTAATTTAATCATTTTTATTATTATATATTGAACAATATAAATTTCATTATTACTTGTGACTTCTTCCTAGCGTAATAGTTGGTGAATTCATTTTCTGTAAAAGACTACCTTTTGGAGGCGAAAAACTCACACAGTGCTTGGTTCCTTCATTTACGATTTTTTTCTTTAAAAAATTTTGAAGGGAAAGATTTATATGGTAATCGAATGGTACTAACTCTTGGTTGTGTGGTGGATGAGTCAGAACTTCCGAGACTATCTCTGTGATCATCATCATGATGGAGAGAAGTTTGTATTTACTGTTCACATTTTACTTCATTCATACGCGGAGCTGCATATAGTTGTACGTTTGCTGAATGTGATTTCAGCACTACAACGGCATAAGGTGGATATATCCACTGCTATTGCATCTCACACGGAGGAATCCGTGAAATCCGCATAAACATGTATACGCCATCCGGCGGGAGGTCGGAGAAGCGGCGTTCAGTATTTGCATGCTTCCTTCCGATCGGTCCTTTGCACAGCCAGGTGCATGTCGGTACCCTGATGAGTCTAGTAGAGACGAAACATGTACCTCTGCCGTATCACTGTGGCGGGGAGGGTAAGTTTTGACTTTCTTCTCGGTATGATGGTACAGGTAGGCCATCATCTCGATAATGGTGGAATAGGATAAATTGCGTTTTATAACAATTTGTTCTAACTGTGCGATTTCTAACACAGAAAGGATATGATGGAGAGAAATTTGCATTTACTGTTCGCATTTTACTTCATATATATATATATATATATATATATATATATATATATATATATATATATATATATATATATATATATATATATTATGAAACCACTTCATCCATGCTATAGATAACTCATTTTATAAGAAAATGTCAACATTTTTTACAATGGCAAACCAAGAAGCTAAATTACATTTTTTAGTATTTGATAATTTTTTTAGCACATCAAATTTCCTGAAAATGATCATTTTTTTAAGATACCGTCTTCGTTGCCGTGTAATTTTTCATAAAACTTTTTGCAACAACGTTCCAACTCAATTTGTTTTGTCAGGGGAAAATCCTTGAACTCTCGACTCTATTTATTTGTTTTTCTTCGGTTCTTGTTAACTTAAGTATATGAAAAAACATTGACGTAGAGGGTATAAGAAGAAATTAAAACAATAAGCAAATAAGATAAAGTAAAAGTTTTAGTTTTGAAAGAAATATGGTGTTTTTTCAGAGGGTGAGTTCAGATTGCTTGAGGAAACTTCATGTTGATAGCTAAAACATCCAAGAAAGTAAAACTAACAGAAGTTGCCATCTCTAACAATCTAAGGGATAAACATAATGAGAAAATAATCAAATACAAAGACCTGAAGGTACAAATACGCAGGCAGTGGAATACTGGTAGTGTCCGAGCGGTTCTTATAATTTTTTCAACAACTATTGCAACATTAAAGAGTCTTCTGCTTAATACCTAGGGATTGAACCTTAAGGCTATGCAAAAAACCGTAGTATTAGCAACCACACGAACTACCCGGAAGTTTACTGAAAATGCATAAGATCATAACGTCTCCTGTTGCTCGATAATATGAAAAGGAACTCCCATAACTCAATCCTTTTGATATCTAAATATATCTAGGATGAGTAAATATTCCCTGCAGAAGTAATACTTAACAAGCAAGTTATTACCTTGCCTTGTCAAATAATCATGATTAGTGGAACTTACACTAAAAGCACCGAGATTATTTGTCCCATGCCTACAACGTTTGAAAATATATATACCGAACGAAATTAAGATGCCATTGTTTATAAAGATACAAGTTCCTCATTTTTTTAAGATGATATATGTTTCCGAATTGAATACAATCGCATAATATTACTGGAGAAGTGTAATACTGTCTAAATCATACTGATGCTGCAACAGTGCAAAGTAAATCTTATTAAGCTTGATACCAGCCCTAAAAATTGAGCCTTAGCACAATTAATCAAAACCATGTCTCGAGGAAGTTGACCAAATAAACATTTTTTTTATATTAGACTTTTTACCTAATTTATTTTTAATACACCACACATTAAATTCCCTCTAAACTAAAGTTGCAGCTCGTCAAGAGTTGACAATGAAAGGGCAATGGATATGTCATCAGTGTAATGAATAAACAAACTCTTCGATATGTACAATGACAAATCATTTTTAAAAGTAATATAAAAATTCAGGAAACCGGAATCGATCCCTTAACATGTGTGAATATTTTATGATCTGTAAGAAAAGAGAATAATCCAGTCCAGTATAATGCTCGTATACCTACATTAAAGGATTATTTCCAATAAAATCAATATTGATAGAATCAAAGGCTTCCAAAAAATCAAAAAAACCCCGGCAGTAACCCATCTTCATCTTCGATAGTTATCACATAAGTTTGCATCACCTTTAACTTTAACAATGTTCCAATATTAGTATATTCATTAGACAAGTTAATAAAGCAAGTATGCGGCCCAGATTTAAAGTTAATAAGGTCCTGTATATGTGCACCAACACTTCTTAATGCAAAATAATCATAGATATTATTTTTTACACTTTTGGTAAAATATGTTCGGAATATATTCGCTTCTTCTATAGATTCTGATGCTACGTGACCATCCGGCATCTCTACCAGATTTAAACAACATTTCATTGACTTCATCTCATATTTGTCTCGCGTTTCGAATTTAACTGCATTAATAACACAGGACCACAAACCTTTTTAACCATGCAACACGGATAAATTTACGTGTATCTTGTGTTTTTTGACGTCGTTGAATCCGAATCCGGAGTTAGTTTGACCCTATCAGGTCAATGTTAAGGGCATTCCAAGGTCAAATCGGAGAAAAGCCTCAGAAGCAGAGGAGAATACTCTTAATATACGTTTTTGAGATCGCTCCTGGATCGGTTTGGCCTTATCAGGTCAAGGTCAAGGGCATTCTCAGAACAATATACTAAGCCTTCTTCAGAAGGAGAAAATTATCTGAATGATTTATCAAGGTCGCGGTAGAAAGTGATCTTGTTCTCAGACGCTAAACAATTTTTTTTTCCAGTCTTGATACTAAGAGCTTTAACATTTCTTTAGAAGGACCCAGATTAAATTACTGAATTATTCTTGGTCGAAAAACATTTTGTTTGAAACTTTATCCAGTGATAAAAGTCAGTATAACCCAAGATCATCTTCGACATCCTCTGAATCATCTGAATTCTCGTGGTTGTTATCTTGGTCTATTTCTCCAGAGTAAGAAGTATCCACATCCATATGTTCAAGAGAATCATTCACTTCATTACTACTAGTAAATATTGGATGCGTTACGGAATCAACAACGGAGTAAACCAGTGCATGTAATTTTCTGGAGTTAAAATCTTGAGTCTTGCACAAGCAGAAATAATAATCAGTTTCATGACTTAAGGGTTCCCGCCAAATCAGAGCGATACGCAAGTCACTTTTACTGTTTTCACAATGTTTATTAATGGTAATGAACAAGTGGAACAAATGATCTGAGGAACTCAGGCGTGATTAAGATTTTCTTTCAAGCGTTCATAAGAGTTTGTGTATATAAGTATTTATTACGAAATCCGTGAGAGATCTTCTGTTTTCAGGTATAATCTACTACATACAATATAAAACATATCTCGTTCTCCACAAGGTAACATGATTATGGATAGTAACACAGTTAGTTGCAGGGATGTTTCCAAAGAATGTAACTGATTTACATTTAAACTGAATCTAAATTAATCCTGACAAGGACTGCTTGCAAAGAAAAGCTGGCCCTAAAAGAGATTAAAAGACAAGGTAGTCATAAGATGATGGAGATGATTAAGCCCTGAAAAGAACTGCTTTCAAGGATGAACTGCTCTTTAGCCGCACTTTTATTACTAGTCTGGGAATACCAGTTATGCAAGTCGGGGAACCATGACACCTAAATCACCAGGTCCAATATCAGTCAACGGTATTAACTGAAAATAACCAAAGAAAGAGAATCTGAAGTCTGGAGTTCTAAGTCTGCATATCACTGGGCTCTTTAGACTCATCGTACTAGGCTTTGAGTGTGATAATCCCCTGTTTGTATACCCCTATCAGTCACTCCAAGAATATCTACTTTTATGGTGTCTATCTCATATCTTCCTATACCAGCCACATTGATCTTGTCTCTGTGACTGAGAATGCCTTTGAGCCTAACCTTGAATCAAACCTATCCCGGATTCAGAATCAGCAATTTTAAATACAGAATGGGTATTATTCCGTGCTGCTGAGACTTTTCCGCAATTCGATCTTAATATGCCCTTGACCTTAACCTGAAAGTGTCAAACTGAAGGATTCGAATTCAACTATCTTCAAAACATATAGCAAGGATATTCTCTTCTGTTTCTGATGATTTTCCTCAAATTATTTTGAGGCTTTTCTCTGATTTGACCTTGAAATTCCCTTGATCTTAACGCTGATAGACTCAAACCAATGCCGGATTTGGATTCAAATATCCTAAAAACATAGCCAGGGTGTTCTCCTCTGCTTCTAAAGTTTTTCTCCGATTTGGCCTTAAAATACCCTTACACTGACCTGATAGAATTAAACTAACCCCAGATTCGGCTATCTCAAAAATACAAAATACAATACATCTAGTCTCATCCGAATGCATGCTTAAAAAGGTTTGTGGTCCTGTTTAATTTTTATATAATTCTTACATTTTAAGATATACAGTTTTTTAGGGTTAACAGATTGCCTTTCTCTATACATAACGTAGGATAAAGAAAGCTAGTCTTTAAAACAAGCAGCGCAGAACAGAGACCGAGGACAAAGAGTACGAGAGACTTAGGTACGTGCGAAATTGGAAAAGCTAAAAAGGAAAGAAGAAGAAGAAAAAGTCATAAACAATACTCCATTTTGAATTTTGAAAGTTTTGGGCAACAACTTGTGTTGGTTAAACCGTATCTTAACAATGAAATACAACTTAACAGTAATTATTTTTTATCTGCTAATGTACTCATCTAACTGAATAACAATAAACTATTGTATCACTGATTATACAAAAGTGGGAAAATTTGAAGTTTCTACGTATTTCTTTTTATAGATGTATTAGCCAATACAGTACTTAAAAAACTTCTTTTCCAGTCGATATAAATCCAGACATTTCAAAAATAATACATTTTAAATATTCAAAGAATACTTTTATTTATTCACATTCAATATACCTTTTTTGCACCCGCTACTGTTCAAGGGAAACTTAACATACAGAGAAAATTCAGGAGTTGTATCTCTGCGCAATGGATCGATAACACTTTCCGTGAGATATGCTTTCTCGTCGGTGTTGTTTTCATCTTTTAGACTTTCCATCTTTACATGATAAATTTAATAATATTTTTACAAAGTAAAAAGTATGTTTTTTATTAGAAAATAAGAAAAAAAATCTTTCCAATTTGAAAACTTATGATATATACCGGCCTAAAGACTTTCTCTTAACATTTTTCCATTGGAAATAAGTAACAAACAGTTTGTTATCCATGGTGTATTATTGAATTTTTTAAGTGTTACTAATTAATGCACATAGAGTGCAGAGAAACTATTTTTATAGAAAATGATTGCTAGAGACAACCAAATCTGGTAGGTAAAATAATAGAATAGAGATAAAATATAAAATAGCGTATTTCCTGTGACTTCCAAAATTTGTGTTAAAATTTCCACGAGAATATCATACGCAATACGTATTTATTTGCTGTATAATATTTTTTTAATAAGATTTGAAAGGAATAATGAATTTTAACTTAACTGAAAGAAAAAAGCATTATTGTAAAATTACTAAATTTGGTTATTTCAAAATCATCGTGGCAAGTTAAAAAAATCAAAATTTTTCACTTCTTTACATACAAATTAACTCACTTCGAAAAAATTTTATTTTATCCCGGTGACATAAATTTCCTTTAAAAAACAACTTTATAATTTTCTACAAATAAGGTTTTGTTTTTAGGAAATTGTATAAATTTCTTTAGAACTAAGTGATAAACATTAAATACCAAAAGAAAAATAATGCCTCCAAACGACACAAACCTCGGTTATGCTTATCAACTCCCGTCCGGAGGATGGTCAGCAAAAATCCGAAACGCCTTGTCTCAATTTAGCGATATCTTTAGTGAATTTGATAAGTATATCGCACCCGCTTATCACCATGACCGTTGTGAAAGGTAAGAAAGACATTATCATACTTTTTTTAATAATCAAATTTAATGGCAAAGATTAGAAATTTTTTATTTTATTGATTAACCGAAAAACAATCAACGCTAGTGTCAGTTGGGAAAAGGTTAAAAATTAAGATATTTGATAATTTTATAATTACACTATCATTCTGAAACTCACAATTGGCCATTACAGAAGGCACAGAATAACCAGAATAAACATTTTCTCGGTGATCTTGTCATCAAAATAAGTTTTTCTTTGCCCAACTTACCGCTGATTGTATATCACCATATTAATGTACGGATGAATTATTGATAATTTGATCAAAAATAAAATTCTTATAAAAAAATTGAACCGACATCTAAAAGTGCGCTAAAAAGTGAAAAATAACTATAAATTTTTATATGAAATTGAAATTTTTGAAGTCAGCGCCAAGTTATTTCTAAATGAAATTACCAATAAACTATTTTTAATCTGTTTATACGAATCACATTTTGTCAGGTATTAGTTTGGCACCGACTTCAAAAATTTCAATGTCATATAAAAATGTATAGTTATTTTTCGCTTTTTAACGCAGTTTTTAGAAGACGGTCCAATTATTTTTATAAAAATTTTATTTTTCGATTTTTAGTTTTGAATTCATTATGATATTCATAAATTATTTGAACTAAGTATTAATCGAGATTAGTGTAACTTGCAATGACTCCAAGGTGGCAAAAAAGTAGCCATTTGTAAATCACCCTAAAATGAACCACTAAAAATTCTTTGATTCTCAGAGTTCCCCAAACACCAGCGAAATTGTGTAAAGCAAATATTTAGTCTGTCATAGTAAATCCGATATTTAAAGTACTTGAGATGTAAATTTCTTAGCCCGAAATATTTTATACTGCATATTGAGTTTGTATACGCTCCAAAAACCCCGCAATATCAATTTTAAACACAATGGGCAAATGTAAAATTTTCAGTCTCTCATATTGTATCTTATCAATCTAAAAATTGTAAAAAATTACCTTTCTATTTGTAAAACATGACCCCGAAAACCTCTAATACCAAATATGAAAAAATGCGATAAAGTAAAATTTTCAACTCACCATATTGGATCCGCCATATTGCATTTCAAACAAATAACTTTAACGTCTTAATTTAATCTAAATCTAAACTCTTCAAAGTCCCCTAATACCAATTTTGGATGAAATCCAGAAATTTAAAATTTCCAGACCGTTATATTACATCTGACATATTAGATTTTCTTAAAATAATTTTATGATGATTCAGTCCCACCTTTGAACAAAATCGAAAAATGTAATATTTTTAGTGCACTATATTAGATTCGCCATACTGAATCCAGAAAAAATACTTTTAAATTCATAGTTTACATCCTCAAGTACCCAATATGTCAGTTTTGGAGAAAATCGAAAAATGTAAAATTTTAGGACTCCATATTGAATCCGCCAGATTCCGTTTTTCAAAAAATATTTTAAATTCGTAATTAACACTAACAAAATTCCCCCAATACTGAATTTAGACAAAATCGAGAAATGTAGAATCTTTAATCTGCCATCATGGATTCGCCATATTTAATTTTTTTTAAAATAATTTCAGATTCGTAATCTGCGATCCCAAAAACTCCCCCATACCGATTTAAAAAAAAAAAACAAATTGGGCAAAATTAATTTTTTATCCTCCATATTAGATAAGACATATTGAATTTTTTCAAAATAATTTTAGATTCGTTATGTGCGACCCTAAACACTCCCCTATACCAATTTTGGAAAAAATCGGACCAAATTGATTTTTTCGTCCGCTATATTGGATCCGCCGTTTTAATTTTTTTAAAATAATTTTAGATTCATTATGTGCGACCCCAAAAACTCTCCTATACCAATTTTGGAGAAAATCGGAAAAAATTGATTTTTTTGTCCGCCATATTAATTTTTTTTTTAAATAATTTTGATATTCGTTGTGTACGACCACAAAAATTCTCACAGACCAATTTTGAAGAAAATCGGACAAAATTAATTTTTTTGGCCGCCATATTATCAGCGCCATCTTGGATTTTACTGCACCAATTTCATCCAAAAAAATATGGGACCACCGCAGCAACTTCCTGAACATAACGTAAAAAATTTCATTCAAATCGGTGCCGCCGTTCCAGAGTAATCGGTGTACATACATAAAAAAATATATAGTCGACGAATTGAGAACCTCCTTCTTGTAGAAGTCGGTTAAAAAGGCAAAATATTTGTTTAGAAAGTGTATATTTTGGATATACTATTGACGCTAGCCAATAACTCTTTAAAATTGTACGTCTCCTTTTAAGAAAATTTGTCCGATTGAAAATATATTGATTGACTTATCAATTTATTTTCCTCACTGTACCTAAATTTTTTTCTCAATCTATTACAGATCTGTACAAATGAGACTCTATTCGATGCACAAGAGAGAGTTTGTGATGATTTTTGTACTATTTTTCGCATGTTTCGGGCTGACTATCTTTATAGGGCTAGCAGGTAATATCTAATAAAATTGATTTCGTATTTGTCCATTAAATTCACTTTTTTTTCAGGTCCTCCCATAACACAAACCATCCCCATAGATGGTATATCTTTACTGCCAAAACTTAATAATTCTAATTCGATAAATAGAAAAGATATAGCAACTGGTCCATTTATAATGAAAACTCCCAAAATGTCGCCTTATAACCAACAACTCTGGGTTATAGCGAAGTTGTCGACAGAAAATACTGATGGTATGTAAATTAGTTTACTATATACTTAATATGGGTACACAATCCACGGAATATCATGGCGCCGTCAAATTGACTGAAAATATGTTGCAGTTCATGGTTTCCTGATCAAAAATGCTTATGGCCACAAAGCTCCAAAACCCATAGTTTTCGAGATATTGAAAGTCAAAGGTTGCGTAACAGGGTCATTTATTAGTGGCGGCAAGTCGATTGTTTGATGGGAAATAGATTTTTCGGAAATAAGCTTTACACATCATCTTAAGATGACCTTGACTATGAGCCTTGATTTAAGGTCAAGGGTCTGTTCAAGGACAAAATAAAATAGTAAACGGAAAACTATATTGTTTCTACCAGAAATACATTGCTGGGTTTGGAGCTTCGATCATACCCTAGATTTAAACAACAATAGATTTGTCTGAAGGCTGTTTATGTTCGGTGAGAGAGACGCTTTTTTGATGTGTGACAGACATAAACATGTTTACTTATCTTGTCTTTCAGTTTAATTGCTTGTCGTGACTTTTTTCGGTGTGTTAAGTGTTAGAAATTACTTTAAATGCGAAGTTTACAATTAATATTAACAAAAAAACGATTTAAAAACTTATTTTTATTGGTAAATATTGTTTACGTATTGGAAAATAACAATAATAATAATTTAGGCAACTATATATTCATACTTTATGTATTCAGAATTGATGTACCGATTATCATATGATACTTGTTTAAATAATGCAATTAGAAAAGGATAACATATAATCGGTATGGGTGTACCAAGAAATTAAATGTTTACTGTTTATCAACACTTTTTCAAATATAAATAAAAATATTATTACGTTATTCAGCGTTCAAACAACCGGGTCCTAGTTCTGACATTATACTAATTCTACAGGGGTATGTTCGAAGGTTTGGAGTGATGCATTTTAATGTGACCTTGACCATAACCCATGGGTCAAAGTCAAGAGTCAGTTTAAGGCCAACATAAAATAACAATTATGAAACTTTTTTATCCTGGAAATGGATGATACTGATCGAAAGTTTTCGTCGGAATTAAAATTGAAAAAATATTTTTTAAGCACAAATAGATTTAAAAAATGTTTTGTTTAAATAGCAAAATAAACATTCAATTTCAAAACATTTTTTCTTTACTTTTTAAAAAATCAAAATTTCAATAAGAAATAAACAAATCTATAGTTGTTTATATGTATTATCCTCTCAAGCAGAGAGAAGAAAAGAATATATAAAGGGTGTTTTTTTATAGAGGTATAGAACTTTTAAATGGAATAAAACAAAGATGAATTTTTTAAATTGACATGAAATTTACTTTATTCGAAAGATAACCTTTTGGCATTATAATTTAAATATGACTGGCATATGACCGCCACGGCTGGCTCGGACGTAGTCTAATTTGGAGGTCCAATTTTCGATGACTTTTTCCAACATTTGTGGCCGTATATCGGCAATAACGCGGCGAATGTTGTCCTCCAAGTGATCAATCGTTTCGGGCTTATCGGCGTAGACTAGCGACTTCACATATCCCCACAGAAAATAATCTAGCGGCGTTAAGTTGCACGATCTTGCAGGCCAATTCTCGGGTCCGAAACGTAAAACTATGCGGTTACCAAACATTTCCTTCAATAAATCAATTGTGGCACGAGCTGTGTGACATGTTGCGCCATCTTGTTAAAACCACAGCTCCTGTACATCATGGTTGTTCAATTAATGAACGAAAAAGTCAGTAATCATGGCTCTGTAGCGGTCACTATTGACTGTAACGTTCTGACCAGCATCGATTTTAAAGAAGTACGGACCAATGATTCCACCAGCCCATAAAGCACACCAAACAGTCAGTTTTTCTGGATGTAACGGTGTCTCAACATACACTTGAGGATTATCATCACTCCAAATACGGCAGTTTTGTTTATTGACGTATCCATTCAAAAAAAAGTGAGCTTCATCGCTAAACAAAATTCGCTTATGAAAATCGGGATCAACGGCAATCTTGTTTTGGGCCCATTCACCGAATCTACGCTTTGCTAGATGATCGTGTGGCTTCAATTCTTGCACAAGTTGGATTTTGTAAGCACGCAAACCAAGATCTTTCCGCAAAATCTTCCATAAAGTGAATGGACACATATCCAATTCCTGTGCACGATGGCGGATAGACTGATTCGGGTCTTCCTCTACGCTACGCTCTACAGCAGCAATGACTTCCTCTGTACGCACTGTACGACGTCTCTGTTGATGCGTATTATCATTTAGATTAAATGTGGTGCGAAAACGTTCCATAGTTAATCAAATTAATTGCTCTGATGGACGATTATGTTGACCGTAAAATGGACGTAGTGTGTGATACGTATTTCGAACGAACCATGATTTTCAAAATAAATTTGCACAATTTGGAAGCGTTGTTCAGGCGTCAGTCTATTCATGTTGAAATGCCAAACCAAACTAAACATAAATCACTTGACAGCTGACAAAATGGCCACCAGTTAAAAAAGCGTTGTCAACTTAAAGTTCTATACCTCTATAAAAAACACCCTTTACAAACAGTTTGTTTCTGCAAATACAACTCTGGTCCTTTCGTCATACGCGTGTCTCGTTAGTGGAGCTGTATCGAATCGAGAGCAACATTCGCAAGAAACAACTGCTATATCAAATATAAATTCCAAAGTATGTCAGTAGTCAGGGATTTTCGGGGGTACATTGCTGTAATCAACAATCAAGTTAAAGTTCAACCTGTTATATAAAAGATGGGTGGGCGAGGGATTTAAAACAATATTATTTGTAAAATATAGCAAATAGAAAGGTGTGTCCTACATCAATGGAAGGAGTATTTTTTTTTTAAATTCACATAATTCGTATTGCTGTAAAACAAGTGTAATAAAAATTGGAGCAGAAATATTAAGATTTCAAAACATTTTTCTAAACGAACAGGTGCCATGATAATTCCTCTGACACATATAGTCCCCTGACTTGCGTGTTGTAATAATAAACTTTGAGAATATAATTGAAAAATTATGTTTTTGAGAAAAATTACCTCCATAACTAAGAATTATAAATGGCCCATTCGGAGACAATGTTCTAAAAAATGTCTTGTATTTTAGGTGAAATCATAGACAAAGAATTCGAAATATGTGTTTCGTTAGCTGGACTGACAGAAGAGCATAAACCTGCTAAAGTTTTAGATTCTGAACAACATCGAAACAGGTATGAAAATACGATATTACTAACCCGAAGTCATTGTCATATAATGTCCTTTGAAGTTTTCCTTACTCGATTGCATAGCGTACGATTAAGGTCCCCGTCGTAAAGATTCATTTTGTGTAGGTGAACTTTGGCAGTAATTCTCATCATTATACCTATGTTTATCCCTATTTGAAGCAGTTTTCTAGCTAATTTCGAGTCAGCATTTCCTATAGAAAGCTTGCTCTGGTTACTTCCTCTCGATTTTTTAGTGATTTTTGATGCTCTTTTCTGATCTAGAGTTTAGAAAGCTCTTATACACCTCGGTGCCGCAAATGCCAATTTGGAATCATGTAAGCCTTTATGTCCTAGAATCCACTGTAACATGAATTTGTTATTTTTCGCTAGTTTACTCTGACGTTCCCAAACTAGACTTTTGCTTCTCGAGGGCTTCAGAGATCCTTATGATTTCACCTGCGCATTGTAGAATTCAGTAGATTTCTGCCTGAAATACTGCTGTAAATCTGCCCAAACAGAGATTCATGTATTTTCTTGGTTGTAATCCATAAATTCCATCTCCGATACCTACTTTGGCATTTGATCCATCTGTGCACCAAACAAAATGATTCTGGTTTGGTTTTCGATAATGATCTCAAATGATATAGGCAAGACATCTAATTTTATTAGATAATGTTTCATGTCGTCATTTGCAATCGTGTCTTTGGCAGTGGATGGTGTAGCCGATGAAGTTTCATTCTTACCTCCTCCTGGATCACTAGCCCCCATGATGCTTAAGCATTTTTCATAACCCTAAAAGCATATTGTATTCTTGCTATCACGTTTGTGTTGAATATACTTTGGGCTATAATTACGTAGCCTAAACCTGTGTATCCCTTCCTTCTAAGAGTTTACAAAAAACCTTCATATCAAAGTTCAAAAGCAGTGGAGACGGAACTCCCTCCTGTAGACATCCCCCAATTATCCGCGTCTTTAATATTTCGTCACACAGCACGAGGACACAATCAAACTCGACATAAGTGAAGCAATGAAGCAACATACCACGTTATTTCAGGCAGAAATACATGTTACTGATGTTTGTTTTCAGGAAAATCTGAGAAGAGTTTACAAGGGCAGGACCGTTCTCATTTTCTTTGACATTCAGGTAGCGCTGAAAGCTTTAGCGTGCCATCAAATAGCATCATCTGGTACTGTCTTTAAAATCTGATCACTCTGGCAAAACACAACAAACTTACTCTTTGTAGGTATCAGGATACAAGGGCATCCTAGGCAATGAAAAAAGGACCAACTTGCAAAACAAGGGTCTGCTACCACAAATCTGCTGCTCAGTAATGTACTTAAGAGTTCTTACTTTTAACAAAGTACGTTTCTTCCAGTAACAGTTAACAGAGGTGAAACGGAATTCTTCACTTCATCAATGATACCAAGTCAAGAAGCAACCGTATACTTGCAACCTCCAGTTGAAGCTGGACAATCACGATACTGGCAACTTAAATTTTCATCCTCGATCTGATCTACTGCCATTATAGAGCTTGTTTCTCACTTTATTCTCAATGCAAATACCGAATTTTCGATGTAGTTGCATGTAGCCAATCGCGTTCTCTCCATAAAATTCTCTAACAGACCTATAAACAAAAAAAAATTGTTATAATCACACACACAATCAATTATTCCTTCCTTGATGTGACGATCCATCAACCCTTCCAGTTTAGTAATAAATTGGTGAGGCTAATAAGGCGGAAAGACTTAGGATTTGTGTAGTCTGTTCTTTCTATCTTGGGAATAAAGACTACTTTTGTTTCCTTCCACGCCATCGGTATGTATCCCAAGCTCAAACATGAGTGAAATAGTTTCACCAGGTGGCTTATTAGAAAATCAGAGGAATTTTGTGTTAAAGCTTGAAATATGCCATCTTTATCATGTGACTTGAAGGAGGCAATCAACCATGGACCATTTCACCCAATCATATGTCACTATCGTTTTAACTAACTTGTAGTCATGATAGGCTAGGGAAAATCTTCGTTCTTTAGATTCACCCCCATATTGATTTGAGCCTGGAAAGTGCACTCTTAGTAGCTCTCCTAGGGTCCCCCTTTTGAGTGTCGGTAAACTAACATCTTGTTTGTTTACTTATATGTGACGCCACGAAAGTTGCAACCATTTTGCGTTTTCCATCACGTGATCAAATATTAAAAGATCTTTAATTAATTTACGGGATATAAACATATTTTATTCGAAAAATAAATAAAATACATTTTTAACTAACTAAAATTATTAGGACAACAATTAGCAACATTTTTTAATAGAGTCAAATAACCTTTTGCATAAAATTAGAAATTTTAATTGGAATCTTAAATTTCATGGAAAATTTCATGAAAGACTTCACAATGTAAAACCAAAATTATAACAACGAAAATTATATAATTCATTCTTTTCTAGAAGTCGTCGTTTACATTGTGACGCCCGAACTTGTGACGAATTTATCGTAATGCATTTAGGTTATCTAGATTATACCCATTATATGGTTACGATCAATTTCTATGATCTAGAATCATTTCATTCAAGATATACCATTAAAGAATTACATTTTTATGTAAGTATAAATACATATTACTAAAACTACAGAAAATCCAATAATTTTTTTGTTTTAGTTTAAAACTTACAATCCAGATTTTACCCAAATCGAGGTATGGTTTAGGTTGATCTTTCTTATAGGAGCGTTTTCAATAACGGTAAGTCTTTACTATATATTTCACAAGCTTATTTTTGGAAACAAAAAGAAAGTGTTTCGATTCCAAAAGGGCCTTGTGTTGTGATCTAAGTTGCTGTAGTTATTCCAGCCAAGTAGCATTTTCTCCGTATCATTTTCTTTCAGGCTCATTTAGGGCCGTAAAGACCCTCCAATGTAAATTTCACGTTCCTCAGTATAAAATAATACAGTACACTGTATAATTCCAATTTCTTCTCTTCCATGATCGCTTAACTAATAATGAAGTCATGGAGAACTTGGGAGTGAATTTCTAACATAAGCTTAACTCAGCACATGCGTAGATTGTTAAAAAACTGTAATAATTTAGAATTTATAAATAAGTAAATTTATACCATTTTTAACTTCATTATGTAATTTATCAGAAAATGGTTTCAAACATGTTCGAAATCTCAATTTCGTCTCAACCTTTGAACATGTTTTCAAGAAGGAAAACACACTTATAACTTTAACACTGCATAGACCATAAATATCAATATTTATTTTAGTGGTGGTACTTCCAATGCTTAAGAAAATATCCAATTCATTGCTGGGCGTTTGAACAAAAATGGGTGGGTATCTTATTGCCTCTTCTGATGACCTTTGATAGTAAGTATTTTACAAAAATAACATTCACATTAATTTGGTACAAAATATACAATGTAATTTATTTAGTAAAGATGAGTAGGTAGATAGAGTGGTGGAAAGAGCGATCACGGAAGTTGAGGTGAGATTAGGCTGATCATTTTAAAACTGCCCATTTTTATAATAAGTTTCACAGTTTTAAAGATGTTCTCAATGTTTTTAATTTTCCTAAATGAGAGATCCCGGATTCGTTTGGAATGCAATGAATTTTTGGAACTATTTTACTTTATTTTTCATGGAATTTCGATATGTATATCCGTCTAGCTACAGCTTAATTTTTATAAAATATTAACTTCATCTTTTCTTCTTTCTCAGCCCATTGACGTCCACTGCTGGACATAAGCCTCTCCGATGGTCCTCCATTGGGATCTGTCTGTCGCCTTCTGGAGCCAGTCTTTTCCAGCAAACTGTCTTATATCATCTACCCATCTGCGTTGTGGCCTGTCACGATTTCGGTTCGTTTCTCGCGGTCGCCATTGCAATAATTTACTTGTCCACCTATCGAGCTGTTGTCTAGCTCTGTGCCCCGCCCATTGCCATTTTAGTCGTGATATGCATTCAATGACGTCAACTACTTTGGTTCTTGATCTTATTACTTGATTTATATTTTATCCCGTAACGAGATTCCTAACATTTATCTCTCCATGAAGCGTTGTGTGACTCGCAGTCTATTTGCGTTTTGTTTGGTTAGTGTTATCGTTTCCATGCTATAAGTAGCAACAGGCAAGACACACGTGTTATACACTTTCCGTTTAAGGTTGATTGGTGTGTTTCTATCTCTTAATACGTATTGCAACTTTCCAAAGGCAGCCCACGCCAGCCCTATCCTCCTTGTTATTTCCGCCGTTTGATTTTCTTTGCCCAGTTTCATGACGTGGCCTAAATAGATGTACTCTTGGACATTCTCTATGATTTCATTTTGAATCTCTATTTGCACATTTGCGTCAGGGCTCATTAACTTAGTTTTCCCCAAGTTCATCTTAAGTCCCACTTTTCTTGCCTCTTCATTGAAATCTTGAAGCATTTGTTTTAGCTCTTCTGGGTTGCTAGGCATGACAACAACATCGTCGGCGAAACGAAGATGACTAAGATAAGAACCGTCGACTCTCAAACCTTTCTCATCCCAATTTAGTTTTTTAAAGACATCTTCCAAAGCTAGCGTCAATAGTTTCGGAGAGATGACGTCTCCCTGACCCACACCTCTCATAACGTTTATTTTTCGGTTTTTGTATCTTCGTCGATTTTAACTTGTATGGTTGCGTTTTCATATATGTTATGTATGATAGTGGTATACCTGGAGTCAATTCTAGCATTATTAAGTGATTTCAAGATCGCCCATGTTTCTATCGAGTCAAAGACCTTGTGAAAATCTACACATGCCAGGTGTATAGGAATGTTATATTCCTCGGTTTTTTCTAGGACTGTGCGTAGGGCTTGAATATGATCTATCGTACTAAATCCACGTCGAAAACCGGCTTGCTCCACAGGCTGGTAATAGTCAAGCTTTTCAGTCAGAGGATTTGTCAATATGCGGGTGAATAGTTTATATAGGTGGTTTAATAAACTGATAGGACGGTAATTTTCTATATTTGTTGTGTCCCCTTTTTTTGAAGAGAAGTACGACTTGTGCATTATACCATTGTTCTGGTACTCTACCTTCGTATAAGCATTTATTCATCAGTGTTTGTATTGCTTTTTCAAGACTGTCTCCACCCATCTTTAAATATTAAATAGTTCGAACTAAAACAATGAAAATCAGCAAAGTCATATTACATTTTGTAAAGAGTTCTAATATAATTTAAAAATACGTCATTGTTATTAGAAAACAAACACATAATTTTCGAAACTACTGCAATCAATATTCTTTTCATGGATGCGCGACACTTGCTCCATATCTTTAAGTTTTGGAAATACAAAGACCTCCAAACTCTATGCCCCGTAAAGGTACGTAAGATTGTATCCATTTATATAACAGAAACTGGCATCACTGACGTTGCCAGGTGCCATCTAACACATCCAGTATAAAGTTTCACATTTTAGACGGTATACGTACTCAACATTTGTTTAAAATAACTTCAAAAGTTCATTTGGGCCAAAAAATAGAATTAACATTTTCGTGTAAATATTTTTCACAAATTTCCACGTAGTACAAGAGTACAAATATGAACTTAATATCGCCGTTTAATGAATTTTATCATAGCCGTCATTCGCTCGTGGACGAGTCAAGCTTATATAATACATAGTATGAATATTTGGCCATGAAGAAGCACAGGATCTCGCATAACTTGACAATCACTCAAAAAAAACCTCGTCTGGAATGGTGCAAAGAAATCCTCAAAAAATACAATGACGGTGCTTTCAAGCAAAATGCCATTCAGATTACTTCCAACGCATAGAAAAGTATATTGGTCATAGTGGAGACTATTTTGTTGTAATGTAACAACATAATTTAATCGCGCCATAATATGTTTATTATTCCACGACGCAGATGCAACGTGAGGACGTTCGAGACGCAATATAATATTACTCCATCTCATGAGTTCATGCATTCTTCCAAGTAAGAGAGATATTGCGGGCCGTTGTTCCAGATATGCAAACGAAACTAAAGATGGACGCTGTGACGTTACGGTATTATATTGTTGCGAAATGACGTCCACATATCTTACGCGACGGTATTATGTTGAGTTATTCTGTTGCATATCTATAAGCACCTTAATAATCCAAGGGGAAAGAGTCATATTACTACAAATAATGGTACTAAAATTTAACTCAAAGAAGAAAAGTAATACGGGTGATAATTTACAAGCACAAATCCAGGAACACATCGTTTAACCAACATTCCATATGCGTTGTCTGTAACTATATATGTCAAGCGCAAAGTTCAAATAGTTGCCTTTTTTTGTAGGTTTTTGTATTCTCAATACTTAAAAATAAGTACCGCATATCAATAGAAAAAGTATTGAACGTCATAAATTTTAAGATTATCCGATTTTTTTCTAATAATAGTTTTTTATCGCATCAATGCCAATTTTTTGTCAAAACGATAAATATGTGTATTCTCTACTTATTATAAGATGTCATCTGTAAGTTAAGTGATCCAAAGGTTAAGTTCCGAACGCGTCTTTGAGATAGCGTTGAAAAGGATCCAATTACACCGGACAGTTTGTTACTGTGGAGAAACGGCAATGTCAAAAGCTCTCGGTGATGTCAGCAGGGAACAATTATGTTAGAATCAAAAAGTTTAAATTAAAATAGGGGCCATCAAGCCTATTTCAAACCTTACAATTGTTTACAGTCAAAATTGCTATAAATACGTGAAAAAAAACTACATATATATATATATATATATATATATATATATATATATATATATATATATATATCATACAAAAGGTGGTGATAGTTGATCATCGATGCCTGGGCCTGAATTGACACTTGATATCCCACCATAGCTGCAGATGATTCGGGGATGATCACCTTTGCAAACTCATTGAATGAACTTGTCGAACAGTTTCCGGTGACAAATTTGTATTCCGAAATGTCTCTGACTCAGTGCATTGAGTACTAGGCATTGTCAACAGTTTCGTCCTCCACCAGACACCATCTGCTCGTCAGGTTATCTACAACACCAATCTTATGAAGATGGCCTCTCAAATGGTCATATCCTGTCAATAGTTCCATCACAATTCGCAGCTCTTTCCTTCCTAAAAGAGAAACTACCTATTAAAAAGTGCGCTAAATCCAGTTATATATTCTTTGGTTCACTTCATACCAGAAGCTCCACGCCACGAATCAGTAAATTTACTTCCCAGCAACAATTTTAATTCCGTTTTACCACGGCAATTGGGACAGATAGAATTGATTGTGCTCCATATAATTCAATCGTAAACCCCATGTTTCCGCATTCCCGTGTATACCCGAGTGGCTCGGGACCTACGCAGGTCTGAGTGTGCAGCCGTTATTTATCAGACTGTTCAATACATCCTTGCACCCAGACACCAGTCGCAAAATTACGGCACTAGACTTCAGTTCCATTATCGTAGTCCTACTGTCTGAACATACGTTTATTATCCTATTTCTGTTCATGCATCTTACGATGGTATAAATTTGTCCGAATGAGTAAAACTCTTTAGCACCCGTGCTCCAACCGAACACTGTTCTTTCATCTTATCGAGATCTACCTGTAATCCACCAGGATCAATTTCTCTACTTGGCAACAGTATCTCAAGAGAGTGCTTAGGTTTCAAAAGGGGCACCATGTGATCTCTCTACCACATTTTCCCAGACACCTGTGTAGCCATTTGTTCTGGTCCCAAAATGCTGTAGGCAACTGAGATGATAGACAGCCTTCAGAACTTTGTTTTGCATATATGTGTAAGTGGAAAGGAGGTAGACGAACCAGGATCTCCAGAGCCCAAGTGAAGGAAGTCCCCATCGCACTCATGGAACTGAAGATCAAAGTGTATATCCACAATAGCACTGTCGGTGCCAGACCCCATATACACCCAAAGGCTCGTTTACAAGCCCAAGAAGCACATATGGCCTTCGCGGTTCAAACTTCAATGTGATCACTCCAGCTCAGTGATAAATTCGGAATTACTCCCAAATATTCTGTAACTGTTTCCTTGTATTGAAAGGTTCTTTCCGTCAATGTAATTGTGAGGAATCTCTCAGTCGGTGTAAGCCTGTGTATGCAAACCAGCCTTAATATTTATTTATTTCTAGCAAGTTATACAGTATTTTACCAATGCTCATATTTAAATACACGCTTGCCTCGCAAAGACAAACCAATATCTTTAAACTAACACTATAAATCGATTAAAATTAAAAAAGAAATTAGAAATGAAGGAAAAGACTGCCAATTATCACAAATTCCAGCACAATGAATAATATGAAGCAACATTGCCGAGTTGTGCATTTAATCTTGAGAAGTTATCATGTTACGAATTCTAACTATTTGTTCATATTTTCTTATCAACATAGCAAGGATTTTGCAACAAGGCCCGACAGTTACTATATCTACACGAGTTCTATTAATATTGTTTACAGACAGTCGGAATTTCGGACAGGATTTCCTTGTCTGTGCTTGTATCCCTTTTATACTAAAATCTCTTTGGTTAGAACAAATACTGACATCAGCTATGAATGGAGGCTAAAAGGGACAATAGATTTTCCTAATAAATTCAATCACTGTTCACAGTGGTCAGTGAGGTACAATGATGATATCGGTTTGGCGTCACCAGAAAGATACATTAAATAATAGGTTTTCAGCAATTTTTTTTGTATAAAACTATAACTTTTACTTCCCTAAATAAATTTCATTGCGGAAAACAGTCATTTTTACGTAAAAACTCTTTTAAAAAATGTTCAAAAATGTTAATTTGTATTTATTTTCATGACCATAATAAAAATTTTGAAATTAAATGTCATATGTATAACGTCAAAGTAGTGTTTTATCAAAATTAACATTTTGTTGAGCTTTCAGATTTAGTTTTTTTCTTAATTATTCAAATTTGTTTAAATAAGTTAGGTTAGTTCTTCCGGCATATGTACGTGTATGGTATTTATTCAGGTCAGGTTAAGTCAGGTTAGTTCTGGATAATTCAGGTTACTTCGAACGGTTGGCGGATCGACACATCATGCTGCAGTGTCCCTCGCATCTTTTATAATTTGTCTATCAGGCAGAAAAATCCACAAATACGCATCGTCTTGTTATAAGAGTCGAAAACGCGCTGTCGAATGGTCGATCTGCCTTAAATACCTTTATCGATATCAATGAGGCGTTTGACAATACAACTCAAGAATCGATGTCCATTTATAATGGATTTTTTTTATTTAAATATGTTTTCTATTTAAATTAAATATTGCTTTATAAGTAAAAAAAAATATATTTTAACTATCCAATTAAATTCCATGACATTGCATATATTTATATCATTGCTTTATCTTTAACATTTAAATTTTCAGATCCAATATTTCCAATGATATTTTTGGTAAGTTCATGGCTTCCAGGAATGCTAGACGCCATTTTTCAAGCGACATTTTTCGCTACACTTTTTCTATTTTGGTTAAGCGTCTATCATGGATTGAGACAGGTAAACCTAGAAACAAAACCTTAATTGCATCTACTATAAATAAACATCATACCGTTATTTTGTAGAATGAAAGAAATATATACACATTTTATTTACCGAAATTCTTTGTGGTATCCATGATGTATTTTCCGACATTGATTTTATCAACATGGCAAAAAATTAGTGAGCTTGAAGATCCAGCTTACGATCACAATATTGAAGCCAATTTTTATGTAAGTTTGATTATCTGAACATGTTTTACTCAGTTAATTTGGAACTGTTGCAATAATGTTCATCAAATAATAATAAACAGAAACTCTATTACTTGCAGTGTATTTGAACTTAAGAATTACTCAAATTATATTGACGTTTTCGAGTTGACTTACATTCAAGAATATTTAAGATTTAAACCCCCCGTCCTTCATTTATGTTAAATATTAATTAAATATCTCGATAGAATTTTCCTTAGGAAATTCTCTAGAATGAGGGAAAAACTGCAATAAAATCTGTTCGTCAGTAGTTGAATTAAAAAGAATAGACAAACAGAAGGTTTTTAGGTTTTAAGCGATAACATAATATTAGTATAACAGTATAATATTTATAATATTATAATATTATAATATTATAATATTATAATATTATAATATTATAATATTATAATATTATAATATTATAATATTATAATATTATAATATTATAATATTATAATATTATAATATTATAATATTATAATATTATAATATTATATTATAATATTATAATATTATAATAAAATATTTATAATATTATAAATATTATACTATTATACTAATATTACTTTATTGTAGTTTTGTACCCTATTTTAGAGAGTTTCTCGAAGAAAATTTTATCAAAATATCATAATTATATTATAAAATTATAATATTGTAATATTATAATATAATATTATATTATAATATTATAATATTATAATATTATAATATTATAATATTATAATATTATAATATTATAATATTATAATATTATAATATTATAATATTATAATATTATAATATTATAATATTATAATATTATAATGTTACAATATTATAATATTATAATATTATAATTTTATAACATAATAATGATATCTCGATAAAATTTTCTTCGAGGAACTCTCTAAAATAGGGTACAAAACTGCAATAAAGTAAGTGCGTTACTTGAATTAAAAGCGAATAGACAAACAGAAGATTCCAGATTTGAAACCGGAAATGGGAACTTGTACGTGGTAAATGATAATTTTTTAATAATGTAAAATTTATATCTCGATAAAATTTTCCTTGAAGAACTTTCTATAAAGTTGAAAAAACTGTAATAAAATCTATTTATTGGTACTTGAATTAAAACAGAGTAATTAAACAGAAATTTCTTGATTTTAGCCATCTTCCCAACGACAATATATATATATATATATATATATATATATATATATATATATATATATATATATATATATATATATATATATATATATATATATATATATATATATATATATATATATATATATATGTGTGATAAATGGTATTTTTGTGATAGTGAAGAGTCAATATTTTAACTTTAACTCATTGTTTTAGGTCATAAAAGCATTTTTTTACATATTTGGAATAATTTATTTAATTTATCTGGCTTATCTTATTTTAAAAGCCTATTCAGAACTTCGTTCCATGCCATTTTTTGGTAAGTTTCTTTTTCTAATTTGCTTTAACCTGAAGATTTTAGAATAAAATTTTGCTTTATAGTTCGTTTTAATTTTATCCGTAACAAGTCTTTGCAAGTTTGTAAGTAGTAAGAACTACTACGCAATTCACACAATCTCGTTAGCCAATAATTTAAGACAAAAATCTGGGAGCTTGTAATGACTTGTTTACCCAGCGAGTACGCCGGCATCGCAAACAAACGAAAACATGCAAATCGATTCGTAAACGATTCAAATTTATAAAAAGTAGACCGCCACTATTTAACCTTAATTTAACATATAATACACTTTAAAATTTTATATAGTTTGAGTTTTAAGATGGAATAACAATACTCATAGCTCAATACCATCTTCCCCCATTTCAATGTTATTTTTGGCTCTGAACTTGGGGGTGTACGATTTTTTTCGACTTCCGAATCAGATTTAGCAACAAAAAATACATAACAATACATGGATTTGTTTCGCTGGTCTGACATTTTGTTTTCTGGGGCTGTATATTCAATAACAACTATCCAACTTAACTAAATTACTAAATATTTCCAATTTCAGGTTTAAGGCTAAAATTTTTAACCTTGCTGATGTTAGTCGTACTTATAATTGGAGCAATAATTACAGCATCCAAGTTTGGAGTTGACGTTTTAGAAGATAATTTTGTAGCCCAGTTAGCAACTCACTATAACAATTCTTCCCAATTTATGTCGTTCTATGGGTTGCTAAATTTGTATGTTTACACCATGGCTTATGTGTATTCACCTAGTAATAAAAATAATATTCATGGTAAGTTATTAAAAAAACGTTATCACTGGACAAGATAATGGACCTTTTGGACTATTGCCTTCGTAGTGGTTACTTTCAAGTAAAAGACGGGTCTACAGGCTTCCACTCAGTTGTTGGCTCTGTCTAGTCGTATTCAATATATATATATATATATATATATATATATATATATATATATATATATATATATATATATATATATATATATATATCGCGTCAGTTCGTTCGTAGACGCCATACAGTGAGCTATGAATATGGTGAATGATATTTCACCGAAACGTCAACTGCCTTACAGTCCTGAGAGGGGACTCAGCACATACACGGGATGCCCAAAAACCTTCGAGTACATATAAATAAATAAATATATATATATATATATATATATATATATATATATATATATATATATGTTATATCGTAGATTTTCACGGATGGTAGAATGAATAGTTTGGTTATTCCGGAATAACCAAACTATATATATATATATATATATATATATATATATATATATATATATATATATATATATAGTGTGTGACTTTGGCATCATTTCTGCTTCGATCGAGATAAAAATTTACCAAAAAAATAATAGTCACGTGATTAACATTATAGTTTTATATTTCAAAATATCGAAAAAATTATTAGAAGATGTTTTCTAAATGCAATCTTTAGCCCATATGCAGCTGAATAAGATAACTTATATATATATATATATATATATATATATATATATATATATATATATATATATATAAACTCTTCTTTTTTCTTGAGTTTTCGGTTCGGTCAGTAGAATAAAAATTAATTTATTTCCTCATAGATATTTTATTGTTTTTTTTTCACAAACGTTTCGACCTTATTATTTGCCCTTATCAATGTTTTCTATAACAATAACAATTTCCAAAACATAAGAACTATGAGGAAATAAATTAATTTTCATTCCGCTTATCGAACCAAAAACCCAAGAAAATAGAAAAAAGAATATACCTAAATAGCGGTTCAAGAAAAATAAAAAAGTAATTTAAATATATATATATATATATATATATATATATATATATATATATATATATATATATATATATATATATATATATATATATATATATACATATATATATATATATATGTTTATGCATTATATCCGCATTATGCTTTTGTAGTGCTGAAATCCCATTCAGCAAACGTACAACTATATGCAACTCCGTGTGTAAATGAAGTAAAACGCAAACAGTAAATGCAAACTTCGCTCCATCATATCCTTTTCGTGTTAGGGGTTGCAGAATTTAAATAAATTCCTACAAAACACAATTTATCCTATTCCACCACCATCCGTGAAAACCACATAAACATATATACGCCACCTGGCGGGATGTCGGCAAAGCCGCGTTTAGTGTTGCATGCTTCCTCCCGATCTGTTCCTTGTACAAACAGGTGCATTAGGTACACTGATGAGTCTAATAAGAGACGAAACATGTATGTCTGCCGTATCACTGTAGCGAGAAGAGTAAGTTTTGACTTTCTTTTCGATATGGTGGCACAGGTAGGCCATCGTCTCGATGGTTGCATTTACTGTTCGCGTTTTACTTCATATCTATATATATATATATATATATATATATATATATATATATATATATATATATATATATATAGATATATATATATATATATCTGTGACATTGCATATATATTTTATTATTTACATCGGTATTTAATTATTTTTTGTTCTTATTATTATCGTTGACTATTGATAATTTTTGTTTTCATTAGAACTTAACGAGAAATCTAGTCATTTATGATAATGTTCGGAGACAATCCTGGGATAAACAAATTTTTTTGAATTTCCTATGATGATATAATAAAGAAAAATCCTGGCCCAAGCTTTTGCGAATCTGTAATAGTCTTAAATCGTGGACTTGTTGTGAAATTGTTTTAAAAAATACCCAAAAGAGAAAATCATTACACGTAATTTATATTAAACATTCATCATAAGTGAGGGTGATGATGATGCTTCATGATTAGAAGGCAGCAGTTGAAAATTTCTAAAACAAAAAATCATCATAGACATGCACAATCATTATAAATGTTGGTAATGATGATACTTCAGAATCAGAATGCCGCAATTAATATTTTTAATTATTTTTGACAATGCTCCATCCCAGACATATTTTGTTTAAGCGCCATATTAAATGTGTATTATTCTACAAAATCCAAATAGGGCTATTAAAATTTGATCACATGTGTTGCGAAGTTTATTTGTTTTTAACGCTGTATAAGGTAACTTCATAAAATAACTATTTATTATTAAAAGTAATACACAATATAATTACGACAAAAAAGTACACAGTGTAATCAGTAAAGTCTGCATTAAATGGAAAATAAATTTTTATTTAACTTTATGTAAAGTTTGTCTAGTTTAACGATTTAATTTAAAACTTTGCAATTAAACTGTTTTCTTAATGTTAATATATATTACTTTTAGACACAAGCTACGTTTTCAAAAATAGTTATTTTATGAAGTTGCCTTATGCAGGGTCAAAAACCAATAAACTTTGCATTACATGTGATCAAATTTTAATAGCCCCATTTGGATTTTGTAGAAAAACACATTTAATATGGCGCTACTTTAAACAAAATATGTCTGGAATGAAGTATTGTCCATAACTAAGAAATTTTATGTAGGTTGCGTTGAGTCTTACTTTGCAACAGTGGTGCAATTTACAAAAAATGCGCAAAAAATTTAAATTATTGAATATGGACTAAAAATTAAAACCATAACCCAAAGCATGTAAATTCACCAAAATTTTACTCAAAAATAAACCCATATTTTATAGATATGGCTATCACAAAAGACAACCCAGCATTCTCAATGATAAATGATTCAGATGAGGATGTTATCTACGGATCAGACGAAGAAAGCAGAAGACCATTAAACAGGGGACACAACGATGATGACAGTGATTAAATTATGACTATGGAGATTGTGGAAAAATTTTTGGATTTACTTAAAATCACGGAAGACCCAATTTATCCAGTTCTGTGTTTCGATATCAGAAAAAAAAGAAATGGTATTAAACGAAGAGTATACATAAATGATCGAGAATGGAAACGGTTATATATTCAGCGATGGATTGTTGTTATAATATACATTAAATCAAAACTTTGTAAATTAGAATTTTGATTCTAGTTAAAGTATGTCGCCTATTTTTATACTGCTGTAAAGTAACAATTTTACACTTGTCTCATAAATAAAATAATTAAGCCAGATTATAAACTTGCTTCCGTTAAGTTAAACTACAATTGTTGCGCTGTACATGAGCACAAATATTTTGAGGTGCAGGTACTTTATAGAATATATAAATAATCTTGATGATGATAATAAATAATTAAAATTAAATGGTTTAGTGATTGAGGATATATCATATCCATTTTTGGAATACCACAACATCCTGGGCGTACATGGGCTAAATCCGCATTTATCGACTTGCTTGAATTCAGCAAAATATTTTTAAGATTATATCGCCTCAGAGTTTATATAAATTAGTAGTTTTTACATGCCAATCAATTTTCAATTATAGAAATTCAAGGATCTCTATTAAAGTGCAAAAAAAATATTGAAATCTCATGTGGAATCAAATCTATATCATCCCTATCATTAAATATGAAACATTCATTTACAGCTAACTTCAGTGTGAAGCGCTTGATCGACTGGGTGGTATCACTAGATAAACAACAACTTGCCCACTTTTATTGATATATTATTAAATATTTAGAAAAATATCTCCTAAAAAAAGGCGACATACTTTAAACGGACAAAATTACACCACTTTATATTTGTTAACGAAAGTAGTACAATTATTTATAGGGATCTCATATCATTTATTATATGTTTATAGTATTTTGATGTTATAGATAGGACAAATAAATTGTACTAATGTGAAAATTAGCGAAATGTATAAACCAGCTAGCTCTTATCTTTAATTTTTGAAGCGTCTCGATTTAATTTTTCTGTTACTTATATTATATACACACACACACACGTATATATATATATATATATATATATATATATATATATATATATATATAAATATATATATATATATATATATATATATATATATATATATAAATAAATATATAGATGATTGAATTAAACCAGTTTTTTCAGCTAGCAAATATTTGGAATTATGGTATTTATTTCCTTAATTTCTTCTTGAGCATTCCGAAATGTTTCAGTAATTTATGAATATTGACATTTGTATCCCAATTTGTAAACCTATGAACAAGTGCTGTAAACATTGTTTTCTTTAAGATCGCAGAGAATTATTTACATTAACTTATATTTCAGACACTTAAGAAGCTGTTTTGATCGAAAATTTTTGTCAAAAAGAGCACAAGTATTTTCTTTAGCTTAATAGAAGAAATCTTTTTTTTTTTTGACTTGTTATACCATACAAGAATAACTCTTTGTTCATATAAAAATAGGACTATGTTTATTACGCAACATAAACATAATATTCCAGATTTTTATTGCCAATTAAAGTGTAGCTACTACGAGTATTTATATCTTAAAAAAATACGTATAATTGATAAAATTTACCCGTTAAATGCATATAGCCATTTTTAAATGTTTATATTGGTACTTTTTTACAAAATTTAGTACCTACTATTTATTTAATAAAACTGTTAACCTTATATTGTTGTTTTTCTTTTTCAAAAAAAAATTGTGTGGCAATATTGCGTAATATGACTTTAACCTGTATATACATATATATATATATATATATATATATATATATATATATATATATATATATATATATATATATATATATATATGTATATATACATATATATATATATATATATATATATATATATATATATATATATATATATATATATATATATATATGTTTAAGCGGCTTTCACGGATTCCTCCGTGTGAGATGCAATAGCAGTGGATATAATATCCACATTATGCCGTTGTAGTGCTGAAATCACATTCAGCAAACGTACAACTATATGCAGCTCCGTACATGAATGAAGTCAAATGCGAACAGTAAATGCAAAGTTCTCTCCATCATATCCTTTCTGTGTTAGAGGTTGCACAGTTAGAATAAATTGTTATAGAATGCAATTCATCCTATTCCACCACCATCGAGATCGAGATGATGGCCTACCCGTACCACCATACCGAGAAGAAAGTCAAAACTTACCCTCCCCGCCACAGTGATACGTCAGTGGTACATGTTTCGTCTCTATTAGACTCATCAGGGTACCGACATGCACCTGGCTGTGCAAAGGACAGATCAGATATATATATATATATATATATATATATATATATATATATATATATATATATATATATATATATATACAGTACTTTCGTAAAGAAGCAGATAAATTGAATATAAATAAATGGATACTTGTTTGGAACCCGTCGAACTCTATTCTTAGTTTAAGGAATTAGAAAGGGCACATTTTTTTAAAATACAACCAAGTATATATCGATGTTAGTTAGACAAGGAAATTGTCAAGAAAAATTTCTTTAATTTGCAATCTTCCACTTGCCCACCTGTAATAACAACAATATTAAATTTGTTTACAAAGTGACTTTTTTTTCAACAAGATGGAGCGCCACCCTACTAGCTGCTCCTGTCCGTGCTTACTTGGATGAGGTTTTTCCGAATCGTTGACTAGGCAGAAAAGGGACAATTGAGGGACCAGTCAGATCACAAAATTTGATCTACCTTGATAATTTGTTGTTAGGATGCTTAAAAAGTAAAGTAAAAGAAGTACGAGGCATAACCGCAGATATAATCGAGAATATTTAAAAAGAATTTATTCACCTTCATGGCTATTGTCGGATTATTAACGGGGTCCAGTTTGAACATAAAATTTGAGGAGTACCAAATTTTTTTTATACTTTAATGTTTTACAGTAATTTTTCTTGACAATTTGCTAATATAACCAACAAAGTAAGATTTTAAAATACATGTTGAAGATCGTCTCTATGGCCTTTTTTAAAAATCATTCTCAGAAGTTTCCTTTGCAAGAGCCACTTTGCATGGGATCAATGTCTCCTGACTGCAGTGAGATATAAATAGAAACTGATCCGAGGTTACTAAAGTATTTCGTGGTACTACCTCAATCAGAGACCATACAACTGAAATATTTTTGGTTCATTTTTTACATACCATTTCCAAGTATGCGTGGGATCCAAACTAAAACCAATAAATGTATCCGAGTTTTTTCCTCTTTTACATAACACAGAGTCCATGTTGTCAAGCAACTGATCAATTTTCATTCCTGTAACGAAGAAGATTGTGTCATCCGCAAACATAAGGGTATCAAAACCAGGGCCCACACAATGTCACTCATATAAATTTAAAAAAGGATAGGATCAAGAACCGATCTCAGGGTAATACCATACTTGATATCCCTGGTACCACACCTGTCACATACTGTGACCTATCATACAAGTAAGAAGCAATAAGGTCTATACTTTTCCGGATTAATATCTTATAATTAAGATATCAGCTTTCGTAACCAAATTTGAAACCATATGCTGTCAAAAGCCTTTCGCAGGTCACAAGAAATGCTATGAGTAACTTAAATCAATGACAAAGACAGTTGTCAAAATGTTACAACGTTTACCACAATATGCTCATTTTGAAAGAGAAAATTGATTTTATATGGTATTGTCACACCCTCAATAAAAACAAAATTGCAAAAATTACTTTGTTTAGTTCAAAATTATTTAAAAACATATTCTCAAAGCTCGATGCATTTTTCAAAGCTCTTACCATGTTCCTTAAAACTAATTCTCACCTCTTCCAAGATTATTGATTCGACATCCTCCTCTATACGAAACCTCTCTTGCTTAAAAAGTAAAGTAAAAGAAGTACGAGGCATAACCGCAGATATCATCGAGAATATTCAATAAGAATTTATTAATCTTCTTGGCTACTATTGGATTATTAACAGGGTCCAGTTTGAACATAAAATTTGGGTAGTACCAAATTTTTTTTATACTTTAAAGATTTACAATAATTTTTCTTGACAATTTGCTAATATAACCAACATCGATAACTGCTAAGCTGTATCTATTTTATATTACATTTATCCGCTACTTTATGGAAGCATATATATATATATATATATATATATATATATATATATATATATATATATATATATATATATATATATATATATACATAAATATATATATATATATATATATATATATATATATATATATATATATATATATATATATATACAGTACCTTCGTAAAGAAGCAGATAAATTGAATATAAAGTAAATGGGTACTTGTTTGGAAAAACGCTCGAACCCGTCGAATTTTATTCTTAGTTTAAGGAATCAGAAAGGGTACATTTTTTTAAAATACGACCAAGTTTCCATTGCAATCCAAAGAGCCACTTTGCATGGGATCAATATCCCCTGACTACCAGACCATAACTGCAATGAGATATAAATAGAGACTGATCCGTGGTTACTAAAGTATTTCGTGGTACTATCTCAATCAGAGATCATACAACTAAAATATTTTTGGTTCATTTTTTACATATCATTTCCAAGTATGCATGGGATCCAAACTAAAACCAATAAATATATCCGAGTTTTTTCCTCTTTTGCATAACACAGGGTCCGTGTTGTCAAGCAATTGATCCATTTTCATTCCTGTAACTAAGAAAATTGTGTCATCCGCAAACATAAGGGTATCTACACCAATGAACCAATATCACTTACATAAATTTAAAAAAGAGGGGGTCAAAGAACCGATTCTAGGGGAACACTACATTTGACAACCCTGTTACTACACCTGTCACATACTGTGACCTGCCATACAAGTAAGAAGCAATCAGGTTTATACTTCTCCGGATTAATATCTTATAATTAAGATTCCAGCTTTCGTAACCAAATTTGGAACAATATGCTGTCAAAAGCCTTTTGCGAGTCACAAGAAATGGTATGACTAACTTAAATCAATGACAAAGACAGAATGTTACAATACGTTTATCACAATAAGCTCATTTTGGAAGAGAAAATTCATTTCATTTGGTCTTGTAACACACTTAATAAAAACAATATTCCAAAATTACTTAGTTTAGTTCAAAATTTAGAAGTTAAATCAAATCAACAAATTATTTAAAAATATTTCCACCAAGCTCGATGCATTTTTCAAAACTCTTACGATGTTCCTTAAAACTAATTATCACCTCTTCCAAAGTTATTGATTCGAGTAGTCATTCCGTCGCTATAGACCGGGCTGCGCCCCCGTGAGCCCCACGACGAGGGCCCCATTTTAGGGCTGCGCCCCATTTTTTGTAGGGCCCCTTTTTTAGAACCCCTTTCGTGGGCCGCAGTTTCTAGTGCTCCACCCGAGTACCCCATAGGGCTCCGTTAAAGTTCCGTCCGGGATCCCCATTTTTAGAGCTGCTTCCGGGGGCCCCATTTTCTAGTGCTCCACCCCGAGTACCCCATAGGGCTCCGCTAATGTTCCGTCCGGGATCCTCATTTTTCAGGTTAGTTCAGGTGTCCCCATTTTCTAGTAGTTCACCCGGGTACCCCATTTGGGCGTTGGCTTTCGCATATACATCAACTGTCACCTGTCACTACTTGTCATTTTCTTCTGGTTGCCTGTCAATTCAAATTATCAATCTTCTTGTTGGCTGCACTTTAATTTTGTTGGGATGACGTCACACTTTTTTTCATTCTAGCGAGGATCGAACCAGCTACCTTCGGGTTGGAAGACAAACTCTATAGGCACAGGGCTATCGAAGCCATGTCGCAAAGTTTAGCAGTTAAATCCTATCTTCAGTCAAAGAATAATTTTTAACCATTTAATAAATGAAAAAAAAGTCATATACGTTGTTGGGATTCGAACCCCCAATCTTCCGCTCAGTACACAGACACCTTATCCGTCAGACTACGACCACTACGTGAAGAGTTTAGCAGTTAAATCCTATTTCTCTTGAGTCAACGTAGCGGCCTAAATGACTGTTATGTGTGTATATAAGGATTAATAAAAAAAGAGTCTGTATCCATTAGTTGTTGTTGTAGGGTATCGTAAATTTGATTAAAATTAATTTTTTGGTTTGTAATAGTACTGATGTAGATAAAATGACTTGTAGAGAGTCTGACAAGGAAATTCTGTACATAACTTACGGCGGCTCGTGGTGATGCAAACACGCCATTTTACAATTTCATATTAACAAGTTTCTAGCTAATTGTATAGATGATAATAGGAGTACTGTATTGTCATTATTTTATATGTCCTATTTTTTAGGATTACGCCCCGGAGTCTCATTTCCTAGTTGTTATCTGCCAAATGGTGAATATGCGTTAAAGTTTAGAGAGAACACCATTTAATATATATTTTTTTAATTTGAAAAGGTAAAATTTGGAAAAAAATTGATACGAAGCTACGAGACATTTGGATTTTATATAATAACGCAGAGAAAAAATAAAACAAATATATACTTTATTTTTATTTCATCAAACATTATTTTTTACGACTATATAGTCAGCTAATAAATATATTTATTAACTAAGAGAAAAATATTACTGTAATATAAAGAGTGAATAATAAACAAACATTTAGCTGATAAATCAACAATCTTAATTTATATTTAGTGCCCTGTATGGCAAAAAATTTCGAGTTATAACCTTGTTTTGACACAAATAATAGATAAATCTAACTTACTTTAATAATAATTGGAAACATAAAATTTTAATTTATTTTTTCATTTTATACAAACTTATCCTTAATCTGACATATATTGTAACATATTAAGATTTTATCCCCGGGTATAGAATGTTTAGGACTGGAAAAGGAGGACTATCCACAAACCAAATAGTTTCTTGAATCGATTTCCACATCATCCTGAAGGTTTTTGTCAGCATAAGGTATGGTATATCTAAAAAAAAAATAAACAATTTTAGCAAAAATAATTAATTTCGATTTCCTTTAACCATAGGTGCCTCGTTTTATTTAATGTGATAAAAAGTTAATAAAATATCGAGTAAAAAGTGCTTAAGAGGAAACTGATTATTTAAAATACTAACATAATGGTTAGAGTTATTAAAGAGATAAAAAGTAATCAAGGCATGACTTTTTGTTTATGTCTCTTTTAATTCAATATAATAAAAAATTTCAACATATGTATAAGCAAGGTATATATAAAATATGAAATAAACTATTTAACAGTGTACAGCAAAACCACAAGTTTCATTTATCATGATGAGCTAACGGTTCAGCGAATCGATAATAGCCTAACTAACTCACTGATATGCTTTTCTCTAATTTTTCGCGAAATATGAAAGTGTTTTTTTATTTTGCTATTTTTAAATACATAATTTCTTATTTTTTTTCAAATTTTAAACGCTTTTAAATTGTCATAATTATGTTTTCGATATGACATCTTATATCAAAATTAAAAACACTGTAGTGTAAGAAATTAAATATTTGACTTTGTTGCTACTCAAAATTCACCAAAAGTTGTATAAATAATATGAAAATATTAGAAAGATTTCTTACTACATTGGAAAAGACATAAAATTATAAAGAATGCTATAATAATGGGTTAGACCAGGGGTTAAAAATGTGTAATTTTATAAATTAAAGGCTCAAGTGATGTCTTATGTGGACTTTTATACAAAAATAGAGTGTTTTCAGGAGAAATTACACACAGACTAAGTAATATGGACAATAAATTAAAGGTCCAAGTATATCTTGTATAGATTTTTTATATAAAAATTGGGTATGTGCTGTAAAAAACTTAAATGGTGGATCAAAATTTCGTTTAGATATGAGATTTGATATTAAAATTAAAAGCACTGTGATGTAAAAAATTAAATATTTTGCCTTTGTTGATTACTCAAAAATTCTATAAAAGCTGTATAAATAATATGAAAAATAATGTTAGAGAGGCTTCTTACTGCATTGGAAAAAGACATAAAATTATAAAAATGCTATAATAATGACCTAGGTCAAGTGTTAAAAATGTGTAATTTGAAAAATTGAAAGTTCAAGTGTTGCCTTGTGTAGATTTTTATCCAAAAATAGGGTGTTTTCAGGAGAGAAATTACTCACAGATTAAGTAATATGGACAATAAATTAAAGATTCAAGTATATCTGGTATAGATTTTTTGTTTAAAAATAGGACATGTTCTGTAGAATACTTCGTGGATCATAATTTCGTTTAGATATGAGTTTATATATTAAAATTAAAAGCACTGTGATGTAAGAAATTAAATATTTTGCCTTTTGTTGACTTCTCAAAAAGTCACCAAAAGTTGTACAAAATAATATGAAAAATAATGTCAAGGAGGTTTCCTACTGCATTGGAAAAGATATAAAATTATAAAAAATGCTATAACAAGGTTAGATTTAGTGTTATAAATGTCTAATTTGGAAAATTACAGGCCGAAGTGGCGTCTTGTGGAAATTTTTATACAAAATAGAGTGTTTTTAGGAGAGAAATTACACATTGACTAAGTGATATGGGCAATAAATTAAAGGTCCAAGTATATTTTCTGATTTTTTATATAAAAATAGGGTATGTTCTGTAAGATACCTACAAGAATGGTTATTTTGATATGTTAAAATGTATAATTTGAAAATAAAAAGACTCTTGAAGTGTCTCTTACGAATTTTTTATACAAAATATAGTGTTTTCTGGAGAGAAATTGACCCTAAGTGATGTTGACAATAAACTAAAAGTCCAAATGTATCCTATATAGATTTTTTATATAAAAACAGGGTATGTTCTGTAGTGTAAGAAATTAAATACAGGGTATGTTCTGTAGTATACTTACAAAAAAAAAGAATTATTTCGTTCTGTTAAGAATGTATAATTTGAAAATTAAAGACCCATGAGATGTCTTTTATGGATTTTTTATACAAGATATGGTATGTCTCGAAAGAAATTATACACTAAGTAATATGGGTAATAAATTAATAGTCCAAGTGTATCTTGTGTAGATTTTATATATAAAAATAGGGTATATTCTGTAGAATACTTACATAAAAGTATATATGTTCTCCAATAAATCCTCATAAAGTTCCAGAAGGCCCACATAGTCCCAAGGAGCATATATGTCATTATACTTTTCAGTTCTATTATGAATCTCTTCTGGGCGTATTATGTTTACCGAAAAAAAATTTTAACACAAAATTTCAGTTAACTATTAAATATATAGTTATCAAAATGAGTTGATGGTTTAAGAAATCGATAATAGTCATAACTTACTCCTGTGAGTAAGTAACATATCTGTATATGTTTTCTCTTTTTTTTCTACAATAGAGAGGTGTAAGCCATGTTTCAACGTTAATACATTAGTTACTGCTGTTGCCGAAACTGCTGCCACAATAGAAGTATTCACGTATTTAGATTTTATCTAAAATTGGAAAAGTTACAATATTTTTCTCCAAATTTACAAAAAAAAAATACCACTAAAATTGTTACTTAAAAAAAGGTTTATTTCGTTCTGTTATAAATGTATAATTTGAAAATTAAAGACACATGAGATGTCTTTTATGGATTTTTTATACAAAATATGGCATGTCTTGAAAGAAATTATACACTAAGTAATACGGGTAATAAATTAAAGGTCCAAGTGTATCTTGTGTAGATTTTTTATATAAAAATAGGGTATATTCTATAGAATACTTACATAAAAAGGATATATGTTCAACAACAAATCCTCATAAAGTTCCAGAAGGGCCACATAGTCTCAAGTAGCATATATTTCATTATACTTTTCAGTTCTATTATGTATCCCTTCTGGGCGTATTACGTTTGCCTACAAAAAAATTTTAACACAAAATTTCAGTTAACTATTAAATATATAGTTATCACAATGAGTTGATGATTTAATAAATCTATAATAGTCATAACTCACTCACAGATATGTTCTTCTCTTTTTTCCATAAGAGAGAAGTGTAAGCCATGTTTTCACGTTAATACATTAATTACTGTTGTTGCCGAAACTGGTGCCACAATAGAAGTATTCAGGTATTTAGATTTTACCTAAAATTGGAAAAGTTGCAATATTTTTCTTCAAATTAACAAAAAAAAAATACCACTAAAATTGTTACTTTTTATTAAATTAAAAATAAAACTTCTTGTTTTAAAATTGTTACTTTTTATTAAATTAAAAATGAAACTTCTTGTTTTAAAATTGATACTTGCATCAAAGAAAAATTTATATAATATTAATAAGTTTTCCACTATACAGTACCTATAAGCAACTTAAAAACTGACCTTCATTGGTCTGCTGTATGCATTGTTGTGATAAATGCAAATATGTTTGACTAAATTCAAGCTTATTCTAAAAAGTTCGAGTTAGTAAAAAATTAAATAACAATAAGGTGTAAAATTTTTAAATAACAAATAAAAAGCTAATTTATATACATTAAGGTAAAATTTACGCAGTTGATAATTAGTTGTCCTATTGCTTTTTATGGTTTATTTGTAAATAGGCTGTCATTCTTGACATCCTCGTTGCACCACCACCACAAATAAACGAAACAAACGTCTGCATATTTGAATTTTCTCTCTCAAAATTGAGATATTCAGATATTTTTATTCTTGCCTATCTGCTTTATGTGCTGTTTGTTTCACATCAGGAGTATTCGTTATATGCCAAATTCTTTCTTGAATGTATTTCTGGCCCATTTCCTATATAAAGTACGGCATATCTAAAAAATTAACTTTTTCAAAATTTTTTATTAAGAGGAGAAAGTAAAGATAGAAGAAGAACACCCTTTTGAAAAATTAAGAAAATTAATATTTCTGTTTTAAATATTTCCCAGCCCCCTTTTTTACAAAGTAGTTCTGCTTTTTTATACCTTTACATAGATTAAAAGATGTACTTATATGTCTCAAATACTATTCACTCATCGTAAAATTTTCTAAGCTGACCTTTTTAAGATAAAAATGTAACCAAAGATACCTATTAAATTTTTCTTAAGTATTTTATCAGAAAAACACTAAAATGTACCTAACATAAAAAAATCAATGACATAATTTGAAAAAATATTTAATTTTCGACAAAAAAAAATAATCCCAAAAAACTTATCTGTCTCAATTTTAAGCATTATTTCGAATGAAAACTAGTTAAAATGCTCTCTAAACATGAATAAATCATCCACCATTCGATGAAACTATAAAAAAGAAAAAATAAATCCACCATTTTTAGATACCGTTGTCGTGCAAGCTATTCTTTGTACCAATCAGATATTTACTACAAAAATTACCATTTAACTACGTAAATTGAAAAAATACTGCTTTTTTCTAACAGAAAATAATTAAAAATGCACGCTAAACATATAGCAATCAATTAATATTCGATCAAATTGTAAAATAAAAGAAAATAAATCTCAGAGCTCTGTTATTTACCGGCATCCATTGAGCGTGCCGGCCATGTAAGCCATTGCAAATTTTCTGGGTTCCTCACTGTCAAATTTGATTAATTTACAAAAACGATATCTTAATACCTTACTAACGCAGCAATCAAGCTATATTAAAAATGCAATAACGCTAACGGTTTTATTTCCTATTACCGATCTTTAAGATATCATCCTGTTAGATTTTATGAATAAAAATAAAACGGTTTTTTATAAGACCATTCACCCCTGGAATTATATCAAAATTTATCTTAAAACTTACCTTTTTCAATTTTCTTAAGGGTTTAGTCGAACAAAAACTAATTAAAAATGCACTTAACATATAAAATTCAATTAAAAATTCACTTTATACGCTTAAAATTTGTAATAAAAAGAATATTATCGGTTATTATGGTAGTGGTACGAATATTGACATAAAACTGACATACTTGTTAGAAGCAGCTTTAGCGGCGGATCGAGAAAAAGATTGGGTCTGTTACCAGCCTTCACATTGAAAGTTTCATCACCCTTTTCATTACCATACTTTCAAACCTTTTTAAAATTCGAATTATGTCTGCTTCTATTTTTATCAACAAAATAACATTGTGGAAATCGTAAGTAGATTATAATTTATTTTATATTACTAAGTTAAAGGTGAAACACAATAAACAAACATGTAAAATGTGTGTCTTTGGGTAAAATAGGTATAAATTACAGTTTTAGAGAGTACGACTAGTAATAATATTTATTTAAATTATAAAATCAGATGTTGCTGTCATGAAATATAACGAAAATTTTCGTTGCTCGAGCTGTATTACTTTTTAATAAAAATAATGTAATTAATACCGATTTGTTTTTATATAACAGTTCCAAAAATCGAATTGTCGATTGGGTAGTAATTCATCCCTTCCACGCTTTAAACTTGGTCACGGCCTTGAGAAATATACGAGTATATGCTAATGTCTTTGAAAGCTGGCGTGATAATTCACCTCCACTCTTTAAACTTAATCCAGGCCTTGAAAATATGCATGCTTCCTCGATGCCTTGAAAACTTACGCTCGACCTAACATATGTGATGAATATTTATGACGTCATTTTACCCTGAAGTATACCATTATAAACGCCCATGCGCCGAGGAATGATTTTTATATTCACGTTGATATCAGTGGCATTAATTTTAAAATATTTTTTGTAGCGCATATTTTAAAAGTGTTTGTTGTTACAGGTAATTTTAATTTAATACATTTTTCTACAGTCAATATTTCAAAATTTTTTAATAATTTGACTTTTTGTTTCTTACCAGTTGAGTTATTTTAATAAAATTCTATGTACTTTTCAAAAATAATCTTTTATGAAGGAATTATTTCCGAAAAACACTCCCAGAATTTCCTTCGCTGTATTTAAAGGAGAAAAATACCTTTTTTAATATTTCGGTTTTCAAATATCATGGATTTCTTTTACAACAGTATTTTGTTCTTAGAGATCCTTTTTAATCTCTAATTCTTTAACTTTCTGCGTTAAAGCTAAGTTCAGAATCTTGTACTTCTCCTGCAGAAACCAAGAAATAAGTTATATAATGTCAAAATAAATGCGGAGTATCTAAATTCAATGATTATTTCGCCTTTAGTGCTCTAATTTCCTTGTTTTCCTGGAGAAGTAATAACAAAGGTATCGAAAATGCAAGATATTATTTAAAATAAACCCAATAATCTTTGAGATATTTTCGTATTTCCCTAAAAAATGGATTTCGGGAAGTAAATTAATGCAAACATTTGTGACTTTCTGTCTATAAGCTAAGTTCAGAATCTTGTACTTCTCCTAAAAAAACAAGGAATATAGGTTCAATAAAATCGAAATAAGAACGAAAGATCTAAATTCAATGACTATTTCGCATTTGGTGCTGTAATTTTTTTGTTGTTTCTAGTCAAGCTATAAAAGTATCTAAAAATGCCGGATTTTTAAAATATTTTAAAAAACTAATATTCTTAGAGATATTTACGTATTTCCCTAAAAAGTGGACATCGGGAAGTAAATTAAGAAAACCACCCCAGTTTCGATTTTCTGTCTATAAGCTAAGTTCAAAATCTTGTACTTCTCTTGTAAAAAAAAACAAAAATTATATGTTAAATAATGTTGAAATATGAACAAAATGTCTAAATTCTATGATTTTTCGCCTCTTGGTGCTATAATTTTTAATATATCTCGACAGCACAACTACGAAAATCTCTGAAGGATTTAATTTTCAATTATATTTAGAATATAGAATTTTACTTTAGAGTGAATAAAATCTAAATATGAACGGAATATCTAAATTTAGTTACTATTTCGTCTTTGGGGTTATAATTTCTTTGCTTTCCTAGAGAAGTTACAACAAAAGTATTGAAAAAAGGCGGAATTTTTTAATATTATACAAAATAAAACTAATGATCAAAGAAATATTTTTGTATTTCCCTAAAAAACGGCATTCGGAAAGTAAATTAATATAAACGCCCCATTTTTGACTTTCTGTCGATAACCTAAGTTCAGAATCTTATACTTTTATAAAAAAAAATAAAAAATATAGGTTAAATAAAGTTGAAATATGACGAAACATCTAAATTCTATGATTTTTCACCCTTGGTGCTATAATTTCTAATATATTTCGGCAGCGGAACAACGAAAATCTCTGAAGGTTTTAATTTTCAATTATATTACGAATATAGAATAGCATTTTAGAGTGGAAAAATAAAAATATTAACGAAATATCTAAATTTAGTAATTATTTCGTCTTTTGATGTTCGTCTTTCGTATCAAATATGCAGAATTTTTAAAATATTATGCAAAATAAGACTAATAAAAGAGATATTTTCGTAATTCCAAAAAAAAAATGAAATTCAGGAAGTAAATTGATACAAACGACTCATTTTTGACTATCTATAAGTTAAGGTCAGAATCTTATACTTCTCCTGCGAAAAGATAGAAATATAGGTTAAATAAGGTCAAAATGAGACAGAAATATCTAAATGCCATAATTACTATGCCTTTAGTGCTATAATTTCCTTGTTTTCCTAGAGAAGTTGTAAAAAAGGTATCGAAAATGCAGGATATTATTTAAAATAAATCCAATAATATTTGAGATATTTTCGTATTTCCCTAAAAATGAAATTCGGGAAGTAAATTAATACAAACATCCCAATTTTGAGTTTATGCCCATAACCTAAGTTCAGAATCTTGTACTTCTACAAAATCCAAGAAATATAAGGTTAAATCAGGTCGAAATAAGAACGAAATGTGTTAAATCAATGATTGACGACCTTATTTAACCCATATTTCTTGGATTTTGTAGAAGTACAAGATTCTGAACTTAGGTTATGGGCATAAACTCAAAATTGGGATGTTTGTATTAATTTACTTCCCGAATTTCATTTTTAGGGAAATACGAAAATATCTCAAATATTATTGGATTTATTTTAAATAATATCCTGCATTTTCGATACCTTTTTTACAACTTCTCTAGGAAAACAAGGAAATTATAGCACTAAAGGCATAGTAATTATGGCATTTAGATATTTCTGTCTCATTTTGACCTTATTTAACCTATATTTCTATCTTTTCGCAGGAGAAGTATAAGATTCTGACCTTAACTTATAGATAGTCAAAAATGAGTCGTTTGTATCAATTTACTTCCTGAATTTCATTTTTTTTTGGAATTACGAAAATATCTCTTTTATTAGTCTTATTTTGCATAATATTTTAAAAATTCTGCATATTTGATACGAAAGACGAACATCAAAAGACGAAATAATTACTAAATTTAGATATTTCGTTAATATTTTTATTTTTCCACTCTAAAATGCTATTCTATATTCGTAATATAATTGAAAATTAAAACCTTCAGAGATTTTCGTTGTTCCGCTGCCGAAATATATTAGAAATTATAGCACCAAGGGTGAAAAATCATAGAATTTAGATGTTTCGTCATATTTCAACTTTATTTAACCTATATTTTTTATTTTTTTTTATAAAAGTATAAGATTCTGAACTTAGGTTATCGACAGAAAGTCAAAAATGGGGCGTTTATATTAATTTACTTTCCGAATGCCGTTTTTTAGGGAAATACAAAAATATTTCTTTGATCATTAGTTTTATTTTGTATAATATTAAAAAATTCCGCCTTTTTTCAATACTTTTGTTGTAACTTCTCTAGGAAAGCAAAGAAATTATAACCCCAAAGACGAAATAGTAACTAAATTTAGATATTCCGTTCATATTTAGATTTTATTCACTCTAAAGTAAAATTCTATATTCTAAATATAATTGAAAATTAAATCCTTCAGAGATTTTCGTAGTTGTGCTGTCGAGATATATTAAAAATTATAGCACCAAGAGGCGAAAAATCATAGAATTTAGACATTTTGTTCATATTTCAACATTATTTAACATATAATTTTTGTTTTTTTTTACAAGAGAAGTACAAGATTTTGAACTTAGCTTATAGACAGAAAATCGAAACTGGGGTGGTTTTCTTAATTTACTTCCCGATGTCCACTTTTTAGGGAAATACGTAAATATCTCTAAGAATATTAGTTTTTTAAAATATTTTAAAAATCCGGCATTTTTAGATACTTTTATAGCTTGACTAGAAACAACAAAAAAATTACAGCACCAAATGCGAAATAGTCATTGAATTTAGATCTTTCGTTCTTATTTCGATTTTATTGAACCTATATTCCTTGTTTTTTTAGGAGAAGTACAAGATTCTGAACTTAGCTTATAGACAGAAAGTCACAAATGTTTGCATTAATTTACTTCCCGAAATCCATTTTTTAGGGAAATACGAAAATATCTCAAAGATTATTGGGTTTATTTTAAATAATATCTTGCATTTTCGATACCTTTGTTATTACTTCTCCAGGAAAACAAGGAAATTAGAGCACTAAAGGCGAAATAATCATTGAATTTAGATACTCCGCATTTATTTTGACATTATATAACTTATTTCTTGGTTTCTGCAGGAGAAGTACAAGATTCTGAACTTAGCTTATACGCAGAAAGTTAAAGAATTAGAGATTAAAAAGGATCTCTAAGAACAAAATACTGTTGTAAAAGAAATCCATGATATTTGAAAACCGAAATATTAAAAAAGGTATTTTTCTCCTTTAAATACAGCGAAGGAAATTCTGGGAGTGTTTTTCGGAAATAATTCCTTCATAAAAGATTATTTTTGAAAAGTACATAGAATTTTATTAAAATAACTCAACTGGTAAGAAACAAAAAGTCAAATTATTAAAAAATTTTGAAATATTGACTGTAGAAAAATGTATTAAATTAAAATTACCTGTAACAACAAACACTTTTAAAATATGCGCTACAAAAAATATTTTAAAATTAATGCCACTGATATCAACGTGAATATAAAAATCATTCCTCGGCGCATGGGCGTTTATAATGGTATACTTCAGGGTAAAATGACGTCATAAATATTCATCACATATGTTAGGTCGAGCGTAAGTTTTCAAGGCATCGAGGAAGCATGCATATTTTCAAGGCCTGGATTAAGTTTAAAGAGTGGAGGTGAATTATCACGCCAGCTTTCAAAGACATTAGCATATACTCGTATATTTCTCAAGGCCGTGACCAAGTTTAAAGCGTGGAAGGGATGAATTACTACCCAATCGACAATTCGATTTTTGGAACTGTTATATAAAAACAAATCGGTATTAATTACATTATTTTTATTAAAAAGTAATACAGCTCGAGCAACGAAAATTTTCGTTATATTTCATGACAGCAACATCTGATTTTATAATTTAAATAAATATTATTACTAGTCGTACTCTCTAAAACTGTAATTTATACCTATTTTACCCAAAGACACACATTTTACATGTTTGTTTATTGTGTTTCACCTTTAACTTAGTAATATAAAATAAATTATAATCTACTTACGATTTCCACAATGTTATTTTGTTGATAAAAATAGAAGCAGACATAATTCGAATTTTAAAAAGGTTTGAAAGTATGGTAATGAAAAGGGTGATGAAACTTTCAATGTGAAGGCTGGTAACAGACCCAATCTTTTTCTCGATCCGCCGCTAAAGCTGCTTCTAACAAGTATGTCAGTTTTATGTCAATATTCGTACCACTACCATAATAACCGATAATATTCTTTTTATTACAAATTTTAAGCGTATAAAGTGAATTTTTAATTGAATTTTATATGTTAAGTGCATTTTTAATTAGTTTTTGTTCGACTAAACCCTTAAGAAAATTGAAAAAGGTAAGTTTTAAGATAAATTTTGATATAATTCCAGGGGTGAATGGTCTTATAAAAAACCGTTTTATTTTTATTCATAAAATCTAACAGGATGATATCTTAAAGATCGGTAATAGGAAATAAAACCGTTAGCGTTATTGCATTTTTAATATAGCTTGATTGCTGCGTTAGTAAGGTATTAAGATATCGTTTTTGTAAATTAATCAAATTTGACAGTGAGGAACCCAGAAAATTTGCAATGGCTTACATGGCCGGCACGCTCAATGGATGCCGGTAAATAACAGAGCTCTGAGATTTATTTTCTTTTATTTTACAATTTGATCGAATATTAATTGATTGCTATATGTTTAGCGTGCATTTTTAATTATTTTCTGTTAGAAAAAAGCAGTATTTTTTCAATTTACGTAGTTAAATGGTAATTTTTGTAGTAAATATCTGATTGGTACAAAGAATAGCTTGCACGACAACGGTATCTAAAAATGGTGGATTTATTTTTTCTTTTTTATAGTTTCATCGAATGGTGGATGATTTATTCATGTTTAGAGAGCATTTTAACTAGTTTTCATTCGAAATAATGCTTAAAATTGAGACAGATAAGTTTTTTGGGATTATTTTTTTTTGTCGAAAATTAAATATTTTTTCAAATTATGTCATTGATTTTTTTATGTTAGGTACATTTTAGTGTTTTTCTGATAAAATACTTAAGAAAAATTTAATAGGTATCTTTGGTTACATTTTTATCTTAAAAAGGTCAGCTTAGAAAATTTTACGATGAGTGAATAGTATTTGAGACATATAAGTACATCTTTTAATCTATGTAAAGGTATAAAAAAGCAGAACTACTTTGTAAAAAAGGGGGCTGGGAAATATTTAAAACAGAAATATTAATTTTCTTAATTTTTCAAAAGGGTGTTCTTCTTCTATCTTTACTTTCTCCTCTTAATAAAAAATTTTGAAAAAGTTAATTTTTTAGATATGCCGTACTTTATATAGGAAATGGGCCAGAAATACATTCAAGAAAGAATTTGGCATATAACGAATACTCCTGATGTGAAACAAACAGCACATAAAGCAGATAGGCAAGAATAAAAATATCTGAATATCTCAATTTTGAGAGAGAAAATTCAAATATGCAGACGTTTGTTTCGTTTATTTGTGGTGGTGGTGCAACGAGGATGTCAAGAATGACAGCCTATTTACAAATAAACCATAAAAAGCAATAGGACAACTAATTATCAACTGCGTAAATTTTACCTTAATGTATATAAATTAGCTTTTTATTTGTTATTTAAAAATTTTACACCTTATTGTTATTTAATTTTTTACTAACTCGAACTTTTTAGAATAAGCTTGAATTTAGTCAAACATATTTGCATTTATCACAACAATGCATACAGCAGACCAATGAAGGTCAGTTTTTAAGTTGCTTATAGGTACTGTATAGTGGAAAACTTATTAATATTATATAAATTTTTCTTTGATGCAAGTATCAATTTTAAAACAAGAAGTTTCATTTTTAATTTAATAAAAAGTAACAATTTTAAAACAAGAAGTTTTATTTTTAATTTAATAAAAAGTAACAATTTTAGTGGTATTTTTTTTTTGTTAATTTGAAGAAAAATATTGCAACTTTTCCAATTTTAGGTAAAATCTAAATACCTGAATACTTCTATTGTGGCACCAGTTTCGGCAACAACAGTAATTAATGTATTAACGTGAAAACATGGCTTACACTTCTCTCTTATGGAAAAAAGAGAAGAACATATCTGTGAGTGAGTTATGACTATTATAGATTTATTAAATCATCAACTCATTGTGATAACTATATATTTAATAGTTAACTGAAATTTTGTGTTAAAATTTTTTTGTAGGCAAACGTAATACGCCCAGAAGGGATACATAATAGAACTGAAAAGTATAATGAAATATATGCTACTTGAGACTATGTGGCCCTTCTGGAACTTTATGAGGATTTGTTGTTGAACATATATCCTTTTTATGTAAGTATTCTATAGAATATACCCTATTTTTATATAAAAAATCTACACAAGATACACTTGGACCTTTAATTTATTACCCGTATTACTTAGTGTATAATTTCTTTCAAGACATGCCATATTTTGTATAAAAAATCCATAAAAGACATCTCATGTGTCTTTAATTTTCAAATTATACATTTATAACAGAACGAAATAAACCTTTTTTTAAGTAACAATTTTAGTGGTATTTTTTTTTTGTAAATTTGGAGAAAAATATTGTAACTTTTCCAATTTTAGATAAAATCTAAATACGTGAATACTTCTATTGTGGCAGCAGTTTCGGCAACAGCAGTAACTAATGTATTAACGTTGAAACATGGCTTACACCTCTCTATTGTAGAAAAAAAAGAGAAAACATATACAGATATGTTACTTACTCACAGGAGTAAGTTATGACTATTATCGATTTCTTAAACCATCAACTCATTTTGATAACTATATATTTAATAGTTAACTGAAATTTTGTGTTAAAATTTTTTTTCGGTAAACATAATACGCCCAGAAGAGATTCATAATAGAACTGAAAAGTATAATGACATATATGCTCCTTGGGACTATGTGGGCCTTCTGGAACTTTATGAGGATTTATTGGAGAACATATATACTTTTATGTAAGTATTCTACAGAATATACCCTATTTTTATATATAAAATCTACACAAGATACACTTGGACTATTAATTTATTACCCATATTACTTAGTGTATAATTTCTTTCGAGACATACCATATCTTGTATAAAAAATCCATAAAAGACATCTCATGGGTCTTTAATTTTCAAATTATACATTCTTAACAGAACGAAATAATTCTTTTTTTTTGTAAGTATACTACAGAACATACCCTGTATTTAATTTCTTACACTACAGAACATACCCTGTTTTTATATAAAAAATCTATATAGGATACATTTGGACTTTTAGTTTATTGTCAACATCACTTAGGGTCAATTTCTCTCCAGAAAACACTATATTTTGTATAAAAAATTCGTAAGAGACACTTCAAGAGTCTTTTTATTTTCAAATTATACATTTTAACATATCAAAATAACCATTCTTGTAGGTATCTTACAGAACATACCCTATTTTTATATAAAAAATCAGAAAATATACTTGGACCTTTAATTTATTGCCCATATCACTTAGTCAATGTGTAATTTCTCTCCTAAAAACACTCTATTTTGTATAAAAATTTCCACAAGACGCCACTTCGGCCTGTAATTTTCCAAATTAGACATTTATAACACTAAATCTAACCTTGTTATAGCATTTTTTATAATTTTATATCTTTTCCAATGCAGTAGGAAACCTCCTTGACATTATTTTTCATATTATTTTGTACAACTTTTGGTGACTTTTTGAGAAGTCAACAAAAGGCAAAATATTTAATTTCTTACATCACAGTGCTTTTAATTTTAATATATAAACTCATATCTAAACGAAATTATGATCCACGAAGTATTCTACAGAACATGTCCTATTTTTAAACAAAAAATCTATACCAGATATACTTGAATCTTTAATTTATTGTCCATATTACTTAATCTGTGAGTAATTTCTCTCCTGAAAACACCCTATTTTTGGATAAAAATCTACACAAGGCAACACTTGAACTTTCAATTTTTCAAATTACACATTTTTAACACTTGACCTAGGTCATTATTATAGCATTTTTATAATTTTATGTCTTTTTCCAATGCAGTAAGAAGCCTCTCTAACATTATTTTTCATATTATTTATACAGCTTTTATAGAATTTTTGAGTAATCAACAAAGGCAAAATATTTAATTTTTTACATCACAGTGCTTTTAATTTTAATATCAAATCTCATATCTAAACGAAATTTTGATCCACCATTTAAGTTTTTTACAGCACATACCCAATTTTTATATAAAAAATCTATACAAGATATACTTGGACCTTTAATTTATTGTCCATATTACTTAGTCTGTGTGTAATTTCTCCTGAAAACACTCTATTTTTGTATAAAAGTCCACATAAGACATCACTTGAGCCTTTAATTTATAAAATTACACATTTTTAACCCCTGGTCTAACCCATTATTATAGCATTCTTTATAATTTTATGTCTTTTCCAATGTAGTAAGAAATCTTTCTAATATTTTCATATTATTTATACAACTTTTGGTGAATTTTGAGTAGCAACAAAGTCAAATATTTAATTTCTTACACTACAGTGTTTTTAATTTTGATATAAGATGTCATATCGAAAACATAATTATGACAATTTAAAAGCGTTTAAAATTTGAAAAAAAATAAGAAATTATGTATTTAAAAATAGCAAAATAAAAAAACACTTTCATATTTCGCGAAAAATTAGAGAAAAGCATATCAGTGAGTTAGTTAGGCTATTATCGATTCGCTGAACCGTTAGCTCATCATGATAAATGAAACTTGTGGTTTTGCTGTACACTGTTAAATAGTTTATTTCATATTTTATATATACCTTGCTTATACATATGTTGAAATTTTTTATTATATTGAATTAAAAGAGACATAAACAAAAAGTCATGCCTTGATTACTTTTTATCTCTTTAATAACTCTAACCATTATGTTAGTATTTTAAATAATCAGTTTCCTCTTAAGCACTTTTTACTCGATATTTTATTAACTTTTTATCACATTAAATAAAACGAGGCACCTATGGTTAAAGGAAATCGAAATTAATTATTTTTGCTAAAATTGTTTATTTTTTTTTTAGATATACCATACCTTATGCTGACAAAAACCTTCAGGATGATGTGGAAATCGATTCAAGAAACTATTTGGTTTGTGGATAGTCCTCCTTTTCCAGTCCTAAACATTCTATACCCGGGGATAAAATCTTAATATGTTACAATATATGTCAGATTAAGGATAAGTTTGTATAAAATGAAAAAATAAATTAAAATTTTATGTTTCCAATTATTATTAAAGTAAGTTAGATTTATCTATTATTTGTGTCAAAACAAGGTTATAACTCGAAATTTTTTGCCATACAGGGCACTAAATATAAATTAAGATTGTTGATTTATCAGCTAAATGTTTGTTTATTATTCACTCTTTATATTACAGTAATATTTTTCTCTTAGTTAATAAATATATTTATTAGCTGACTATATAGTCGTAAAAAATAATGTTTGATGAAATAAAAATAAAGTATATATTTGTTTTATTTTTTCTCTGCGTTATTATATAAAATCCAAATGTCTCGTAGCTTCGTATCAATTTTTTTCCAAATTTTACCTTTTCAAATTAAAAAAATATATATTAAATGGTGTTCTCTCTAAACTTTAACGCATATTCACCATTTGGCAGATAACAACTAGGAAATGAGCCTCCGGGGCGTAATCCTAAAAAATAGGACATATAAAATAATGACAATACAGTACTCCTATTATCATCTATACAATTAGCTAGAAACTTGTTAATATGAAATTGTAAAATGGCGTGTTTGCATCACCACGAGCCGCCGTAAGTTATGTACAGAATTTCCTTGTCAGACTCTCTACAAGTCATTTTATCTACATCAGTACTATTACAAACCAAAAAATTAATTTTAATCAAATTTACGATACCCTACAACAACAACTAATGGATACAGACTCTTTTTTTATTAATCCTTATATACACACATAACAGTCATTTAGGCCGCTACGTTGACTCAAGAGAAATAGGATTTAACTGCTAAACTCTTCACGTAGTGGTCGTAGTCTGACGGATAAGGTGTCTGTGTACTGAGCGGAAGATTGGGGGTTCGAATCCCAACAACGTATATGACTTTTTTTTCATTTATTAAATGGTTAAAAATTATTCTTTGACTGAAGATAGGATTTAACTGCTAAACTTTGCGACATGGCTTCGATAGCCCTGTGCCTATAGAGTTTGTCTTCCAACCCGAAGGTAGCTGGTTCGATCCTCGCTAGAATGAAAAAAAGTGTGACGTCATCCCAACAAAATTAAAGTGCAGCCAACAAGAAGATTGATAATTTGAATTGACAGGCAACCAGAAGAAAATGACAAGTAGTGACAGGTGACAGTTGATGTATATGCGAAAGCCAACGCCCAAATGGGGTACCCGGGTGAACTACTAGAAAATGGGGACACCTGAACTAACCTGAAAAATGAGGATCCCGGACGGAACATTAGCGGAGCCCTATGGGGTACTCGGGGTGGAGCACTAGAAAATGGGGCCCCCGGAAGCAGCTCTAAAAATGGGGATCCCGGACGGAACTTTAACGGAGCCCTATGGGGTACTCGGGTGGAGCACTAGAAACTGCGGCCCACGAAAGGGGTTCTAAAAAAGGGGCCCTACAAAAAATGGGGCGCAGCCCTAAAATGGGGCCCTCGTCGTGGGGCTCACGGGGCGCAGCCCGGTCTATAGCGACGGAATGACTGATTCGAAAGCCTCCTCTATGCGATTTTTCAAAACCTCATCACTATGGTCCTTAAACGTAATATAAACAATTTACTTTAGGTATCCTTATAAGTTAGAAGTCTGAAATCGTAAGATCAGAGCTCCTTATAGATCATAAAAAAAGACTGTTGATCCAGTCTAACATCCAGGAAACACACATATTATTTAACCAATCTAATTCAATTCGAAATAAAATGAATTCAGGAATTTTAAAGGCAATTCTTCTAATTTGTCAAAAAAAAAGTTTCAGACATTTTCAAATAAGTAGCTGGTTGCAAGTGTCTTCAAAGAAATATGACCCTATTATACCACGATATCCGATTGTGTACCATTTATCTTTTTAAAATATTGGCTTTATCACTAAATTCTAACCTGATGATTAGCAACGCTCCAATACCTGGCATATTAGGAAGCAACAATTCCTTTTATTATGAAAGTGACTTCGTCAGAAAACACCATGACTTTGTGAAATATCTATTTAAGTCAAGGTTCTGAAAATTTTTTTTATAAAATTAATATTTGTTAAGTATTTTTCCGAATAATAATACTATATATTCGAGTCCAACAATTATTTTCTCTTAGAAAGATAAAAATGTCCAACTCTTTCCAAAACCAGATTGATTTTTTTTTATAAAAGCATATTTTGTAAGAGAAATAATCTCGGACTAATCATATAATTCTCACTACAAATAAAACATTTAGACAATAAAAGGCCTAAGTATTAAGGAATAGTAAAAACTTTAACCCCCGAATTCACTAAACATAGACATAATATAAAGGTACTAGACCGCGGATCCTATGGAAAAAAAATGGCTTACGCTTAGAAAGAGACAGAGCATTTTCGACAAGTAGTACCTCCATTTCTAATAACAGATGATACTCCATGTCAATGGATATTCGTGTAAACTGACCGAAATTTAAAAAATTGGTACTACTCATCGAAAGCGCTCTACCTCTTTCTAAACATGAACTAAGTTTCTTCTATATGATCCGCGGTCTATATTAAGTACTATTAAGAACTCTCACGTCTCTGTAACTCCATGATGAGTTTAATTGTTGGGCTGATATTGTTGAGATGAAAAAGGAAGTTTCGAAGTTCTTCGTCGTTTCCATTCCAAATAATAAAAGTATCGTCTACGTATCTGAGCCATAACTTTGGTTTCTTAGTTGTGGATTCAATTGCAAACGTCTCGAACCATCCCATGAAAATATTTGCGACCAACGGTGAGAGTGAAGACCCCATCGGTAGTCCATCATCCTGGATGTAGAATTTTTCCCTTTCTTGAAAACAGGAATTAGTCAAACAACTTTCCAACAAGTCCATAATGGCATGCGGTGGTAAAGATGTTCTTTCTGCTAAGGTTGATCTGGAGAAAGAAGTAGAAAATAAATTAACATTCTTAGATGTCTTGGTTGAAAGAAATGGCAGACAAATTCGAACTTCGGTTTACAGAAAAGCCAAGCACACAGGACAATACCTTATTTATTCATTTAATCACTCCAACAACACCAAACAAGGAATTATAAGAAATCTCGTAGATAGAGCCTTAACTCTCTGCAACTCGAATGAGAACTTGATGAAAGAGATAGATTACATTAAAAATGATCTGACAGCCAACGGATACCCAGTATATCTAGTGGATAAATTTCTTGAACAACGCAGAACTAGAACAATATCGACAACGAATGAAGAACGAAAACCAGTATTGAACATCCCCTATATTAAAGGCATTTCAGAAAAAGTTAGAAGGATAGGAAAACGATATAAAATCAACGTTGTTTTCAACTCAAATAACTCTCTGAGAAGTCGGCTCACTAGGGTCAAATCAACAACTCAAAGGGACATGAAGAACTGTGTATATCAGATACCATGTGAATATGGCAGTTCCTACGTTAGCGAAACAAAGAGACCTCTTGACGTAAGGATCAAAGAACACCAAAAATGTACATCTCGAGGAGAAACACAAAAATCTGGTGCCGCCAACCATGCGTGGACTCATGGACACCACATAAAATGGTCTGAAGCTAAAATACTACACCGAGAACAACATTGGAGAAAACGGAAATACATCAGAACCCGAGTTGTTTTAGTAAACCATCTTTAGATATAAGAGAAGTGTGGAAACCACTTAATAATTGTAAACTAAAACTAAATGCAGCATAAAAAAATGGGATTTTGCCATAGCAGGCATGACTGCACCCATCTCAGTCATACTCCACTGCATTTACTTTTAGTATAAATAGTCATGTAGCTAAGGGATTTATTTAGTTTAACATGAAAACGGCTAGAGATAACTACTAGCCGAAACGTCGGGATATTCAACAAAAACTAAAGGCAATGGAAGTCCAACAGATATCTACTACTTCGCAAGAAACATCGTTGTCTATGACCTTCACACAAACGACAGTAGGGTGTTTAAACTGACAAGAGCAACAATAAATTAAGCAAGTTTGAAACCCTTAATTTATTTTTGGGAAACAACTATTTCTCTTCTATATTTCAAGGCTTTATCGCAAGGTTCTTATCCTTTTTTAAACCTTCTTAGTGAATATGGCCGTAAATGTTGAATATGAATATTTATGTTTATGTTCATTGTGTAAGAATATAAAATGGCATGTAATAATTGTGCAGGAAAAAATACGCATTCTCACTATTTAGAACATGCAGTCAAAAGTAATTACTCGAGATAATTGTTCCACATTAACCAAGAAATTAATCTAATAAAACCAGAAATATTCAGTTATTATTATTTTTTTTTTAGATTTATCTACCAAAAGCATTTTTCAATAATTACTCTGATTACAATTTGATAAGTGATAAATCTAAACTATTTTCGACTGCATGTTTTATATTCCATGAAGATTAGGCTGATGACAAGCAAAAATAAACATAATATGTAAATAGAAAACGACTCTTTAACATTTTTTTGGCAAATATATATTTATTAACAAAAAAATTTTTATAAAAAAAAATTGAACCGACTTCTAAAAGTGCGCTAAAAAGTGAAAAATAACTATAAATTTTTATACAAAATTGAAATTTTTGAAGTCGGCGCCAAACTAATATCTGATAAAATGTGAACTTTCTTACCATAATTTGTATATATTAGTAGTTATTTATTTCATTTATAAATAATTTGGCGCCGACTTCAAAAATTTCAAATTCATATAAAAATTTTTAGTTATTTTTCGCTTTTTAGCGCACTTTTTTTTCGATTTTTAGTTTTGAATTCATTATGATATCCAAATTATTTGAACTAAGTACTAATCGAGATTAGTGTACCTCGCAATGACTCCAAGGTAGCTAAAAATTACCAATTTTGTCCAGAGTTGTAAATCACCCTAAAATGAACTACTAAAAATTCTTTGATTCTTTGAGTTCTCCAAATACCAGTGAAATTGCGTCAAACAATTAATCTGTTATAGTAAATACACTATTTTAAATTTCAAATTAATTTTAGATTGGTAATATAGACCCCAAAACGTTCCAATATTGATATTTAAAGTACTTAAGACGTAAATTTCTTAGCCCGATATATTTTATATTGCATGTTGAGTTTGTATACCCCCCAAGAACACCGCAATATCAATTTTAGACAAAATCGGAAAATCAAAAATTGTCAGTCCTTCATATTGTATCTTATTAACTTAATAGTTGTAAAAAGTTAAATTTATATTCGTAATACAATACCTTAAAAACTCCCTAAAACGATTCAGTCCCACCTTTGAACAAAATCCGAAAATGTAAAATCTTTAGTCCGCTATATTGGATTCGTCATATTGAATCCTGAAAAAATACTTTTAAATTCATAATTTACACCCTCAAGAACCCCTATATCAGTTTTGGAGAAAATCGAAAAATATTGGAGAAAATTGGGCCTCTGTTCCGGAGTAATCGATGTACATACATAAAAAAAAAACATACATACTCGACGAATTGAGAAGCTCCTTCTTTTCGAAGTCGGTTAAAAAGAGGGAAAAATCGATTTTCTTGAATTAACACGAAAACTGTTGCTTCGACTTAAAAACGTTTTATTTGGAGTTTAAATGTTAATTACCTTCTCGTGGTGCATGAGCCAAGATGAACTCGCAAGTACACCTAAGACAGAACCAAAATGGTTCTTTTCAGAGACCAGAAATTGTAAACCTTCAGATTCGAATTTGTCAACTGAACATAGAAAGCCTTAGCAAGTCTAAACCAGAATACTTATTTAAACTGCTTATCGACAAATACATCTATGTCCTGGCCCTATAATGAACACATACTGAAAACAAGGAATAATTTCTACGTAGGGGTGTTATTCCCGGATACGTTGCACTCGGAACAACCAACCATCATGCTGATGGAACCGCAAAGTACATAAAGAATTAGAAACGCTCACATGGTTTGCAATTTCAAGTACTCCACCTTCGAATCGAAACCAACAGTAACCCCAATCAGGTAGTTCACACTGTTTCGACATCTACAGCAACTCATTATAAAAAAACACACATCACTAATTGAAAAAAAAACTGAGATAACTAAAAAAGAAAAATGCCGAAGAATCAAACCTCACAATTTTTTTTTTCAGCAAAGGAGGTATCTGCCGCAATAAAAGGTATGAAACCTAGAAAGACTCACGGTTATGATGAAATTCACTCAGAAATCTTGCTCCCTCCCTGCTCGACAACTAGATACTGGCTAGTCAGGTTCAACTCAAAAATCCTGCTTACCAGTAACCTACTATTACAAAGCCCTTCTTAGTTCGTGTTACAATCGTATTGTCGATATAGTAAGGGAGCAGGTTCCAGTGGAACAGGTAGGTTTCCATAAGAATCGAAGCTGCTGCAACCAAGGTATCTCTCTAATAACACTTATAGAAGTCAGTTCTTACAGTAGCATATGACATAATCTGGCAACAAGCTCACATACAAATTGCTAAGACGGAGGACCATAGTTGTATTTGTAGCAAATAAACTGTTTGTATACTTGTAACTGCCTGAAAAATTTGCCATAAAAAATTTCAGTAGTATTTTTAATTTTTGACAATTTAATCATGTATTGGTTTAAGTGCCCGTGATAACTTTTAATACTGTTTGTTTTCTGAGAAATACTTATAACGTAAAATATCTTTTTAATGTATTAACTAAAACTAATCATAAAAGAGATCTTTCTCAGTTTTAGGCATTTTATATTTAGTTCGTTTCTAAGAATATTACCAGCGCATATGGAATATTATAACGAGAAATGTCTAAACTCCTTGAAATTTGGAAAAAAATAACATAACATGGCAGCTACGGGAAAGCTCTCTAAAAAAGAGACAACTACATCCTAATTAACATGTTTACAAATCAAGAAAATCACGTAAGCTAGCTCTACATCACCTAGCAAAAAAAAAACAGTCTGCCAAGAATAATAAGCGCCTTCCTTAATACTGAAGAACCATTTGGCCATAACTCCATCATTTCCACGATATTGTCCAAGAGAAAACTTTATGCAGATGGATACAAATAATGCTCCAAGGTAGACGAGCGTAATCGTATATTTTGAAGAAAATCCTGGAACTGTCGATAGTCTAAGGATTCCTCACAGGGAGATGTTCTATCTTCTACTATAGACTTGTCGACGAACTTTTGGTAAAGCTAAATAATTGGAGATATTACAGCTAATAGTATGTGAACGATCTAGTTATATTTATCGTTAGGCACGATAAAACACTTTTGGAACTCATTCAGTTAGTTCAGATTATAGTGAAGAAGTGGTGCATTAAAAAGCACCATATAAGACCCAAAATAAATTTTCCCCATATGAGGAAGCACCATGATTTTTTTGGTAATTTTCCTCCACATCTACTTTGGGTTAAATAAAAACATATGTCTGCAGAATTTAATAGCAAAAGAAGAAAAAATAACGAAGTTACAAAGCTGTGACACATAAATGGACGGAGGGACACAACAAAATTATAACGGTGTCCAGTAGCTATGAACCTCTAAAAATGCCAGTGAATTGGTTGAAACCAGTGCAATGAAACTCAACACGCAAGCACAATATTCTAATGTCAAAAATATTATTATTAATTTGTAAAACGATTCGTACGTAATCAAATGTAAGTAGAAAATACATTGCATTAAGACAAATTGTCTCATGTGGGCCAAAACTTCGCTTCTGGCACCTAATTTTTTGAAGAAGATATTTTTTATCTTAAAAAAGTTAACTTAAAATTAAAAAGTGGTACCAGTTTTTAGACGTATCTATATATTCTTCTTCTTCTTCTTTCTCAACCCATTGACGTCCACTCCTGGACATAAGCCTCTCCGATGGTCCTCCACTGGGATCTGTCTCTCGCCTTCTAGAGCCAGTCTTTTCCAGCAAACTGTCTTATATCATCTACTCATCTGCGTTGTGGCCTGCCACGATTTCGGTTCGTTTCTCGCGGTCGCCATTGCAGTAATTTACTCGTCCACCTATCGGGCTGTTGTCTAGCTATGTGCCCCGCCCATTGCCACTTTAGTCGTGATATGCGTTCTATGACGTCAACTACTTTGGTTCTTAATCTTATTACTTAATTTCGTATTTTATCCCGTAACGAGATTCCTAACATTTGTCTCTCCATGGAGCGTTGAGTGACTCGGAGCCTACTTGCGTTTTGTTTGGTTAGTGATATCGTTTCCATGCTGTAAGTAGCAACAGGCAAGACACATGTGTTATACACTTTCCATTTAAGGTTGATTGGTGTATTTCTATCTCTTAATACGTACTGCAACTTTCCAAAGGCAGCCCATGCCAGCTCTATTCTCCTTGTTATTTCCGCCGTTTGATTTTCTTTGCTCAGTTTCATGACGTGGCCTAAATAGATGTACTCTTGGACATTCTCTATAATTTCATTTTGAATCTCTATTTGTACATTTGCGTCAGGGCTGCAGACCAAAGTCGTTTAGGGCCACAACTGCCAGATATTTGAGCACGCAGCGCTAAACCTCAAACCCCGACTAAACTGCGTTAGTTGTGGCAAAGCCCAACACTAGTCAAATTGTAGGAAACCGAATGAAGACCCTCAAAATGTGTCAAATGCGGAGAAGTGCACCCTGCATTATTTAGACGTTGTCCCAAAGGATCGCAGTTAACTAGAGAGGTTCTATATCAGAACCTACCACACGTTCCAAACAAAACCAGGGAACAGAAGGAGCAAGAATCCAATGCTTAGAGTACTGTAGCAACCTTACGCAGCGACCCGGCCCCATAATGGAATAAGAATCCTCGAGAAACGTAAATCAACCACAGCCACTAAATCACGGTCACCATAACTTCAGAGTTTCAGAAAAAGGGACTCACATTATATTAAAATAAGTTGAATGAATGAATGAATGAAAAAGTGGTGGTGATACTAAATCATAGATGCCTAGGCCCCAATTGGGTCCTTTTCATCCCACCATATCTGCAGGTTATTCGAGGCCGATCGCCTTTGCGAATCCAAGCAGCCTTGTTAGTTGAACTTGCCTAACTGCTTCCGGTAACAAAACTGTATCTCCGAAATATCTCTGTCTCAGTTTGTTGAGCGCTGAGCACTCTCTGAGAACATAGTCAACAGATTCATCCTCCTCCAAACACCAACTGCATGTCGAGTCACCTACAACACCGATTCTATGAAGATGGCCCCTAAGGTGACAATGTCCTGTCAACCTACCACAATTCGCAGCTCTTTCCTTCCCAAGGAGAGAAGCTCCTTAGTACGCCGTGCGCTAGACCCCGTTATATGTTCCTTAGCACACCTCATTTTAAGAGCTCTCCTCCATGATTCAATAAATTTACTTTCCAACAACGATTTTAATTCCCTTTTGCAAATAGCAATTCTGACAGGTAATATTGGTTGGGGTCCATACGGTTCGGTCGCCGAACTCAACTTTGCCAGATGGTCTGCTTTCTCATTCCTGCGTATGCCCGAGTGACCCGGGACCCATACGAGTCTGACTGTGCAGCCTTTCCTTATCATACCATTTAGTACATCCTTGCACTCAGACACCAGTCGCGAAGTCACCACACTCGCCTTTAGTACCACTATCGCAGCCTTGCTGTCTGAGCATATATTTATTACTCTATTCCTGTCTATGTCGCTCTCACAGAGATGGGCACACTGCAAAATAGCATAAATTTCCGCTGTGAAAATTTTCGCACATTTTCCGAGAGAGTAGTACTCTCTGACTCCTGTGATCCTGCCGAATACTCCGGCTCCAGCTCTTTCATCTTATCGAGATCCATCAGTATACCATCAGGATCCATTTTTCGGAAAATTTTGTTCTCCCTCCCAATCGTCTCTACTTGGCATTGAAATAAGTTATGTTAAGTTTACTTTGTGTATATATCATTAAGTTTGTAAACTTGCCCTGGCAAGTCAATATTTAAATGTGTAATAGAATTAATTCTTGTAAACTAACTTGAAAGTCAAATAAAGTGTCAGGATGAGTACGAGAGTTGCTCTTGGTTAATTACAGAACCACTGATGATTAAGTAGTCGGAACGCATATGGAGAGGGGATCAGAGATGTATTTGCAGGAAATAAAATGTCTGTATGTTTTTCCTGTAACGTCCTCGAGGAGAAAAATTGTAACTTGTTATACTAATTTTAAGACAGTCAAGATTTCTCGATTTTATACTGAAATTTTAATTGTTAAAATATGCTTTGCTGTGAAAAACTTCAGTAGCATTTTTAACTTTTGACAATTTCATCAGGTAATGGTTTAAGTGCCCTTGATAATTTTTAATAATATTGTTTACTTTCATTTCTAATAAGTATTTCTCAGAAATACTTATGGCGTAAAAATAATTTTTAATATACTAAATAAAAATAATCATATAAAAAAGATTCTTATCAGTTTTACGAATTTTGTTTTCGTTTATGATCAGCCATGCGAAAATTACCAGAGATATGAACCCAAAATTGAACATATGGTGTCTTATAACGAAAGATGACTAAATTACTCGAAATTTAAGAAAAAATTTTTAAGTGTAATTGTGTAAATTTAATCGTACAATAAATTATGCGATAACAGTTTTTTTTTACTTCCATCCTTTTTTTTACTGTTATAACTTAAAAAAGACAAAACGTACTTAGATTTCAACAAAAAAATAATTGAGTATTTGTCATACCTGATACTATAAATATTATATGACTTTTCAAAGGTAAACTTCACAAAAGGTATAATTTATGAATATTTTTCATTCAAAAAATTAATTACATTACTTATTGTTTAAAGTTCAAACAAACAAACCTCCCAACCCTGACTAAAGAGGCATCAATAAGAGATTGGCAATTTGCTAACGAGGTAATAATTCTCAACAGATAACTTTGAGCTATAGAATCGTTTGAGAGCTACAAGGCACTGGGATCTGATGAAGTCACTCAAATGCTTCCAGAGCAAGGCAAAGAGCTCATCCCTCCGGTGCTCTCTAGAATTCTGACAGCAATTCTAGCCACAGGATACTTATCCTCGTCTTGAAAGAGGTTTAAAATCATATTTATACCGAAGACAGGGGGAAATTACTTCAGGCAAAATCCTGTAGACCGATTATTCTATCACCTTTTCTGCTAAAGGTGGCAGAGAAACTAGTTGAAAGGTACATACAGGAAATCTCTTTAAAATAGAGATCGCTATACTGCAATCAACGTAGCTACCAATCAGAAAAATAATGTGTCAACTCTACATCATCTAGTAAGGAAAATGGTGTCTACCATGAATAACCAGAAAATAACACTGAACGTCTTTCTTAATATTAAAGAAGCTTTTGGCTATAACCTCTTTCATTTCTATAACATCCACCAGCAGACATGGCATACACAACATTTTATCCATGTGGAAACAAAACATGCTCCAAGGCAGACTAGTACAATCAAATCTGTGGAAGGGAACCCTGGAAGTATCAATAGCAAAAGGTTGCCCACAAAGAGATGTTTTATCCCTGCTACTGTGAGATCTGGTGATCGATGAATTTCTGGTAAACCTCAATGACCAAGGATGTTACACCCAACGGTATGTGGACGATCTAGTTTTACTTATCGTGGAGCATGGCAAAACACTTTGGAAACCCATGCAAGGAGCTCGGATTATAGTAAAGGAGTGATGCATTAAGGAGCATCTTAGGTTAAATCTTGAGAAAACTATACTCATACCTTTCACTAAAAGGAGAGTTTGACGAGTTAAAACTACCAACTTCCTTTAATACACAACCGCATATAAGACAGGAGGTTTAATTCTGGTTGTAATACTTACCTGGAACTCACACTTGCAGAAAATGATCTCCAAAGGTAAATTAGACATTATGGCAACAATAAAGGTACCGAACAAAACAGCAGTGGTAAGACCCCTAATAACCTATAACTCAGGTTGTATAGTGCATAAAAATCACTCAGAGGCGGGCCAACAGCAATAGAAACCCTACTAAATCTCATCCCCTCGCCTGAAATAATAATCAAGGCTGAGTAAAGGTTAGAGGCATAGAAGCTGGAACAAAATAAGGTTTGTTGGAGACAAAAGTGATACCATGCCAAAAGCCTCTAATTTTAACAGATCGAACATCATTCAAACTGACTGGAAGGCAGACCCTGATCAATCACTAAGGCCAACCGACGATCTATCCGACACAGACCCGACAAATACGCGACACAGAAATGAAATACGCGCAACCTAATTTAAAAGGAATGAGTGTCACTGGACAGATTTGTTCTAAGCGTTTGTGGTGTCTTGTCTTGGCCTGATAGATGGACATTCGAACTAAGACAGCCAGGAAAACTAGACTGGTTTACAAACGGGTTTAAAACTGACCATGATACAAGGGCCGGAATACATGGAGCCAGTCTCATAGTGAAATACTGAGGCACACCTCTGTATTCGAGGAAAAAACAGGTGCAATTAACATCTGTCTTCGAAAATATCAACAACGACGAGACCGTTTTCATTTTCTCCGATAGTCAGGCGGAGCGTGCATGTCATTAAATAAAATCTAAACAGATCTGAGACTGTCTTTAAAATCTTATTGTCCTGGTAAAACCCAAAAAGGTTATTCTTACATGTGTACCAGGTCACAAAAATTGCATAGTACCAATATGCGATGTGGCGGCACATTGTCTGGAACAACTACAAAATTTTCACCACAGAATAACCTAAAATAGGTTTTTAGCAGTTCCTGGATATAAAGCTGTCCTAACATTGTCTTCTCTTCACCAACCCGAAAAATAAATAACTAAACAAGACAAAAGACGGCAACATCAGTAACGGTTCAAATTTCCGTTCAAGTTCACTATGGCTAATTCACTTAATTTTACCATATTTTGCAAATACTCACTTAATGGGCAACACACAACCCTTAAGTAGCTCATATCAACAAAACGCGCTTAAAAATGGTTACAAATGTAGGTCATTTTGCATTGACTTTCACTTTTTCCTGTTAGGTGCGGCTGAAGAAGCTGAAAAATTCGATCATCATTTATTTAAACCGTCCTTTGGGATTTGGGGCTGGAAAATCATTTAAATTATCCCGGTAATTGTGTTGAGTTATTGAGTTACGTTGTCTTTTGCCTCTTTGGCGTTTTTGGGTTACTTTTACAGGGACATACTTGGAAAATTCATAGGAATGGACTCAAACAAAATACGTAACTCTTATTTGAATATTAATGTCCCTTAAATTAGAACAGTGTTAACAGGTAGCAAATATTTGATTCTGTTTACTAACAAATAATTTGAAACGGATTATTTTTTGTGCAGTACTACTATTACCACTACTGCTTCAAATTACTCACAAACTTTTTTATAGGGGCTATAACCTTGCAAAAATGAGAAAAACAGTGAATGAACATTGTAGACTTTATCGTGAATTGAAGAAAGCATTGTGAGTTGATTTTATCATGATTAAGTTGATTTTATTTTCAGGTCTTTTCGTATCTAGAGAAACAAGCAACATGTCTTGAAATTAATATTTTTAAGAAATAGTGATTTAAAAATTATGTCTTTAGATAAATCCCAAAATCTTTATCCATATACAAATTAATTTATTTATCCCTGTTTAATCAGAAATTTCAATTTGGATTCGGAATGTTGTAATACATAAACATCTTATTAAAAAAAATCAACCTCATGACTGTATTTTATCTTAAGCACGGCATAATTATACGAAATATTGTGAAAATTTCTTGTTATTACTAGTAATAAAATACGTAATTTTAAAATTTTAATTTGAATTACATCATGTCGATTATAATTATTATCTTCTTGAGTTCATAGAGCCATGAAAATATTTCAGCTTTTATGACTTTTTGATATTCAGTGCAAAACTTGGATAAACAACTTAATATAGGTCTGTCCAGTTATTTATCATGCTCTTCAGTTATAAAGATCATTCGACCTTATGAATGATTTTTGTTATAGATACAGCAATGGACCAAACAGCGAAGAAAGATACAAATATTTTGATTCGATGTATGTAGGTTAATTTTGCTTGCATTGAGACATCAAGTTTCCTTTATGAAGCCCGCTGTGTGGGATATGAAATAGCACATAAAATTAGAAGTTCAAAAAATAAACTATTTTTAACTTATAACAAGAAAAGCAGAAGTGCACATATACAGACTACTAAATTATTACAGAGATCTGTTGACGGAATCACGGGCACAATCAGTCAACCAATCAATCAATCTTTATTCGTGAAAATCACATAATTTTACAATCTCGCGGCAAATCATTTATTATTTTTCCAGCAATACTAGAGAAAGAGGAATTAAAAGTATTGACATTTAATGTAGTGGATAATGACTTTACTTTGGTTTGAATGTTATTTTTAACAACATCCCAAAGTGTCCTTGGTTTGTTAAATGATCGCTTTATGAATCGATCATTCGCGGCTCGATTTTTTTACGTAATCATTTTTACGATAAAAGTTATGATAATTTTTAATAATATCATTTAAAAATAAGATTCTTGGAGAACGCATAAAATAAGTTAGGAATGTAAGAAATTCGCGCATCTGTTTTAATTCATCATCAAACCAGTGAATCCTGAAATGAGAATTCCTAGTAGACGACACCATTTTTGATTTCTCTGCGAAACCCTCCTCACATGCCCCTACGATTGGTTCTACAAGCTGTTTACATTTTATATCAACGTTTATTTCAGGGCTAACAATGAAAGATCAATCCAAACGACCTCCGTAATTTGGCGATAAGTTTTCCGAATAAGAGATTACTGAAAATTCTGCTTCAGTTTCAATTTAATTGAAACAGCTCTATCAGCAGAACCAAGAGGCAATAACCCAAAACTAGTACAATAGGGAATATAAAACCTATTCCGCATCATAATATTACTGTTCAAAAACAGATAAAGCTCCTACGAAATGCAACGTAACACCTAAGAGATTTAAGAAGAGGAAGAGAGCAAAATGTGACAATTATCTGGGAATAATAACTATATTCACAATGGGACGGCTATATGAGAAAGCTCTAAAAACAAAAATCCGCGAAGTCATCATGGGAAAAACCAAATGGAGCTGGAAAGTCATATATGGATCATATACAGAGTTAGAAAGTGTTTTAAAAAGATGTCAAGATCTTAATGGTTGTCTAGTTATAGGTTAATAAAGTTAAATTTTTTATTCATATTTAATTTATTTCTTTATGGATCAAGTTAATATTTGGCATGGATGCTAAGTCTACTTATTACTCCAATCTTCAGGCAAAACTGTTTTCTTAACTTGCTACCAGAAGATACATTACCTCGATATCAAAGTTTATTTCTCTTATAACTCTTTTATTTTCACAGATATTATCAAGACAAGGATGTTATTTTAAAGGTAATGAAAAATGCATTAAATAATGTATTTTTACTTTACAGAAATTGGCTGTAAATCGATATTAATTATTTTCCTTAATCAGGAAATCGATGTGCCCGCCTCTGCCTGTCCACCGTCCGAAAATATCTCACATGTATGTTAATGCTAAAATGAGGCGATGCACTACTGTATGAACCATAGCCTTCCGTTTGATTGAAGAAAAACATCTTCTAGCAGACACCGAAAAAATTTTCTATATAATTATGTGAGTCTGGAATAGCCCAATTATCTCTGTTGTAATTTTAAAAGAGCAAAAATTTGTTGTCATATTACTCGGCAGTTTTGAAATTCTAAACTAAACTTGACGGAAAAATACCTAGTCATGCTGTATATGCATGTTGAAAGCGTAGCGTATATATATATATATATAAATACAGGGTGTCCAAGATAAGGATCCTAAGCATGGGGATCTCGGAAACAGTTGGAGATACGAGGTCGGTTAAATTAGAGAAAAGTTGCGCAATTTAGTGCTAAATTAAACGCAGTTAAAAAAAATTTAAAAATTTCAAACACTTCCGGAGATTTCCGGAAAAAAACGAAATTTGGCAAAATCGTTTTTAATTTTTGCAGGCTTTATTTAAAGAGATATCAGAAAATAAAAGGTAGATTCTCATTGCCACTTTTTATTTTTTATAATATGGTCTAAACAAAATTTAAATCCGACGTTTCGTTTCTGAGATACCATCATGAACTTTCATTTTTTATATGGAACAAAAAAAAGTATCCCATGTATTTGATAGCATTTTTTATTACAAATTCAACGATGTATCACCCTTGCATATCGAATACGTAGTTCAAGTACTTTCCATAAGAGCTCCATGAGAGCGAGAGAGAAAGGTATATCAGTTTTATAAAAGCCAATGAACTACACACTTGATATGCAAGTGTGATACACCGTTGAATTTGTAATAAAAAATGCTATCAAATACATGGGATACTTTTTTTTGTTCCATATAAAAAATGAAAGTTCATGATGGTATCTCAGAAACGAAACGTCGGATTTAAATTTTGTTTAGACCAAATTATAAAAAATAAAAAGTGGCAAGAAGAATCTACCTTTTATTTTTTGATATCTCTTTAAATAAAGCCTACAAAAATTAAAAACGATTTTACCAAAATTCGGTTTTTTCCGGAAATCTCCGGAAGTATTTTGAATTTTTAAAATTTTTAAATTGCGTTTAATTTAGCACTAAATTGCGCAACTTTTCTCTAATTTAACCGACCTCGTATCTCCAACTGTTTCCGAGATCCCCATGGTTAGGATCCTTATCTTGGACACCCTGTATATATATATATATATATATATATATATATATATATATATATATATATATATATATATATATATATATATAATATAGGAATTAATTTTTTCTTGAACCATTAAATATATTTTTAGTTGGTTATTTTCTTGGGAATATGGTTCATTTTTATATTGAAACTACACATATACAGTAGTCATACTTATTGTATATATATATTTTTATTTCTCAGGACGTTTCGATTCTTTCAAATCTTTTTCAACTGATGCGGATGCTACAAAAATGTATATTTTTAATATTATTATATATGGACAAAGAGGTTATAAACTTACCAGAACAGAGATTTTTGTTTTAAACAATAGTTAATTACATCACAAACCAAATGTAGTCACTCACTCTTTTGTATATTCACTTTTTAAAAGTATTTTTAAAGGCCAGTTAGAAGAATGGGCACTACATTTTTAACCCTATAACTGTCTTGACTGAATGTGGAACCCAGATGGTGTATGTTTTTTAGGCACTTTAAGTGGCGTAAAAAATTTGGGTCTTTTAATGAAGTGATATTTTTCTGAAAAATATCGTGATTTAATTTAGAAGAATTGGAAGCGGAGAATTATTCTTATTTATTGTTTTATTTATTTTAGAAATTCCCTTATATTGGTTTATTTTAATATGTTGAAATAAATTTGATTTAAATTATTGATGTGTTTTATCGTTTATGGCATTCGGATTTTTTTTTATTGCAATCATTTCGTAAAATTCTCGTTTTCCTTTGTTAGTTTCAGTTTTCAAGATTTTTGTATTTTCATAATCAAAGGTGTGCTTGTGTTTCATTTCGTGTTTTTTTGGGCTGTAATATTTTTTTTTGTCATATTTATGTCCATTTAGACGATTTTGCAGATACAAACTAATTAATAAAATTTTTAAAGAAAGGCTAGAAAAATACGAACATGGAAACACTAAAACAGAAAATTTAGAACACAATAAAACCAAAAAACAATATCTTTCCTTGCCATACATACCAAAACTTTCCGAAAACTTTCAAACTTTTTTTAAAAAACATAATATAACTACTAGTCATAAGGGCCATAATTTACTTAAAAGCAATTTCAGCAAATTAAAAAGTGACATTCCAAAAAACAGAAAATCAAATATTGTCTACCAAATACCCTGCAAGGATTGTCCATCGAATTACATCGGCCAAACTAGTCAGTATCTGCAAAATCGCCTAAATGGACATAAATATGACAAAAAAATATTACAGCCCTAAAAAAACACGAAATGAAACACAAGCACACCTTTGATTATGAAAATACAAAAATCTTGAAAACTGAAACTAACAAAGGAAAACGAGAATTTTACGAAATGATTACAATAAAAAAAAATCCGAATGCCATAAACGATAAAACAGACATCAATAATTTAAATCAAATTTATTTCAACATATTAAAATAAACCAATATAAGGGAATTTCTAAAATAAATAAAACAATAAATAAGAATAATTCTCCGCTTCCAATTCTTCTAAATTAAATCACGATATTTTTCAAAAAAATATCACTTCATTAAAAGACCCAAATTTTTTACGCCACTTAAAGTGCCTAAAAAACATACACCATCTGGGTTCCACATTCAGTCAAGTCAAGACAGTTATAGGGTTAAAAATGTAGTGCCCATTCTTCTAACTGGCCTTTTAAAAATACTTTTAAAAAGTGAATATACAAAAGAGTGAGTAACTACATTTGGTTTGTGATGTAATTAACTATTGTTTAAAACAAAAATCTCTGTTCTGGTAAGTTTTTAACCTCTTTGTCCATATATAATAATATTAAAAATGTACATTTTTGTAGCATTCGCATCAGTTGAAAAAGATTCGAAAGAATCGAAACGTCCTGAGAAATAAAAATATATATACAATAAGTATGACTACTGTATATATGTAGTTTCAATATAAAAATGAACCATATTCCCAAGAAAATAACCAACTAAATATATATATATATATATATATATATATATATATATATATATATATATATATATATATATATATATATGAAAAATCGAGTTTTCTGTCTGTAATAAATGTTCCTTCTATTTTCCATTAACTTTTATTTTTCGCCATTTATATAAGGCATCATCAGGAGGATACAGCTTATCTTGATGTTACACACATCCAGTGGGAACACCCAGCTATATTAGCGCAAATTGTCATAGACTACATATTGAAACAAATTATTATTAAATTACCATTCCTATATAAATTTGTAGATAATTTAATAATTGCTGTTTCTCAAGATAAAATCAGCAATACATAGAAAATTTTCAATTCGATACACCCGAAAATATAGTTCACAATTCAAACATAAATGGATAAAAGTGTCCCATTTTTGGATAATCGTGTTGTAAGATCCAGTTAAAATAAATTAATTTTAACCTGGTACCCGAAACCAATATTCTTTGGAATATATATTCACTTTTATTCTGACCACCCTACTTATCATTTCGGATGCAGAATTTCTGAAAGAAAATGTATATAAATCATTTCATCTGTTCATCAAAATATATTTTAAAATCGTTAATTTATAATACTGGAATTTATGAGAGCCCTATAGACGATGATGCATTACCACCTCCAGTAAATTACAAAAAAAAAACTACATTCAAGGTCTGAATAACAATGTAATTAAACATGTGAAACAATCAATAACCAAATATAACAAAATAAGAATTAAAAACATATTTTCAAAAATACAACATAAAGTTATGTTATTATAGCATTAAAGGTGGTCTGCGAAACGCCTTGTGGTCAATGTAATAAGCGCTACATAGGACAAACAAGACAAAACTTAAGACAGCATAAAAATGATAGCCGCATTGGTAAGAAATCTTGTGCTTTGGCTGACCATATCCAGAGTTGGGATTATCTGTTTGATTGTGTATATTCTGGAACATGAGACCAGCCTTATAATGCACTTATTTTTAGAAACGGTTCATATAAATAATGAAAACAAAACCCCAGTCTGATATAGACTCACTGTGCCATTTATTGCAACATTTTAACACAGTAATCTGACTTTTTTGAAACGTCACTTATCGGCCATAAATTATTTTGAGAAAATTAAATAACAAAATGATTCGAATCCTGTCAATAAATTGCACCCAACACTGTAGATTAGTTATTAAATTAAATTCTTATCAGCTGATACAATTTTAGGGCACCATACCATTTAAACCAATATATTAATAATTGTTAATGTTCATTGTGAAAGTGATATTGTAATATTTAAAAACAGAATGTATTTTAGCCAGTTTTAAAATTCTAGATATAAGCAGTTCGATTGTATTTTTTTTTTAAGTTTTTAAAAATATTTTTAGCTGTAGCGTCCACACGATGCGAAATATAGAGATTAATAGAAAATATAAGAAACATGTATTATAGACCGCATATATATATATATATATATATATATATATATATATATATATATATATATATATATATATATATATATATATATATATATATATAATAAAATATTGGCGAAGCGGACGTGAAAATTTGTCAATCTACTACAAAAACTTATCTACATATTTATATATATATATATATATATATATATATATATATATATATATATATATATATATATATATATATATATATATATATAAGGGGTTTGTCCCAAAAGTATCGAGCCTACCTTCATATCTCCGCATTAGTGTTATTCTTTATCATCCGGTAAGTGACATCCTTCAAAGTAGTCTCCATTTAATTGAATAAAACGTTTTCAGCGGTGTTTCCACTTCCTGAAGCAGTCCTGGAAGTCAGTTTTCTGAATTGCCTTCAGTGCATTCGTCGCATTAGTTTCACCGTCTTTTTGTCATCGAACCAGTGTCCTTTGAGCGGCATTTTCAATCTGGGAAAGAGCCAAAAATCGCAGGGAGTTACGTCGGGACTGTACAGAGGCTGGAGAAGCTGTACGACTTGGTTTTCTTCTGACTGTGTCACGCAATTTTTTCAATATTTCAACGTAGTATTCTTTAGTAATCGCGTGACCTCTCGGAGTATATTCGTGTTGCACAACACCTTCATAATCAAAGAAAACAATCAACATTGTCTTCACTTTGCTCCGACGTTGACGTGCTTTTTTTGGTCTTGGCGATTCAGAAGGTTTCCACTGTGAAGATTGTCGCTTTGTTTCTCTAAATGCCTTATTCATCATATTAATTGTTTCCGAGCAAGTTTTTCCAAGATTAAAGCAAAACTTGAAGCAAATTCGTTGATCTAATTTTTCCGTCATATATGAGAGATATGAAAGGAGCTCAATACTTTTGGGACAAACCTCGTATATATATATATATATATATATATATATATATATATATATATATATATATATATATATATATGTTTATGCGGCTTTCATGGATTCCTCCGTGTGAGATGCAATAGCAGTGGATATATCCACATTATGCCGTTGTAGTGCTGAAATCACATTCAGCAAACGTACAACTATATGCAGCTCCGTGTATAGAATGAAGTAAAATACGAACAGTAAATGCAAACTTCCCTCCATCTTATCCTTTCTGTGTTAGAGGTTGTACAGTTAGAACAAATTGTTAGAAAACGCAATTTATCCTCTAACACAGAAAGGATAAGATGGAGGGAAGTTTGCATTTACTGTTCGTATTTTACTTCATATATATATATATATATATATATATATATATATATATATATATATATATATATATATATATATATATATATGTTATGACGGATATTCTCACGGGTATGATGTGTAATCGAAGGTTTTTCGAGAATCCCGTGTATGTGCTGCAACAAAAGGCATTCCCGATTAAACCAAATTTCGTAACCTTGCTTGCTTCAGGACCAGCTGAATTCGGGTTAGACCTCTTATAGATCGTCAAAAGCTTTGGCTGGCGCCTAGCCAAGTTGACCTCCTGCTTATTTTAGTTATCCTGCGGTATAATTAACTGAATTGGTACATGCGGATTGCAAAATAAGGCTTAGCAAACTAAATGACTTTGAAAATATATATTTAGATACAGAGATACGTCAGTAGTTTTCCTAACAAGAAAATAAAACAAGCTTACTGAGTAAATATATATGGGCAGTTCTATAAAGTGAATACTTTTTGACTGAAAAACACGATATTTAAGTCAAAATTAATATTTATCTTAACATTAGACTTTTCTTTGATCTTTCTACAACATATAGTTATATGAATTTTTTCGAAAACTCGAAAATTGTAGATATTATAAAGTAACGCCCCGCAGCTGTTGAATTTTAACTTAAAATATAGATTGTAAAACTTGAAAATCGTCCTGTAAATTTGAAACCGATCGCGATGGTCGTAATTTGTTCTTGCCATTATAATTTTCCCAAAAAAAGAACTCGTGACTACTTTATTAGATTTTTAAAATCTTTTACTGTTCCCCAGATATCATATAAAAACATCCAAAACGTTGCACCCTGTACACTAAAGATGTCTGCATTTTTTCCACTCGTTGTGATATTTTAAAATTAATTTTCAGTATTTTTAAGGCAAATTTTCGCAATAACTTATTAGTTATATCTATAACTAAATGGCTAAAACACAAACTTAATTCGAACTTGTATTTCTCAAGAATTAAAAAAAAATTGTGTACGCTTAAGACCCACGCACATATTAAAGTAACTGTACTGATCGTCTAATAAACACAAGGAAGTTGGAAGGGGTAAAAGGAAGGAGAATACCCTAAACTAAATTTGGTTCCGCATGTAACTCTGTACTCCCCTCAATATGGCTATGCTACACTTGCGCAGTAGGTCAAGGGACAGGACTGGATTTGAGAATCCTCTTATTATGTTATATTGAAAAATTATAATTTAAAGTCAGGTTAGAAAACGACCAATGCAATAAACACTGCCTTAAAAGAAATTTAAACATAATTCGAAATAAAATCTTATCTACAAAGTTAAAAAGGATCTGGCCATAGGGATTAACTATATATTACTCTTCCTTTATGTTATTATTAAGTAAAGTGTTTTCCATGTACCTTCTAAACTTTAAAATAATTAATTTCAGATCAAAAAAATGAAATGAAAAAAATGATAAAAACTATACACTAGCGCAAACAAACCTTTAATCATCGATCTATTAAAAGATCTTCAGTATAATCTTACCTATTGATGTAATGCAAAAAATGTAGGTACTTACCGAAAATAATGAATTTCCGGGATCGAACCATGCGATTTACAAAACATTACCATACACTGATGCATTTTTATAAATAAATGTCTTGACAACATACATAAATATAAATTTCGAAATTTAACTAATGACACTGCACCGCACAACAAAGAAAATAAGCATCGAGGACGATGATAAACAACCGCATTAAACATAAAGAATACGCCGATCGTGTCGCAAACCCTGCTCTGGTTTACTACGAAATTTCTTTTTGCGCTTGCTCCACATAGCCAGTCGATGTCAGTTTATGACATTTATTTTCTGCATGGTGGAACACTTTTTTAGGCATTTAGCCTATTTTTGTAGTTTTCCATATCCCTTCCAACTTCCTTGAATAAACAGAAAATATCCGGACCATGCTATGCGCCATTTTGGGGAAAGTGAAGTTATAATAACAGTGAATACGCTGTCGCCACTGAAAAATTATATCGACTAAACCATCGTTTACCTCTTACTGACAAGGTTTGAAGCAATTTGCATAGCTTTCCGAAATTTCATCGACATAAGTAGTTGAACGAAACGAATAGTAGAAAGAGATAAAATGACAGTATTACGTTATAACCTCACCCAACTGATCCAATTCGTGTCAATTGATTGTAATACGTGAATATGAATAAAATATCCTTAGAAAGTTGAAAGTCTAGCAAATTTCAAGTAAATTTGTGATTATAGACATACAAAATTATTACACTAAATTCTGTTCATATCTCAATAGTATGAGCATGCTGTTTAAAAATTGTTTTCCTACGGCTAGTTCTGATTATGGATTTAACATAAACACTTGTGTCCAAATGTCCATAACAGCCGAGTATCTTACTTTTAAATAGTTAAGTGTAACATAATTGTTTTCATCAACACAATTTATAAAAAAATTGAGAAATAACAATTTGTAAGATATTTGAAACTTTTATTTAAATAAGTAACATTACATTTTATATTCAATAATGTTAAATGCAACATTTTACTTCCTTACGCTGTGTTAAACACTATACTACACTACAATTAAATAAATATTATTATAATTATAATTTATTAAGACATATAAATTTGAACCATACAGGCCAAGGAACGAGGTCCTTCAGAATAAAAACCTTATTTATAGTACATTTGATCTTCAAGCCCCTACAAATCTTTACAAATCAATAAAAAAGTATATTAAAGGTTGAATGTGAGATCTGCCAGTATCATTAATGGAGGTCTACTTGCTGGCATATGGTTTCGGTCCCTGGTCGTATACAGTTCCTCTGTCACCAGTCAAGTTTCAGGTTTTCTTTCAAACTTAGTTGTCAGGACAGGAAGTCTTGTAATAAGAGGCTGGATGTTTAGTGAATTCATACAATAATTGATAGGTGGATAGCTAGGACGACTGATTTTAGTCATACTACATAGAGCTGCAGTTTCTACCGTTTCAAGGTTTATCAGTGCCTGGCTTCCTGCAATTACTGTATGTAGGGGGCATCTATTCCTAATAAAGTCAGTATATTGCTTTGTATATATGAGTTGTTTTTCTTAATATGCATTTTTCTTTGTATATTAGACTCCTAAGATATTTGGCCCTTTGTATATATTTTTGTTTAACAGTTCTAAAGTGCCAATTTAAGATAATTTTATGGTCTATATTTACAACTAAATATTTAATTGATGGCTTGGTGCATATTACTTGGTTGTTAAGTTATATAAAATTTTAATCCAGGAAAAAGCAAGGGTTTTAATGACAATCAATAACTTCACAATAATAATAACAATGATACTATTTTTTTGACTTCTGACTTGCCAAAACGTCACTTTCCCCAAAATGGCGCTCAGCATATTCCGGACATTTTTCGTTTGACAGCTCCATTACAATGTGTCATCCATTTTATTTTAAGAAATCCGACCACACGGCAGAAGTGAAAACTTCATTAAGGCGAGGTTGTGACGCGTTGACTATATCTCTCTCGCTCCCTTAGTCGACTCGAGCCGACTTTACCCGAACGAGCATTACATAGCCGAGCGTGATACCTCAGTCTTATTTTTTATAAGTCGCTGGTCTCATTCAATACCCACAAAATAAAGTGATCAGCGCGCCTAACGAAGTTTTCACTTAAAAAAAAAGTTGGAACAAAACATAAACCATAGATTCGCAATTTTTGTAGAAACACCCATCACTCTTCAAAAACAACTTAATTTTAGAAACTGATTAAATATTTGATAATCTGCATCACCCCACATGAAGAATTATCTTTATTTACAGTTACGTTATCTATAAGTATTTAAAAAATAAATTAAATTTAAAAATTGACATTGGTTTTTTCCAAGCAATTACAGTGGTAGAAAATTAATTAGAAAAAAATATTGAAAAAAATAAATAAAACTCGAAAATATTTAGAGGAATTGAAGTGTTTTTGTTCTTATTTATACATGGGTTTCCTCAAAGACGTAATTAGAATATACATTTTGTTACCATTATGCGTATCGAACAAAGGCCAATTTTTTTCGATAGGATATTATATTTTACTGTAAAACTAATTGACAAAAAAACCAGAACTGTTTTTAAACTTAAATGCGTTAGGTGATATGTAATGAAAAGTCTAATATTGCATATGATCCCTAGCAAACTTCAGTTAATCTGGAGCTTGTTGTGGAACTTAACATCTCACCACCGCTTTCCGGCAAAACTGGACTTAAATAGAGGTCCAAGTTTGTGGAAAGTACAAGGATGTCTGGGAAAGATACCGGTGGATCCCATTGATGAGTCCACCACCGGTATCGGGACGAAACATCCATACATTTACTACGGTGGTCAAAAATAGATCGCTAGCTACATGCCCTTACTACAAGGGGCATTGCTAATTGCAACATGGCGCCCGAGCAGGGACAGCGGTTAGATGACGAGTCCAAAACCGCAAATGATGTGGTAAAACCATAGATGTGGCTATAGGACAGAATGTCAGAAACCGCTAAGGGCTTTCATCAAGCCCGGCCCACCATTGGAAGACCACCGAGGATCTTCGTTCCACTTCCTTTTCAGGCCTGTGCTTTCTAACGGCTTAGACTGTCCGACAGTTTAAACCGGAAAGCAAATGCCTTAGGGGAGGCATGTTGTGGAACTTAACATCTCACCACCGCTTTCCGGCAAAACTGGACTTAAATAGAGGTCCAAGTTTGTGGAAAGTACAAGGATGTCTGGGAAAGATACCGGTGGATCCCACTGACGAGTCCACCACCGGTATCCCGACGAAACATCCATACATTTACTACGGTGATCAAAAACAGATCACTAGCTACATGACCTTACTACCAGGGACATTGCTAATTGCGACAAGCTATACAAATAATACAAAAATATCGCGTTACGAGAGAGCCGTTTATATTTTGGGAATAACAAACATAAATGAATATTTATGGTTTTATTGTTTTTCAAAATATTTTCTACGATAATTAATATACTTTTGCATGCGTTTGAACTAAGACCGGGCGATATCGCCAAGTGTATCGATATTATATATTAGTACGTATCGAATAAAAAAATATTGATACGCCGATACATTGATATAAAAGTATCGATATTATAAATATCGATACATACAGTGTCGTTCATATTTTTATTCTTGTTTTGAATTTGAACTTCGTGTTCGAAAATGTAACAACAAATTGACTGTTTACCAGCGGAATGTACCTGTGAAAATCACAATTTCCATATGTCTTCGATTTACAATTTAATAAAATATTTTTTATAGGAAGTATAATTAAAATAATAATCAACAACAAACCAAAGTGATTAAAAGCTCGTAAACATAGATTTGTAAATTCAGAATTATAAAGGTTGATACTGTAAATTGGCGCGGTTATTCCGGCATTAAAATAGCCGAAAGTATCCCTGTCCTCTTCTTTGTTACACTGTTAAAAAGTGATAAAGTACATCTGTGCCACCCTATTGGAAGTCACTACAATAAATATTTGGGTGCGTTCAATGTTCGAAAAATGCAGTTGCAGACCGTTTGATGAACATAATTGACAGTCGTAGTGGAGTCAGGTCTGAATACAAGGAAACGATATAATATTTATATAAATGTATCGATACCTACGTATTGCAATATAAGTCCATATCGATACAAAATATCTAATATCGACGCTATATGTATCGATAGATTGAAGTATCGATATATATGGCCCGGATCTAGTTTGAACTAACACAGTTTGCTCTTCACGTACAGAAATAAAAAGAAATCATTGATTGCTAAATTAGACCTGTCAGGAGGATGACCCATCGTCCACTAGTTGGAGCCGATCTGTGAGGGCTTGCATTGTCATGATGGAGAATGAATCGTCGTATCTAATTTGTTATCCTCAATGTTTTCTTCAATTCTCCAAGACTTCTAGCAAATAGATGGTTGTATATCATTCAAAATTTACTCTCTAAAGCCACGATTCTTTACTTTTGGACTCATATGCATATATCCAAGACTGATCACCAATCACGATATTTTTTTTGAAACACCATGATTGTATGTTTTGAGCATTTCCTTGCCTCAATCGACTCGAGCCTTTTTTTTTGAGCGAATTGTCGAACTATGCGGAATTCAACGCGAACATAGCTTCTTCATGGCCTAATGACCGTGGAATATACATATACGCTGGTATTGCTAATGCCTAGAGATGCCTTAATCCCATGTAATATCACACGACGATCCTGCTTTATCAGTTCACGCACAACATGAATGTTTTCTTGCACTCTAACCGATTTTATACAACTTTCACGGAACTTGTATGTTAGCGAACGATAGCCACGATAAAATTCACTAAACCAGTGATATACAGTGGTTTTTCTAAGTGCTTTAGCGCCATATAAGGATTTAAATTCAGCTATATAGTCTGGTTGAAATGAACCACGTAAAAGTTGAGAAAAATAATCTCACGAAGTTAATAGAGATAGCTGATACTTGATGGAAATTGAAACTAATGATAATAACACACTGATTATAGATTTCCACTATTCTTTATTTTTAATATTTAAAAAATAACCACAACAATTATTTCGGCATGCAGTACCTTCTTCAGATGGTAAAGAATAACTGAGTTATTCTTTACCATCTGAAGAAGGCACTGTGTGTTGAAACAATTGTTAGGGTTGTATAAATATTAAAAATAAAGAATAGTGGAAATTTGTAACCAATGTGTTATTATCATTAATCTCACGAAAATGTTCAGTTAGATAATTATTTTTTTATTTATTTAAGCAAATAAAATTTTGAATGCAAAATTAATATTTTAAAAAGTAAAACTAATATTTAAACAACGAAAAAGAATTATAACAAAGATTAATATTTTAAAAGAGAAAAAGAATTATAATATATTTTTAAAATGACCTCCATCCATTTCTTAACATTTCTTGATATTTATTAAGAAATATTGTCGAACTCTAAAAAAAATCCCGCCATATTTTGTATATTTCCATTTTTTGATCGAGATGAAATTTTAAAGTTACTACAAACAACACAAATGGCGTTCATATTTCAAAATGCTCTGAGCACATGTACCGTCTAAAATGGCAACACCACCAAATCATAAGTAACTACCCTCATATACTTGAAAGGCTTTTCTTTTGCGTCATATACGTTTTTCTTTCGTAAGACCCTTTTCATGGATTTAAAAGACAATTTTTTTGGATAGTTTATGTATTTTACAATTTTATTTTAACTTCAAAAACGCTTTTTCATATAAAAAATGATCTTAATGGCAAAAAGTTCAAAATTTTTTATAACTATTGCAGAAGCTCGTAAAAGAGATAAAGTCACCATGCTGAAGGTATACAAATGATAAAAAATACTGCGTTATACTAGCAGAACGTTTGAAAATTACCGAATCTTCTGACTATCTAATTGGTAGACTATCACTATCATTACATATAGAGCATCGCATGAAACAATTTATACAAATTGTCCATTTTTTAGGGTTCCGTAGGAACCCTTATAATTTCATCATGTCGGTCTATTCATCCGTCCGTCTGCCATTTCACACTGAAGACAATATGGATAAATGTTCTCGTGAAACCAAGAAAAATGTAAGACAGGTGTTAAACCATGGAAACAATGTCAACTTCTTTTGTCCTTTACCTAACATTCATATTCTCGTTCTTGGATGTTTTATTTTTTCAGCTTCCAATATATTTAATTGAATTTATTATTCTTATCTTTTCCCCTTTGCGATTTTTTTATTCTCTTTTTTAATATGTTTTCTTATTTAAAAGTGCAAAAGGTACTAATAGATCCAAAAAAAAATCACCCATATCTAGTCTCTTACGCTGTGAATATTTAACTTCATGGAGGTGAAGTTCATAAAACTAACAAATTTAAGTACAATTATTAATATTTTCCATTAAAAAAGATGTGCAAACTTTCATAGCCTAATAAATAATAAATAAAATGCCCCATATTTAAAATAAATATATGGTAAATTAAATATTTACATACATACATATTTCCATTCACGGAAGTGAGATTTTGAAAAGAAACATTTAGAAAATCAAAACTGAGATGTGACAGGAAAAATATTCCCTACTTCTTAAAGTACAAACAATGATTGATTCTGGAATTTTCGAGAACCACCTTTTGGGTTATGAGGATAAAATATCGCCACAAATTATCTAATATTCTCTTTTCACAAGAGAGTAAGTAAAATACTAAAAAGCTAAAATTATTCTTCTAATAAATTTAGTACATTAAAGTTTCTCTTAAATAACTACGAAAAGTTCTTTTTTATAAACTTAATTTCATGTTTTTTTTAGAAATAAATCAAATTAGTTTGATCCGGAAATACTTACGGAGGTGAAGTTTTTGGAATTTTTTGCAATATTGAGATTTTATACTACGATTTAAAAGTTTTCTAATCAAAAACTTTAAGAAATCTAATTTATTGAATGTATAACTTTTAATTTATTTCCTGGGGTAAAAAATTAAATATGAACGTACTGCGAGATTTGATGAAATAATTGAAAATAAAAGAGGGTTTTGCTATGACTATTTGTGTCTGTTTTTTTCTCAGCTTATAACTTGAGAATCACCAAAACATATTTTAATGCTTTGTTCCCTGTTATCTAGAAGGAACCAAAGGGAAAATCGCTAATATTTTCAGCACAAGCGAGACATGCAGTATACAACTAACCAAATTCCCACTCCCCACTTAAATCCATGCAAAACGCACGACGCTGTTACGTCGACTAAATAAATTGATATATAAGGAATCCCCAACATAAAGAAAGATTAATGAAAGTAAACCTAAGAACCCAAGATAACCTTACTTAAAGTGAACTATTCGGTAAACAAAAAGTTGTATTTCACATCAGTTCCGAAGATACGACCGGGTTTTTATACTGATTTATTGAAATCAAACAGATTCCAATAAATAAATAACTGTAGCGTTCTGACAGCTGAATATATATAACACAAGTTGATTTAAGATTGTTATTTGTTGTTGAGTTGTAAGTGAAAGTTGCAATATGGGAAGTAGCCAATCTGCTTTGAACTTTGGAGCTGGACCCGCAAAATTGCCTAGAGAGGTAGGAATTATAACATTTATAATACAGGTTTCTTTTAGGGGATCAAAATAAATATAATTTTTTTTTTGGATATTTTTAAGGATATAAATTTAAAAATAACTGGTTTATATAATTACTGTATGGAGATTATAGAGCATTAAATTGTAACTTTCTATCAATAATTGCATCATACCTTTTTCATAAAAAACACAGATAAGTGGTTGTTAGTTAACAGTGTACTGATAATAATTTGGATTTTATACAGATTGAAAAATATTCAGGGGCGAACTTTATAGGGTGGCAAGGAAACATTTTCCTTCGGGTTAAAGTACTTTTAAGCTCACATGGATTTAGAGCGGTTAATAAAACCATTTTAAAAATAGTACAACAAAATTTTATATGTAATAATTTTGCTCATGTGTTTATATTTATATCATGCTTTAAAACCAAAGTGAATTATAAATTTTATTAATATATTCATAATTGGAATGTCTGCTAATGAGATAATAAAAAATAAATGAAAGTACATAATGTACATTATAACTCGAATCAATGGAAACCGGAGTAATCCGGATTATTGGACGTTCTTAATTTACTACTATAAATAATAGATGAGCTGAAAAACAAAGCTTTCTCTATATATTGAATCCAAAGTGTGTTTGATACGAAGTATTTATTTAGTAATAAAGTGCGTGTCGACCACGCATTACTGGTAGTTGATTTGTCCATTGTTTTATATTTTTCATAAATTATGTTGCTATTTTTCCAAAATGTTAATTTATATTATTATTTTTTTTTATTCTAAGAAGGATTAAATTTTAATTTTTTTTTGTGTCTCATAAATAAATGAGATTTATCAACTTCTATTGAAAGTATTTACTACGAGCTACAATGTCCAATTTTTTCATATTTTTAAAATCTCCCGTTGGAAACTTAGAGGGTGGGATATGGTGTCAGCAACTTTGTAAAAAATGCTTTTTTTTTTAAATATACTCACTTGAATGGTAAACAAAAAAAAAAGTTTACCCCAACTTTTCACATACAGTTTTGGTTGACATTTGGCTTTGAATCAATTGAAAAAGCATATGCCTGCAAAATTTAATAGCGAAAGAAGAAAAAACCATGAAAAAAGACTGTGACATATAGATGAACAGACGGACATAAGAGTCGTGCTGACTAAAATATACATAACGATTTTTAAACCAGAACTTCGCTACTCGCAGCTAATTTTTTGAAGGAAAAACTTAAAATGAATTTATTAAAAAAAAAAACAAGGTATGAATTTTGTGTTACTATTTCTAATGATACTATAAAAATTGGGTAGCCACCATCAAGGTCAACAACACCGGGTTTTGGATACCTATTATAATTCACAAAACATGTGTCGCAGTAGCATTTTAAACTTCTAACACTTTAACTAATAAATATCCTTAAGTGTCCGTTATCATTGTTAATAGTATTGTTTGCTTTCATTTTCAATAAGCATTTCTTAGAACTACTTATGGCGTTATAATATAATTCTATTATATTTAATAAAAGTAATCATATAGAAAAGATTATAATCAGTTTACTAATTTTTTGTTTTCGTTCATGCTTATCTATAAGGAAATTACCAAATATGAGAACCCAAAGTAGTATTATATATGGGTCACTAAACTTTTTGAAATTTAAATAAAAAATGAACTTAAGATTTTATCTTTTATGTAAATATATATTATGCGTTACCAAAATTATGTGATATTTACTGTATAGTAAATGTCACATAATTTTGGTAACGCATAATATATATTTACATAAAATATAAAATCTTAAGTTCATTTTTTATTTAAATTTCAAAAGGTTTAGTGATCCATATATAACCAGGTATCTGGTCCTAAACTGAGAGCAAAGATTTTCAAACAAAAAAGAGGTCTTTCGAAATAACAATTTTTCTTCTCATCTGAACTCATATTTTACTCTTGTTTTTAAATAATCATTACTTTCACCTACCCACTTTTAATCATTTTAACCTCAGTCTGTCTATAAGTTTATTATTTGTTTCTCGTTACAACTTCATCTTAACTTATTTTATTTTTGTTTAATATTTCTTCCTTTTTAAATCCGTACTCTTTCGCCTGACATATCTTAAAAATACTCAAAAATCTAGTTATAAAATTCCAAACAAGCAACATTTGTAGTACTTGACGCCGTAAATATCTGGCTTCACGGAGGTGAAGTTCACAGAAGTGACAAATTTAGGTATAAGTTTACTATTTTCCATTAATAAAAAGACATACTTTCATAACCTAGTAAATGAAAAATAAAACACTTCCATTTTGGATAAATATAAAGCAAATAAAGTATATACATAGTTTGATGTTTTCATTCACGGAAGTGAGATTTTTAATAATTCGATTTGCAAAATCATAATTTAAGTGAGAGCTTGGTTCTTCTAAATAATGATTGATTCTGAAATTTTCAAAGTTGTAGGGATAAAACGCCACCAAGAATATTGTGGTTGGTAAACTAATTAAATTCCAATGGCCGACTTTTTCAGTCACCGACATTCCTTTATTAATCTCACTCTAGAAAGAGCACGACCTTTTATCAAGTGATGACGAAACAATAATTTATCTTCCAGTTACGAAATAATTAAATTTTTTATCTTGAATTGCAAAATACTATTTTTTTTTAATTGCAGGTCCTAACAGAAGTTCAAGGAGAACTTTTATCATACCAAAATTCCGGAATGAGTCTGATGGAGATGAGTCATAGAGGGAAGGAATACTCGGCTATTAATAAAAGTGCACAGCAAACTGTCAAGGAATTATTGTAAGTATACAAAAAACTTTTTGTTCTAAGTAAAAAAAATCGTATGCCAAAGACCTAAAATAATTATTAAAGCCAGAAGTTTTTAATTGGGCAACTATCCAAAAAACATAAATTGATCATGAAATACCGCTGCTAATTCACCTGGACTCCCTGAATTTTGCAAACCTTACAGTCGAGATCAGAATGTATTAATTCCTTCCAAACAGCGAACCAATATTGGCCATAGTTTCTTTTAGAGATAGATTATAGCTTGTTAACATTATTTGCGGTCAGATTCTCAGTACCAGGTTTGTTTTCGTGCTTTTGAGTATTGATTCAAAGCTTAGGTAGTCAGCTGTTTATTCCGCAGCAGGAAACAATGACATCTACGTTGTTTTTAAATGTTAGAGAACTCGTGTTTGTTTTTTTATTGCGCAGATTTTTTTATAAACAGTAAACATGTTATAATTTAGTAATAGATAGCCATCATCTAAAAGTATACCTTATTTTTATTTTAAATATTTTGGAATCAACTTAAAAGTTTCACAAAATTTAACAAAAAAATGTTTTTTTGAAAATTGTAAATAGATATGACCCCTTGATAGACAAAGTATTTTGAAATATACAACAAATATTGTTTAACCTACTTGATTGCTAGTCTATATAAGTGTTGAATTTGAACTATTGTTAAAAACTAATAATTCTGGAAATTAATTTTTAAATTTACAAATAATAGACTATTTGTACTTGCGAGTTCAAACTGAGAGGTCAGATTGTAACTAGGTTTTCAGGTTTATGTATTTCTCTTTTGTAAGAATAAATAAATTTATCAAACTTACTAATTCAAAAAATATCATGAACTAGGTCGAAATAATATTTAATCAACAGCATGGTCAAAAAGAAAAACTTTCCGTATAATCATGTCATATCTAACGCACACTTTCTGAAATAATTCCATCAGTTTATTTATTTTTGAATCACACAGTTTACATGCAAAAAATAGTTCTTATTAATCCACCTCCTATAATCAATAATACTTACGTATTTCTACTTTTCAGAAACGTTCCGGATAACTACAAAATCCTATTTATCCAAGGAGGAGGGCTCGGAGCCTTCGCAGCCGTGGCTATGAACTTCTTAAACAGAACCGGAACAGCTGACTATGCTGTCACTGGAACGTGGTCAGGAAAAGCAGCGAAAGAAGCCGAGAAATACGGAAACGTGAATTTAGTATTCCCTAAAGCTGACAAACCCGGAAGCATTCCCGACCAAAGTACCTGGACATTAAATCCAAATGCTTCCTATTTTTATTACTGTGATAATGAGACTGTAGATGGTAAGTTTTATATATACAATTAAGCTTTTTATTTTACTTATTGCTCTACTTTGTTACAGGTGTTGAATATGCTTTTGTTCCTGAAACCCATGGAGTTCCTCTTGTGGTTGATATGTCTTCAAATATTATGACAAGAAAAGTTGATGTCTCACAGGTAAGAAGTAAACCAATAAAACCTATTTTTACGTTAACAAACTTCTTTAGATTTAATCTCATTTTCAAAAAAAAATTCAATGAGTAATTTTGCTAATTCCAAGATTTTAACAGCTTATTCTCACAAATAGCTAATTTGTATTTTATAGAGTTTTGTAAACACTCTGATTAAATTTCTGAATAAGATCAATCTCCCTCGAAATTCCTTTTTGCAATTTTGTTGATAGATCAGGCTTCCACAATGTTTAAATCAAAAAAAATTGCCGATTAAATAATTTTTTTAATCGGATTAAAACTAAAAGAAGTTCGATTCACAAGAAAGCCGGGTTCTTCACTTTATTTGATGACTGGTTTAGTTTCTTGCACGAGTCACTGGTTTTTATGAGAACGATAAAAAAGGACATAAAGAAGAAAATATTTGAAACGTAGTTGTTTTTCATTTTTAGTTCGGTTGTATATTTGGCGGAGCTCAGAAGAACATTGGTCCAGCAGGAGTAGTCGTAGTTATCGTTAGAGAAGATCTTTTAGGAAACGCAATGAAAATATGTCCATCAGTCTTCAATTTCACAGCGGTATCGAAAGAAAACTCTGTATTAAATACGCCTGCAACACTATCGTAAGTAAAATAAAAGCATATTTCTTTATTACTAATTTAGAGTACTTTTGTGGCAACTTTTTCCTTTAACGAACGATATCTATTCATAGAAATGCTAATTAATGATCTATTTTCAGAGTCTACATAATGGAAAGAGTTCTCCAATGGATCAAAAACAGTGGCGGAGTTGACAAGATGCAACATGAATCGGCAAGAAAAAGCAATCTCCTCTATGATGCAATCAAGAACTCGAACAACTTCTACAGCTGTCCTATCGACGAAAATTGTCAAAGTAGAATCAACGTTCCTTTCAGAGTCGGTGGCCCAAAAGGAGACGAAGCTCTAGAAGAGAAATTCTTGGAGGAAGCAGAAAAAAGATACATGTATCAACTCAAAGGGCATAGATCTGTAGGAGGTGTTAGAGCGTCGTTATATAACGCTACAACTTACGAAGATGTAGCTCTTTTGGTAAAATTCATGAAAGAATTTCAAGCTCAGCATCAAAAATGAAGGGTTCGATAATGAGATGTAACTCTAAGCAATAAAAAATTACAGAAAATGACAAAGTATCTGTTACTAAAGAATATTAAGGATATAAGTTAACTTGTTAGTTCGGACATTGGAATTTTTTATTCTGTGGCTAGGTCGGTTTCTGGAAAAAACTATAGATAAAATTAATATAAGTTTCAATAAGTAGTTGGATTTATCACAAGACAGTGATAATTCTGTTGAATATATATGCATAATTTCGTTTTTATACTACATAGAAAAGGTATATAAAAAAAATTAAGAAGAAAATATAAAAATTGTGATTATTCGTATTTTAAGAAGTATTTAAAAATCTTTTATACTTATTAGGTAGTGTTTGTGAAACAACTTATAACAACGTCTTATGTATCTTATAACATCCTCTTTTGGTTTGTTTTTTTTCGATTGTATACTAAGAAATACACAGACAATCCAACATTAAAAGCCTTAAAAATGATAGAGGGATTAATTACAGTGGTTTAACAGGTAACGGTTTACATTGAAAAAAAATATATAACCGATTTCTTATTAAACTATGATGCCTCGTCCAAGAATCTATAGAAAAATTTTAAAAAAATTACTTTCTCTTTGCCATTTTCAGGTGTAAAATTTTGATATTGGAGGACCTATCTGTATTATATATAGATAATCTGTGATTAATATAGATATAAAATTACTTTTTTGAACTCAATAAAGTATTTTAAAACGTACTTTTAGAAAATACTCTCACTATTTGAAATGTATTATTATATTTAATGGATAATCATTGTTTGTTTGTTTAGTAATTATTTATTTAATACGTATTTTCTTTGTGTTTGACTGCCATATGTTATAAATTAAGTAAATCAATTTTTGTTATTTTAGTTATAAGAATAAATAAAAACTTAAAATTTATTATTGCATTTTTATTTTTAATTAAAAAAGAAAAACTTTTTAGGTTTTAGCACTTTTGTTCTATTTCATAATTTTTTATTTAAAAAAGATATATAACCAAAGTCCATAATTTCTGTCAGTGACTCATAATACCGGTCACCAAAGCGACGAAATAAATATCTCATGCAAGAATAAAAAATTAACTTTCACAAATTTGGCATGTTTTTGTCAATATGATCATGAGTTGCTTAAAAGAAAAATCACAGGTAGATGTAATATACACTGATACAGGGGCGGATCCAGCCTCTCTCCTTGGGGGGGGGGGGGTGATATCACAATAGTAGTGAACAGTATGGCAAGCGAAAGCAAGTTGTCCCGGGGGGGGGGGGGGGGGGCATCAGCAACATTCCCATTTCCAGTGTAAAAGGCTATTTTTCTGAATTTGAAGCTCTTGGAGGGGGGGGGGGGGAGGCGATCACAAGAAAAAAACGTTTCCGACAGGGGGATGGGAGGATGCGATCAACATACACATTCCTAGCATAAGAGACGGAATCGAGTCTATTTTCCTGAATTCAAAGCTCCTGGGGGGGGGGGGGTGCTATCGCAAAAAAATCAAGTTCTTAACGGGGGGGGGGGGGCAGCAGCAAACACATTCCTAATATAAAAGGTAGAATCGGTGCTATGTTCCTAAACTCAAAGTCCTTAGAAAGGGGAGGGGCGGTCGCAAGCATACACATTCCTATACTCTATTCAAGAGAGTAATAAAACTGTTACCGAAACCTCCAACGTACCTGCTTCATTGCCCCCGGTAACTGAGAACTGCCGTAAATCCAATTATATTTAAATATTATAAGCTTTTATAAATTTACTGCAACAATAAAATTTCTGATAATTCAATTTAATTTCTGTCAATGATCAAAGTACACCTTACAGTGTGTCCTTAGTGATTTATCTTGTTTGTGCTTGTTTTTTGAGATTAGTGAGATAACCCAAAAGATGTAGCTTTCACATCTATATTTATTACAAAATCGTTAAACCAGAGCATTTTTTCCTCAACGAAAAACTTATTACGATGAATGTTTATGATGTCCTAAGATATCAATATCTAGATAATAATGTTAAGAGCTTTGTTGAGATGTGTTCCAACATGGCAGGAAAATCCACTATGTACCGAACACTGACGGAGAAAAAAACGACTGTAATTGTTAGTATTCCCAAGCTACATTCGATCACAGGCAGACGAAAAACCTCATTGGAAGAACAGATGTAAACAGTAATAAAAGGAGTTGTACATACATTTTATTATGAGAAGCAGATCTCAACCGTCGACAAAATTCTAACTAAAATCAATGAAGATCGGGATATGCCTCAAATTAAACGAACTGTGCTCTGGAAATTGCTCAGAGAACTTAATTTTTGTTGAGAAAACCCAGATAGAAAATCTATTCTTATAGATCGTCCAGAAAATATCCGTTGGTGAAGGAAATATCTCTCTCAAATAAAAGGCAGAGTTACTGGAAACAACACAACTTACAACATTAATAATTTAACTGGAATTTTGAAATATTTTTTGAATAAAGTTACTGCAGATAATTGCGAAAAATCCATATAATAAAAGAATAAAAGAAAATGTGGAAACTCGATTTCATGATCGGTGAGAGAGGAATCAGTTATAATTAATTTAAGCGAAGATAGCTTCACTGACTTTGATGACGAATTAGATACCTAATGTTTACCAGCGTTAACACAATTTATTATTTAAATTTTCTGTAACATATAAAAATTAATGACATTTGAATCCCTTTTTAGTGTTTAATTGTAATTCTGCAGATGGTTTAAGAAATAAATAAACTGGAATGTCAAATATCCCAAAAATGTTTTTAATTAATAATAAAATGACCGATAGCCCCAAAAAAATTTTAATATTATATTGAATTTATTTTTTTCTAAATATTTATTTTTATTTACATATATATATATATATATATATATATATATATATATATATATATATATATATATATATATAATAGCTTTGCAATTTGTTGACTTTTTTAAAATTTAGTATATTCTAAGTTGACATGAGTTCTATGTACATTCATATGAATTTATATATGTTTAACTTCTTGTATTTTTGATATTGGGTATTTTGTAAGTTTAAATTAAAACTTTTTTGAGAGAAAAAGGCTACGTTTTAGTCTGAATAAGCCTAAAACGCTTTCTATGCCAAAATTAAAAATGTGTGATTTGCGTTTAATATGTCAAAATTATCTATATTTATGTATCTTCTTCTTCATGTGCCCTGTCCGTTGCGAACGTTGGCTATTATCATGGCAATCTTGATTTTGTTTGCGACGCTCCTGAACAGTTCGGCGGATGTTAGTCCATACCATTGACGTAAGTTTCGGAGCCAAGAGTGTCTTCTTCTTCCGGGTCCGCGCTTGCTATCTATCTTTCCTTGGAGTATTAGCTGAAGGAGACGGTATTTGTTATGCCTCATTACATGACCAAGATATTCTAGCTTCCTCCTCTTGATCGTCGGTATAATTTCCTTTTCTTTCCGTATACGGCGAATTATCTCCACGTTGGTGATGTGTTCAGTCCAGGATATTTTCAGGACACGTCGATACACCCACATTTCAAACGCTTCCAGCCTCTTCAATAGAGTTTCCGTCACTGTCCATGCTTCCGCGCCATACAGCAAGACAGGAAATACGTAGCATTTAGCAAGTTTTACTTTTAATGGAAGAGATATGTCACCATTCATGAACAAACTTCTCATTCTGTTAAAGGTCGCTCTGGCTTTTTCAATTCTAGATCGTATTTCGGTGGTTTGGTCCCATCTTGTGTTAACAACTGTGCCGAGGTATATATATGAGTCGACATGCGCTATTATTTTATTATCTATTATCAATAGTCTGGCTGGTTGTTGATTTTTGCTAATTAGCATCCATTTTGTTTTATTTATATTTAGATCGAGTCCTTTTTCCTTGCTAGCTTTCTGGACCTTTTCCATGAGACATTGTAACTCATCTATGCTGTTGGCAAGTATAACTGTATCATCAGCGTATCTTATGTTATTTATTATCTCTCCATTTACTTTGATGCCTACGTCAGTTTCTTCCAGTGCTTTTCTAAAAATTTGTTCTGAATAGATATTGAAAAGTAGAGGAGACAGGATACATCCCTGTCGTACGCCTTTCTTAATTTGGACGTTTTCAGTGAGCATATTGCCTATTTTCACCTTAGCCGTTTGTCCCCAATAGAGATTTGCCACAATTCGGATGTCCTTGTAGTCAACACCTATGTTTTGGAGCGTTTGTAATAGTTGGTCATGTCTCACATTGTCAAATGCTTTAGAGTAGTCGATAAAGCACATGTAGACATCTTTATTCATATCTCTGCACCGCTGTAATAGTACTTGCAGGCAAAATATAGCCTCTCTTGTGCCGAGAGCATTTCGGAACCCAAATTGTGACTCGCTTATGTTTTCTTCGCATTTATTGTATATTCTGTTGTATATGACTTTGGTCAGGACTTTGGTAATATGGTTAATTAGACTTATCAGCCTGTGTTGATCACAAAGTTTGGTGTACGGCTTTTTAGGTATGGCAATGAAGGTTGATTGGAGCCAGTTTTCCGGAATTTCGCCGCTGTCATATATGTTGTTTAAAAGTGAAGTCAGAGTATCCAAGAATTGATTATCCATTTCGCACAGCATCTTTAGAATTTCGCCATGAATGTTATCTGGGCCTGGAGTTTTATTATTTTTGAGAGACCATATGGCTTTCTGTACCTCTGACTTAAGAATGGGAGGTCCGGTTTCGATGTTTTTAATGGTATATTCATAATGGCGGTCTGATGCAAAAAGTTCTTCCACATATAATTTCCATGTTTCGAGTATCTTCGACGGCTCTGATGTAAGGTTACCGTCAGCATCAGCTATGGACGTAGCTGTACCATTATAATTTGTCTTCTTTGTCATTTCTTTGATCTTCCTATGCATGTTTTGATAATCATATTTCTTCTCGCATTGCTCGATCTCTATACATTTTGCAGACAACCATCCTTCTTTCGCCTTTCTAATTTGTGTTTTTATTTTTTTGTGTATTTCGTGATATTTTAATTTGTTCTTATTTTTATATTTTCTTCGTTCTTCCATCATATCAAGGATATCTTCCGTCATCCAATCCTTCTTCTTCTCTCTATCGTGTATTAATAGTTGCGTGCATGTTGTGTGGATAGCCTGTTCAATCTTGTCCCATCTTGATAGTGGTTCTGATGTATGTTCGTTAATTTTGTCTATTTCTTTGTTTAGAAAATCTTGTACCTGTTGTTTAATTTTGACATCAGAGAGCTTTCCTATGTTTATTTTCTTGTTATTGATTTTCTTCTTAACACGCTTTAATCTGACTTCGATTTTGCAGACAACTGGGTTGTGGTCCGACGGAACATCGGCCCCCGGGTAGGTTTTTGATGATTTAATAGCGTTCTTGTATCTTACTGATACACCTATGTAGTCTATCTGATTTCTTACGATGTTTTCTGGTGTGTCTGCTGGCGACTTCCATGTGTATATTCTGCGAGCGGGTAACTTGAACAAGGTATTAGTTAGAATCATATTATGTTCTTGACAAAAGCGAATGAGGCGATCTCCGCGGTCGTTTCTCTCTCCCAGTCCAAAACTTCCCACCACATTGTCCACTTTGCCCCTGCCCACTTTTGCGTTGAAATCACCCATTACAATATTTATCTCGTGCTTATTGATCATCCTGATTAGTTGGTCTATTTGATCATAGAATTCCTCGATGGCTGCTTCATCCTTGTCTGCAGTGGGTGCATATATCTGGATTATATTTAGATCTACCGGGGTTGCATGCAGCTGCAGAAGCATCATCCTGTCAGAGAGCGGAGTGAAGGCTTTTACAGCTTTCTTAATGTGCGGTGCGACTATTATTCCCACTCCGTTTCTATGCTGTGACGTGTTATTGCCGGAATAGTAAACCATGCAATCCTGAATTGTGCAGTGCCCAGAGCCGAGCCAACGGGTTTCACTAACTCCCATGATATCTATATTGAGCCTTTTCATTTCCTTCACTATGTTATGTACTTTTCCGCCCTCATACATACTCTGTATATTCCATGTAGCGATCCTTTGACATGTCGGCATTGTATACTGTTTACCTTTGTAGGGATTTCGCATGCTGACGACCTGGGAGGCCCTACAGTTTAAGTGCGTCTGTCCTCCCCTGCCGGATCTCGGATTCCGAGGTCCGTGATCAGTAACATTATCTATGTTATATTTGATTACCATGACAATTTTACTAGGAAAGTAATAATGAGGTGGTTTTCCGTTGCCTTCCTCATCGCTGTGTAAACGCCGTTTCCGTGGGTACCACTGCGCCGTTTATTCCCTGATTCACAGCCTTTTTGGTTCTCTGAACCATTGCCTGTGTTCAGTATTGAAATAGCCAGCTGCCGCTATTCAAGCTAGTTTTGGTCCGCCCTGAGTATTTCATTTCCTCAGTACCACCCATATCTGGGAGGCGTACCCCTATCCGCCACCTGGGGAGGCGCCCGATGGGGGACTAGCAACCCCACACGGGATATTTATGTATGTGAATTATTAAAGAATCATAAGAAATAAAATAATATTATAAAACTTTTTATTTTAAGTTTATTACTGAAATAATATTCTATGCCATAAATATTTAGTGATAAAATAGACCTCCTTTCGACACCTATGACAAGGCCTAAAATCCTTTTTAACACTTCACACATCCAAATATCTATTGCTATCCAACCCAAATAGTCCATTATTATAGACCGGTATTTTTGATTATAAAATTTCTAATCCATTCTTATAAAAAATATATGTGTCTAACAGATTTTGCCAAAGACACCAGACTAAAGAACACAGGTAGTTTACGAGGCAAAATCGGGTCTATTTTTCTGAACTCCAAGCTCTTGGCGGGGGGGGGGGGGGTCGATCGCCCCCACCGCCCCCCCCCCTTGGATCCGCGCCTGCACTGATATGGAGAAAGAATTTGATACAGTTAGACACTGTCAAATTTTAAAAACTTTAATTGACATTGATGTGCCTCAAATTCATGTCAGCGTCTTGTGTAACCGTGAACAATATGTTGAAATTAAAAAGTATAGATTTAAAACCTACACCAATACGTCAGGAATTTCGCATGGCTCCAATTTGGGCCTATTCCTTTTTATAATAGCAATAAATGGTATTGCAAGTATCTCCGAAAAATATGAAGCTCTGTTATTAGCCGACGATTTTAAAGTGTTTCTAGAGATTAACTCTAAAATCGACTGTGATACATTGCAATCTGTCTTCTGTGATATAGCAAGCTGGTGTGATACTTATCGTTTTAAATTAAATATTACTGAGTGTTCCTATATATCTTTTACCTTAAATAGACGCATTTTCCCATATAATTACAAAATTGGGAATAATGAACTTAAGCAAGTAAGCAGCCAGCGGGAATTAGGAGTAATCTTCGATCCGACTTTATCTTTCTCTGATCATATTGTTACGATAGTCCAGAAGGCACAAAAAACAATAAGTTTTGTCGTCAGAAATACGGATGGAAGGAAAGAAATTATCATATATGATGACACAAAATAAGCTGAAGGTACTGGCAAGATCTGAACATTAAAAGTTCGAAGCAGGCATTTATGCAAGGATTTTCACAAGGACTACGCAATCCTAGTGGAAAAGGTCGTCGTCTTTTAATAACTCAGATTGAAAGTGTTTCTTAGATAGCGGCCTTAATGTTTTCAAATCTTGAAAAACAAAGGACTACCATGAAAACATGAATGTCGACGTTTTGAAGCGATAGTTTTCTTCGATTTTAGACAATGTAATGGACAATGCCCCGTATCATAGTCGACGCCAAGAAAAAATGCTTGATTTTTTGAATGATTCCAATTATACTGCTAAAGAAATGGAAGTCGGTTTTTATTCATGTATTTGTTTGTTTAAATAAAATTTTTTTGACTGGAATATTTCCAAATAAATTAAAACTAGGGCACATAATTCCTGTTTAAAAAAAAATATCCAAATCCATATAAGAAGTATCGAGCTATAAGCCTCTTAACTAGTATTTCATGAATTAGCAATTAAGTCACGTTCAACCAGTTTCTTTGTAGATAATAAATTATTGTCTCCCTGTCAACACGGATTTACCCAAAATTATAACACAGGGGGACTTTACAAGATAAGTCATCGATGCTTTTTAAATAGAAAGCTTTTGGCAATTGGTATTTTTATAAACTTCTCTAGGGCTTTTGATTGTGTACACCATAAACTCCTGCTGGAAAAACTTTTTCGTTATAGATAAGAGGCATTCCACTCTCTCTTCTTGAATCATATTAGTCAGACCTATTCCAGTTTGTCCAGGTCAAGCATGTTAAAAGTGAAAGTAAACTCCTACGGGAGTTCCCCAGGGTTCTTTATTGGGACCCCTCTTATCTATCATACACGTTAATGATTCGATTCTTTTCTTATCAAAATTTTGTGCGAGAGCATACGATACAAATATTCTAATTACAGGAACCAACCGTTTACAACTGCATGCCAAGTGTGAGAATGATTTTGCGAGTGTTATTAAGTGGATCTCTAAGATGTTAAAGAAATACTTAATTCCTGAAACAAAAGGCTGCAAAAGCCTTTTTAAAAGCAAAGACGCATGATAATCCACTCATTAGACGAACAGTACATTACGATCCAGAAATAAATGGAAGGAAACACAAAAGACCTAGGAATCAGGATTCTGGGGGAAAATCCGAAGAAATAAAGCAGGAAATAACTAAGAAGAGCGAAAAGAGAAGAAAAAAGAGAGAAGAAAGAGGAGAGAAGAAAGAACGAAGAGAAAAGATAGGAGATATCGGGATGCAGAGCCAGATAGGGCAATCCCATTGGGCAGCATCATGAATCTAGTATTCACGTCAAGCACCTAGGACTACAACATCATATATACAAAGTTAAGAGCGATGAACTTAAAGGAAGTACATAGGCTTGTATAAAAAAATGTAAGAGAGTGCATACGCAATGGGTGCACCCGCACCAGAAGCGGAAACACTAATGCTGTGACTGGAGGTTTGTAAAGGCCACTGCCCGGAAACCTGCGAATTTCTGTTAATTGTCGCTTCACTGCAGTTAACAGAAGTAAGAATTTGGAAGACCTTAAGTCCAGGGAGGGGGTTTTAGCCGGTAGGAATATATTGACTGGCCGACAGTACAGAACTGTCTTCAATCAGAGAGGAGATATTTTAAACACCGGGTATGTTGGTTGTTTTAAGAAAAAATTGAGAGAATATCTAAATAATTTAAATCCATACACGGTGGACGAATTTTTTTACTCTCCAAAATAATTTATAGGTCTTTTTTAGGGTAGTAATAAGCACCTTAACGTTAATGTAACATATTTGAAATTTTTATTATTGTATTTTGTTTCTTTTAATATTATCACTTTATGACATGCTTTTAAGTTATTTTAAATATTTATTTATATATATATATATATATATATATATATATATATATATATATATATATATATATATATATATATAATTTTTCTTAATTTTGTATTTTCTTGGGTTTAGGTTCTATAATTAATAAAACACAAAACGATTGACGTTTCGCCCTTTATTCAAGGCATTTTCAAAATTTTTTCCTTGACATTTTGCTGTTCTGTTTCTCTTTCTAGTAGCTTCAACCCAAACTATCAATGTTTATTTTCTTGATTCTTGAACCATAGATTATATCATTTTTCTTAATTTTGTATTTTCTTGGGTTTAGGTTCTATAATTAATAAAACACAAAACGATTGACGTTTCGCCCTTTATTCAAGGCATTTTCAAAATTTTTTCCTTGACATTTTGCTGTTCTGTTCTCACAAGTGTTTTATTAATTATAGAACCTAAACCCAAGAAAATACAAAATTAAGAAAAATGATATAATCTATGGTTCAAGAATCAAGAAAATAAATATATATATATATATATATATATATATATATATATATATATATATACATATATATATATATATATATATATATATATATATATATATATATATATATATATATATATATATATATATAATAGCTTTGCAATTTGTTGACTTTTTTAAAATTTAGTATATTCTAAGTTGACATGAGTTCTATGTACATTCATATGAAAATGAATATACAGTATATATTTCAGTATTAATAAGGAAAAAACCATGATTTTTTTTTACTATTTCTAGACATCTTGACTTGGCTAATAGTTTTACCCTTTCCAGTGGTACTAGTGAAAGAATTGTTTCCCGAGGGACTACTAAAATTGGGTGTTCATATGAATCAAGGTTCGCAATGGTTCCCTCAGATTGACGAGCCTTGTGCTACGTGGAGATCGCCTTGCTAGGTCTAAACTTTATGATTAGTCAATGCAGCTCTAGTATGTTGCTCACCATACTATTATGCCAACTTTAACAATCATCTACGTTATGTAATTTTATACTGGGAAAACAGCAGTCAGGTTTCCACGGTTTTTATACTGCAAAAATGTGCTGCGAGGATTATGTTCAATCCTGCAAAGAGGTCTTTAAGTGGGGTAAACTTTTAACGATATATAGCATATATACTCTAAGTGTTTAAAAAGAAATCCTTCTTTAATAGCGGTGCTCCACATTTCTATTCCACTAGGGGTTATTCTCAACTACAGCCTTGGGCTCGGACGCACAATGGCGTACCCAAAAAATATTTTTATATTAATTGCATAAAGTTTTAATGCTCTCCCTTCTAAATGTGAAGGATGTCAGTTTTTAAGAAACTATTTAAGAAAATACTTTGTGACAGAGTCTGCTACAGTCTGGATGATCATTTTACCTGATTTTTTTAGTTTTTTTTTTAACTGGATGTTATAATTTTTCTTAACGTTATTTTTTGCATATTTGTTTGAGAAGTTTTAAAGTTCAAATTTATGTATACAATTTCTATTTTTGTTTGTAACTTTGTCGCTATAAACCTGACGCTTTCTTCAATTACTGAAACAAATTTGATACTATCGAATATTCTGGATGTTGCCGTAAGATTTTTGAAAATTCAGAGTTATTTAAATATTTACAAATATACAGGATATTCTACTAAAAAAAAGAAGTAATAAATGTTTTCTATGTTCACTTGTGTATTTACATTTCATCAATTAGAAGAAGCTGCTGGTCCAGTATGCACAGGGACGCCCTATGCCTGAAGGAGGGAAGTAGCTTGAAACTTGAACAGAATTCCAAGCTTCCTAAACACTACATTTTAAATAACCAATCGAAAGAAACTCAAAATCTAATCAGAAAAAAAAACACAGAACTATTTAATAAATGTTTTAATGAGGAAAAAATACTTCATCAATTAATAGCTCTTAGCCGTTTTATTTTCAACCAGAGTGATTCTTACAAAATATTTTTTACAAATTGTTAAAAAAAACACTCTGTAACTACATTTATGTAATAAAAAGTATTAATTAAAGTGGTTATATAATAAAAACAAACAAACAATAACACAGAATGTTACATTTGTCAATGTAGAGAAGTTTTACTTCTTATTCTGAAAAATAACAAAAGAAAACTTAGTACTGGAAAAAAATATTATTTTGGGCAAGATCATGCGAAAATGTAAAAACGTATAAAAATAATAAAAAATTCACTACTTACTAAGAAAATGCAAAAGTTACAAAACTACAAGAAACAGTCTTTCAAAGAAAAAAAAACATAAAATAATTGAAATGTTAGTGTTTCTTCTTTTTAATCTGTAAAAAAAAAATAAAATCAAAAGATTAAATAAGATTTACAAAACGACAAAGACACAAAAAATTGTTAAAACTTAAAAACCACTATAAACAACACTTAAAGACAATAAGAGCATCAGCAATTTTACTATGCTTTATTTCTGACTCTTTGAACTCTAACTTTTATAACCTGTTTTATTTAGTATAGGAACTTTCCTGATTAAAAGTTAGTATGATAAATTCATAATGGTCGGTTCATATTTTCAAATGTACCGACTTATCAAATGTTTACAATGTTATTTTTTATATTTTTATGTATTTGTCAATTTTTCTACCAGCCGATAACGTCCGAAAGTGAACCCGAATTATGCCGATTTTCTAAAAAGTTAAAAGTTGACCAACTTAGTTGATAATTGATAGTTGTTAACTTTTAGTTGATACTATGAACAGGTGAAAGTAAAGGGTATCATTTATCTTGCAAGGGAAAGTTAATACTGCAAATTCTTAGTAGTAGATGATAATTTTTGAAAGTATGAACCGACCATAAATATTCATGCTATCGCGTGGTGAAATATTTTAAAACTTTTGTATAGTTGCAAGAAACATGTGCAATATGTAACAAAAGACTGGTGATGTTCGTGTAAATATAATGCAAATTTAAACAATGATTGGAATTGTTTGAATAGAACAGAATAGCAACAAAATTTTTAACAATCGTGCTTGTAATTTATGATTAAAAAAAAGCAAACCAAAAACCAACATAAGAGCTAGAGATTCGTGACATTCCCAATATAATAACAGACTCTCAGATTAACAAATTATCAGCTCTTCTAAGCTATTCAACATATTGGATTAATATGTTTACCTAATGGACAAAACCACCTAAGTTAGTCATCCATGACTCCACATTATTAATGAGAGTAAGTGACTTTGAAAACTTTATCACAAATCACCAAGCTTTAAGGAGGTCCAATCGCTGCCCATGTTAAATAAAAAATATTAGATCATGAAAATCAATTTTTTTTAATGGTTTTATTGGGGAATGGGATCCCCTTTAACAACATATCTTAAAGATATTGTTAAATCACAATTTTTACACCTAAATTATTAGCAGTACATTTCATTTCCATCACTTTGTTATTGATAGGAACATACATATCTTGTGGAATGAAATTTTCTTCTAATTTACATTTTCTTGCATTCACTATATTCTGACGCCATTGTTTAGTTTAAAGTAAACATTTTGTTATGTTGTAAACTCATTTATTATCAAAGAGTAAGGTTAGACTACTGTCCTACAGATTAACATAAACAGTAAAGACACAACGTTGCAAAATCACACACTAGTTAAGACCAGCTGATTTAAATGAGTCATATAGTTCCATATTTAATTTTATTTTAATATTTTCTATTTCAATAATAAATGCCTTATAAACTATTTATCTTTAAATTAAATTATATTCTATTAGTATTTAAATTTAATTTGTCAAATATAGAGGGCTATACTTTATTTAACTCATGTGCAGTGATTGAACCTCCTTAGGGGTAATCCTAAAAAAAAAATTTTACCTTGTCCTTAGTATGCTTTACATGGCCTTCATTCGAACTTAAGTGTGATGAATTTTTATTGGATCTTTCTTGTTCTAATACCTTACATAGCCTTGTAACTTCATCAGTTAACTCTTCTTTAACATTCGTCAATCGTTCTAATTCTAGAAGAACTTCGGCTTTATCTTTCACTAAAATGATTAAAATGGTTTATTAGAGAAAACCTTTATAAACCTCATAAAATACTTACTTTCACCTTGACTAAGCATACTACACAACATCGTATTTCTCTTTTTAACCAAAGCTATTTCTGTACGGGCTTCCTCTAACTCTTTTTCAAGAGCAATATTTTTAGATCTCTCGGCTTCTAATTTTTCCTAAAAATCCTTTCTTTACAATACACTGTTAAGAAGCTTAGAGTTTTGCAGAATGAAATCTACGATTGATAAGACTTACCTGACACTGTGCCAAGCTTACAACCTCTTCAAAAGCTTCCTGTCGCTTTTTCCTATTTTGTTCAACTTTTTCTCTAATTACCTCTTTCTTAGCCGATTCAGTCACCTCATTAAAGAAGTCTTTTCTATCTTCTTTAATTTTTGTTTCTTCTTTAACAGTAAAATATTATTAAACTTTAAAAGTTTTAAGACATATTTAACACTGACCTTTAATTTCACTCTCTTTAGTTGTTTCCAAGAACTGATCAAGACTCATGGTCTTCCCTTTTTTCTTTTTACCCTGACTTTGCTCTGGCTCAGTTTTAACAACTCCATATTTTTTTTGTTGCTCAAAATCTAGTTTAGATTGTAGAATAGCATTTTGCATCTAAAAACATGGGAAGATATATTTAAGTACCGACTTTTATAGTAAGAAAATAATTTTAAAAAATAATAACCTGTTGTTCAAACTCCTCATTGACAAATTTGGCATCTTTTTTCTGCCATTCTTCCCAATCCTTTTCTTGATCTTCTCGCTGCTTCTGTTTCGGTTTCTTTGTGATTGCATTTTTTTGCTTCTAATAGCCAAAAAAATACATAATTTTAAAAATATAGGTGCAAAAATACAAGGAATTACAAAACCAATTAACTTTGTATCTACTTAATTATAGGGTTGGGAAATGCATTGTTAGAATTTTAGTTTATCAATGGTGAAAAATTTTTCCTGCTTAAATTGTCTAAGATATGGCTACGTTTGCAATAGACAATCTTTCTCAGTGCATTTTCAAATTATCAACACAATACAATTATTACAGTTAATTAAGTACCACTTTTAAACTATCAAGCCTTATTCGTCTTTACCGATGTGAATTTTAACTAAAGTAAAGTTAATTTTGATTTATGTAACTGTTTAATATTCACCTAGTACCACACAGATAGGATTTTCAGCAAAAATTTGACATTGTACTTACCTCACTGCTACTTCCTTTTTTACGAGTAGCCGTCCATGAACTTTTAGATGCCTCTTTGGCTGCACTGCTTGGTTTCTTACTTTGCTTATTATCCGGCTTTTTCTTGGATTGACCGCCACTGGGACGAAAGTCGTCGTCTTCGATTTTTAAGCAAGCAAATCTTGATGGTACAGCTATATCCATTGCTAAGAATGTTAAATTATCTAAAAATTTAAAAACTTCCAACAAAAACTATGGAATTTTCTTACTTATAAAGATTTTTTTGGAGATAAAAATCACAGAAAAATCAGTACCCACCTACCGACAAAAATGAGTTTTGGAATTTTTGTTTTTGCGCAGGAGTGCAGGAATTTTAGACAACCAAATATTCAATCAGCTGACAGTTGTTTCCTGCAATTTAAAAAAATTTACAAAATGCACAACTGTGCCTTTGTGGAAGAATAATATTTACGATAAAGGTAAAGAAAACATCGAAATGATGTGTGTATTTTTTTTAGTACATAATATTCCTTCCATATTAAATAATAATGCATAATAAATATAAAAGTCCAACACTGACTGAAGAGATTACCCCTGACACCATCTAGCGACTGATAACACTAACCAACTATAATTGTCAACCAAGGGAAACCCTTTGTTTATTTTTTTTTGTGAGTTTTTAAATGAATTTTCTATTTAATATAAAATTTTATTATTTTCTTGTGTGAAATCCGAGTTCTCTCATATTACAACTTCGATATATATATACAAACTATAATTTCGAATTGTTTATTTATTTAGTTTCATTGGTTTTATTACATTTTTGTAGCACTTGAATGGGCGGGAAATAGTTGTCCCTTTTTAAAGTTTATAAGCCATTAGTTATAAAGTTTAAAATAAACCTTCTGCAATTTTCTGTTAAAAAAATGCAAATGTAATTGTTTATGCTCCTGGAATATCAATTATACTTAGAATTTGTTAACCAAATTGAACATAACCTTAAACTTTTTAGTCTCGAAAGAATTATAAAATAAAGAAAAAAAAATGAAAGAGAAACCTAAAAATGGACCTCTAAATGATTCAAATTTAACAGAGGAATCAGCAGATGAAGCTGTAAGTTTAAAATTAATATTACATTTAAAATAAAACCCAACAAGATTTCCAAAAAAGATGCATCATCCAAATGTAAAACATTTTTAACACATTTTGTGGATTAAATTTGATAATTATATTTATTTTTAGGATGAAACTTCTAGTATTGGTAGCACGTCTACCACAGATAACACATCGAGAAGTGCTACTCCAACAAACAAGACTAGAAAAGGACGTGTTAGTAAAAAAAGGTTTAGCAATGCACCAAAAGTACTCAAACCCATTTATAAATATGTGTAAGTAATATCTTTTGAAATGTGATAAAAAAACACTGTAATGATTCATTTCATGGCATTGTGTAGAACATATTTTCTTTTTTTTAGTTGTAGTATTAAAGAAGATCATGGTCAACCTTTATTCGGAGCTCAATTTAATCATCACCTGAATGAAGGACAACCGATGATTTTTGCTGCAGTGGGTAGTAACAGGGTTACTGTATATGAATGCCCAGAAGGAGGTGGTATAAAATTAGTACAGTGTTATGCTGATCCAGATGTAAGTAATTTATCTAGAGATTTATATCTTAAATGTGTCAACTAAGTACATAGTTTCACTCTTGTTTTGCAGGTTATATTAGATTTTAACTTGATTTTTAACTGAACTAAAAAAAATAACATTTAATTTAATACACTTATTTTCAGCTTGATGAAAATTTTTATACTTGTGCCTGGTCTTACGAAGAAGAAATGGGAAAACCTCTATTAGCAGTAGCTGGTGCACGGGGTAAGTTGCAAATCAAATAAATAAATTATAGTAATAAAAAGTGTTAAAGTCAAGATTGTTGTAACTTAAATATTGTTTTCCCTAATTTAGGAGTAATAAGAATTTTAAACCCTGCTACAATGAGTTGTATTAGGCACTACATTGGGCATGGTCATGCTATTAATGAGCTCAAATTTCATCCGAGAGACCCAAATTTGCTTTTATCAGTATCTAAAGATCATTCTTTAAGGTAAACTTAAATATGATTATTTTATTTTGCGTGACAGTAACTTTACTTTTTTTTTAGGCTATGGAATATTAAAAGTGATGTTTGTATTGCAATCTTTGGTGGTGTTGAAGGTCACAGAGATGAAGTATTAAGCGCTGTAAGAATTTACCAAACATTATATTACTGTGCATATTATTACGTCTTCTCTATAAACCCATTTTTCTATTTCTAAAATTTCTGTGAATCAGTTGAATTATTTTATTGACAGTACTATTTGTAGGATTTCGACTTACTAGGAAATAGAATTATGTCCTGTGGAATGGATCATTCCCTAAAACTATGGCTGTTAGACCAGGATTACATGAAAGAAGCAATAAAACAATCTTACAATTGGAATTCTAACAGGAATTCCAGGCCCTTTGACACTCTCAAGGAACATTTTCCAGATTTTTCTACTAGAGATATTCATAGGTTAGTATTTATATATAACTATTTGATTAAACATTTATTTATTTAAAAATATTGTGTATTGTTTCTTATAGAAACTATGTGGATTGTGTTAAATGGTTTGGAGACTTTTTATTGAGCAAGTCTTGTGAAAATTGTATAATATGCTGGAAACCTGGAAGGCTTGAGGATGATCAACCAAAGAAAGGAGAAACCACATCCACTATTATTCATAAGTTTGAATATAAAGAGTGTGAGATTTGGTTTGTAAGATTTGCAATGGATTTTTGGCAGAAGGTATTATATTGTCTAATTTTTATATAAAATATTGTTTTCAATTTTTTTGTACAAATGTGTGATGATTTCTATCTAAATAATTATTATTTATAGATTTTAGCACTTGGTAACCAAACTGGCAAAGTATTTGTATGGGATTTGGATGTAACAGATCCAGCACAGGCAAAATGTTACACTCTCCAGCACCCTAGATGTACAACTGCGATACGTCAGACAACTCTGAGCAGAAATGCAAATGTTTTGCTCTATGTGTGTGACGATGGAACTGTTTGGAGGTGGGATAAAATAGCTTAAAGGAAAATGCATCTGAAATTTCCATTTGAATGTACAAATATTTTATTGGCTAGGCCAATGTCTTTTGCATTAAAAAGTAAAAGTCTACGGTACAAGACTGGTTTAAATAGAATAATTGTCAATTATTTGACATTATTTCAATTTTTTTTGTTACTAAACATTTTTTGTAACAAGTGTTAGCACTAAAAAAAAAATATATGTACCATGTACATTTGTTAGATAGTTTTTTATAAAATAAACCTTATAAAAATTACTTTTGTGTTTTATTTAAGGAGGTAGTTCCCAAACTTTTTTAATCGCAACTCAATTTTTCGAAAATGTTTTGAATCAATAAAATAAAAAATGAAGGGTTTAAAAAAATATGTTTAAGGACTTTACAAAAGTGGTGCTATTTCTTATTAGGTATTAATGATTTGTGTGATGATTGAGCCTGCATCTGCTCGACAAGTAGTCCAAGCCATAGATAAATATAGTGACGTAAATTTCGAGATAAATGAGACCAGGGTGTTAGGGGCAATCTAAGAACAAATCCTACATAAAATGTAACAGCAAAAAACAGGCTGGGGCCAAGAGGAGGGAATCAAATTTAGCTAAAATAAATTTTTTAAATCTACAAGCCAAGGAACACATTTTGGAAAAAAAAGTTTCAAATAAAAGTTGTAGAGATTTATGGACAACACTGTCCATTTTACAATAATTAATACAGAGCTACAGTAAAACAACAATGTGAAATCAATAATAGTATAACAAAAGAACAAGTGTATACCTGTTAATCTGTAATAGCAAAAACAAAACATCAATCGACAATTTCAACAGTCTTCGTTGAAAATGATTCAAGGACGTATCAAATAAAATCAAGTCATCCAGCCCATTAGTATATCCAGGCACCCCTGGTATCAAAGAATGGCTTGCGTAATTTGTTTTGTGAAAAGGCGAGTAAAATATATAGGAACTACCAGTACACCTGGGTACCTATTCTCGTTCTTGAGAGAACGATCACTTGATGGAAAGTGGGCGTGGTTCTCACGAAAAAGTATGAAACCGTATTCTGGGTAGCTTTTCTCGTTCTCGAGGGAACGATCATCTTGATGGAAGGTGGCCGTGGTTCTCACGAAAAAGTAAGAAACCGTATTCTGAATAAGTTTTCGTACTTTTTCGTGAGAACCACGCCCACTTTCCATCAAGATAATTGTTCTCTCAAGAACGAGAATAGGTACCCTGGGAGAAACCCTCAGACCAACACTCGACAGCCGGCGCGGGCAATCGGTGATAATGTTTATAGTTTTAAAAAGAAGTTGTAAGTCTCTACCCTTTCTTCTATTAGCAAAGGGGAGCAAATTAACTTGGAGCATAAAGCAGCATAATCAAAATCAGCAACCCCTTTGAATTTCAAGTTAATACATCTGAGAAACCTTCTCTGTACCTGTTCGAGCCGATACACATACAATTCATAGTGGGGGTTCCAAACACAAAAACCAATGAGCAATAGAGTATTTTAAGGGACTTCACAGTGGAAAGCTCCTTAGCATGACGTTTAATAAAACCTAACATCCTGAGAGACTTACTAACAATGTCAGCGATCTGAGGAGCGAATGAAAGGGTGGAATCAAAAAGACTCCCAGGTCCCGCACAGAATCAACGGAGGTCAACGGCGTACCATCCAAGCAATAGGGAAATTCTAGTGAACAACACAATTTAAAAAACTTTATGAATTTACACTTAGGAATATTCAAACTCATCCCATTCACTTCGCACCAGGAAACAAATCTATCCAGTTCCCCCTGAAGCTCCAAGCAGTCACTGTAACTGTCGATGACCTTATACACCTTCATGTCATCTGCAAAGAGTAAAAACTTGCTTGAGTTAAAGCAGATGTATATATCATTAATGAATGAGTTGAACAATAATGGACCGATATGGGATCCCTGAGGGACCCCTGAAGACACTGATATCTCAGAAGATACAAAATCATTTACCCTCACTACCTGCCAACGATTCCTCAGATAGGTCTCAATCCAACCAAAATCCCATGAGACACCCTATCAAAGGCCTTCGAGAAGTCAATATACACCAAGTGGACCTCGGATCCGCTCTCCAGTGCCTCAGACAAACCGCCCACATAAGAGACCAGATTCACCTCAGTCTTCCTGCAAGAACAAAAACCAAACTGCTCCTTAATGATGGCAGATTTTAAAATAGAGGTGATAGGTCTATAGTTCCGAAAGTCAGCCCTGCTGCCGGTCTTGTGAATAGGAACCACAAAACTCGTTTCCCAAAATTGAGGAAAAATGCCCCACCGAAGAGATTCATTGAAAATATGATGAAGTGGGCGAATCAGAAAGAACAAGCAGTTTTTCAGTAGCATTGAATGAACGCCGTCACGGCCCGGACCCTTATAGTGGTTAAGACCATTCAACTCAGCGTAAATGGCAGAAATAGATATGGCGAAGTTGAAGGCATTTATATCAGCTAAGGCAGCCATCAGACACTTCACTGTTACATCAGTGTACATTTTACTGAAATATTTAGCAAAAAGTTCAGCAACCCCAGGACCCATGACAGCGCTCTCGTACTTCAAAAATAATTCAGATGGCATACCGTTCAAGTGAAGTTTGTCATTCACAAAATTCCAGATGGCTTCAGATCCCGGCCGATACCAGATTCCATGCCACGAATATATAATTATCATAACAAAGGCGTGACAGTCTTTTACATTCTGCACGCAAACCTGTAAACAATTCATAGTCGTTCCGAGAACCACTCGACATAAACTGTTTATGACATATTTTTTTTTGTATAGTTAACTGAATGAGCTCGTTGAGAAACCACCTAGAAAACTTTCTGGTAGAAACTCTCTTTACGGGCACAAACGCCTCCATGGCAGAATATAATTCATTGTAAAAAATATGTAGCATACCATCAACACTACCCATAGAAGAAAATAGGGTCTTCCAGGGTACAGAAATGTTAAAAACCTACAATTTTAGCTTTTGTGCGATCATTTTCGCCAATTTGTGCAAAAAGGTAAAAAATCCTCAAAATAGGCTATTTTATTCAGTTATTGCAAAATTTGCTTTTAGAGAAGCCCTCGTTATTTTAAACAAAATGATATTTTATAATAGTAAATCGGATAATTTGTTGCTAAGATACTGCTATTTGTTTATCCCAAAACGCAAAATGTTGATTTGTTATAACTTTTTTTGAGTGAACATTTGGACCTTCATAAAGGCTCAATCTCTTCGTGAAAGCCTAAATTTTCATATCTTATTAGGGGCAAATGAGAGAATTCATTTTCAATCCATTAAATATCGCTTTAAAAAAGGGGGTGTTTTTTTTATAAAGAAATAGAACTGGAGCCTCCCCCTTACATGTTAAATATTTCTAATTTGAAAATTCGAAAAGCTAAATTCGAGACGAAAATTTTGGACCAATGGGAGCATAGTTAGGATTTTTTTTTCAAAAAATCGCAGTCCTTTTGTTTATAACAATAAAGAAATAAATAAATACAACAGCATTTAATACTTAGAGTTATATTTTCAAAATCCATGATCAAATCTTAAAAAGTACGGCTTTTTGTTTTTAAAAATCATATGTAATATAGAACTTCCGAAAAACGACTAGCTGACCGCGTTAATGGAGAGAGCCCAGTGACAAACTCTCGCGCGCTCGAGAAACCTAAACTTGCAGCTTCATATCAGCGACTGTTGGAAAAATTCGTCGTATTTCAGCAAAGAATGGACCAATTTAGTTTTTTATTCTGTGCTATATTTAATGTGTTATTTAGAGAATTTATAAATTCCGTAAAAATTCAAATTTATAATTAAAAAAATGTTTTTGGACAATTTATTTATTATAAGTATAAAATAATTATGTATCAAATCTACAATAATATACGCTATTTACGTAATTTTCCGTTTTTTTGCTTCTGGTAAACTTTCTCCTTCTTCATCGTCATCATAAATGCTATTTAAAATACTGTCATTTTTGTCGTCAGACTCGTTATCATATTCAATGACCGGCCCATTGGTGCACGAATCCTCATTGTGGAATCCACATAATCGTGAGCATTTCAAACCCTAACTCGGCTCCTATTGGTCCAACATTTTTTTTTCAAAATCTTCGTCTCGAACTCAGCTATTCCAATTTTCAAATTAGAAATGTCTAACATGTAAGGGGAAGGATCCAGCTCCATTTCTCTATAAAAAAAAAACACCCCCTTTTTTAATGCAATATTTAAAGGGTTGCATCTTGGGACAAACAAATAACAATATCTCAGCAACAAATTATCCGATTAATTATTATAAAACATCATTTTGTTCAGAATGACGAGGGCTTCCCTTTAAAAGCAAAAAAATGCAAAAAGTTAGTTAAGCAATAAATAATTGATATGCAATTCTGAGAGTTTTTTACCCTTTTTGCAATACCAAATTGACGAAAATGATCGCACAAAAACTCAAATTCTACGGCCATAAATAATATAAAATTTCCAATTCTGATTACATTTTATTTTCAGACTTTTGTAAATACACATATAAATACAATTATCAACATCATATATCTGGCATTGAAAACTCTATAAAGTCTGATAGTAGGTTTTTCTGGAGCTATGTTAATGCCAAGAATACGAAATTTTCTCTTTCTTGTAGTATGTCACATAATAATGTTAGAGCGGAAGACTCAACCGCTATTGCAGAGCTCTATAGAGCTTTTTTCCATAATTTACACGCATGAACACTGTGAAACCCGTACTTTTAATTACACAAAAACTATAAACCTTAGTTTCCTTCAAACTGAGCCGGTGGACGTGTGCAATAGATCACTTGAACAGTAAATTGGGTACCGGTTCCGATGGGGTACCAGTCAAATTTATTAGAAATTGTCAGGGCATTCTGTCTGCAGTGTTGACTCAGATTTTTAATATCTCTTTATCAATGGGTGATTTCCACAAGTATAGGAAACTACTTACATTACGCCAATCCATAAGAATGTGGATAGAGCTAACGTCTAAAATTATCTAGGAATTTCGAAATTTTTACTATTTAGTAAGATTTTTGAGGGTATTGTTTACCAAAAGATATGTCCACTTTTCAGGCATGTATTAGCGACTTCACAGCATGGCTTTATAGCAGGTCGATCAACTACTACTAATCTGCTTGTTTATGAGCAGTACTTGGTGGAAGCTTTGGAGGAGAGGTGTCAAGTGGATGCAGTTTACCCTGACTTCTCCAAGGCTTTCGACAAGGTTAACCATCACCTTCTTATTTACAAGCTGGAAGGCTTTGGCATCCATGGATCATTTCTACAATGGATAGTAACCTGAACTAACCTGTTTAACAGGTTACAGCGAGAAAAAATTAACAACTGTAAATCATTTGACATATTACCTCTGGTATTTCTCAAGGTGCTCACCTCGCTCCGCTCCTTTTTAACTGCTTTATTAACCATATTGAGGACATCATAACTTTCAGTACATGTCTTCTTTATGCAGATGATTTAAACATATTTCAGGTTGTCAGGGGTAGCAACGACTGCGAGTACATTCAGCGGAATCTAGTTCGGTTCTCTGAATGGTGTAAATTAAATTTTATGCACCTCAATATTAATAAATGCTCCATTATAACGTTTAATCTTAAAAGGGATTGGATGACTTTTGATTGCTTTCTTGATAATAACACGATCAATAATGTTAAATATGTAAAGGATCTGGGTGTTAAATTTGATAGCGCCCTTCGCTTCGACACACGCATTAATAATATTGTGAAGGGAAGTTTGAAGTTGCTCAGGTCTGTGAAGGGAATGCTGATAGATTTTAATAGTTTGGACTGTTTTTTAAAGCGATATACTGCTCTATAGTCCGATCAGGCTTAGAATATGCGTCCCAAGTTTGGTCACCTCATTATTTTACATACAAAGAAAAAGCAGAAAGACTACAAGGGAAGTTTTTAAGTTTCATAGCCTTTAAACAGGGAGTGCAGCGGGAGCGGCCTGTATATCATGATGTTGCCAATATATCTTGACCTCGTTCTACTTTATAAGATTGTAAACTCTTGTATTGATTCTCCTGAACTACTCAGTAATACTGGATTATCGGTTCCTCAGAGAGTTTTTAGAGCGCATAATTTGTTTGAGGTGATATATCAACGAACAAATTATAGCATTAACAGTCCTATTTCTCAAATGTGTAGGGAAATTAATCGAGTTCCTACCGAGGTTGATATTTTCCCTTTGCCAGTTAACGTCTTTAAATTAAAAATATTGCGATTCTTGAAAAATTAGTTACTATTGTCAACTATCAATACTTGTCTTTTGAAGTAGTTTTATGCATTCTTTGATTTCTTAATTCTGATTTTGTTTTTAACAGTGTTTGTATTTTTGAAATGGATTATATTAGATTCATTAATATACTATTATTACTACAATCTCTACCTAATGACAACATTAAATCTAAATAATATTCATTTTTAAAAATGCTGTTAATTAATGAAAACATTTTATTTTGTAGCTCTGCATTTAATCACAATTAGAAACTCACAAAATTTCCATAACAATAACAATTAAAATTAAAAACAATTTTCACCTACTTAAACTAAAAATTATCAAGTCTGATCTTTATCTTTTTGTATTTCTGGTGCTGGTAGTTGCTTTCTAGAATCTTTTATGACATAAACCTTAGGCATACTAGGACCAGCAAATTTTGCCTTTGTATTTGTCGATTGATCTGGGATATAAATTTCGAAGACCCTGTAGAATTTCAGTATACTTTCTGAAAAGAAAAATATATTTAAACATTATTTCTTGAACAATTTTTTATATTTCTAATTAAAATAAACTGAAAATTTTAATCTTTGATACTTATATACTTACTAACTACATCTTCTGGTAGTTTATGTTCTTCTGCAATTTTTGCTGGTGTATATATTATAGGCTCACTTTGATGTTGAGATATAAATTTTAATGCATTTCTTAATGTGGTTTTACCTACAGGAATCTTTTTTGGTTCTGGTTCTTTATGGCCAAATAAAAATGGTTCAGCTTGAGATCTATCTTGTGGTAATGGTCTCTGAGGATTAACTTCTTGTTTCACTTCTATTGGTTTCTTAAAAATATACACACAAAAAGTTTTTACTAAAATATTAATAATTTTTGTTATTACTGGACATAGTGGAAACACCGAATTTTTCGCTGATTTTTTGCATATCTCCTACTTTTGGATCATCCAACATAAATTGAAAAAAATTTTTTTTTGACAGTTTTGCATGGTTTTTTCAAAAAAAAATTTCACATTCACACGTCCATCTCATATTTTCTAATTTATATCTTTAAATTTTGTCACTTCACAAATACAGCACAATATTTAATCATTTTTTCAAAAAATAACCGTGGAAAAATATGAATTTTCCATAAAAACCAAGAAAAACTGTAGGTTTGTCATTTGGTCTTATTCTTAGGCCTGTCAATGATTTAGACGGGTGGGGCAGTGCAAGGAATAGATAGGTTCATTTCTGACAGGATGTAGGATATTAGTCAAGATCAACAATACCTTTTCCTCTACAAGGGAACTTTCTCTAGGAGTTCCTCAGGGCTCTACACTCTTTCCGGCATTCATCAATGATCTTGCTATCATGACATAGGATGAATCACAATTAGTCCTATTTGCTGATGATGGGGGCTTCAAACCTCGAAGAATTACAAATTGTGGCTGAGAAGTTACTATCTGATTTTACCTTTTGAAAAATCCTCTATTTAAGAAAGAATTTTTGAATAAAAAGAGTAGGACGTGTCTAAATGCAGAACTAGGTTAATTTTATAGGAGAATATCCAGCAACAATGCGCAGTGATTGTCTAATGACAAGTTTGTTAGCTTTCCCATTCCAGACTCGACTTTTGATGTTTTATGCTATATTTTAACAAAATGTTGTGCAAAACATTTGGTGTTTTCACTATTATAAATAGTTACACAATTTTTACGTTAGAAAAAAACTGATTACTTACATCATGAGAAACTACATAGACATCTTTCAGATTTTTGTCTAACTGGTCATGCTTCTTCACACTTTCCTTAAAAACCTCAGGATATTCTGAAATAAATGGATTTTGGGAATAAAATACAAATATTGTTGTAGTACCCACACTCACCTCGTTTTATTCTTTGTATATCCAATTCATCTTTCAGATGTTTAGGAGCTGGTTTTGGTTTAGGTTGGCTAATAACCTTATGAGCCCTACTTTCCAAATTAAAATTTCGGAACGGGTGTTTTATGGTTGACAGGGCTTTTCCCATTTTTCAGGCTGAAATAAATTAAGTTACGATTTTTATCCTCTCGGATTATGCTAAGAGAATTACATTCCCATTGTCAACAATATTTTTATCTAAGAAGTTATGTAAAAATGTTAAATGGGAATTGAAAAAATTAAACCCTAACTTAACTTTTATAGGTTAGAATGATTAGAAGTTGCGTTAAGTGCCATCTATGTTTTAGTAGACATATTTTTCAAAACTTGATATAATAGAAATCCTTAAAAAATTAAATCCATTTTGGGGCCAATTAACAGTAATCAAAGAAATAATTATCGGGAATCGGGAAGTCAATACAAATGGGCTCTTTTATATTTTAATACCTACTGTGAGTAAATTATATTTAAATGTGCAATTGAGGTTGAATATGAGAAAATCACAAAACTGGTCCCAGGAACTTTCTGATCCCTTTGAACCATATCTTCGAACATTCACTACTGGAGGCAGCATGCAATATTCCGTGCGCGTTATACGGAAAAGAGAGAGAGAACAAGAATATGAGATTATGCTATCTCTCTCGTTCCGAATTGCCATTGGTTAGCGCATTCTTCGAAATTATGGACTGAGAGATAGCATGACCTTATATTCGCGCTCCCTCTTTCTTTGCCTTCTATATGCTGTGCTTCGAACCCAGAGTAAAATGAAGTTCATGGCCAAGTGTGATAGAACTAGAAATGGCTTTTTTCGCGCAGCACTTTACGAACTGATTCAGTTGTCAACCGGTTCAACTCCGCACGCGAAGTAGTCCTGATAATGTTCTAAATCCTTTCCGCCAATCACGAACATGACATATAAAACCAGGTTCGTGCCGCCAATCAAGGTAATGAAGAAGAACATGTGTCAATTTCTTGACTGTGTTTTGACAAAATTGTCAAAAGCAGATGGTTGATAGCTATAGTATTTTAATCTGGTTGATAGTTAAGAACAACCTTATTATTAGTTGTTGAAATAAAATAATTTCTCAAATTTCGCTAGAAGTAATGATTACGGGAATAAAATACAAACGATAATCAAAGTCCCAAATCGAAATATAAATATATCAAGGTTATTGTTAAGATTGGAAGTCTGTAAACTACTGAACAAAAAATGCTGGCACATAAGTCGCATTCTCCAGATCATAGAGGAAGCTCTAGAAAACCATCTAGACACCATAGATCTAGAAGCAGATCAAGATCTAGAATTTCAAAGGCTGAATCCTCATCTAGCAGGCATGATGAGTCGAGTCGAAAACATCATTTTGGACATTCCAGGTACTTAATTTTTTACTTTATTATAAACATCATTTACAATAACTTTTTTGTATTTTAAGTAATGTTAAAAAGACTCTACAGGTCTATTTATTTTTTAGTCATATAAATGGTAACCGTTACTCTGAGGACAGGCATTTCAAGGGGGAGAGAAAAAATGGCGATCACAGCCGGTCAAGAGACTCCAAAAAATTTACTACCCAAGAGGATGAATTTATGGACCACAGAAGGCAAGAAAGAGAAATATTAGGCATGAGAGAGTGTCCTTCTGTTTGGGGAAAATCACCTTTAAGAGAAGAGTAAGTAAAGTCTAGTTTAGGTAGTTTTATTTAGCACTTGGCTACTTATAACAAGATTATAAAAAGAGTCAACTTTTGATTGTGTAGATAAAAGGACAGTCTCATATTACAAATACATAAACTGTACATTTTCTACAAATAAATAATCACTACATTTTTTATTTTTCTAGAATAAGTTCTGAAGAGGAAGAAACAAAAGATAACACCGTTTCACATAAAAAACTTAAGAAAAAGAAGCATAAAAAAGAAAAGAAACACAAAAAACATAAAAAGGAAAAGAAGAAACGGAAGAAAAGAAAGGCATCGACAGATTCAGAAAGTTCTAGTCCTGAAGAAGAAATGTGGGTAGAAAAGGATTTACAGGACCACAAGAAATCCAAAAAGAATTCATCGGACTCTGACGATGAAGATTCTGTAGTTGGACCAAGTCAGAAACCGCATGCGACCTTAACTCACAAAGAAATGGGTAAAGCTTTACTTCCAGGAGAAGGTGCTGCAATGGCTGCATACGTAGCTGAAGGTAAACGTATCCCTAGAAGAGGTGAAATAGGACTTACATCTGAGGAAATAGAATCATTTGAAAAAGTGGGTTATGTCATGTCTGGATCAAGGCACAGAAGAATGGAAGCTGTACGTATACGTAAAGAAAACCAGATTTATTCGGCAGATGAAAAGAGAGCCTTAGCAATGTTTAGTAAAGAAGAGAGACAAAAGAGAGAAAACCTTATTTTGGGACAATTCAAGGATATGGTTAAACATAAATTGGCTGATAAAAACAAGTAATGTTATTATTTAATGAATAGGGTCTCTCAACTTTTTTTTTTGTATTAAGGAGGTCCAGTCGCTCCCATGTTAAATAGAAAATATTGTTTACATTTAAGAGTTACAAATTTACCAGCATCTTTGCCATGAAATATTTGAATATTATGAGTAAACATTTTACCATTTTGTAAACTTATTGATTATGAAAAAGTAAGGTTAAACTACTTCAGAGATAAAAATATACAGTAAAAACACAATGTTGTCAAGTCTCACACTAGTTAAGACCAGCTGATTTAAATCATTCGAATGAAGTTCTGTTTTTTAACTATTTTTTTTTTTATATTTTCTATATCAATTATAAATGCCTTAGAAACTTTATTTTTAAATTATTTTATTTTTTATTAGTATTTTAAATTAGTGTCACATATTGGGTAATACACTCCATTTGACGAGTGTGGTAGCGAATGGATCTCCTTAACTAAATTTTATCCAAATAATGTTTCAATTTTTCTTTGAGCCATTTTATTTGCCTGTTATTAATTTGCTGATGTTAGCTATAAGTTGGTGGGCTATGTCTGATTTTGCATTTAGCAAAAGTAAAAGGTTGCTGATGAATGATAAATTTTAATAATATATTGAACAAAGCTAATATTTTTGAGAGACATCTGATTATATTTTCAAAAGCAATAAATCATGGAAATTGACTTTATAATTCTAGGGGTTCAACCGAGGCAATTATTTAAATTATAAGTTATTTGTACATACAGAAGATTCTTTAATTTTTTGTGTATTTGAGATTGAATCAAGACACATTTTTAACTTATTTGGAAATGTTCGATTCTTTCCATGTAAGTGAATGAACTATCTATGCATTATGTTAATAAGAAATTAGCATATTAATTTATATTGTAAATACAAAATATTTAATATTAAGATAAATATATGTATTGATAAAATACATTGTAGATAATTGTGGAAATTTAGGTTCTGTGTAAATAGGCCGATCGAAAGAGATTTTTTCCATGAAGAAAATACTCTCAGGATACAGACTATGCCATCACATCACATTAAAGACAATTGGTAGTGATATTTTGTTGTTTGTTATAAATAATTAAAACCCAAAAATTGCCTTTTTTCTCATTTTTTACTTATAAAATCAATACTAATGAAGCTGTCTTGATGAATTGTAGAAATACCAATACAATGAGCCCTGAATCAACTAAATCGGATGATTGGCAATGGAGAAAAATAGGAAAACTGAAAAATTCAAATCTCTGAAGTTTTTCAAGTTGTAGCGCTGGACCATCGCGAAATAATAGTAATTTATATGTATTTTTTTCGCGCTAAAACCAGACGCTGTTGGTTCATTAGTTTTTGCACAATTGCCACTTAAAATTGTTAGTGCACTATCTTTCAGCTTGCCTCGATGGTCAGATTTTAATTTTGTAAAAAGATCTTGTAAGTAAAAGGATTATTCTACAAGCCTATACTTTCAACTTGTATCAAAAAATCTATAAAATACGTGAAAAATGCTAGCAGACATGACCGGAAACGGCGAAGGCATGAAACTTCTGATCCGCCAATCCCGTCAAAAGTTGCTTCATAAGCTGTGTTGCTCCCACTATTCGGATTTTTTCATGCCCTCTGACATTTCCGCATTTCAGACATTTTGATAAAAAATTAAAACATAGGCTTGTAGAATAATATTTCTGCTTTCAAAATATTTTTACAAAATTAAAATCCATGACACATCTAGACGCGCTGAAAAATGGTCACAAAAAGTTTCAAATGCGAATTATGCAAAAATTCATAAACCAATAGCGCCTGGTTTTGGCACACATAAAGTAGATTAGTACTATTTTGTGAAGGGCCAGCACTACAATTTCAAAAATGTCGGGGATATGAATTTTTGAAAAAACGCCGTTTACGTGTTTTTCTCCATTACTAATGATCCAATAAAGTCAATCCAGGGCTCATTTTCTTTGTATCTTTATTCTCTACAAATCATCTATTTACATAATTAAGATTGCTTCATTAGTTTTGATTTTATCAGCAAAACAACGAATTGTAGTTGGTATGATGGCACAGTCGGGGTCCTAATGGTATTTTTGTTACAAAATCACCAAGTTTTTGATTAGCTTAAAAATAAATAAAGAAGAAAAGCCTGATTTTTTGTTCCTCTCATTTATTTTGCTTCATTACCAATAGCTCCACTGCTCTCTTACCAGGATTTACATTCATGATATAATTTTTCATAAATAAGTAAATTTTGTTCAATAATAACAATATTGTATAAAAATTAAGATAAATTTCAATAGTTCTTAAAGCATAGGGAAAAATTTATATATTACATATACAAATTACTCACAGAGGGATTCACTTTAGCTTCAATTTTTACTTCAAAACCCAATGTTCTTAATAACCTAACTATTTCAGATGCATTTACAGAATCAATAGGCATATTATCTGTATATACCACCCACAAGTTACATTTCAAGTTATTATTAATACAGTAACTAAGGACAGTGGCCCCCAAATCTTTCACTAAGTTGGGTGTTTCTAATCTCTCACAGAAACTATAAGGTATTTCGTCAAGGTTTGTGAGACATCTTGTAAAAGTAATTGGCGAGCTTTCTCTTAAGATGTCCAAGGGTTGAAAGGTAGACATAAGTGCACTTGTAACTGCATGTATTGTTTTTGCTTTCATTATAAATGGTGATAATAATTCTACAATCTGAAAAGGCAAAGTTAATAAATTACATTTTTATTGATATTTTTTTACCTCTCCTAATGCTAAATTCTTGTTATGTCCGTCAAATAATATCATATATTTCTTGTTAAATTCGTAAACAGCTAAGCCTTCATTTTTTAATTGAGCCACTGGTTGTTTTCCTTTGGTTATTGATGAACAAACTTGCAGGCCTTTTTGGGTTTCTACAAACACTAGCATTTCAATGTCATTAAGAGCATTAATGTCTCCTTCCCATTCATAATTTGGCCTAGAATAAACGTTTCATAGGATTTTTATTTTTAAGAGAATATTAGTGAGAATACTAGAGTAAAAATGTGAATAAAACCGATATATTCATATATCACTTACTCTTTATATTGCGGCAAATCTTCTAGTTCATCATCTATTATTAATGCTCTTGTTGTAGGCTCAACGACTTCACCGAAAACCATTTTTTTTTCATCAGAATATTTTTTCCTGACTTGCATAAAAATTTTAAAAAATATGAATTTGAAGGTTAGGTTGAAAAATATAAACAGCGTGCAAACCATATGGTCGAGAGGCCATATCTTGAAAAAATTTGCTTTTTTTAGCTCATGTCGCTGAAGCACCTATCTTAAAAAAAAAGAAGCAGAAAATAGTTATTAACCTTATTATTTTGTTTACAACTATAGACATAAGATTAACTTTAATGTCTACGTGTATAACATATTTGATTTGGATATTTATAGCGGCAGGAGACCGGAATTTTTTTTTTTCAATATCACTACATAGTATAAAACAAAGTCGCTTTCTCTGTCCCTATGTCCCTTTGTATGCTTAAATCTTTAAAACTACGCACCGGATTTTGATGCGGTTTTTTTCAATAGATAGAGTGATTCAAGAGGAAGGTTTATATGTATAATAACATCCATTAAATAGTGGAGAAATACTGTTATTTTTGAGGTTTCTAATGTGATGTCGTTAATTATCATATTTTTTTTCCGCTTACATTGCAAACGCAGGCTGAACCCTACGAGATTTATCAAAATAATGTACTAATTATTTGTACACATTGAAAAGGTCTACAGAAAACTCCGCGATGGTATATGTCTATCTCTCATGGATATCCCACAATAACATTTTTTTGTCATTTACTTTTTACGACAAATAATGGCAAATTTTGAAGCGATTTTAACCAATACAGCATTAATCCTTATCCAATTAAATAGCTTAAATACATTGTTGATTTAATATAGATCTATATGGTCCTTTACAGCACAAGATTTAAATGAATATTTTCGAAGATATTACAGATTTAAAATTGCGGGAAGTAGCGCTTGCGGCGGTACTGGCCGACCGGGGCGCCGGCAGCGTGCCTATAAATAGCGCGTCGGAGGCCGATGTAATAATTGTTGTAAAAATAAAATAAATAGTCACAGTTTTTCTGTAGTGTATTTAGTATCAGCATTGCACCCGTGCGAAGCCGGGGCGGGTCGCTAGTTTTTTTATAAATGGGGATTTGTCAGAAACCGTTGTGGACATAGCCGTCTTTCTGCCTATTTTCTATTGTATTTGCATAAAAGAATGATAGCTTATTGGGATTTTTTGAAGTTCCATATCAAACAAACCCAGATTCCCCCGAGACAAGTTTGAATAGAAGGATGTGTAAGAATTACTTTCCATTAATTTAACCTGAACTAACCTTGTTTGTTCCAGGATTAATTTATACAGCTTTAACTTGGTACTAGACTGAACATTTATTGAAATAAAGTCTAGTTTACAAAATAACTTCATTATAATTCACATGAATAAGTAAATTCAGTGCTTTTGATCTGCGAGAATGTGCATCAAAAGTTGATTTTTATATTGTTTCCTATTAAATATCTTATACTAATTAAATAAATAAATAAATAATAAATGTTTTATTGACGGACAAACCATTTAAAAATTTACAACACTTTACAACTTACAAACAAGCTTCCAAATAGATAAAAAAAAATACTAAACAAACAAATTCAAAGTAAGCTCACATTTAAGACTACATGTATAACGGTGAGAAGTAAAAATTTTCACTATAGATATTGGTTTAAAAAATTTTTGAAACTATTTAAGGACATGTTAAACATGATTACGGGATAACTTATTGGCTAAAATGCACATTCTATTTAGTGGTGCATAGGTGGAGTAGTTGGTTCTATGAGTATCCACAGAGAACCCATCGACTACCTCTCTGAGGCACATTGAAACCAATATGCATTAGTAATTCTGGAAAATTTATTATACTAATAACGATTTTAAACAGATAAAGTAAGTCAATGTATTCCCTGCGATGTTCAAGAGGCTTCAAATTTAATTGGAGTAGTAAATGAGGGTAGTCGATATTTTCTTTAGGAACACCTAATTTATAAGCTATGAATATTAAAAAGCGCTTCTGCACCCTTTCTAGCTCCAATTTGTGTACATTGTAGAAAGGTGACCATATTGGTGAGGCATACTCTAATATAGAAAGCACAACCCTGCAATAAACATTTTTAAGACAAATAATATTGTTTAAGTCAGATAGATTCCGTGTAACAAACACCACCAATTTCATTGCCTTATTCGTTATATGCTCTTTAAAAGTTAACTGACCATCCAATATTACACCAACATCAGATATAGAATTGGTCAGGTCAATTCCACAGACACATCATTAATCTTATAATCGTATTCAATTAAAGTCTTCTTTCTACAGATCCGCACTGTCTTGCACTTTCCAATGTTAAGATACAACCTGTTGGTAATACACCCTACACTAAATGCATCCAAATCAGACTGCATATCAATGCATTCCTGCAGGGATCACTTAAAAAATTTTAAATCATCAGCGAAAAGCAGTGCCGTTCCATGCGAAAAAGACTTGACGACATCATTCAAAAACAAGTTGAACAGAAGAGGGGCCAAATGCTCTAACCTTTTGTGTTTCCATTTAGGACTTAACTCGTTTATATCTATGACGAAGCCCGTTTGAGCTCAAGCGGCTTCTGAGTGTCGCTTGAAAAAATGATATAAACGTGCTTGAAAATGTTTTGAATAACTTAAGTCAAGCCTAAAATGAAATGGGACTGACTTCACTAGAGCACATTCAAAATGTGATATATACGGTTCAAGCTCACGAATTTCAAAAACACTTGTGTGTTCAAGCTGGATTTTAACTGCGAACGTCAGTTCGGTAAACATCGAGACATACGATTTTAAAATTTCATAGGTTTTGGATTAAAATTATGAATTTCTTTAATTTTGTGTATTATGAAAAATTAAGAAAGCTGCCGTTACTTTAAAATCAATTTATTTACAGTATGTTACAAAAATTCTTAAAAATGTTCCACATATAATATTTACTGAGGTTAGGTACACACGCATGCGAAATTACTGGTTTGAAAGTAACTTGAAATTAATTTAAAACCCAGATTCAAGTCACCGAAATAAACGGGTAGGTTTAAAATTAGTTTTAAAGCTGCTTCATATATATAACGAATCAGAATTGTCTCAAAGAAACCAAAAAATAGTTTTGATTTGCTTTGCAGCCATAAAATATAAAATTAAAACGGTTATACAAAATATTTAAAATAAATATACCATCATGAATAATGACAAACTTATAAGTACATAACAACTCATATAGATACTTATAATCGTTTTCAAATTTATTATGATTTTCTATTGTCTATTGTAAATAAAGTGTATTAGGTTTCTGTAGAAATCTTCCATAATCTTATTAAATATTGCTTTGGTAATCTTCTAAGTAAAGAACATCAAAGCATTTTGTAAAAATCGAAATGGCGAGGATTTACAAAAGGCTCTCTTTGAAGGACAGTGGTACTTTTTCAGGCACTCTGAAAGGGTTCGATCACACTCGCATAACTTATCAGCACAAGAACCTGGGCCACCAAATTTTCCATGATGAATAGCTAAAAAGAATACCAATGTTGTACAGGGTGTAAAAAATAGTGTATCTAACTTCTAGGGTAGATATGGTACTCATCAAAACAAAAGGAAAAGTTCTTTGAAAACAAATTTTGTCTTTGACCTTAAATAATAGTAAAACACAATTTTATGGTAGAGGGAGGTGTTTTGGATGATAGCTTAGTTTTATTCTAAAAAAAAGTTTATTTTATTTGCTATGTTTATAGAGATCTTTTTTCTGATCTTGATAATTCTCTATTTTTTCATACCTATAGCTATAATTCTGTTAAGCATTGGCACACTTTTTATAGGGCAAAGACGTTAGAGGAAATCCAATGGGTCGGACAAAAAAAATCTTAAAATCTCTATAGAGATGAGAAAAGATGAGAAAAGCCTGGGTGCCTATCCTCGCTCTCGAGAGAATGATCATCTTAATAGAAAGTGAGCGTGGTTTTTCATGAAAACATAAGAAATCGCATGTTTTTGTGAGAACTACACTTACTTTATATCTTGAGACCGAGAGTAGGTATCCTACTAACTTGATAGTATGCTGTACACATTAACTATATAGTCTTGGTCTTTAATATATACATACCATAAAATGGTCTATTGTACCAACATTTCCAATAATACGGTACAAAATATTCTAAATACATAGGACAGTTTGCAGCATCGTAACACCAATCATGTATCTTACAGCATCTAAAAACAAAAACTTTGTTAAAAAATATACATTTATTTGTTGTTTTCAATTTAGTTGATAATATGAGTTTAAACTGTGACGTATGGATGATAAACTCTGGACGTTTTCCTGAAAATAGCTTCATTTTAATAAAATATAGATCTTACTTGTCTATTCCGTCTACAGGGTGTCCAGATCCTAAAAATCCGCAGAAACACCCATAGCCTTTGTATATAAGGGGGTCGCATCCTGTTGCGCAGCTGACCATATTATACAGGTGAAAAACTCCTGTAAATAAATGTAATTAGAAAATTACACGTAAAATTCCGCTATGTATGGTAATTTTACAGTCTTTGCCAGGGTTGGGTTGATTTTGAATTTTTTAAATCAAAAATCATTTACAGTCTTCACCAGGGTTGAGTATAGTGTCTGCTCTATTATGAGCAACGTCTGATCCGTTAGAAACGTTCGGTCCTAATATAACTTGAATTTGTTGTTCTCAAGAATAGGCTCCGGATTGTATTTGTAATAAGGCAGTTTTCCTACCTGTAATAGATTTAACTCTTGGTGCAGTATCTTAGAGGCTGAACCATGTCATCCAGTTATGTGCTGGATTGACTCTGATGTTGGACAGCCGTATCTACATTAGTCGTTTTCTATTAAGGCATCTCTGATGATGAACTTACGATAATTTTTCGTCGAAATAACCTGGTCTTGGATAGCTAATAAAAAGTCCTCCATTTCCGGAGACATCTGTCCTGAAAACAACCAGTAGTTTGACGCTGAGTTGTCGACATTGTCCTGATTGACCTCATTTGAGTGCGTCCATGAAGTGGCTTCCGCAACCAGGCTTGCAACTTCTCTTGGTCTGTTTGGTGGTGAGACGCGATATGTTTTTCCCTCAGCTGTAGCGGCATTGAATCGTCTGCCTCGCATATTGCTCGATGTAGTGTGGAAGAGTCCGCTAACCTGTGGAAATATGAACGTAAATTTATTATTCGTTGATCGAGCTGCTTACTAATATCCACCAATCCTCTTCCTTCTTGATGTCTTGGAAGCGTTGTACGTTCAATAGCACTACGAGGATGGTGCTTGTGTGCTTTTCTTAGGAGTGTTCATATTTTTCTTTGCAGGTTTTCGATATCCGTTCTACTACATTTCACAATTCCAAAAGAGTAGCTAACTGCAGTGCATGCGTATGTGTTAACCGCCTTAAACAAATTTCTACTATTTAAGTGAGTTCGTCATACACGCCTTACCCTTCTAACAAATTCAGTTGTTAGTTTAGCCTTGACAGTGCGATGGTCAATTCTTTTAGCCTGTTTCATACCTAGATATTTGTATGTTTGTTCCGCTCCCATTGCAGCTATAGTTTCACCATTCTGCATCTCAAATGTTACCGGTTGTAACTTGCATTCCGATATCCCCGGAGAACTCCTTCACGATTTGAAGCGTTTGTTCCAACTGATTTCTGGTAGCAGCCATCAGTTTAAGATCATCCATGTATAGAAGATGATTCAATCTTACTACCTCTTCGTTGTTATTTCTAATACTAAAACCGTATCTGCTGGAGTTCAAACGGCTTGACAATGGGTTCATTGCAGGGCAGAACCACAATGGGCTTAGTGAATCGCCCTGAAATATTCCCCTTCGTATTGGGATTGTATTAGTTTCGATGGTATCGCTGGATGGCACTTGCAATTGGATCCTAGTTCTCGAGGTTGACATGATACATTCTAAGAAGGAAACAAAATGATTATCGATCTTATACATTCTCAATATAGTTTTGAGCCACTCATGTGGCACTGAATCGAAGGCCTTCTTATAATCCACGTGGGCAGCAAAGAGGTTTCTTCGGTTGATACAGGCTTGGTTAGATATGACAGAGTCAACAATCAATTGTTCCTTACATCCGATTGCTCCCCTGGTGCATCCTCTCTGTTGAGTTGCGATGATGTTATTTTGTTCACAATGTGCACAGATGCTTTGGATCAGGCAGGAAGTGATTACCGTATATAGTGCGGGAAGGCGGGTGATTGGCCTATACTTAGCTGGGTCATGTGTGTTACGTTGATCCTGTGGTAAGAGATACGTAATACCTTGTGTCAGAAACAATAGTATTTTTGCTGGGTTTAGAAAAATATCATTAATAAGATTAGCCAGTTGATGATGAGTGCACCAAAACTTTTGCAGCCAGTAGTTATGGATCCCGTTGAGACCTGGAACTTTCCAGTTGTGGGATTCCTTGATTATTGAATATTATAAATATTTAATTGATTAAGAAATATTATAAATATTTTTTTATTTAAATCATGATTTTTATTGAAAAATAAATCAAATTATTTGATTAAAATCAACCCAACCCTGGTCTGTACGGTCTTTTTTTTAATTTAATTTTTTAAAATTACTTTTATAAACATTTGTACCTCTTTTGGTCCTGATTTCTTCTTCGATCTCGTCCATTTTTGGGTATTCTTTTACCCATAGTTTTTGTTTTGGTATTTTTAAAGAGTATCCTTTTATATATCCATCCAAAGCAGTATCTGAGCTGAAAACAAAAAACAAGAGGGGTTCCGATTTTGTTAAAAACTATCTCCTTTATTTGAGATGAAGTCCAAATCTTTATGGCCTATTCACTTTAGAGTAATCAATCATGCGGAAGTTAAATATTTGAAGATATTTCGTTGTTGAGATATCATTTTAACTTGGCTCTGTATCGGGTTTTTTTGAAAGATTATTTTTTATTATTTAGATCAAAGAACTGAAGAAAGAGAATTTTGGTAATGGCTGTTAAGGCATTATTATTTCCAGTGTATGTAAAATACACTTTTTGGAGTTTTAAAAACTTATCATGTTTTGTATTAAGCGGAAACACCATTGTGACGGGTCGGAAAAATTGTATTTTTTTTTATCATATTTCCTAAAGTACATATTTTTAAAAATATATTTAAAAAAGTCAAAAGAAACGAAGTTATACGTGAACGCATATATCATGGTTATCTGTGCTTCGAGCGACGAGTAGTGCCCATATCTGCTAAACGTAAGAATTCTTTACAATCATATATTTGACAATAATAATGAAAAGGTCTGTCTTATATAAGTATGTAATATAAGTTTAATATATGCTAAATAACATATTTTTTCACCAGTCGTAAATAAAAATTTAGTTACCAAAAAAAATCGAGAAAATTTACCTTTTTTCATCCTGTCACAGTGGTGTTCCCCCTTAAATAATAGTACATATACTTACTTACTTTCCTTTGCTACTATTTTTATATGATTTGTTGTTCATGTGAATTTTAGAACCAGTTGAGTTTCTTTCATACAATATAAACATCTTTGGAAATAGCAGTGGGATGAAATCTTCAATATGGTCTGAAGTTTCTTCAGATTCAGATTTGACCACTAAAAAAAACATTGTTGTTGTCATTGCTTTATGTCTTATACTCCAGCCTGATTAAAAAATTCTAAATTGTTTATTATTATACTCTATTCAAGAACTAGAGAGGGCAATAAAATTGTCACCTAAACCTCCGACGTACCTGCTCGAGTGCCGCAGATAACTGAGGACTGCCATAAATCTAATTATATTTAATTATATTTAAACATTATAAGCTTTTATAAACTTACTGCAATAATAAAATTTCTCATAGTTCAGTTTAATTTCTGTCAGTGAGCAAAGGACACCTTACAGTGTGTCCTTGTTTGCGCTTGTTTTTATATATTATTTGAGATTATTGAGATACCCAAAAGATATGGCTTCCACCTCTATATTCATTCCAAAATCGTTAAACCAGGGTATTTTTCCTCGACGAAAAACTTATTACGATGAATGTCTATGATGTCTTAAGACTTCAGTATCCAGATAATAATGTTAAAAGCTCTATTGAGATGTGTTCCAACATGACAGGAGTTGGAAAATCTACTGTTTAACGAATGCTGAAGATGACTGAATTGTTAGTGCTCCCAAGCCACATTCGGTCGCAGGAAGAAGAAAAATACCGTTGGAAGAAGAGGTGAAAACTGCAATAAGAAGAATTGTACATATATTTTATTATGAGGAGCAGATCCCAACCGTCGACAAAATTCTAACTAAAATCAATGAAGATCAAAATTGACCTGAAATTAAAAGAACTGAGCTCCGAAAATTGCTCAGAGAACTTAATTTTTGCTGGGAAAAGCCTGATAGGAAATCTGTTCTTATAGATCGTCCGGAAACTGTCCGTTGGGGAAGGAAGTATCTCCGAACAATTAAGCAACATCGTGATATCGGCTTAACTAAAAGGTAGTGTTGCTAGAAATAACACAAGTTTCAAAACTACTGATTTAACTAAACTACAAATAGTCCATTATTATACACCGGTATTTTTGATTATAAAATTTCTAACCCATTCCTATAAAAAATATATGTATCTAACAGATTTTTCCAAAGACACCAAACTAAAGAACACAGGTGATTTGTAAAGAAAAAAAGGATCAAAAATGATTTATTACTCTCTCTCTATTTCTTGAATAGACTGTATTAGGGATGTTTTAAAATATGTAAGAAAACTTTCCTTTTTTAGTATAAAATTACTTACTAGCAGTTTATAAAAATATCGTAAGAGAAATACTCTTGAAAAAAATCTTATTTGAAATCATATTAAATTTTCTAACGCTAATAAAAAAAGATTTAAGTGGAGGCTTAAGACGCATTACCTTAGGGTTTCGCAGCAACTATTTTTTCTTTCATTTTTTTCCCTATATTATCTTCTTTTTTATCTAAAATATGAATGTACATACCAAAGTGTATTGAGATGTCGAAAATCAAATTTGAAAAACCGCACCCCTTATAACGGAATAAAATAACCTTGCCCAGCGCATTCATCAAAAGTTACACACCTAAAATAGAGACTTATATTTCGGGACTGAGACGACTAAATAGAAAAGTTACATGACGTATATCAATGTATATTTTAAGACTTATCTATCGATATATCGCATTATGATATAAGCCAAAAATCAACACACACCCCCTACTTTCCACCTACGGAAAGGTACCCTATTGTTTGTTTAATTTATTTCGTGATTTCCGCTGGATTAATTGAAAGCATATGTGTCAATATTTTATCCTAAAAGTGATGAAGCTATGAGGCTGTGACAGACGGACGGAAGTGACCAAATTCTAATGGCTATAAAATCCTAAAAAGGAAATGGAATTGTAAATTCTTAAAATGTATTCTGTTAAATCCATAAAGATAATAATTTTAACCTTTGTTTAAATGATCACACCGATTTTACAAATTTAATCCTATACATGTATAGGATGACATTCGTTCTAATATGTTTTACTCACTTCGTGTGTGGTATACCAATTAAAAAAAATAATTATCGATTCTAAAATTATTATTGTTTACTAAACAACGCGTACAACTCATAAATTCTTATTATTGTTTTCGAACCTAATTTGTTCTAAGCAAACTTTTTCTTATTTTTGAAGTTTGAAGCGATGCACTGTTCTGCATGGAAAATAAGCCCATAAATGGATTGTAAGAGATTTTTCTGTTCAGATTGCATGTAATTCCAAGAGATGGTGCAGCTTGTATTGAGCTTTCTGTTTAGTTTTATATAAGTTATTTAAAATATTCACTTTTTTATGGTGTGGTGTGCTTTGTACCGATCAGAATCAATGGAAAAAGTTTTTCCCTTTTGTAATGGAATAAATGTTAATTATTTTTCACTGTTCAATGTGAACTATATTCTGTTAAAATAAATAATTAAATAATCACTCTGGGAATAGATTTCCCGTGAGAATAGGGTAGTTATATTTTTTATCACTATCCACGAAAGTCTAAAGAAAAAAATAAATCAGTTATCAACTTAACTTTTATTATCTTTGTCGTTTAAATGTTTTTTTAAAAATATATAAACTCAGTAAATTTATGAAGACATAAAACTAAAAGACCCTTGCTAAGATTTGGCTATAAATCTATCGAAATAATCCTACTCTGATTATGTAAATAAAACCAGACGTGATAAGGGTAGTTTTAACATATGGTAGATGAAATACCGTTAAAATGTATTAAAATATTGAACGATTTTCCCATTATTAGGAATCAAAAGAATAATCAAATAAACTCATTATACTGTAATATAACGTTTGATCTGTGAAAGGAAATTAATATATAGCGACTGTTTTTCCTGATTGCAAGAAAGAATGATTTAAATACCAGCAATATGAATAAAAGGGCACTCAGGTTTTTTCACAGAGGTTATATTATCTTATTCCTTTAGTTATAGAAAGAAATAGAATAGTTTTATTAATTGTGTTTATAGAAAAATTAAGATTAAGACGCTCAGAGGCCAATTCGGGAATCGAGCATCCGGTATAGAATAGCTAACGCCCTCAGCACGTAACGATCGAAACCTTTGAACTTTAAGGGAAAGAAATTGACGTTTACAGGGTTGCATCGAGTAATATGGGTACAAATGGGAAACAGAGGGGTGTCGAGGGGGTATAAGATTCGAAGGCACTCTTTTAAGGAATAGTAAATGTCAGTTATAATTTGAATGTCGTTAGAACGGTACCGTGGGTACCAGTGCCGTAGAATAGTTACGTCACGGGTATAATCGTCGGGAAAGAAGGTTATCTTTGTTTAATTTGGGAAATTAAGGGATTATCGCGTATTATTTTCGTTGGGCATTTCGCGATTTTCATACGGTTTTATTAAGTAATATAAATAGCTGTTTTTCGCGTTTTATTTATTTTTTCTGTTTAATATTTTAGTAAGCTATTTATACGTGTCTCTTCAAAATTGGATTTTACATTTTTGGTTAACAGAACGGCGAATAAGAGCAATTATGCTAGTTTTTTTTTCGTAATTGTAATTAGTTTTAAGTTTCTCATTGTAAATAGTTCGTTTTTCTATTTATTTTTGTTAAATAGATTTAAGTGTTTTGAGAAACTTGTTTTATTCAATTTAATTAAAAAACCTACTCACGAATTAACGTGCGGACGTACTTCCGTGTGACCTGTAAACAAGACAAGTCATCTGTCCAGCTAATTAGCAACACTGCCTGATTCCTGAAGTTTTGAGTTGTGGTTGGTAAGCTTAAATAACCGTAGTTGTTTGGTACTAAAGCTGCAAGAGAGAAGATGAACGTCGAGACTTCCAGAGTGTCTTTATTACTGTGAAATTTAATTATAGGTTATCAAAATTGCTTCTAATTAATATGGGGCAAAAAATGATTATAGATAAAATGATTAACGCTACCTCAATATGTCATTAGCAGGAGTCTGTAGTCAAATTCTGTCCCATTTTTTTTTGGTAATTTCTTACAATCTGAATCTGAACAAAGTACGCCTGTCCTTATAAGGTTTTTCAGTTGGTTTCTTCTAAATATAAATTTCAAATATATAGAATATTTTAAAAATATTTCGAAAAACCTTTCTTTTGAAATTGACGAAACATTTGTTGAAAGTTTTTGAAACATTTCATGAAAAGTTTCTGGAAACATTTCTAAAAACTTGCGTCAGCTTTTCCAGAAGTATTAAGTAGCTCGCATTAAAGTTGGTTAAGCTTTTTCTTAAATCTTCCGTAAATATTTCAGGAACCGTTTATTGTAATATTTCATTAAGTTTTCATGCAATATTGTTGGAGACGTTTATTGTAATATTTCATTATGTTTTCATGCAATATTGTCGAAACTTTTTTGTAATCCTTTCAGAGGCATTTATTTCTGTGCCATATCGTCATTTCAGAAACGTTTCAGTGCAACCTTTCTTAAACGTTTAGATCCTTGCATGAAACGTTTCTGAAACATTTCATCTGATGTGGGTGGATATCTATCCGCAAATGTCTGACATGTTCTTGATAAAACTTTGTTACATTGCACATCGATAATGAATAAATTTAAATAATCTTCCTCAATATAATTTAATCGCCCGGCATGATTTTTATTAATATTTGTCAAATGACAAGAAATAGTTTTCTGTAGTGCTCTACTGCTTTCTTTCGTCGCGTTTTACCGTCATGACTATCGGCTTTGTCATGACCAACTAATAAAAAACCTTAAAAGCCGTATAACATCTTTACAGCACAAAATTATTTAATTGCCAATATTTCAAAAACTACAAATTTTTCGAATAGACAACGTTATACAAAGTCACTCTTATTTGTAATGCTAAATAAGGCAACGTTATAAAAATAGGGTGTTTACGTTTAAAAAAATTGACTTTTAACGGTAATATTAGTTTTTAATTACCTTGTATTTATTTATTATCAAAATATCAACACAGTACACTAAAGTGATGAAGTAGATCCCTTTCTAGAAGAAAACCAACTCCAATTAAATAATAGAGGCCTTCATATAGATGAATAGTTATTTTTACGCCTATAAAGGCCATTTTTGACATACAATTTTAAATATATCCAAAAGTGTTATCAAAATATCAACACAGTACACTAAAGTGATGAAGTAGATCTCTTTCTAGAAGGAAGCCAACCCCAATTAAATAATAGAGGCCTTCATATAGATGAATAGCTATTTTTAGGCCCGTAAACGCCATTTTTGACATACAATTTTAAATATATCAAAAAGAGTTACACTCATTCTACAAGAAATATATCTATAATTTTGCGCAGGAGCTAAAAATGAAATAATGTATAGGGTATTCCATTTAAAAAAAAAAACAAGAATGCATCAATTTCCGGTATATCCAGAAGTGCCACCATCTTGAAAATATTTTAGCCGAATTGCTCCATCAACTTTAGTAAATTGTCAAATTTTAAAAATTTTCCAAAGAATTATTTTTATTCCGATTTTACGTACAGTCCTTTATTTCATGAATTTTTGGATTTCTTCTTTGAAAAATTTAAAAATATGTATATTAAAAGAAAGGTCGTATAAAGGGCTTAAAAATCAGCCATCAACCAGCGCTATCTAATAAAGTGTTCTGGAGTAATGTACATTTGAATACAGTACGAAATGATGAAAATCATCTTTGTCTACGAATCTAAAAAAAATCCTAGTATATATTTCTGGGCTTGAGCAAATATTAGAAAATTAGAAAAGAAATCTGAGACATCGTGGTCTACACTCCAGTGTGATTTGATTCCATTTTCAAAATTAAGTTGTGGATACAACAATTCCTGGTAGAAAAACTGATTTACAAATCTCCAAGTTCCAGCTTTGGTTCAAGAAATTGACGGATTTTGTATTTTAGTGTATATTTGAAATTATTACAATCGACCAAGCGCTTTCGGTCTCTCTATCGGACCATCCTCAGGGCTCAGACCTTGTCAAAGGGCACACCTCAACCCTGCCAGTTTGAGAAAAGTCGCGAGCGTAGCCTCCACACAGAACAAGATGTATTCAATTAAAAAAACCTCTAGAAACATTTAAAATCAAAACTAAAACTAGAACATTCAATACACTGTGCACATTGACATTAAAACAATAAAACTTTTAAAAAGTTTTCTCAAACTGGCAGGGTTGAGGTGTGCCCTTTGACAAGGTCTGAGCCCTGAGGATGGTCCGATAGAGAGACCGAAAGCGTTTGGCTGATTGTAATAATTTCAAATATACACTGAAATACAAAATCCGTCAATTTCTTGATTTCTTCGATGTACAACCTGTTAATAACTTATCCAGCTTTGGTTGTTTAATGAAAGCAACAAATTTTTCAATAAAATATTGCATGGCATGAAAACATTAGAAAAGTTTTAGGAAAAACATGCCTCGTATAAATAAATTAAGACTTTTATTTACTTATCTAACGAAAGTAATTTTTTTATTATTTCAGTCGAAAAGGGGGTAAAACTATTACTATATAAATAAGTTATATCAAAAGCCACCCAAAATTCCTACCCGTTGGTAATGTGCAGTTGAAGTAAACTTCATTTTTTCTCATTGAAAAAAACTAACCGAGAAAAACTACTTATTAATTATAAAATTAAATATTAAAACTTACCCCATATTTTCAAGAGGCACCCAAGTACAAAAGCAACACGTAACATAGTTCTAATACTCCAATTTCAAAACTGACAAATTCGTTTAAATTTTGTTGTTTACACCGATGTCATTTTTTAAATTTGATTTGTTCCTTCATTCTTTTCTTCTTTGCAAAGTTATATTAATGCTTTATTTTATATAGTGATGGCGATTTTTATTAAAGAAATTATACGTATCTAGCGTATGTAGATTCTATCCTTTTCAGTAAGTTAATAAGAGATAGTAATACATTCAGAACGCGTTGATTCTACCGATAAAAAATGTCATTAAAGTGTCCCTTTTACGGAATACAGCGAGATACGTATATGGGCTAGACACTAATTTTATTGAACTTGAGAGTGCATCAACTGATTTAATGTAAATCGCCAAAGTTTACATGGTATACAAGTTGTTTTAAAAAGAGTGATAGAAATTCAAAAAAAAATCAATATTTTCATTCATTAAATTTTTACGTACTAATTCTTTAGTGGAGATTCCATAAAATAGTGTAAAAAGGTTTTATGAACACATGTTCAGTAACACTTTATTACCGATATACAGGGTGTTTAAAAATTATATTCCAGAAACTGAATTTTATGAATATTTTTGCGAGATTTCTAGTTTTGGTTTAAATCAAATAATAATTATTTTTTGATATTTTTCGTTTAGGTACTAGTTCAGGAAATTGCAATGGAACAAATATTAATTATTTTATATTGTGTAACGTGAAGTATATTCTGCTAAAATGAGTAATCAAATAATTACTCTGTGGAAAGATTTTATCCGCGAGAACGGGATAGAATATATATTTTTTTATTACCACCTAAGAAAGTCTAAAGGAAAAATAAATCAAATATCGTACTTAAGCATAATCTCAACTTTATTATCTTTAAGTCGTTTAAATGTTTTTTAAAAATATTTTATGATGATATGAACTAAAAGTTGGAACCCTCTTTTAACACTTGTCTATAAATCTGTCGAAGAAATCCTACTCTGGTTATGTAAAGAAAACCGAAGAGTTAAGAACCAGGGGAGGTCATTATATATGGTATATGAAATACCGTTAAAATGTATTAAAATATTGAACGATTTGCCCATTATTAGGAAACAAAAGAATGATTAAATAAACTCACTATAATATAATATATTGTTTGACAATATGTACCAAGAATTTGTATAATAACTGTCTTTGCTATTCACAAGAAATAACAAGTTAAATATATACTTTGTGACAGAATTTGATTATAGACTGCTGCTAATGACATATTGAGGTAGCATTAATCATTTTATCTATAATCATTTTTTGCCCCATATTAATTAGTAACTATTTTAATAACCTATAATTAAATTTCACAGTAATAAAGACACTCTGGAAGTCTGGTCGTGCATCTTCTCTCTTGCAGCTTTAGTACTCAACAACTACGGTTATTTAAGTTTACCAACCACAACTCAGAACTTCAGGACTCAGGAAAGGCTGCTAATTAGTTGGTCAAAAGACACCTCTTGTTTTGTAGATCTCGCAACAGCGCGCCCGCGAATTAATTCGCGTGAAGGTTTTATTTAAATTGAATAAAACAATTTTCTCAAAACACTTAGTCTATTAACAAAATAAATAGAATAAAAACGAAGTATTTACAATGAGAAACTTAAAACTAATAACAATTACGAAAAACTAACATAATTGCTCTTCTTGGCCGTTATTTTAACTAAAAATATAAAACCCAATTTTGAACAAAAACCCGTATAAATAGCTTAATAAAATATTAAACAAAAAAAAGAAAATAAAACGCGAAAAAACAGCTATTTATATTACTTAATCGAACCGTATGAAAATCGCGAAATGCCCCACTAAAATAACACACGATAATCCCTTAATTTCCTAAATTAAACAAAGATAACCTTCTTTCCCGACGATTATACCTGTGACGTAATTATTCTACGGCACTGGTACTCACGGTACCGTTCTAACGACATTCAAATTATGACTGACATTTACTATTCCTTAAAAGAGTGTCTTCGAAACTTACACCCCTCGACACTCCTCTGATTCCCATTTGTACCCATATTACCCGATGGAACTTTGAAACGTCAATTTCTTTCCCTTAAAGTTCGAAGGTTTCAATCGTTACGTGCTGAGGGCGTTAGCTATCCTATACCGGATGCTTGATTCCCGAATTTGCCTTTGAGCGTCTTAATAATAATTTTTATATAAACACAATTAATAAAACTATTCTATTTCTTTCTATAACTAAAGGAATAAGATAATATAACGTCTGTGAAAAAACCAGAGTGCCCTTTTATTCCTATTGCTGGTATTTAAAGCATTTTTTCTTGCAATCAGGAAAAACAATCGCCATATTAGATTCCTTACATTATTATTTTGTTTCCTAACAATGGGAAAATCGTTCAATATTTTAATACATTTTAACGGTATTTCATATACCAAATGTTAAAAACTACCCTTATCACGTCTGGTTTTATTTACTTAACTAGGGCAGGATTACTTAGACATATTTATAGGCAATTCTAATAGAGAGTCTTTTAGGTCTTGATAAATTAACTGACTTTATGTATTTTTTTAAGAAAACATTTAAACGACAAAGATCATAAAAGTTAAGCTCGATAACTGATTTATTTTTCCTTTAGACTTTCGTGGATAGTGATAAAAAATATAACTACCCTATTCCCACGGGAAATCTATTTACAGAGTGATTATTTAATTATTCATTTTAACGGAATATAGTTCACATTGAACCGTGTAAAATAATTAATATTTGTTCCATTACAACTTCCAAAAGAGCTAAGAAAAGTGAATTTTTTTTATAGTAATTATCGTATCTTCTTCTCGTTATGGAAAGACGTAAATTAGTTTGATTTACTGTTCTTTTATATAAAAAATAATATTAAGACGCTCAGAGGCCAATTCGGGAATTAAGTATTCGGTATAGAATGGCTAACGCCCTCTACATTTCATGAATTAAAATGACGTTTACAGGATTTCATGGGCTGATATGCTAACGGGATCGGCGGGATGCCGAGGGTGTACAAGTTTGGCCTTTTAACAAATAATAAACTTCAGTTCTGGAATTCATTAAGGTTGGTACCATTTTAAGAAAAGCGTCTTAGAAAATTACGTGATGTGTATATTCTTCGGGAGTGAAGGTTTTCTTTGTTTTCTTTTTATTTCATTTGGGGAATTTAAGGGAATATCCTGTTTTTATTTCATTGGGTAAAAGAAGCAACATTAATACTGTTTGTTTAAGTAATACAAATAACTGATTTTTGCATTTTTATTCTTTTACCTGTTTGAAATTTTAGAAAGCTATTTATACGTTTTATCTTCTAAATTGGGTTTTACATTTTAATTAATAGAACTGCCATTAAGAACAGTTATGTTAGTTACTTTGATATTGTTATTCATTACTAATTTTAAGTTTCTCATTGTAAATAATTCCGTTTTCTATTTATTTTTGTTAATAGATTTAAGTGTTTTGAGAAAATTGTTTTGTTTAATTTATTAAAAACCTTCACGCGATTAAACTCGCGAAAGAACTGCTGTGAGAGCTTCAAACAAGAGATATTATCTGACTAGCTAGTTAGCAGCCTTGCCTGAGTCCTGAAGTTCCGAGTTGTGATTTTGGTAAGCTTGAATAATTTGTAGTTGTTCGGAACTAAAGCGGCAAGAGAGAAGAAGAACGTCCAGACTTCGAGCCATTGTCTTTGTAATAATTATTTATAAGTATTTAAAATAGCTACAAATTAATATGGGACAGCAGTATGATTGTAGATGAAACGGCAAACGCTACCTAGAATAATCCTTTTGCAGGATGCAATAATCAAATGCTGTCACAAAATGATTCGATTAGTTAAAATTTTTTACAAATACAGTTATTGTAGGCCATCCGTAAAATATATGCTCTCATGGACCTTTGTGTAGATGTTTTTGAGAACTACTATTTCATTAGATATTGATCAGGTAAGAAATTGTCAAGGCCTGTGTCTCCAAATTAACAATTATAAAAATTGGTTTATAACAAATTATCCAACCATTTTTTGCAAACACTCTCTCGATATTTGTAATCAGGTGATCAAAATACATATAAAAAACTTTGGTGGAGCCATGTCTCTTTCTCGGCTATGAAAACCCACTAGACTTCCGAAATATGATGTATAATATATCAATTACCTCCCACAGGAAACGATCTAACCCATGGTGAAAACCGACAGACTGAAACGACCGGAAAATTTCCTCTTTACCAATTATTGTAGTAAGAACATCCTACCGGTTAATTCCGATGCAAAATGACTTCAAATAGAAGTTCCAAATTAGAGTAAGCACGACAAGGGTATCTGGGAAAGGTACCGGCGGACCCCCTGATGAATCCACCACCGGTTACCGAGGACGAAACATCCTAACTTTTAGTGGTGGTCGAAATTAGTTGCCAATCATATGTTCTTTGCATCAGGGGCATTATTACAACACAATGTAGAGATTAACGTTGTTACCTATACGGATATCTTTGTGGTTCTATCTAGGTAGCTTTTTGTAAACTGATAAAAAAATTCAATCTCAAAAAAATTACCTAATTTTAATTATTTTTGAAAGTATTCCATTTAAATATTTAAAAATATATTTTTTGAAATACCCCGTATAATTATTCTTAATTTTATTATAATTTTGTTTACAAGTTTTATTATTAGGCGTGACCATTGCCCTCTACGAAAACATGCTGTGGCCAATGTCCTCTATAAAAATAAACGGTGGCGTTTTATAATTTTTATTTGAGGGGTGAGAGACCCCAAAAAAATTACAGGTCGTTTCGTACCCCCCAATATATAAAGTGTCGGAAATTGGTAGGGAATGTATTGGGATCTTTGAAACTGTACGAGATATAAATACTCTTAAATGGAGAAAGTTTTAGACAATGTTAGTTATTTGATAGCGTTCGTTAACTGGTTTGGTTTTTGAGATATTTTGAAAAAATTAAAAGTTGTATTTTTCAAATCCGCTAGATTTTCTTTATCTGCGAAAATTTTTAAAATCTGTTCAGACATCTTTGGAGTAATGTTTCACGTAGAACGGCCTTATCTTTTCAGATTTTAAATACAATATACGAATTTCTGGAACCATTATGAACTTTTAACAAATTATTTTTAGCGGTATTTTTTCCTTCTTCTTCTTCTACCTTCTATAATAGGTCCCTGACCTGTTCCTTCTTCGATTTTCTTCATTCTGGACTTAAATTATCGCTCCACTTTTTCCGCGTCGACCTCTACTGCGTGTACCACTAGGCGATTTATTTCATGCGATCCTTACCAGTCTATCCTCTGTCATTCGGCTTATGTGTTTGTTCTATTGTGTCTTACGTTGTAGGGCCCACTCATTAATGCAGTCTGTGTTGCATGATTGCCTGATGTTATCGCTTCTTTCTCTGTCTAGTAGCGTTTTTCCTGTTATTCGTCGAAGTATTCTCATTTCTGTAGTCTCAAATAGTTGTTTCGTTTTTGTCGTCTCTGGCCGTGTTTCTGAGGTGTATGTCATAATAGGTCTAATTGTGGTTTTGTAGATCCGAACCTTTGTTTCTTGTTGTAAGTGTTTGTTTCGCCAGATCACGTCGTTGAGGCAACCCGCCACTTTGTTTGCTTTGGCCACCTGCCCTCTTACTTCATCTTCGATGTTGCCATAACTAGTTATGTCGATTCCTAGATATTTGAAACTCATTTCTTGTATTATTCGACCGTCTAGTTCTAGTTTGCATCGGAGGGGTTCTTTTGAGGTTGTCATACATTTAGTTTTTTTGGCTGAGATAATCATATTATATTTTCTTCCCGTAAGAGTAAAGGTATTTAACAATCTCTGGAGGTCGTCTTCATTTTCGGCACATATCACAGGGTCATCAGCGTAACAGAGAATTTTTATTTCTGTATCACCCATTTTATATCCTCTACCAAGTCGCATCTCCTTTATTATTTCGTCCATTATCATGTTAAACAATAAAGGGCTAAGCGAGTCTCCCTGTCTAATACAGCTGTTGACTGGTATGGGTGTAGATAATTTACCGTTAGTGCGAATCTGAACTTTATTGTTTGCGTATATGTTTTCGATGGTCTGAATTATATTGATAGGAATATTTCTCTTATATAACAGGTGGATTACGTCATCTAGCTTTATGCGATCGAATGCTTTTGTTAGATCTATAAAGCATAAAAATGTTGGTTTATTGTATTCTAGAGATTTTTCGACTATCTGTCGTAGAATAAATACTGCATCCACGCAAGACCTTCCTGATCTAAATCCCTGCTGGCATTTTTGCCTGTTTTACATAAATATAATATTATTTTGAAAAGTTCAATCAATTAAAATCCATATGACATTCATAAGAAAAATAAAAGTTGATGATGGTTCCAAAAATTCGAAATATTGGGTTTAAAATCTGAGGTAGGCGAATAATATGTGAAAAGTTGATCTAAAGATATTTAGATGTTTTGTTTTATAATGTCGATTCTACTAAGAGACGGCGTCACTAATATTTTTGCTGGTATATACTAACGACATCTATGGCGTTACGAAAGGTAAACATACACCATTAAAAGCCAGTTTGTTATGAGTTGTCGTTGTACAAAAAACATAGTTTTCTACAGGTTCGAAAATATAGAACTTTGTACCACGAAAAGACGTTTGCGGGGAAGTTTAATAACCTTTTATTTAAAGAAAACAGCTGCTTAAAGTTATCGATTATTGGTAGAAGCTTATTGTGAGAATGTTTGAACTCAAGAAAATAAAGTGTGATGGTTTAAAAGCTTAAAAAGTGGTGATGTAAAAGACAAGGAGCGTTCGGGTTAGCCGAAAAAGTTTGAAGATGCAGATTTGCTAGAATTATTGGATAAAAACTCAACTTAAACGTTAAAACAATTGGCAGCAGCATTGAATGTATTGTAATATGCGGATGTGCGAAAGTCCCTGTTTCAGCTTCTCTACGTGTAAGTCCTCATTTAGCTCTGGTGGCTTGAGGAGCAAACTCCAACGTATACAAGCTGTCCCGGTACTAACCTTAAGACTGATCAGTAGGAATCGGTTGGTACCTTCCCAGACACCCATCGTCTTACTTATTATTACTTGTAACTTGTATTTCTACTTATTTCTCGTTGGGAATTATCGGTGAGATGCTGATATTCACAATAAATGTTTCCAAATTTCTGCGCGCACTGGGCAAGATTCAGGAAGGAGAAAAATGGGTTTAATATGAATTGAAGGAAAGAAATATTGAAAGGAGAAAAATCACTTCTGAAATTTTGCTTGTTTTACAGAATAAGGTTTTTTTCATCGAGTTGTGATGAAAAGTAGATCTATTTTGATAACCCGAAGCGCAAAAAATCATGGGTAGATCCAGGCCAGCCTTCAACATCACAATCAGTGCACAATTTACATGGAAAAAAAGCTTTTCTATGTATTTGGTGGGATGATAAGGTAGCTGTGTATTACGAAGTGCTAAAACCTAGTGACACAATTACTAGCGATTGATATCGACAATAATTGATAAAATTAAACCGGGTATTGATGAAAAACGACCAATATAGGTCGAAAGACACGATAAAGTCGTTTTTCAACATGACAGTGTTCGGCATCACGTTGCAGAATGTACAAAAAAAATATTTGGAAAACGATAAATGGAACGTCCTACCCTAGTCGCCGTGTTCACCTTCAGAGTACCATTTACATCGTTCATTGCAACACGGACCTTCAGAACAACCCTTACATTCTTACGAAGAAATGAAAATTAGGCTTGATGAATAGTTGGCCTCAAAAATTAAAGAGTTTTTTTGGCGCGGAATTAATCCTTTGACAGAAAGATGGGAAAAGTCATTGCTAACGATCACCAGTATTTTGATTATTGATGTAATTCATTTTATCTTGAAAACAAATTATTAAATTTTGTAAAAAAATCGACATTACTAACCGAAACACTTAAAAAATTATAGCGGATTTTTAAAAACACAACTTTTCACTTTTTTTCAAATGTCTCAAAAACCAACACTATTAGAATCACACATTTTTCTATTCCATTCAGTTTCAACAAATACCTTTTTTAAGCTACCTAAACGTCGTCTCTATACATGGAAGTCACCAGCTGATAAGGACAATAACATAGTTAGAAACCAGATTGATTATGTCTTGATAAAACACAGATATCGAAATGTATTACATTCAGTAAAGGCGTACCCAGGTGCGGACGTATTTTCGGACCACAATCCCCTTATCGCTAAATTCCAACTTAAATTAGAAAGGATACAAACAAATCATAACATCAAAAAACTAAATATACACAAATTAAAATCAGAAGAAAGGAAAGAAAAGCTGAGACAAGACATCAACACAAACTTAGAAAGAAGACAAGGCAAGCCTGGGTTAAACGATAACAACGTTGAACAACAGTGGCAGTTTTTCAAAACGTCAATTATGAAACCAAGCAAGAAAGTACTTACAACATCAAGATACAAGAAAGAAGATTGGATGACAGATGATATTTTGGAATTGATGGATGAAAGAAGGAAACACAAGACCAACAAGACCCGATATCAACAGTTGCAAATTCAAATAAGAAGAAAAATAAGAGCAGCAAAAGAATAGTACCTTTCTGGAAAATGCAAAAAAATAAAGCATTTGCAAAACAAGTACGACAACTTAAACTTGCATAAAAAAAGTCAAAGAACTAGCTAAAATAGAAAAGAGAAAAACCTCAAAAACAAAGAGGGAAACATTATTATAGAAACACAGCAAAAATTATGCAGGGGGAAAGAATACATAGAAAAACTATTTGAAGATTAAAGACACGAAAATTCTTCTATAAACAGTCTGAGCTGTGTCATAGGGCCTGAAATTACTAAAGCAGAGGTCATTTATGCATTAGGGTCGATAACAACTAATAAAGCTGTTGGTCCAGATGAGATGCCAGGTGAGTTGTTGAAGCTGATCAGTGACAAAAATTTGGATTTATTGGTGAGATCATTTAATACAATTTACACGACAGGAACTATCCTCCGAGAAATGTTAACATCAACATTCATATGTTCAAAGAAAGCAAATTCAAAAGAATGCAATGACTATCGAACAATCAGTCTCATGTCACATACTTTGAAAACCATTTTAAAAATTGTACACGCTAGAATATATTCCAAATTGGAGCTGGATATTAGTGACACACAGTTCTTCCGGAACGGGGTGGGTACAAGAGAAGCATTATTTGCTTTTAATGTGCTTACTAAAAGATGCTTAGATATCAATCAGGACCTCTATGTCTGCCTCATAGATTACAACAAAGCTTTTGATAGGGTCAAACATGACAAATTGACAGAGATTCTCAGAAGCAAAAATTTGGATGAAAGAGATTTAAGGTTGATATCAAATCTGTATTACAATCAGCGAGCGGCAGTAAAAATTGGACAGGAAATGTCCGGAGATGGGGAAATACAAAGGGGAGTTAGACAAGGGTGTATATTGTCACCTTTACTATTTAGCGCTTATTCTGAAGAGGTCATGTTGGAAAGTCTTGAATCTGAAACAGCAGGGATAAAAGTAAACGGAGTTTTAATCAACAATATTAGGTATGTAGATGACACCGTAATAATAGTTGATAGTTTGAAAGACTAAGAAAAAATAATGAATAAAATATTAAGAGTTAGTGGAGAATATGGACTCTCTCTTAACACGAAAAAGACCAAGTTCATGATAATTAGTAAAAACAACACCAATAATAATGAAGCCCTAATGCTAGGAGGTCAGCACATAGAAAGAGTTAAGAAGTACACTTACTTGGGAACCCTAATAACAGAAAATAATGACTATACCGTCGAAATAAAAACCAGAATCGAGAAAGCACGTGCCAACTTTATTAGAATGAAAAAGGTTATCTGCAGCAAAGATCTAACGTTAGCCCTGAAAATATGACTGACTAAATGTTACGTATACATTGTTCTATATTATGGAATGGAAGCATGGACTCTGAATCGAGAGGCAATGAGAAAACTTAACTCTTTTGAAATGTGGATCTATAGAAGAAGTCAGAGAATTTCGGGGTGGATCGAGTTACGAACTCCGAAGTGTTGAGAAGAATGGAGAAAGAAAAGGAAGTCGAGATAACAGTAAAATAGAGAAAACTGCAATATTTCGGACACATTATGCGGGGAGAAAAGTACAGCATCTTACGGCTCATAATCCAAGGGAAAATAAGTGGCAGAAGAGGCGTAGGACGACGACGAATTTCATGGCTAAAAAACCTAAGGGAATTTACTATTTAGAGCAACTGCCTCAAAAATTAAAATAGCTATTATGATTGCCAACCTCCGCAATGGAGAAGGCACTTGAAGAAGATTCAGTTTCAGGAATCCTAATTCATTCCCTATTAGTTCCTTAGATATTTGATCTTCGAGTTGATCAGTTTTATTTTGTTTATGAAATATGTGATATACGTCAACAAATAAACCTTTGTATAGGAAACTTAAAGATAAAACCTTGGAGATAAAGCCTCGAAACCGTTAAGACATATAGTTACATCCCTAAAACAAGCAAATGTTCTATTTTTGTCGGTTTGGTGACAAAAAAAATAATTTTTATATTTTTAAGGTTCAACACTAGGTTGACTTATTGTTCTACTTGTTAGCTTAAACCCTTTTTTGTTCTAAAGTTAGACTCGCTCTTAGAAAATTAGTGGTTTAAATTCTTCTTTAAAATAGAATGCAATTGACATCCTTTCATATGAAAATTTGGGAGGTTTACTCTGCACCCCAATTCCGAAAATGTATTGATCTCTTTTTTGCTGACCCCTTCGACGATAGAAATAACCAGTTGTTTTGAATTTGAGTATTTTTTCTGGAGGAACAACAGTGACATTATTTTAAAGATGACGTTAGAAAGAAATTAAAAAATATTTAGAATTCGTATATCTAAAGTATAAAACACACTTGTACACTTTAATGTTTATCGTTACGCACTACATAAAATTCGCACTTAAACTGAAATCATTAGACATTAAACTAGTAAATCCCACCAAAATCTTAAAATTATAATTATTATTATGAAGTATGAGAGTGTGTGTGCACTTTTTAAATTTGTGTTTATGCACACAATAATTATTTAAAAAGTAAAATTTAAACCAGATAATTAAAAGCGTGAAAACGGAATAATTTTAACTGTAAATAATAATTTCACTTTAATTGTACAAGGTGCTCGTCTTCGGTTGAGTCTAAATTACGTGAAATACGAAGAAAGTTACATACATGTAAAGTTGTAATATTGTAGGTGGTTGTAGGAGAGGCATAACATAAAATTAGGATGAACATCTTATCGACTCGCTATGTAATTGTTTTATTTAGTTTCTTATCCTCAAATGTAAAAAATTTTTGTCGCTTTATATGGTTAATCGTTGTATAATAAAGAGTTACAACTTATTTGTTTATTTGCTTGTTCCAGATAGGCAATCTCCGGAACTACCTACCATAATGGAGGCTGCTGAAACCAAAAACCGCTAAATGCGGATAAAAAAGTACGTGTGTGCATATCAGGTGCCAATAATATTTTTGAAAACCCACAGTTATCGGCATGCGCACAATCGATTTTCTGTTATGGATCGCTTAGTTTGATATCCAATAGTACCGATTCGAAACCATATATATTTAAAAGAATTTATTTTATTATAAGTGACTTTATTTGTATTTTCTTTGTTCTGTTTAGCCTAATGAGGTCTAGACAGCGTATGCCTAGGTTTGGCGTAACAAGGGCACATAGACAGTGCTGTCAAATGTTCCACAGAAAAATACTTGCAAGTTTTATATTTATTCCTGGCAATTCCTGGCAAAATGTAAATTTTCATACAGTTGCTATCAATTGTAAGTACATTTCGCCTTAATATTTTATCAATTTTTGAGTACAAGATATCTACTCCTAGCAAATCCTTGGCATGATAGTATTCCTGGCAAAATTACTGGCATAGCTAATTATTCCTGGCAAATGCAAGGAATTATTGGTAAACTAACAACCCTGCATATAGATTTTCGAAGTTTGGTCGCGTCGATGATGATTTTATAGTCCGCATGCCCAAAAGTCAGTGTGCTAGTTATGATTTTCATGAAGATTGACGAACAAATTCGACACATATCAGCCTGTTGAACAAGCAGGATTCAGAAGGGGATATGGAACATGCGACCACCTGCATACACTAAAAATATTAATAGAAAAAACCAACGAGTATAATCTGCCTCTGTACATGGCCTTTGTTGACTACGAGAAGGCTTTCGACAGCGTAGAACTATGGGCTGTTGAAGAAGCTTTGGTAAATAGCAGAATAGACTCGAGATACAAAAATCTATTGCATAATGTCTATCTAGACGCAACGATGACAGTACAACTTGATGTCGAGCTAAAGACGAACCGCATACCAATCAAAAGAGGAGTAAGACAGGGAGATACAATCTCGCCCAAATTATTTACAATGGCCCTGGAAGACTTATTCAAATCATTAAATTGGGAAAATAAATGGATACATATTAATGGTAGATTCCTAAATCATCTGAGATATGCAGATGATATACTCTTGATCGCATCCGACTGGGAAGAGCTGCAGTCAATGATAAACGACCTCCATGAAACATCGCTCCAACGAGGATTAAAGATGAATCTCAGAAAAACAAAAGTAATGTCAAACTCAGACGAACAACAAGTTATAACAGTAAATGCAACCGAAATAGAACAGGTGAATGAATATATATATATATATATATATATATATATATATATATATATATATATATATATATATACTTAGGCCAGGCCATAAGAGCGAGTAAGGACAACCAGACAGCCGAAATAACACGAAGAACTCGATTGGGATGGACGGCGTTCGGAAAACTCTCCTATGTTTTGAAAAATCAGAAAATTCCCTTATACTTAAGAACCAAAGTATTTGATTGTTGTATAAGAACCAAAGTATTTGATTGTTGTATATTGCCGGTTCTAACATGCGGAGCGCAGACGTGGACCTTTACAAAATCAAATTTGGACAGAATCCGCAAAACTCCAAGGGATATGGAACGACACATGTTAGGAATATCACTCAGAGATAAAAAACGAAATGAGTGGATAAGAAGAAAAACCAACGCAGTTGACGCTATAGAAAGAGCAGCATCACTAAAATGGAAATGGGCAGGCCATAACGAACGAATAAAAGACAACCGTTGGAATTCAGAAATTGGAAAATGGCGCCCATATGAAGGGAAAAGATCCAGAGGCAGGCCACAGATGAGATGGAAGGATGACATAGTCAGACAAGCCAGCTTGATCTGGCAAAGAAGAGCCTAGAATAGAGAGATTTGGAAACCAATAGGGGAGGCCTATATCTAGTTTTGGAAGGATGAAAACTAGGCTAAAATGAATGAATGAAAATTAAATGCCCAAAAGTGCGGGATAATGTTTACATTTTAATATCGTAAATTTGCCATTCGTAAGAAGTCCTAATAGATATTTTGTCTATATAACACATAAGAAGATTGTTATCTTATCAGCGAACAAAGGCGATCTTTTGTTAGGTTTTATAAAAGGAAGGTGGCATAAAAGGAGCTGTAAATACAGAAAGTGGGCATAAATGTGTACTTTTGAGCTCCCATCCATGTTCATTAGCGATAATGCCTGTATGAAGATGAAATTTGACAGTCAAAGAAGTAAAACATGATTTTTAAGTCTTTGAAGTGATATTGGAAATTAAATATTTTTTTATCCGTACATGATAAAAAAAAAGTAAAACTATCCGAAATGTCCTATATTTCCCAAAAAAAGTATATGACAGTTTCGTACTAAAAGAAAACACTTCGCGGTTAGACTAAAAAACTTGCACAATGAGAGTCAATCAGCTTAGGCTTGAAATAAGAAGAAAATCAAACAAATTATCATAGAGAGCTACAAAAAAACCATTCATGGATTGGTTGCTCCAAGGTTTAAAAAAGGTGATAAGTGAAACACTGATAATTATCCCAGGGTAAATTCTCATAAAATGCATTTTTTGAGTTGACAATGACAGTTTGAAACTAATACAGAATGGCGTGATTTCTTTGGGGCTGTTCTTAGACCTATCAAAGGCTTCAAACCATGAAATTCTTAATAAACTTTATAAAAAAAGGGGGAATGCACAGGGAAATGTAATATGATTAATCTTGTTTGTTCTTTACGTTAATAACGTAAACGAATTATGCACACATGATTGTAGGATTACTGACTATGCGAATGATACTAACTTTCATTTTCATATAATAATTCTAATTTCCACGTTCAAAAAGTTTAGCACTTTATGATGGAGGTAAACAATTGATTTATTAAAAATATACTAAGCAGTACAATGATAAACATCATTGCATTTAAGACAAATCATTCAAGACTGTAAGAGCCAGAATCAATAGCTATATATAAAAAAAAATCCTGGGAACATCACATTCAATTCATTGTAGATAAACTAAACTCTATGTCACACCCTCAGGTGTATATAATAATTATCGCATTTATTTCAAATTCTTAACGCTCCGCGGTTTTAACTTTTGATGGTTTATGGTCCGCCATCTAGTCTATAGGTGTATCATCTTGCCGACACATTACGGAATGGGTATTTTAAATGGACAGTTGTTTTCTGTGAATTTCGGTCTTAGTTCATTACAGTTCCACTGATCGGACTATTGGGTGTAACTTTATAATTTCAGCTACTATCGAGCTCTAACGTACTGCGTGTCAGACCCCCGCATGTTTTTTAAATTAAAATTCAGCTTGCAGCAAGTTTACAAATAGACTTAAATTGCAAACCGTTCGTATTATCAACGAATATAGATCTATAATTATTTAGGTAAGATGTAAATAATTACATATTTTGTTATAGGTAATTAAGTTCTGCTTGTTCATATAACTTTAGAAAAAGGCGATTCGTTGGATGTAAACGTAACGTGAAAGTCTAAAATCGTTGCAAAAATTTTTTAAAAATGTGCGGCATAGTGACATACTTAAAATCTTGTTTGTTATGTAATAAAATAGGAATTCTAATGTTTATAGATCGTTTACATGGGTAAATAATGGGTATGTCTTGTATTTTGCGTTATGTAATAATAGAGTAATGGATATTTACTAACAACATTATATGCTAAACAATTTTCAGATGTGATCAATAATTCAATAAGAAGTAAACACCTACATACAACATTATATGCATTATCAAAAAGGTTTGTAATAAAAATTAAATTCTGTACTATCGTTTTCTCAAGATGAGGTCATAAAACGAAGGCTCAATCTCATCCAGAAATCAACAAATCTGGGACATACCCCAAGATGAAATGGAAAAGAAATTCAGCTTTGTGAAAAACTTCAGCACAAAGGTGAGTCGCGAGAGTGAATGGAACAGAAACACCATTGAAAAACTCAGCAAGAAATCCATTATATGGTATACAGATGGCTCCAAAACAACCGAGGGAACTGAAGTAGGAGTGTATAGACTCGGCACCAGACACTACGTAAGTCACTAAACATTTTCCAACCAGAAATATATGCCATTAGGATGTGTATTCAATTTAACAAGGAGAAAAACTATCACAGCTAAGAGATTATCATCATGACGAATAGTCAGGCAGTGTGCACTGAACTCTCAAGTTATCAGTTCCAAGATGGTCTGGGAATGCCTAGAGGAACTGAATGATTCGAGTAAGAATAATAAAGTCACCCTCATGTGGGAACCGGGACATACCGGGATAGAAGGGAAAGGCTCGCGAGGAAAGTGGCTGAAATACCATTTCTGGGGCCAGAGCCTTTCTGTGGAATCAATAACAGCGTAATGCTGGAATAACTAAAGATAGAAGAAGAAAGCAGGAGATCCAATTATTGGACGGAACTGTAAGGATTGAGACAAGCGAAGATACTTCTAGGGAACTATGACCAGAAGAGATTCAAGGAATGCATGAGCTTGAGTAAAAACCAAATCAGAGTTTTGACAGGGGTTCTGACGGGGCATTGTCACCTGAAGGGACACCTCAAGAAATTCGGACTGGTAGAAAGAAAAGAGTGCAGATTCTGTCAAGAGGAGAATGAAACCTTTATTAATATCCTTGCAGAGTGCAGCGCTCGAGAAAACCCTAGGATGGGGTTTTTGGGAGCACACCAAATCGAAGAATCGGAGCTACCCACCTTAAAGCCGTCCAACATCCTGAGATTCCTGAGGGAAATAGGACTGGATGATCTGCTCTAGCCGATAAGGTAAGTCTTACGACTGGGCAGCAGTTGTGAGGCACTATAGATCTACCAGGTCGCCGTGTACAGATCCCCAACTTTACGCACATACATCGTCATAGCGACTTCCTCGAGTTCAAACACGTACGATTAAGGTGCTAAATGAGATCTTTGTCCGAGTGAACTATTAAGCACTTTTTCCAATAAAATTTCTTTATAGGCCAGGTCAAGAGTTTTTCTTTTTGGGGCACAAATAGATTTGCCTTGATATGAATGACAGGACCATCATAAATTGTTTTGATGTATCTTAAGCGGTGATAGTACCATCCTTCTCAAAGATTTTTGAAAATGTTATGTCTTCCAGACTACTCAAATTTTTTAATTCAAAAAACTTACTAAGCCCAACACAACATGATTACTTAAAAGGTAGATCTGTGATCACAGCTGTATATGATTTTATTGAGAAAATTATAGATAGCTTTGAGAACAAGCACTTATCGTTGGGGACATTTTTAGACTTATCAAAAGCATCTGACAGTTTAAACCATAAGATTCTGCGTCAGAAACTTGAGAGATATGGTGTAAGAGGGTCTGCTCTTGATTGGGTTCGTTCATATCTAGAAAATAGAAGTCAGAAAGTTGTAGTGGAACTTGATGGGGTTCAGTATGTTTCAGATGTTGACTTTCTAACCATGGGCATCCCGCAGGGAAGCATTATGGGACCACTACTATTTATTTTTTATACTAACGACCTGACATCTACAGTTGTGGATGGAAAGTGTTATCTTGTAAACTTTGCTGATGATACAAATATCTTAACTATCGGCATCTCATTGGCAGATCTCATGAAAATTACTGATGAGCATATTATCAAAGCTAAAAAATGGTTTGGGGAGAACAAATTAATACTGAACACTGAAAAGACCCATCACATTTGTTTTTCAACAAAGCAAGACAATCGGACACTTCCTGAGTCAGTTCAGTTTGGAACTGAGAGCGTTACACTAGAGGAGGATAAAAAATTTCTTGGAATCCATATTAATCGTAATCTAGACTGGACAAAACATATATCACAGGTATGCAATAAGATAAACACAACTTCATACTCCTTACGAGTAATGTTAAAATATTTGACCCAGGAAAACTTAAAAATTGTATATTTTGCGAATGTATATTCAACTCTTCGCTATGGAGTGATGTTCTGGGGTGGGATAAGTGCATTAGAAAGGGCTTTTAAAAGTCAGAAAAGAGCAGCTCGTATACTTTCTGGCATTGGTTACTTGGATTCCTGCAGGGGAAAATTTAAAACAATAGGTATTTTAACTTTACCAGCAATTTTTATTTACGAATGCCTACTGTTCCTCTTTCAAAACAAGGACAAGTTTGAGAAGCATGAAGTTAAACACTGCATTGCCATTAGATATATAGGATATAATGTCTCCACAGCATCGACTTAGTGTGGCAGAAAAAGGGCCTGGTTCATTGGCAATTAAATTTTTTAATGCTCTACCAATCGGGGTAAAGTTGGAAGAGGATTTCAAACGTTTTAAGAAAACGGTTTTTGATTTATTGGTTCATATTGAACCATATACGCAGAATGAGTTCTTTGTATTTTTTAAATAAATTTTAAGTGTCATGTCTGATAATAGGATGTTATGTGAATGTTACTTCATTTAATATTTATATACATGTTTAGATTTAGTGTTTTAACTTAGCTATTTTATTGTATTTTGACTTTGACGCCATTCATTCAAGTTTTTGGTTTTTCTTCAGTACCACAAAACTTTTTATTAAATAAAGAGATATTTGATTTGATTTGTCTCCGAACTAATTTGATACCATCTTTATTACAAGGGTATTTCACATTATGTATTGATGTATTATACATCAAATTCTTTCTCAGGAAATAGCCTAACTAATTGTCGATTATGAGGAGGTTGTTAAGGTTTTCTTGCTCCTCTAGAGCACCTCATTCTATAAAATTTCATGTACATTACCCTAATTTGATATGAAATGGGGATATTTAGACTTCTTATGGAGTCTATTATTATTCGCTTGGACGATCGCTAAAACGACAAATCTCGTCCTCAGCTTTGCCTATCTTTTCGAGATGGTATTTCAGAGGACAGTGTTCTGACAAGAAATTCGAAATTTCATGAACATCCATTTTTGGGAGATTGAGAAGCATTCTTGTTTTTTTTTTTTTGTGGATGGGTTTATAAATTTTTTCGTGTCTGAGACTAGGCGCCTTATTTCATCTTAATTTGATCTGATTTTATCCTCAGTTCTGAAGCTCCTTTTTATGTAGTTTTTGATAAATCAGAGAAAGGCTCCTGGCCGAGAACAGGAATTTTTGACCTTTATTTTGCGAGCCTTTCGCCTTCCTCATATTGTTTCGTCCTCTGGTGCCCTGGCACCCACATCAGGGTTACCATGTTCTTCTTTGCCAATTGCTTTGTGGCTTATCTATAGTTCCAAGTCAGGTTAGAATCGTAGATGTTTGATTTGAGAGTTTTTAGCGCCCCTTAACTATAGGATAATTATATTTTAGTATTTTTAGGTACTTATCAGCACAGATTTGTGTTGCATGTATTCCTGCTTGGAAGATGTAGATATTTTACAATCCCGGACTTAATACTCCGACTCCAACTCCAAACACCTTTATCATCTTCAATCTGTCATAGTACAGGCGACCGGGAGATATTCTTTATGGTTTTCTGGCAAACCCACCTACCTTGTTAAGTCTCCGCTTCAGTATCCCAAATGCACTAAATTATATTTTTTAAGTCCCGAGGGTGGGAGGTAGGCGAACAGATGCAAAAATTGTTTTTCGATTTTCTCAGCTTCTGTTGAAGTTATGTAGCGTAGAGGGCGCTTTAAGCACTACAACTTTACCCCTCATGACCTTTATCGTAACTGCAATGGTGGTCGATTGGAGATGGGGCAACATATTCAGAATAGACATATATGTATTGTTTTCATTATATGTCAGGGGTTATGGTATTTAAAGTTCCCAAATAATACTTATTAGAGCATTATATTTTGGAAATATGTGCATCTGTTATCAGGTGAGAAGAAATATCCCATAATTCCGTGCAAAGTTTTATTTTAATTCAGCTTTTGTCAATATTTTTTATACTTGAATATACACCTATATTACTAATGTATTAAAATTCAATATATATTTCATATAGACGAAAGTTCTAGAATTCGCATAATTTGAATGTTTCTAGTGAGCAATGCACGATAAAAAATACTGCACATGACAATATAAAACAGTGGTCATAAATAAACAATTAATTATAGGCATTATTAATTTCATAACGTGAAAAATGATGAAATAATGGTTAAAACAGTAAAAACACGTTACAAATGAGTGATTTCGATAAAAAAAAATGTTTGCTCTGAAAAAAAAACGGCTATTCTTTTGAGTCTATATCACTTTCACTTCTATCACTTGAAGTAATCATGATCACTTCGACCCAATGACAAGTAAATGCATATTCAAAAGAACATGAAGTTATCAGTTACACTTTTTTCACTTTGATCAATTGATAATTACTCAAAAGAATACGGCCAAAATTTTGTTCCCCCCCCCCAATCTATTACCGTTGTAGTTACCACAAAAGTTATAGGGAGCAAAGTGGGAGTACTCGAAGCGCCCTCTACGCTGATACCAACACTTCTGTCGTAACTTCAATAGGAGGTGAGAAAATCAAAAAACAATTTTTTCACCTGTTCGCCTTCCCTCTGCCTCTCCGGTATTTAAAAAATATAGAATTTTATGCATTCGAAACACTGATGGGGTTTTTAAGCGAAGGCAAAAAATGTGCAAGGTAGGTGGATTTGTCAGTAAAATATAAGTCACCATTACTATCAGTAAACAATATCACTGAATTCTTCTCCAGACGAGGTAATCCTTCTTCTTTTGCTTGGTAGCAGTCAGTTACTATTTCATAGCTTTCGTCAGAGTCATAACCATGCAATTTGTCAGTTTTGATATGGATTCTGTGGAAATTGTATCCAGAATCTTCATATGCCCAACAAAGTTTCTAAGTTTGAGATTTTCTGTTTGAAACAGCTTAAGAGTATTTGCTGCTGTTTTCCTCATCACAGCACAGCACAATATTGGAGGGTTTGTCAGCATTGCCCGTGACTCCTACACAGTCTGCTTCTGTATTTTTTTGCAGTTTTCCTTGAGCTGTTGCCTCTTTGGCCAAAAGCGTAACTAATAATAGAAACTAGTTCAAAATTCATTCTGTTTTGGATATTATCCCAGACATACAAACAGGCACGGCATGGAACCCTTCTTTTATACTATGTAATTATATTGATTCGAAAACATTCAAAGGTCAAAATTGTTGTTTTTGTTGTCAATTTTATAACTTTATAGATACGATTTCATGTTGAAGAGTAAACGAAGTCCTAAATTTTTTTCTTAAAGTCGCAGTAGTTCAAGTTGCGGGCAACCAAATATACACATAGCATCAGCACGATAAATATGCACTCCTTTTATTTTTCATGTATCAAAAAAGGACAACCTATGAAAACCACTATCAGCTGTTTTTGACAATCGGATTCTTAAAAATCATTTAAAAATATTCCTGTGACAGACTTTTTTTGTTTTATTGGAGTAGTAAATATTTTATTAATTCTGCAGAGATGGATGATAATGAAATAGAAGATATTTTGGCTGAAGAAACGTACACATTTGATCCAAGTAATAATTTTGCAAATTTTCCTTCGTTATTGAAGTCTGAATTCTATGGTTCCTGGCTTCTATTCTTTTTTAAATAAATTAACATAATCTTTATATTTTAGTGGAGTATTTAAAAAGTGGATACCAGGCAGTAGCATATTTAATTAACTACATAGGCTATATCATCGAAAACTATGGATGGCATATTTTATTTGGAAGTTTAGCATTATATTACATTTTTATCAAGTTTATTCGACCAACTTTAGAAAGATTTTTTGGGTCATATGAAAGTTATAGACAACGTAAGGAAGAACGCGAGTATGATGCTAAATATCACAAAAGTAAGTTACTATATATAACATTATTGATATACAAAAGAGAGCAGAAAGTGAATTGGTTTTAAAATGATTTAAACAGATACCTTTGGTTTTTGTTCCACATTTATAAATTTGGTAATTATTTGGATGAAGTGAAATCTAGTTAATATATTTCACAGAAAACTCATTTATGCTATGACAGGGTACAAATCACTCCCCGAGACGAGTGATGTCATCGACAGATGTATTCGGTAATTTTGTTTGTAAAGTTCTTTGGATGCTTTTCTGGATTTTACCAATTAAAAAGTACAAATTTTCAAAATTTTACATGACAGAAGCTTTTTTAAGCATAAAATTTGTGGGTGTAATGAAATTTTAACGATTTAGTGCAAAAAAGTAAACCCTAGAGTGAAACGTGATTTTCTATGTTTTTCAGGAAACTGAAAAAAATTGTGGAAAACTAAGGTTGGAATGGTTTTTTTACAACTTTGAAAAAAGGGTTTTGTCAAGAGATTTTCAAAAAAACTTTTCCTGTATTTCACTTAATCGAAATAATTACCAAAAACTTAAAAATTTTTTTAATAGATCCTGATCTATTCTCTGCAAGAATATCTGCTCAACAAGAAGCTGCCCAAAAGCTGCAGGAAAAATATGACCAGCAAGTCAAGGAATATCAAGCTAAATTAAAAGAGGTTTGTATAAAACATCTGCAGTGTCCATAATAAAGTAGAATTAAAATTAATTTATATTAATTATTTTTTTATGTTCAGCTGTTTTGAATATTAGCCCTTATAGATAGACAGAAAAAAATAATCTATATCACTCTTGACGACCTCTTCTTTATGTCTGTAAAGTTTCATTAAAATCGGTTTAGCCGTTTCGAAGATTAGCCCGTGCAGATAGATTGAAAAAAGTAGTCAGAATCACTCCTGACCACTTCCTCTTGATATCTGTAGAGTTCCATAGAAATTGGTTCAGCCATTTCACACATTGACAGATAAAAAGCAGTCTCGCACTCTGGGCAACCTCTTCTTGTCTGTAAGGTTTTATTGAAAATGGTTCAGCTGTTTCAAAGATTAGTCTATATAGACAGACAGAAGAAAAACAGCCTATATTACTCCTGAGAACCTCCTCTTTATGCCTGTAAATTTTCATCGAAATTGGTTCAGCCATTCTGAAGATTAGCCTATACAGACACAAAAAAAAGCACTTTATATCACGCTTGATAATCTCCTTCTCATGTCCATAAAGTTTCACTGAAATCTGTTCAGTCATTTCTAAGATTAGCCTATGCAGCCAGACAGACAGAAAAAAAGTAGCCCATATCACTCCTGACAACCTCCTCTTGATGTAAAGTTTCATTGAAATTGGTTCAGCTGTTTCTAAGATTATCCAGAACAGAGAGACAAACAGACACTTCAATGTATTTCTCTGGAATTTTTGTTTGATGTCATCTTACTAAATTTTTGTCTTTTAGAAAGAGGAATGTAAGAGACAAGAGGTTTTAAGACTTCTTAATGAATCAAATGAAGGTGGTCATAGACTTGGTGGCAACAATGATGACAAGAAACCCAAACCACTTAGATCAGGTAAGTATTTTATTAGAAATTATGTAATTTTTGTATTGTGTCATTTAGAATGTTTCATTAATATTTTTTTTTTTTAAATTTTAGATTATAACCCACTTATGGGTTCAGGAAGTTCATCCAATTATAGACCGCCAAAAAGGAGCAAGTGTGGTGGAGGAGGATGTGGAAGATAAATAAAACAATATTTTCTGTTATTTTTTATATATTTCAGGGGTTTTGTAATTAAAATTTACTTATAATTATATAGTGTATGTAAAAAGTTATCATTTAACATAATACCAAGATATTAATTATATTCTTCACTTGTGAAAGTTTTAACATGAATTAAAAAAAAGTGATAAATAATAGTTTTAAGAAAATATGCTAACAAATCTAATATGTGTTTTGGTTTTATTTATTATATTATAACATCAATATCCAAAGTTACACTTGATTTTACATTAGCCATTCCAATTAAATATATAAAAAAAAATAGATTAAAGTAGTCCTTGTCTTTTAAGATCTTCATAGGTCTTCCTATTGACCACGTTTCCTTGTGAATCTTCATATTCTTCTTCAGTCTCAGGTTGCCACCTTTCACTTTGTTTCTGTGCTTTCAGTTTTTCCCATACTAAAAAAGAAATTATCTTTACATATAACACTATAGTCTATGGTTCTCATTTTTCGACGACTGACGACATTTTATGTGAAACATAAATGGTAACAGCTGATTTGTATCAGTGTTGATATTTTGAAGTTATGGTTGTTCAGATCATAAGAAAAACATGTGAAAATATTTTTTAATAAATAAATTAATACCATACTTACATGCTAAAGCATCTTCAATTTGTGTCACATTTGCAAAATGGGCTGTATTGGGTATTCCTAGGCATCTCATCCCGTGAGCATGTCTCCATTCAGCAAAGTGTCTTTGGAAAGCTTTAGGCCCTTTGTACACATAGTTACCGCATATTTCACAATTATAACTTATATTTAAGCCATGCAGTTTGTACAGCCAATAAGGGATAGGCTGAAAAAGGTAAATAAATTATCACTGGCATTGTTCTTACAAGGAATGGAAATGACTATATATTCCGTTTCTTTCTTATAAACTCACATTGTGGTCAGTTGGATTACAATAACATTTACAGTAAAACACAATTTCGCTTACCTTTCCATCCCATCCTAAAGGCAAATTCTTAGGATTGTAAGGAACATCATCATCACCTTCATCAGGGCTCTCATCATCAGATTCTTCATTTTCACTGTCATCTCTTTCACCATCAGTCCTTGCTTGCTTTCGTTGGACATTTTCTTTTGTAGCTGCTCGTTGGATGCTAACTATTTCAGCTAACCTAAAGAAATAAATTTATATTTAAAGACTGTTGGCAAAACTACATAAATCAAGAACTATTTTGCCTACCTTTTGATTGACAAGCCTTTTTCTTATCTATGTAAGATATCTATACTTACTTATAAACTTGCGATTCTAAAGTTGCCAGTTCTTTTTGTCTAAGCATCTCCTTTTCCTTACTAGCTTTCCCCTTTGAAGTCTTAGTCATAAGAGAGGGATCCAAGGAACTCTGCCCTTTGGTAGAGAACAGTCTTTGAGCTCTTTCTTCTAAAGTTCTGTTTCAAAATGACAGATATAAACATAAAAATATACAGAACATAAGAATAATGGAATTTAAATAGGTTATTAATATACTCGAAACAATACTGTCAAAATTATTACCAAAAAATAATGAATAGAATTATTTTAAAAAATTTTTTTACCCTCCACATTTAAGCCCCAATGCCATTAGGGCAGATTTCAATCTATCCAGACCCAGAGATGCCAATTCTTCCCAGCTGGAGAAGGCTGATAAGTCTAAATGAGCACCAACATTCGCCAGTGCTGAACCAGTTTCTTTCTACAAAAAATTAGGAATTTAAACATTCAAATATTTCATAATTAAAATATATAAGGTAATTAAATCTTTATTATAAATGATTAAACTCACTGGCCATCCAGGGCAATTTCCAGCCTCCCACTCTATCAAAGCTTTCTGGACTTCTTCCTCTAATGCGCCATTTAATTCCATAAGTGGTTTAATTCTTTGTACAAACCATGATAGATATTCAATTAAGCAAAGTAGGTATTTACGATATTCTCCTGTCTTTCGTTCTTTTGGTATATCATAGAGTTGGTCAAACATACCTAGATAAGTGATATAGTCGACTTTCTAAAAAAGTAATAAGAAATTTAAATAAATTAAACAATTTGTACTAAAATGGGATAAATGGTAAACATTTAATACACCCCAGAAATAAATTAGTTTAGGATATGCTGAAAAGACATCATATAGACAGTCTCTCATTTCTAAATCTTTACACTAACATTAGTTAGAATCACAGGTGTATTATTACTTACTTCTATACCCTTTAGGTTAATGTATTTCTCATAGCACTCATGTAAATCTAAATATTTTCCATAACCTTCTTCATCAGTAAACTCAACCAAATCTACAAAAAAAGAGTTAAAATTTGTTAAAAAAATAAATTATTTTTGTACTTACTGGCCATTTCCTCAGTTGGGTTTTCTCTAGCTTTTGCTAATTCATCAAATTCCACTGACATAGGGACACTTATCTAAAAAGCAAATAAATATTTGAATTAGACAATAAGGACTTGATAATTGTTAAGAGTTAAAAAAATGTTTTCCTTACTTCATTTGGATGTCGTCTGTAGAAGTCCTTTATTTGTTTCAACCTATTGTAAAACTCATTGAACTCGTTGGGTCCAGTAAGTGAAGCAACCTCAGCTTTTCTTTGTCCATCTTTATCTTCGTAAAGTTCAATGAGGCGATTTGTTGATGTTAGGTATCTGTCCAAAAGATATTTCATTCGTTGGTCCGAATTAATTTGTTCTCTGTACTGAAAAAAGTATACAAAACATCTATGATAAAGTTGATCTTTACAGTTTTTAGCACAAGCTAATAACATTAAGCTTATTTGTATAAAATACCAGCAAAACTTATTTTCATGTTGTATTTTACTAATGATAAACTTAATTATTTATGAAGTATAGAACCTACAGTACTTCTCGTGTTAATATAAAAACACAAATAGTACTTACTACCGCAGATGATTGTCGAGGTACTATTAAAAATATTTACCGTGTTCTTTTTATGAAGCATTTCTTTGACCATAGTATCAATTAAGCGTTCCTTTTCTTCATGATATCGCCTTTGCTGCTCTAAAATCGTTTCCATTTCGGTATTTTCACGTTTAGAAACGGAAAATACAAACAAGTCTCCAACAACTTTTTAGGTTATACTACTGACTACAGTGAAGTTTGTTACAGATTGCAAATAATGGCATAATTTAGATTGGGCACAAAATACCAATCATTTCTTGACTACTTTTACTGTCCTCGATTCCAGCGTTTTAAACACGGGTGCATCAAACCCTGAGTAGCTCCGAGCAAATCTGAATAAAGCGGTTAAAGTGTTACTTTGCCGGGTAAATAATCTCCAAATAATTTTTTTGTTTTTTTTTTAAATTTTTTGTTTAGCAAAACATATTGGAGAAAAAAAGAGTAAAAATATTATTTAATTACTTATTGGTTTTGAATTTTGTCTGGTTCGGCCATAAATATTCCGTAATTCGTTAAAAAAACTATGAACGTAAGTCTGGTAGCCAGTGAACCAATCTAATTTTTCGTCTCTCCATTTTATGTATAAAATATTTTTTACCCAAAAATAGTATCTAAAAATTATAACTGACAGCTACTACGTCATTATACACCAAATACTTAAGAAGAGGTATAACGTTTTCGAAGACTAGTACCTCTCCTTCTAACATCGGAGTTAACCTCAATATTCCAAACGTCATATACTGCCCTTGATTCATTGGCATGAACAGCTCAGAGCTGTTCAGGTGCAAGAAACGCTCGCTTTATTCAAGTAGTACATAATGCCTCGGCGCTTGTCAGATCTGCTTTCCCCTTACCCCTCAAGCACCAATAAAAATATTGGGTGTATAAAGCCCTAGCAGCTATTAGTTATCATTTTTAGATGCTATTTTTGGGTAAAAAACATTTTATACACGAATTGGAGACACAAAAACAAGATTATTTCACAAGATATCGGACTTACGTTCATAGTTTTTTTAACGAATTGCGAAATATTTATGGCCGAAAATGCCATGACACCAAACAAAATTCAAAACTAATAAGTAATAAAATAATATTTTTACCTTTTTGTCTTCAATGTGTTTTGCTAAACACAAATTCCGAAAAAAAATTATTTGGAAGTTATTTACCGTTCAAATTAACACTTTAACCGCTTTATTCAGATTTCCTCGGAGCTACTCGGGGTTTGATGCACCCGAGCTTAAAACTCTTGAATCGAGGGCAGTAATTGAATATCCCTGTCACCTGATTGAAACTAGAAAGAGGGGTAACTACTCCCATAGACGTAGAAGAAATAAATAAAATTACATTTTATTTAATCTAGACTGCGGACCCTTATGGAGAAAGTTGGCTCACGCTTAAAAAGAGATGGGGCGCTTTCGCGCAACGGACCTTTCTTTCTATAGGCGGAGCTAAGAGGCTGCGTAGACGTGATTCCCCTCTAAGAGGGGATAGAACATTTCCGCAAAAACGATTTGACAGTTGCCAGCTGTATTTTTTTGGTTGTCAGTGATCGGGTAATGAGAAACGTATTAACTTTAAATGTTAGTTCTTTGCGTTAATTTTCTGTAATAAAACTTGTTACTTAATGTAAAAATACTACAGGAAAAAGACAAATCAAGCATTGGATCTACTTGAAAAAGACTAGAGGTTTTTCAAATTTAGTATGTGATTTTGAGAATAAAAACAAAGTCATGAGTAATATTCCTACAATATGGTTTGCCAATGCTGTACCTATCATATTCCCAGTTTGTACAATTATCTCTTTTGTCTCAACTGATGGGTTATTTGAGGGAACACCTACCAGATTTTTGACATATACTGGTGAGTATGTATATAGGTCTTCTATTCATTAAATTTTTATTGCCATGATATTACTATTTTTCTTTTTCCGCAGGTTCTTTTTGTATGTAAAAAAAAATTCTTGAAAAAAATTACAGTAATTATTTGATATAGTGGAAACACTGAATTTTTCTCTGATCTTTTGCATACCCACATTGGGGTCATAGAACATGAATCTGAAGTTTTTTTTTGACAGTTGCACATAGTTTATCCAAAAAAATATTTTCCCTTTTTTGAACTATTCTTTAAATTTTTCCCCTCTCATTAAAACACATTTACACATTCTGAACTATAACACAGTTTATATAAAACTACATAATATTCTATTAACATATAGTTGAAAATACTAAAAATTGAGCAGAATAAAAAAAGCAAACAAGTGTAGGCCATATCGCCAGACAAATGCAATGTTGACGTGTAGTTCATCCTTGTTGCATGTTTTTTGACAATAAATCCTATGATCGAGAATGTAATAAAAAGATGCATCAGATTGATAGGAAGAGAGACGAATGCACCCTAATAACCAGTTTAGATTTTGGTTTTTATTTTGTCTTGCTTTTTATAAGCCATTTTTATGTACATAAATACTGTAGAAATCTGAACTAACCTGGCTCATACTTATGGTTTGAGGGAGGATAGATTTGTTCTATGTATAAAAGAAATATACAGGGTGATTCAAAAATCGATCACGAAACTTAAGGGGGTGATTCTACTTGACAAAATAAGGGGTAGAGCTTTATATAATTTTTTTTCAAAATGTCATTCGTTTTCGAGTTACAAGCCGTCCAAGTTCAAGTTTTTATTTTTTGTTTTTTGAATTACTCGCTTACAGGAAAACCGATTTGACTAATATTTGAAAGATAGGCTAAGTCTTCTGCGCTTCATCATTTTAGTACCAATTCACATTGATTGTTTGCCGCTAGAGGGCACTTTACCTACATTGAAAATTGTTTTTTTGTCATAATTTTTTAGTGTTGACAGCTACAGTAGTTTTTGGCATAATTTCTGAAAGACTGATGCCAGGTCTTTAAAAAAGGTGCTCTTTATTTACATCGCTAAACCCAACGGTTTAGATGTAAATCACCCTTAAAAATTAAGTGGTAAATTTACTTTTCTCATTTAATTACCACCAGCTACCAGGTAAATAGCTATCAAAGTATACTAGAGCTGTCAGTTTAACATCAAATAAATTCGCTTTTTAAACTATTTAATTTATAATCTTAAAATAACTAATAATGGCTAATCACCAATATTCAAATATCGAATATTGTGATATCCATTTTTGTTATGGAAAAGCAAATGGTAATGCAGAGTTGGCAAGAAGATATTATATGGAGAGTTATCCGGAAAGAAATATCCCTCATGCTCAAACATTTTCCAGTGCGCACAGGAGACTTGCGGAATGTGGTTCCTTTAAAAGTTATAATGGAAATAGGGGAAGACCTAGAACTGCTAGAAACGTGCAACAAGAAGAAAGAGTGCTTGAAATTATTGAAGATAATCCAGGTATTAGTACTAGAAAAATTGGGAATGAAGTGCGGCTCTGTCAGGCTAGTTCATGGAGGATACTAAGAGAAGAACAACTCTACCCGTTTCATTCAAAAAAGGTGCAGGCTCTTTATGACGATGATCGGCCGAGACGGTTGGAAATGTGCAATCAGATCCTAGCTAAGTATGAACACGATAATCGATTAATTGGCGTCATATTATTCACTGACGAAGCTGGTTTCACTCGTGATGGCATAACAAATCTACACAACATCCACACATATGCTTACGAGAACCCAAACAATGTGGTAGAAATGAAACATCAGCGTAGATTTTCACTAAATGTGTGGGCAGGGATAATAGGAGATTACCTTATTGGTCCTCATTTCTTTGATGGCCCATTAACTGGTGACGTATACTTAGATTTTATCCAAAATCGTCTCCCATTGTATCTGGAAGATGTGCCATTGGAAGTAAGGGCCAACATGTGGATCCTCCAAGACGGAGCTCCGCCCCACTTTAGTATACGTGTCCGACAGTATTTGAATGCAACGTATCCTGAGCGATGGATAGGACGAAGTGGACCATTGGCATGGGCAGCGAGGTCACCAGACCTTAATCCTATGGATTTTTTCTTTTGGGGTCATTTGAAACAATTGGTGTACGATATTCCAGTAATCAACGTCGAGGATCTTCGCTTCAGGATAATCGAAAAGTGCCAAATTATTAAAGAAACACCAGAAATTTTTCATCGAGTTAGGCGACATTTTTTGAAGAGTGTTAGGAAATGTATGGAAGAAAATGGGGGACATTTTGAGAATCTTTTTTAGTTTGTTTAATACTGTTTCATTAATTTTTATCAATTAAATGTAGATCGCAATAATCCATAATATGAATATTTACTGATTAGCCATTATTAGTTATTTTAAGATTATAAATTAAATAGTTTAAAAAGCGAATTTATTTGATGTTAAACTGACAGCTCTAGTATACTTTGATAGCTATTTACCTGGTAGCTGGTGGTAATTAAATGAGAAAAGTAAATTTACCACTTAATTTTTAAGGGTGATTTACGTCTAAACCGTTGGGTTTAGCGATGTAAATAAAGAGCACCTTTTTTAAAGGCCTGGCATCAGTCTTTCAGAAATTATGCCAAAAACTACTGTAGCTGTCAACACTAAAAAATTATGACAAAAAAACAATTTTCAATGTAGGTAAAGTGCCCTCTAGCGGCAAACAATCAATGTGAATTGTTACTAAAATGATGAAGCGCAGAAGACAGCCTATCTTTCAAATATTAGTCAAATCGGTTTTCCTGTAAGCGAGTAATTCAAAAAACAAAAAATAAAAACTTGAACTTGGACGGCTTGTAACTCGAAAACGAATGACATTTTGAAAAAAAATTATATGAAGCTCTACCCTTATTTTGTCAAGTAGAATCACCCCCTTAAGTTTCGTGATCGATTTTTGAATCACCCTGTATAGTACATCTCTTAATTTGTGGAAAATTTGACTTACGCCAAACAATTTCAGAACAGTTTCTCTAATTTCGACTTTATGTACTCTCTTTTTAATAGTCAACTGATTCTTTACTTAATATTCAGTTTCGTGATTAAAAGAATAAATGGAGCGAGTTGCTGTTCAGACAAATGCAATTTGATGGTCGTTGAAAATCACAAAGTACCAATTTTACTGCAAAATTCAAAGTCCTTCACGTTTCGTTTCAGCTTGATTTTTAGTGTTTTCTGCTATATTCATTTAACCAAATTTCATATTTATTCTTATCCAAAATGTTCAATTGTGTTTTAGTGCGAGTGTGATTATTCCAAGAAAAAGTTAAGAAAATACAATATGAAATTGAAAGTATTTTTTGGGAAAATTATATGCGACCGCCAAAAGAAAACTTCAGATTCATATTTTACGATCCCAAATAGCGGATATGCAAGAAATTAGCGAAAAATTGGGTGTTTCTAGTAGTTCGTGTAATTACCCAAATTACTAACACTAAAAAGACACAGACACAAAAGTTTAAATATTTATTTGTTACTAATAATAATAATAACAATCTTTATTTCTGATCTTGTTACATTTCTCCCATGAAATAAAAACAAAGTAAAAAAAACAGCGTCACTATACTGTTAATAAATCTACACAGAAGATAATTTTTTTTTAAAATAAACTACTTCTAATTATTTGTTTTATCCATACATAAACTCATAAATTTGACTATTATTTCATAGTAAAAAAAATACATTCAATATGCTCCCTAAGAGTATCTAAAAAAATGTTAAAAATATTTCTGCTATTATGAAAGTATATTTTTTATCCAAATATAAAATTTATTCACCATATATCTTATTACAGTTAAGGAAAGTCCATATTGGAAACGTTCTGTTGATTCTGATCCACTATCAAGTATAAGGGAACTTTTTCTTTTATTATTAGATGATAAAGAAAATACAGGCGAGTAAATAATTGTAATAATAATGCTGGCAAAAAATTATTGCTGAAATATGTTAAGAAATAATTTTCCTGTCAAATTAAAATATAATTTCAGTTGAATTTGTACATACAAAAAATGCCTGTTATATTTCACTCAGCTCAAATATTAGACTTGTTCATACATAAATCATAATTAACAATAATAGTTAGTCGACAGATTGCCAACTGGTGTTAGACAATTTAATTGACAAGGACTGGTTTCTGATTGTTTTTTGATTGGAGAGAATATTTAAATTGATTTTTTTAAATAAATATGTTTATTTTAAAAAGTAATATGTTGCATATTTTAGGTGGAGCTCATACTGATGAAGTGTAAAAGCAAATAGGTTGGATTTTATTGCACAAATACCCCTTTATAATGAAGACTGACTTTCACCCAAAACCTCAAATGAAGTGTTAAAAAAAGATCCACAACAATTATAGGTGACATCATATGACTAAAAAAATGTGGCATTAACAACAATGCTGCATTTAAAGCATAACATCATAAATTGCTTCAGTGTATGAATTGGACAGATATTGTATGTTATGTATACATGAGATGGCCATCAAAGCAAACTAATATTATAATTATTATTATTTATTATTACAACAAAAAAAAAATAAATTACATTATACATTTATAATATAAGCAGAGATGAAATTATTGCTCTATATGATTTTGGCAATGAGAAAAAAAAATTGGACCTAAAACGCATTTGATATAATGGCTAGGGAGATAGACCACTGTCAACTTTTTTTTTTGTAAATACACCCCTAAAAGGTAATGAAATCATTTTGATCTTAGCAGAATGTGTAAAAAAATTATATATTATAGGTCTAAATATACACGCCCTGTCAACAGACATGGAATTTTTTCCAGTTATCTTGAAATACATCCTAAAAATTATGAATTTGAAATTGCTGGTATTAAATAGGTCTATCCATTTGATCCAGTACATTTACAAAAAGCCACAAATAATATGGTTATTCATATATGTTAACTTATAAAATAACGCACATAAGTTGTAGGTCTTATTTTTTTTTTGTTTCACACGAACTTTAAAAATAGTTTAGGTCTTAGGGTATCTTATATACATAAATTCACAGAACTTTGTTACCTTCATATATATATATATATATATATATATATATATATATATATATATATATATATATATATATACATACATACATACATATACATAAATTTTTAAAGTTAAGAAATGGTTGTGTATTGTATTTCATTATAAATTTTTTGTAATATACTGTTTCTTTTGAGTTCATACTGTTATTTCATTAGTATATTAGTTCCAGTACTTGGACAGTACTGCAAAAAAAGGACAGACATAATAGAACTGAAAGTTAAAAACATTTATAATACTGTAGAAAGTAGTATTAATTTTTTAATCTACAAATTCTATATCCTTAAAGAAATTTTGTTTCAGATTTCTTATCATATAAGGGTCTTGATTCACTATGGAATTTTGGTCTGGAGTGGGCTGTACAGTAATGTTCTGAATAGACTGAATATAACATTTTAAAACAATATAAAAGAATAATACATTGTATTCAGTGAACTGTTATTTTCTGGTGATATTTGCAAAATAAGAACTTTATAGGTAATAATTGTAGCATTTATTCAATAAAACTCTTGCTAGAGTGAAAAATGACATACAGATCACAATAAGTCATAATAACATATTTTCTTCCCACAAGAAAGAAAAAATAATTTTTGAATTTTTAATAAGAAAACATCTTGACAACTACAACTGTTTTAACATTATATCAAAAAAACTAAAATTAAGTCTTCTAGATTCTGTCTGTTCCACTTAGAGAAGCTACTATTTTAATTTCAACTGCACCTCCTGGCAACAAAATCCTATAATAAAAATGAAAATTAGTTCAGGTTAGTTTCATACATTTGATAAAAGATCTTTTTCAATATAAACTTGAATCATAAGTTTAACAGCTAATTGTTAAAATTGAGCTCAAAATATGTTTTTTAAACCAAACATGATTTTAGATGAATATAATTTACTCGTATTTTTAAAACAGATTGTTACATTTTATTGTTCTATTTGAAAAACCACCATTACATATTTCCTTGTATGATATTTAACCTGGATATTTATTTATATAAGATTTATACAGGTTGTTATCTTTTTAAAAAAATGTTACAGATCATGGAATTAGTAATGAAAATCACTTTTATTCTGAGCTTTATACTTGGTTACGTATGATAGGATCAAGGGAAACTGTTTAATCAATTAACTATATCTCAAAAGGAAATTCTTGAAGCTTTTAACAGCATGAAAAATAAGAAAACACTAGTTCCAGATGGAATACTAAGATTCTTTTTAAAGGGATGCAGAGACTTGTTAATTCAAGGATTGCTGCACATTTTCAATTTATCAATGAAAGCCAAGTATTGCTATCATATTTGAAAATATAATTACCAAAAGAATAAATTTTCATGTAAAAGAAAAAATTTCTAATTATCAATATGCCTTTCTAGAAGGTCGATCGGTAGTGGGAAATCTTATAAATTTTGTTGAGTACCCCTCAGATGTCTTGGCGGAAGGTGTTCAAGTTGATAACGGTGTACATAGATCTTGCAAAGGTTTTTGATAGAGTTGACCGTAACCTAATAGTTTCTGAGTTGAACAGTTACTTAGCTAATCACTATTTGCCGGTCAAGCGTTGTAGCTCACGCAGTTTTGTTGCATTATCTGTTATTCCTCAGGTATCTAATCTGTGTTCTCTTTTATTTCTACTATTTATCAATGATTCAGCGAAAGAGGTTTAAAAGTCCCAGCTGCTGCTTTTTTGCTGATGAAGTGAAATTGTTCTTTGCAAACCTGAATATAAATGTCCCAGTCTATCATACTAGGGATCCAGTTACATTTTACTAGACAGATGTTGCCCATAGTAACCTTCAATTGGCTTCACCTTTGTATAACATATGTAAGATATACAATAGCATCCATAATAATGTAGATGTTTTCAATATGGATTATAAAAAACTTAAGACTGAATTGAATTTATTGTTGTAAATATTGTAGTATTTGTATTTTATAATAGGATTTTGTTCTTGTACAAAAATCTGGAAAGTACAATAAACTAAATAAATAAAAACTTAAAAGAAAGATCTTGAATATTATTAACACAATAGATTACTGATTTACTTTTTAGATTAGGCTTTAACAAAATCCAATCTTACTAGAAGTTCATTTATTTTTTTTAGCTGTTAATCATAACTTGGGTCACTTGTGGTCTGAATTGGCGTTCATTTGACTGACATAACAATTCTGAAGAGCGACTACATATAATAGGGCCAATGATATGTCTGTATCAACCTGTGATGGTATTTGAAATAAATAATAAACATTATTACCTTTCTTTATCAGCATCATCTTTAGGGGAACCAATATCTTGTTTTGGTATAGATATTTCCAAATATGTATAATCCATGCTGACAGGCCTTCAATAAAAAAATTTATTGTATTTGTTAAAAACAGTAACATCAACATTTAGAGTGTTTTTTTTTTTTCTATGGGCAAGACAAATATGATTATTGGAAGAAAATTAATATTATTTAGTAACTATACAAAAAATACTGAAAATGTGTAGAAGTTAAATTTTATTAAATTTCTAATTTCAGGAATATTATTTATTATAACCTTATTTTTAAAATGTAAACCAATAAATTCTTACTCTTTGGTGGCAAAATAATCTCTCGAGGTACAAGGAATATGTGTAGGTCTGAAAATATATTCATTTTACAAATTGAACCATCAGGTGATGACAAAATCATCTCTCGAAATACCAGGAATTTTTGCAGGTCTGAAAATATATATATTTTATAAATTGTACCATCAGGTAAAAAGTTTGATAAAATATCAAGTAGTGCAAGGTGTTATTTTTTTTTAAATGTTAGTACATTATTGTTTTAAATAAGTTAAAAAAAAAAATAAATGGTTAGATCAACAAATTATTGCAACTTGACTTAAGCCTGTGAGTTTTACTTATGCTCTTCTGACATAAATGTCTATACACGTAGCTAGGAAGTGCTCTTTAGTTATTTATTTGGATAGTATTCACTAATCTACATGATATAATTTCTGGAACTCGAAAAGTGCTACCTTAAAGTTTCAATTTTCCAAAACCACGCTCTTGAAATAGATACTGACTTGAGACAGAAAGAATCATATATAAATACTTATAAGTTGCTTTTGTATATAACAATTAAAAGAAGAAAGTCAAAACTTACAGTTCAGCTTGAACTCCTCTTTGTAATAACAAAGATTTTCTTTGTTTTACGTTGAGCCCAAGGTTAAGGCTAGAAATAGCTCCACATTTTAATGACATCCTTCCTCTTAGTGTTACAGTGTATCAGTTTTAATCCAAAGGGCATGACATATGCAATTAAAATGAAAAGATTTCTTTACCTCAGGATATAACCAGCAAGTGTTTATTCAGACACGATATCTATTCTTTGTTAACCTATAAGAGACAAGAAAATAATCAGCCCAAGAAGTTTTTAGTTAATTACATTCAAAATATCACAAAAATGAGAAAGACCCGCAATGTTGAGATTATTTCTGACTTTTTACGATTGTTGCCCAAAATGTATAACTAGATTTTGTTTTATAATATAGAGAAACTTTATAAATCATGCAATCCATTTTTTTCAATCATAATATCTAAAACATTACACACTTGATTACTTGATAGTATAATGTTATTTTGTCTTTAATTTATTTAAATTCCATCCATGATATCTATGATTTTACAGTTCTAGGAAGAGCTACTATAAATCTAGAGATGTTAAAAAAATTAGATTACTAAAATAGTATGAGAGACAATTAAGATAATGCAATAGAGAATTATGAAAAAAAATTTTTAAAGGTAAAAATGATAATTACAACACCAGGCAACTTATATAATTTTATTGCGAAATACCTGGGCTAAATTCTTTACTGATAAGTCATTACATCTACAACAAATAAAAAATAAAGCCAAATTATGAAGTACATAGGTAATAGCATGCAAAACTAGAATATGTATCATCTAATAGTTTTTGTCAGCTCGATTCTATTAACATGACTGTTAATAATGCTTATTGAGCATTTTAACCCTCATCACCACTATTAAAATCATCCAGTCAGAACTAGACTAACATTTTAATGTTCTATATTAAAATAACTTATTGTATGTAAAAATTTATATTTTAATTGGAAACTTAAAACTGTCAACTCTGCTTTCCAACAATAGATTAACTTTTGAATCCTTTAATAAGCAACTACTTAAAATTATTACTGCAGTCTTATAATTAAGTTCTGTTATGATAAAAATACTGCTGAAATATTTTTACAGCAAAACTTTTCTCTAAAATATACGCCACAAAATATGAACGCCGCCTGTTTAAAAAACTTCAAAACAAATGTTTACCATGAATACTTCAAAAATAAAATTAAATAATAAGTACTTACCTAAACGTAAGTAAAGTATCCCATTAATATCCAACAGGTTTTTCACTATGTTAAACACAAACAAATAATAAATTACTCAATAAACTTCTTTCAAACTAAAACGACCACGGCGGCACAATTTTGACAATCCATAATACAGCTGTTTGGTCGCCGTCAATTTATTTCAACCAGATTCAAGGAATTTTAAAATGGGTGCATTTTGGCGATGAAGTAATGACGTCACATTAAAATTGTTTGCACATATTTTGAAACAATTATAGACATGCTTTCAAATAAGTGAGCATGCGCACTTCGTCATTCTAGTATTCGCGCGTTCGGGAATAGTAACGTAATTTCAAAAGTTTTTCAAAAAAGATCTACCACATGTTTTAAACCAGGTTCCCCACGAGAAAATACCTCATGATTCAACAAATAGGCAGAATGCTTCTAATTGGTCCATTTAATTTCACTTTTTGGTAGGGATCCATCATGGCGCTCAGGCGAGAGGGGAATCGTACTTAGCTCCGCCCATAGAAAGAAAATTCCGTTGCGCGAAAACGCTCCATCTCTTTTTAAGCGTGAGCCAACTTTTTTGTACAGGATCCGCAGTCTAGATTAAATAAAATGTAATTTTATTTAATTTCTTCTACGTCTATGACTACTCCTTAAAAACGCTCTATCTCTTTTTAAGCATGAGCCAACTTTCTTCTATAGGATCTGCAGTCTATATTAAGAATATTAATTCTCTTACGTCTATGAATGACCATATTAAAACATAACCCAACATTTTTCAGGAATTGTTTACAAATATTTAAATCTGTAAGAGTATTGAAAAATGTCCGATAGTGATTGTGAAGAGGAGCCTTCATCTCCAAACACGCATTGGGGTGAAATTCTCAAAGACCCTGATGATGATCCTCCACTTCCAAACGTATCTGAAGACATTAAAAAAGCTATGCAGAAAAACTGTCTTGACGAATATCCTGATGGAGAAAACGTAATGCAAATGAAAGATTTAATGTAAGATTACCAAGAACTTAAATCCATCTTTAATATAAATTCCCCGTTCAAATAACGTAATCATATTTTTCTAGTTTACCACCGATGGATCCACTAATGATGTATGCAATTCAGCTTCATAAATGGATGAATAATATGACTGAAACAATTAGAGTGGCTGAATTAGCAATTGAAATGAATTTGATACCCCCTGCTGATGCCAAACCACCAATACCAGAAATGCCAGATATCAAACTGAAACATAGACTAAATAATTTGAATTTTATGCCCACAAAATCACCATTGTAAGTACAAACCAGCCTAAGTATTTAATTCTCCCTGAAAATTTAGTACACAGATTAATCTAATATGTTCATTTGAATGGAGTATTTAAAGAGATATGATTGTATAAGGAAAGAGTTTATAAATTGTTTTATTTCAGGGAATCATTACAAGATGACCTAGAAGTACCTGAATTAAGTGAACCTATAGTCAAAAAAATATTAGTTAAATGTGTTGCAACAATGACTGCACATATTGGTTTTGAAGGTAATTTTATCTATATATTTTTGACTAAATTATTATATAGTTTTTATTGCTATTCAAGTAATCAAATATCAACATATTATTTGTGAATATAATGAAGTTTTACTTGCAGAGTCATTTCAAAGTGTGCTGGATGTACTAGTAGATGTTTTAGAACAGTTTTTGATAAAAATTTCTGATAGAGTTGTATCTGCTTTAAACGAAGAAGAAAACCTAAAGACCGGAGGATTTCCAGTAAGTTTCTTGTGCAAATGGTTTAAAATTCAAGTTAATTTGATTTGCTTCCAGTTTTTAATACTTAATTTTTTATCTATATATACTTTTTAGAATATCATAGAAAGAGTTTTGGTTGAAATGGGGTTTGGAGGAGCCAAGGGATTACATGATTACTATCAAGGCAGAGTGCTAAAATACATAAATGTATTGCAAAAAAGATGTCAGGAGTTGGATGAACATTACTCAGCATTATTGTTACCAAAAAGTGAATCACCTACAGGAGAAATTGGAAAGTAAGTTTGATGATACCTATATTTACATGTTTAATAAACTTATTTTGCTTTAAGGATGTTTAAAGTGAGAGTTAAAGAAGAGGAGGAACACATGGAAACTGACTCTGAAATGCATTTTACTGAGGGTGACGTTTTTACCACTGGTTACCAGTTATTGAGCAGTCTGGAAGCTGTAGCCAAGTAAGTTTTTTAAAATAACTCGTATGTATTTTTTTAAAATATATTTCTTTTGTTTTAGTATGCAAGGCCTTTCAGACACAGGGGAAGGATTCTAAAGAAAACTAGATAATAAATATAAATTTGAAAATATGGTAATTATTTCCATTAAGTGAAATCTAGGAAAACTTTTTTATTTCCATTACATTCATGGTTGTAGAACACGATTCTGGTCTGGTTTTTCCACAGTTTTCGTTCAATTTGCCAGAAAATACAAGAAATATCTTGCTTCACTTCACAAGGTCTTAAAAGTGATACATTGTATGTAATAAATACATTTGGAATACTTTTGCACAAATTCAGCAAACAAAACGCAAAATAGTCGCTACGATGTTGCCAGATTTTAATTATTTTCATGGTATAAACTTTTATTTAAAAATAAATTTATAAAATTTGTCTATCTGATGCAATACCGTTTAATTTTTGTAATGTAAAAACAAGTGTAAAATTAATCTTAACCAACTTTAGGTTTAGCTTGGTTTTAGTCATAGACATAGGGTTATATATCTCAAATCCTATAGAGGTGTGTTGGCTCTCGCTTAAATAGAGACAGAGCAAAATAATTCAGTAATACCTCTTTCTATTCCTCCCATAGAAGTTACTTCTGACTATTTAGCTTCGTCTCTTTCTAAGAGAAGGCCAACTTGCTTCTATAATATCCACATTCTCTATATCTTAAATGTCTATGATTTTAATTGGTTTAGAAAACTGAAAATAACCTAAATTAATATATATATATATATATATATATATATATATATATATATATATATTTATATATATATATATATATATACATATATATAATTAATGTCGGGACCAAGTCAGATTCTGGAATGAATAGCATAGCAGAAGAGTCCAATGATGCAGTATCCGAACTTAAACCAATAATTCAAGCGAGAATAATGATGTTTTATTGGTCGTTGTCTTCCTGTAGCACGAATTTGGATATCTTCATTGTCAGGTCATGTAATTTTAACATTTAAAGGTGTGGATGTACCTCTTTATCATAGTTCAGTAGATTTTGCTGTGACCTTGCCCTTCTTCCTATTTGGAAAATAATCACATAATCCACAAAAAGTCTGAACCTGTGATCCTGTAATTTTCAGGGTTTTTATGAGGGATAAAGGGTATTGTATTAGTTGCTATGCAACCAGGGGATGTAGGCGAGGACCTACCATAACCATCTGATCAAGTTGAAAACCCCGACCGCCTCACTTTTCTTCTCGAGTCGCCAGTGCTGTAATGTTGAGCTATACTCTTAAATTTAGAAGTGTTATTATAACCAAATATAATAGAGGGATTTACAAGGATGTGTCTGAGGAGTGTGCTACGCTCCAAAAATAAAGTAAGAAGTTTACTTTGACAAGTGATTACTAATTATGGAAATTTAATTAGTACATTTGGGACAAAGTACTTAATTAAGCTTGAATTCGGTGATAGAAAAATTTAACTCTCGCACGCGAACGTAGTTAACGGTAATTCTAAACTTAAACGCATTATTTAAGGCGCACTAAGTTGCCGTTAAGTGTTCTGGTTAAATATCTGATTTCTTAAGGACTTTTCAAGCGTGACGTGTTTTAGTAAGTGATTTTTACTTGTTGATTATTATGGCATTAAAAATGTCTATATTTTTTAATATTCGCAATTGAATGACCTTATTGGGTTTGACTGAGTGTGGGAAACTCAAGTTATTTCGAATTAAACGCGAACTTACACCAATCCCACTCCAACGCAACCTCCTTACTCCTCCAGGTACTCTCTAATATCCCTACTTTGTTTTATAAAGGGAAATCACTAGAACACAACATTTAATCCGAAATTCGTTGTCTTCTTTCAACTAACAAAGTGCAATGTTAGTCTATTCATAGAACGACAAGCAACTGCACGAACTATGAGACGTTATAGTAGAACTTTCCAAAAACACGGGTAACCAGGGATATCGTCGTTTTATGAAGAAATTGTGGAAGGCTTGAAAGTTCTCTAATGCCTTCAATAAGTTCGGTGTTGACCTGTAAGAGATAGAGACTTGAAAAGAGCAGAAAATCCAAAGAAGGCGATATTAATGAAATTTTGTCCAAGAATATGCAAATCTGTGTGTGTATGGACTCACAAATTTTTGCCGGATGCCACACACAACGTAAATTTTTTACTAATGTAAACGCGTCTTTAGATAAGTACCCGTTGGAAATAATTTTAAATGGTGAAATATGGCGTAAACTAACGTCTGGTACTTATTTTTGATGTAAATGGAATCGTAGAGATGTACATGGAAAGGTTCGAATTAGTGGGAAAGCGGGTGCTTTAATATCTGCTGCAAAAAATAATATGGTTAGTAAAATTATAAGGCCAAAATGTCTAAAAATGAATTAGGATTATAAATTCGATGAAAGAAGGGTATTGTTTGGTCCCAAACAATAGAAGAAATAGGCGGCATAAAAAATATCCAATAAAAGCAAATTATTGATTTCCCTCATCACTCCTCATTAAATGGGTTAAAAAAATCATGAATATAATGTTCCGCCAAGTAGTTGTGGAAATGTTCTTCGTCCTGATCAAATATGTTTTTCTGGCCCTTTTCTCTCAATTTCAATTTATTCGATCAGTGCCATGTTTTACAATACTTACATTCGTCAGTAAATAAAATTAAAAAACACTACAAATACATTTATATTTAAAATCTTAATTAAATACTTTACACATGGAGCTTAGGCTAGGTTTAATTTAAAATTGTGATTAAAATTGGCAAAACATTAAAGAATTTTATTGCTAGACAAGCAGGCCCATTCCGACACCTTTCCAAACGAAAAAATGCAGGCACCAAGCTGTCCCTGTGCCTTGTGTACCAGCTGCGGACCTCACTGTGCATTCTGAAACGGTATTTGTATTTTTTGACATGCAGTAAATTATCCAGTATATACTGGGAAGGCAATGTTAAAATTTTCAGTTCCGAGAGTGCTGCTCTACAGTCCTCCCTAAAGCTCATACCCCGCATTACTCTAACAGCCCTTCGCTGAAGCCCAAACACGCGAGCCGCCCGCGATTCGGGGCCCCAGACAAGCAGTGCGTATGACATCACTAAATGGAACAGCCCAAAGTAGGAAGCTGTCAGAACCGACATGCCCACACACAGCGCCAAACGTCTCAAAGTACAGACTGCTTTGGAGCCTTCCTAAAACCTGCTCTATATGAGCTTCCTAAGTAAGGCCAGGATCAATTTGGACTCCCAAGAATTTAGCACTCAGCAACTTTAACAGAAAAAAAATTATGTTTATTTCACAGAAATTGTATTTATGTTATGGCAACAGCGGAAATTATTCCCCTTTTGAGTGATGTTGTTTATTGATGTAACCAGCGATTTTGTTTTTTAAAGTTTATCGATCGTTTTTCTTGATTTTTCCGAATAAAACAGTTCAAATTTAGGATATTTTATATAATATAGGAAGCTTCTATAAACATGAAATTTGTGAATCTAACAAAATTTTAACAATTTTGTGCAAAAATTAAACCTAAACGAAATTGATTTTCTGGGTTTTCCGAAAAACAAAAAAAATTGTGGAACACCAAGGTCAGAATTGTGTTCTATGATCTCGAAATATGTAAAGAAATTAAAAAAAAAAACGCCGTTTTCTTAGATCTCACTTCAAGAGGTCCCATTGCTGCCTATGTTAGATAAAAAATATTAGATCATAATGAAAATCAATTTTTTTGTAATAGTACAAGTCGTAATCTATACTATCGTGGAATTTCGATTAACTTTACCATGTAAATTTTTGAGAATTAAATTTTCAAAAATGAAAAAATTTGTTCAGAGTCTTATGGGAAATCAGGATCTTAGTACTTTCCTTTGAATTATAGTACCGTTTGTCGATTAAATGAGGTCAAAAAAATTGAATTTTTGTATATATATATATATATATATATATATATATATATATATATATATATATATATATATATATATATATGTTTGTATCTTCTTCTTCTTCAAATGCATATCCACTAATGGATGTTTGAGACTACATTTTCCATTTCTTTCCTACTTCTCGCGGTGTGTATCAGTGTCTGAATATCGTGCATCCCCATCCATTGTGTGATATTACGGAGCCAGGACATCTTCTTTCATCCAATTCCTCTTTTGCCCTCGATTTTGCCTTCAATCATCAACTGTAGGAATTGGTATCTTTTATTCCGCATGATGTGCCCAAGATAGGCGGTCTTTCTTTTCTTGATTATGCTGAATAGTTCACGTTCTTTCCCAATACGTGAGAGAACTTCTTCATTGGTCATTCTCGCTGTCCATGATATCTTAACGATTCTTCTGTATATCCACATCTCGAAAGCATCTAATTTATTGATACCGCTTGTCTTTAATGTCCAACCCTCCACACCATAAAGAAGTATTGACCATACGTAACCTTTTATGAACCTCAGTCTTAATTTCAAGTCAAAATCCGAACACGTAAGCACTCGCCTGAGATTTATAAAAGCCTGTCGCGCCTGTTCAATGTGACATTTTACTTCATTGTCACAAGTCCATTCTTCGAATATCCATGTGCCCCGATATTTAAATTTGGTGACTCTATGGGTACGGCGTCGAATCTTATGTTGGCGTTTTGGAATAAATTGGGATTCCTTGAGATAATCATGAATTTTGTTTTCCTTGTATTGATGTTCAAGCCCATTGATTTGCTGCGCTCTCCTATTATGTTGATGAGTTTTTGGAGGTCGTTTATATTGTCGGCGATTAGGACTGCGTCATCCGCATAACGGATGTTATTAATCCATATTCCGTTAACTTTAATTCCCATTTCCATATATATTCCAAAGCCTCCTGGAAAATTGTTTCCGGATAAAGGTTAAACAGGAGAGGGGACAGCACACACCCTTGTCGCACTCCTCTTCGGATTTGTATCGGGTTGGATACATTATTGTCTGATTTTATCTACGCGATTTGACCCCAGTATAAGCCTTGAATGCATCGGATGTCTTTCTGATCTATGTCGAGTTTTCTAAGAAGCAAGATTAATTTATGATGTTGTACACGATCGAATGCTTTTTCGTAACCTATGAAGCATAGGCACACATCTTTTCTCTGATCGTAACAGTTCTGAACAAGCACCTATGTAGCGACTATCGCTTCTCTCGTACTTAGGCCCCGCCTAAACCCAAACTGTAAGTCGCATTTATTATATATTTTTGATGTATTATTTTTAGAAATATTTCTAGTGTATGACTCATTAAATTAATGAGTCTATGATCTTCACATTTTCTTGCGTTGGTCTTCTTAGGCAAGGGAATGAAGGTAGAGCATAGCCATTGTTTGGGGTAGCAACCCGTTTCGTAAATGATGTTAAATATTTTATGAAGTGTCGCGATGCCTCTTTCATCCAGAAATTTCAATATCTCAGATGTTATCTCGTATGGGCCAGTCGTCTTGTTGTTTTTTGAATTTTGTATAGCTTTTTCTATCTCTTCTTTGCTGATTGATGGGCCCGTTAAACAGTCACTCCTATTACCCGCTATTCTTATCTTTGATCTTACTAATCGTTGAATACTTTTATATTTGGTGTTATCTCTGTCGCTTCTGTTTTTTGGGCGTTCATTCATTAGCAATAAAATCTCGTCTGTCATTCTCTTTTGCTTCTTATTTTCCGATCTGTATCCCGGTGTATTTTTCATGGCATTTGTTCAGTGGCGGCGTGTGGGATGTTCAAGGGTGTGTTCTGCATTGAAAATACGCGAAATACGCAAAGCAAAAAAAGAATTATTAGACCTACCTGTATTCCTTCTAAGCTCTGGTACAAGGTACAAACATGCAACATGCAATCCTTTTGTCGCAGGTGGTAACCTGGTAGCACATTGAATATAAGGGGCAATAAATGTCAAAAAACGAAAAACAACAACAAAAATTTAAACGTTTAAAAAAATCTAAAGTTCACTTTTTATATATCAAATCAATACGTCTTTGTTTAGCTCTTGCAAACTTCTCAATTACTTTCTCATTAAAATTGGGGTCTTTTCTAATAAAGGCATTTTCTATTGACAGCATAGAAAGTGCGGATAATCTACTTTCACCCATGGTATTGCGTAGGAAAGTTTTAACTCTTTTTAAAGTAGAAAAACATCTTTCTGCCTCTGCCGTTGTCATAGGAATAGTTATAATTATTTGTAATAACTTGACAGTTTCTTTGAAAGACTCATCCAAATTGTTAGATGTAAGTAAATTTAAAAATGCTACTGCCCCTTTAAGATTCCTAAAATCTGGCCTTATGTAAATTATGGACAGTTCAGTCTTTAGGCGTTCTAGTTCAAATAAAGGGTACATAGTTAGCACAGAGTTTAATATCCCATCTGGAAATTTTTTTGAAAACTTCTCGAACAATTCAGATGTAAATAACGTCGCGACTGCTAAATGATCTACATAATCAAATCTAGTTTTGGCAGTATGAATTATTGTGTCGCAAACTTCTAATGCTGCCGCACGAAGGTTCTCTTTTGAAAGACAAATTCGTTTAACAGTGGGCTCCAAATCCTGTCTGAGAAGATTTCCTCTGTCTATTACCCCGTCAATATTATCTCTCAACTCTTGGATACACTTTTCAAAAGTATCGACGCAGTTTTTAATTTCTACCGAATCGGCTTTCCTTGTTTGTAGTTGGTTATATAAAATGTCAACATGCGGCATAACATGATGAAAAATATTTAGCCAAAACAGAAATGATTCATCATTAAGCGAACGTTCTATAGCAACTGCCTGACTTACGACTATTCTATTAGCAAACCTCCGTTGAATTTCTTGCATACATTCTATTAAAGAATTTCTGTGCTCATAAATAACGTTTATTGCTCTGCTTTTAAAATTCCACCGAGTCTGAACGGCGCGTGGTAATCTTCTCCCTACTACTTCGTTTAACACATCCATTCTTTGAGGAGAATTCGAAAAGAAATTTACAACGTCATCTACATTTGAAAAGAATACCCGCACTTTTGTATCTTGAGACACTGCCTGGGCCATTATTAAGTTGAGTTGATGAGCGTAACAGTGAACAAAATGTGCCTGGGGATATTTTTCCTTGATTACTGTGTGTACTCCTCTATGTCTGCCACTCATAACAGCAGCGCCATCGTAGGTTTGTGCAATCAGCTTGTTGAAATCTTTCGTTAAGAATGGATCTATAACGGATTTAATACAGGCTGCTAAAGATTGAGCGTCATGTTGCTCAGGATTTATAAAACCCCAAAATCTTTCAACTGGGCTTCCTTGATGTACATATCGTAAAACGACCACCATTTGAAATTTTGAGGCAACATCACTAGTTTCATCTGCCAGAACTGCTAAATAATTTGATTCATTTATTTCATCAGAGATTTTTTCTCTACATACCTCCAGCATGCATTGTAATAGTTCATTCTGCATGTCCTTTGATGTACCTTTAAATAACGTAGCAGATTCTAAATGTTTTTGGAAAACGTTGTCAAGATCTGCACTAAAATTCACCAATCCACGAAAGATTCCGGGATTATCAGACTCGTCACTTTCATCGTGGCCACGGAGGGCTAACTCAAACGTTCCACAAAATTTTATACAATCAATAATACGCGATAGCACATAACGATTTTTATCAACTTGTTCGTTGTGCCGTTTTACATTAATCCAGTAGGCATTATCCAATTGCTTTTGGATGTTTATGTTTCCTAATAATGCCAGGCTTACCGTATTGGAAATATGCTTCTGTGTTCCTTCGTGCCGTTTAATGTTTTGGCTTAAATGTCCCAAATCTCTAAAACCCGTAACTGTCCACGATTTGTCACCTCCAAACAAAATACAAGGGAAACAAAAAAGCGCGTGTTTTTTGTCACAACCGCACAACCACTTTGTATTGTTATAAACCGTGTCATTAAACTGGCGTTTGTATGTTTTGCTTCGACTTGAACCGCTAATTTCAATGTTTAATTGTGGTGTCGATCGACCAAGTTCTTTAATTTTAATTTTGTCCTCGTATGCCAAAGAGCTAAAACTATGACTCTGCAAAAACTCGATCGAATTCATTATAATTAAACTAAATAAAACAACAGGACAAAACAAATAGCCGGCCGCGCGCATATAAAATTACAAAACCACTGCTGGGTGCTGCCGTCCTGCAGCCGCAAATTTTCCATAAATCGCCGTATTAAGCCACGTGCAGCGTTAAACCAATCACTCGCTTTGTTTTCAGAAATCATTAGCTGTGAACCCAAATCCGCGGCGGGCTCGTAAGCGGCGGCCCTACGCTCGAGTGTTCAGGCCGGAAAACTTGCGGTGTTTTGTTTGCCATTTTGCCAATGCTATTAGAGAAATAATTTAATATTTTTATTGTTTAGTTTAGGGATACACTACATTAAAAAATATATAATTTGTCGAAATTATGTGTGTTCTGCAGCTCCGCAGCACTTATGAACGCGCCGCCACTGCATTTGTTGTAATATTTGTTAACCTTGCCCACGATTGTGTCAGATCTTCCTCAGTTTTTGGTGTTAGTGTTGATCTCATTGCTTATTTCGCCTCTTACTACTGGGTCCTTTATCCTTTCTATTGCTATCCGTCGTTGTGTAATTTTTTTAGTACTTGATAAGGGTATTTTTATAGTGGCTACCAGTAGTACGTGGTCAGAAGGTACGTCTGCTTCCGGATACGTGCAAGCATTATTGACGGTTGAGCTAAATCTCCCGTTAATAAGGATAAAATCTACCCGATTGCATACTATGTTTTGCGGTTTGTCCGCTGGGGATTTCCAAGTGTATAGACGGCGTGGGTGAAGCTGAAACCAGGTGTTTGTAATTTTCATGTCTTCTTCTTGACAGAACTGCAAAAGTCGATCACCTCTTTCGTTTCTAACTCCAAGTCCGTAAGGTCCAACTATGTTTTCAAACTTACCCTTTCCGATCTTGGCATTAAAGTCTCCCATAATTATATTGACGTCGTGATATGTTTGTATACAGATTTCTTTTTTTTTGCAGTGAAATATTTAAGCTTACCGTGGGGTTTATTGGGATATAAATTAAAAGACATTACATCAAATTTAAGATTAATCTTCATTAAGATGGAGTCCAGATGTTTGGCAACGTTGCGTGAGTGCGCACTTCAGCTCTTGGAATACATTCAGTATGAAAACTTTGACCCATTGATATTTTGAAATAATACAAATTAGTTATTGTAAGATATATAAACGTATATATTTATCAAATTATTACTTACCAAAAGCTAATCTAAAGTTAATGTCATAACAGTTATGATCTGTATTATCTTCTTTATAACTGCTTGTATGAACCAAGATTATACCATTACATTTTATGCAGTTTACGTGAAAAATATTTATTAACCAAAAAATTTGCTTTTTATGTCTTAAAGATAGTAGTAATACATTTCATTTCTATCGCTCGATTATTGATATCTTGTGGAGTGAAATTTTCTTCTAATTTACATTTTTTTACCACTCACTATATTTCGACGCCATTGTTACGTTGAGACAAATTTACCAGCATCTTTGCCACGAGACATTTGAATGTTATGATAAACGTTTTAGTTTTGCAAATTTATTATGAAAGAGTAATCTTAGACTGTCTCAGATATGAACGGTAAAAACACAACGTTGCCAAGACATACACTAGTTATGACTAGCTGATTTAAATGAATCGGATGAAGTTCCATATGTTCTTTTTTTTATATTTTCTATTTCCTTTATAAATGTCCTATAAACTACTTATTTTTAAATTATATATTTTTTATTAGCGTTCTAATTTAATTTGTTAAATATTGGGTACGACACTTCATTTGACTTATGTGATAGTATATTAAATTTTTTACTTTATGATTTAAGTGTAAGGTATTATTTTGTATACAATTTATTTAAAAAACTTGTAAATAAGGTAAGCAAGAAATAATAAACAATTTATACATATGTCCTTTATTTACACATTTTCTCCTACTTACTATTTACAAACATTTTACATTTCAGTCAGATTATTTAACAAATTGTTAAAATGATGAATAATTACATAAACTTAAAAATCTTGTTAAAAAGTTTATATCACAAACAACTTCTCACAAAAAGTTTAATTCAAAAACTTTATCAACATGTATAAAATGCCTTACTTCTATAAATATTTTTATTTATATACTTTTGAAATTAAAATCTATCTTTTAGATTCTTACAAAAAATTTAATTTTGAATTTTTAACACAATAACACCGACCAATAATGTCTCAACAATAATACTTTTACTAGCCTTAATTTATAAATTTACCAGATGAGTTGGCATTGGTAATTTCCTTTCAAGTATTTCTAACTATTTACATCTATATTTTATTGAACAAAACCTTTATTTTGTTAAATTTTTTTAACTAAACAAAAATGTATCTTTGCTTCACAAAATCCAGAAAGGCACCTCCTCTTCTCCGCTAAAAAACAAGACCAAAATAACCAAATTAGGAAAATCTTAAGAGGACTTGTTTGGCGATGTCACAACGTCGAAAACCAGCTTGCCTAGGAATTGCAGCAACAGTTATCAAAGACTAAAACTTCAGCTCACTTGTTTGATGCCAACTGACCTTAACGTACATTCTTGAGGCATTATTTAAATTGTCGGTTAAATGTAGACATTTTTACATTCATTGCACATGTCAAAAATGTTTGTATTATTATTAATTATTACTTGGACGTAAGTATCTTTGACACCTAAGCTAAAAATCACATAATTTTGAATTTTTACATCACTTTTAAACAAATTAAACGTTCCTTTTGATGGACGTTGCATGATAATTCCTATGTCAAATTACATTTCTTTATTATTTTTTTAGAATACATCATAAAAAAATAAATAAGCTTGTCCAATTAAATATTTTTGAACTAAATTTCAAAAAGTCTCCCAAGATCAATAACTTTTTGTTTATTTTTAATATTAAAATTTTACAGATTATTTACATTTGGAATAGATTCTGCATTTCTGCCAATAACCCGTATTTTTTTTTTTAAGCAAGCTTTGTGTGTAAATTACTCATTAATTTAGAACCTACTTATTTTGCTAAATACATATTAAAACATACCCTGGCATATTAAAGTGTAATTCCAGCATTTTGTAAAAAAATAGAAGCTTTGTTTGTTATAGCCAGAAACATTATAAAAAAATAAGAATTAAAAAGTTGACAGTACCAACATAACACAATTTGAAATAAAATGAAACTTATTTCTAATAAACACGTTGCACAAAATACAATACAAAATTGTACTCCATTTATTTTAATAATAAATTAGAGTAGCGTTAAGACTTAAACCTTTCATTTGTAGTCAACATGTTAAGAATTTATACTATATCACTCCGATTCAAAAATTTTAACTTACAAAAATATAAGTTATTTTCTTTAAAATTTAACCATAATGTTTTGTCTTACATATTAAAAAAATCAGAACAGTAAGTTTGTTTGTTCTGTGGCATAAATAAGTCTGAAAATAGTCTTACTTATGTTGTTTTGGGATTACCGCTCGTTTTGGTGCTATATTCAACTTGCTCATCATTTCGACAATGTTATTAGGAGCCTTTTCAATAGCTGCCGAGAAACTTGGAGTAGGAGGAAGTTTTTCCTGAAAATACACGAGAAAATAAACTTAGTTATTTCAGGGTATTAAAAAAAAATCATGGTATTAAACATTTACACATGTCTTTGATTCCTTTCTTTAGACGACTTACATATGTTTTGAATATTTTAGTACATGTACTGCACATAAACATACAACTAAACTTACAGGCTTATCTTTCATAATTAACGGATCGGCAGGTTGCTTCCTACTAGGAGCGGTTCCTTTTGGAGGACTCAGGTTGTTGATCCTGTGTCTCTCGGCAACTCGGAAATCGCGTCTTTTTGCTGCTGATTCTACGTCTAAACGACGAAGTATTCTGTTTTCGACACAGTATTTTTCAGGATTATACGACGGAACTTCTACCTAAGATAAAAAAAATTTCATTCTTTTTTCACTAAATTACAGGTTAAATCATGATTTAAATAAAATAATAATAATAATAAATTTTCTTAGGCATGGTGGCCCAAAAGGCTAACAACCGAGTTCTTCCCGTCTTTTACCCTTCTAAATATACTAATGATATAAATAATTAAAAATAATATCATAGCAAACTAATATTAAAAACAACTCATAACAGAAAGAGTTATAAAAAAATATTTATTATAATATTTCAAACTTGCGAAAAAGAATGCAACGCCTACGAACATAAAAAAAAAGATAAACTTTACGTTAAACCACCTAAATGTCATAAACTTTGAATGAACGAATAGCAGTTACACTCTATTCAAGAACACTTTAGAATGCAAACGTCAACTGGATGCTCTACTTGTCATGTGTGGAAAAGACCCTAGATACAGAGAAATATACAGGGATATCAAACAAATATATAGCAAAATGTTAGCTTCAGACAGAAAAGATCAATACTTCGAAAGAATCAGTCAGAACGACAATAGTTCTAAATGCATTTGGCAGTTAGTGGGAGAAATAACAGGTAAATGTTCAAAACAAAAACATTTGTCAGATTGAAGGAGATCCTCAAATTATTTTAACAAATTTGTCCCTGAAGGTGCCCCAAAATTGGTTGCTGACTTGCCTCAGGAAAGTAGATCCTGCAATATTGAAAATAATTTAAATTCTATATTTCTCTCACTTACAACAACAAAAGAAGTTTTTAAAATTATAAAATCATTGGAAAATAAAAAAGCTGTGGGTATGACGAGATTTCAAATAATTTAATAAAAAAATGTGCCAGTCATGTAGTCGAACCTTTGAGCTATATAATCAATAATTCTTTGAGACGTGGCATTTTCCCAGACAATTTAAAATGGCATTGGTTAAACCTCTATTTAAAAAGGGAGGATAGTACAGATTTCCATAACTATAGACCCATAAGCTTACTATCATCTTTCTCAAAGATTTTTGAAATTGCTATGTGTTCCAGACTACTCAAATTTTTTAATTCAAAAAACTTATTAAGCCCAACATAACATGGTTACTTAAAAGGTAGATCTGTAAGCACAGCTGTATATGGTTTTATTGAGAAATATATAAAAGCTTTGAGAACAAGCACTTAACGTTGGGGACATTTTTGGACTTATCAAAAGCATTTGACAGTTTAAACCATAAGCTTCAGCTACAGAAACTTGAGAGATATGGTGTAAGGGGACCTGCTCTTGATTGGCTTCGTTCATATCTAGAAAATAAAAGTCAGAAAGTTGTAGTGGAGTTTGATGGGGTTCAGTATTTTTCAGATGTTGACTTTTTAACTATGCGCATTCCGCAGGGAAGCAATATGGGACCACTACTGTTTATTTTTTATATCAACGACCTGGTATCTACGGTTATGGGAGAAAGGTGTTATCTTGTAAACTTTGCTGATGATACAAATATCTTAACCATCGTCATCTCATTAACAGATCTCATGAAAATTACTGATGAACATATTATCAAGGCTAAAAAATGGTTTAGAGAGAACAAATTAATACTGAACACTGAAAAGACCCATCACATTTGTTTTTCAACAAAGCAAAACAATTAGACACTTCCTGAGTCAGTTGAGTTAGGGGCTGAGAGCATCACACTAGAGGAAGATACAAAATTCCTTGGAATCCATATTAATCGTAATCTGGATTGGACAAAACATATATCAGAGGTATGCAATAAGGTAATCACAGCTTCATACTCCTTACGAGTAATGTCAAAATATTTGACCAAGGAAAACTTAAAAATTGTATATTTTGCAAATATATATTCAACTTTTCGCTATGGAGTGATATTTTGGGGTGGGATAAGTGCATCAGAAAGGGCTTTTAAAAGTCAGAAAAGAGCAGTTAGTAATACTTTCTGACATTCGTTACTTGGATTCCTGCAGGGGAAAATTTAAAACCTTGGTTATCTTAATTTTACTAGCAATTTTTATTTACGAATGCCTACTGTTTCTCTTTAAAAACAAGGACAGGTTTAAGAAGCATGAAGTTAAACACTGCTTTGCCATGAGATATATAGGATATAATGTTACACAGCATTGACTTAATGTGGCAGAAAAAGGGTCTGGTTTCTTGGCAATTAAATTTTTTAATGCTCTGCCAATCGGGGTAAAGTTGGATGAGGATTTTAAACGTTTTAAGAAAACTGTTCCTGATTTATTGGTTCATATTGAACCATATAAGCAGAACGAGTTCTTTGCATTTTTTTAAATGAATTTTAAGTGTCATGTCTGACAATAGGATGTTATGTGAATGTTACTTCATTTAATATGTATGTAAATGTTTAGATTTAGTGTTTTTAGTTATATAAAATCTCTAACCTATTCCTATAAAAAATATATGTGTTTAACAGTTTTTGCCAAAGACACAGGACTAAAAAACACAGGTGGTTTGTGAAGAAAAAAAGGGTCAAAAATAATTTATTACTCTCTCTAGTTCTTGAGTAGACTATAAAAAATATAAATATAAAAGACAACTCAAAATCATAAACTGATAATTTATCATCATATGCATTTTCATTGTAAAATTTAAACAGAAATACCAATTTTCACCTTTTTCAAACCCCAATATATTTCTTAAATCGTAGTGCCCAAAACCGAATGTACCAAACACATGTTCTACCGACGCTGGAGAAGCAGCTATAGTTCTAAATGCATTTGGCAGTTAGTGGGAGAAATAACAGGTAAATGTTCAAAACAAAAACATTTGTCAGATTGAAGGAGATCCTCAAATTATTTTAACAAATTTGTCCCTGAAGGTGCCCCAAAATTGGTTGCTGACTTGCCTCAGGAAAGTAGATCCTGCAATATTGAAAATAATTTAAATTCTATATTTCTCTCACTTACAACAACAAAAGAAGTTTTTAAAATTATAAAATCATTGGAAAATAAAAAAGCTGTGGGTATGACGAGATTTCAAATAATTTAATAAAAAAATGTGCCAGTCATGTAGTCGAACCTTTGAGCTATATAATCAATAATTCTTTGAGACGTGGCATTTTCCCAGACAATTTAAAATGGCATTGGTTAAACCTCTATTTAAAAAGGGAGGATAGTACAGATTTCCATAACTATAGACCCATAAGCTTACTATCATCTTTCTCAAAGATTTTTGAAATTGCTATGTGTTCCAGACTACTCAAATTTTTTAATTCAAAAAACTTATTAAGCCCAACATAACATGGTTACTTAAAAGGTAGATCTGTAAGCACAGCTGTATATGGTTTTATTGAGAAATATATAAAAGCTTTGAGAACAAGCACTTAACGTTGGGGACATTTTTGGACTTATCAAAAGCATTTGACAGTTTAAACCATAAGCTTCAGCTACAGAAACTTGAGAGATATGGTGTAAGGGGACCTGCTCTTGATTGGCTTCGTTCATATCTAGAAAATAAAAGTCAGAAAGTTGTAGTGGAGTTTGATGGGGTTCAGTATTTTTCAGATGTTGACTTTTTAACTATGCGCATTCCGCAGGGAAGCAATATGGGACCACTACTGTTTATTTTTTATATCAACGACCTGGTATCTACGGTTATGGGAGAAAGGTGTTATCTTGTAAACTTTGCTGATGATACAAATATCTTAACCATCGTCATCTCATTAACAGATCTCATGAAAATTACTGATGAACATATTATCAAGGCTAAAAAATGGTTTAGAGAGAACAAATTAATACTGAACACTGAAAAGACCCATCACATTTGTTTTTCAACAAAGCAAAACAATTAGACACTTCCTGAGTCAGTTGAGTTAGGGGCTGAGAGCATCACACTAGAGGAAGATACAAAATTCCTTGGAATCCATATTAATCGTAATCTGGATTGGACAAAACATATATCAGAGGTATGCAATAAGGTAATCACAGCTTCATACTCCTTACGAGTAATGTCAAAATATTTGACCAAGGAAAACTTAAAAATTGTATATTTTGCAAATATATATTCAACTTTTCGCTATGGAGTGATATTTTGGGGTGGGATAAGTGCATCAGAAAGGGCTTTTAAAAGTCAGAAAAGAGCAGTTAGTAATACTTTCTGACATTCGTTACTTGGATTCCTGCAGGGGAAAATTTAAAACCTTGGTTATCTTAATTTTACTAGCAATTTTTATTTACGAATGCCTACTGTTTCTCTTTAAAAACAAGGACAGGTTTAAGAAGCATGAAGTTAAACACTGCTTTGCCATGAGATATATAGGATATAATGTTACACAGCATTGACTTAATGTGGCAGAAAAAGGGTCTGGTTTCTTGGCAATTAAATTTTTTAATGCTCTGCCAATCGGGGTAAAGTTGGATGAGGATTTTAAACGTTTTAAGAAAACTGTTCCTGATTTATTGGTTCATATTGAACCATATAAGCAGAACGAGTTCTTTGCATTTTTTTAAATGAATTTTAAGTGTCATGTCTGACAATAGGATGTTATGTGAATGTTACTTCATTTAATATGTATGTAAATGTTTAGATTTAGTGTTTTTAGTTATATAAAATCTCTAACCTATTCCTATAAAAAATATATGTGTTTAACAGTTTTTGCCAAAGACACAGGACTAAAAAACACAGGTGGTTTGTGAAGAAAAAAAGGGTCAAAAATAATTTATTACTCTCTCTAGTTCTTGAGTAGACTATAAAAAATATAAATATAAAAGACAACTCAAAATCATAAACTGATAATTTATCATCATATGCATTTTCATTGTAAAATTTAAACAGAAATACCAATTTTCACCTTTTTCAAACCCCAATATATTTCTTAAATCGTAGTGCCCAAAACCGAATGTACCAAACACATGTTCTACCGACGCTGGAGAAGCAGCTGCACACAGGAACTGCTTTATTATTTATTTATTTATTCAGTACTTAACAGGTACATATACAAAATATACCCTATTACAAAGTACAGTACAACTAAAACTAAAACTAACAGAAGTAATAAAAAAATCAATCACTTACATTCAACAAAACTGTATCTAAAAAATATCTTTAAGTTTAATTTTAAATTTAACATAACTATAGTGAAATATGTCACACAAACTCTGCACGCTATTATATGACATACAAGCAACATAAAAAGTATTGACAGCCCTCATGCTAAAAAAATTACTAGTAAATGTTTCGCAATTTCAAGCACATCATTTTGTGAGGTCCCCTACTGAATCCAATTTATGATTTTTGTTATGTCCTCCAAAAACATTATTTTCTTAAAGGCACTGAAGCGTGAGTTCAATTTTATTGCTAGCGGTAGCAATCCCGTATCTTTACATAATTTACCAAGAGTTTCTAGACCAAATTTATTTTTTCTGGCGTTAACTTATACTTTTGTTTTTGGGGATAAAAATATAAGCTACCAAATAATATGATGTCAATGCTTGGTCACATCGACGATAAAATGCTTGTTTTTTTTCTAGAGAAAGCTCTCGCTCTTCTTTGAAAAAATGCTGAAGTGTTTTAAGGGCCACTGTTAGAGGTTTTAAAATATTTAGATATCCTTCTGCTGTGCGTTTAAGTTAAATATTGAATACTTTTTGGTATTTGGCGGAATCAATTTCTTCTTTTGTTTTCCTTACAGAATTTTAATATCATGTCCCAGTCAACAACGCACATAGGTTAGAACAACTAACGATTTGCGCCCTGCTTGTAGAGATGTATTACCAGGTCTTAACTTTTGAATAACTGTTTGTACTTGCCAGTGTTCAATATGCCATAGCAGCAAAAATTGCTTTGCTATTTCTTTATCAATATTATGTTTTTCAGCTGTTAATGTATGAGTTACAAAACTGCTATTAGAGGAACAAGATTTGGTTTTGTTATTATTTTTTTGGGGTCAGCTGAAAAATATTTGGTGAAGATTTATTGATGCTACATTAAAGCTAGAAATTGAAAATTCTGAATTTGCATTCTCTTCAGTTTGTCAATCTAATCCTATTTAATTAAATAATGATGAAATGATTAAATTAAAAAAATAAATAAAACTCACATCATCCCAAGTGTCATCAACAGGAGGTGGTATAGCAGGCCTGTTTGGTACTGGACCAGCGGCTTCTTCCTCGTCGTAAACTTGCAGCTCAACCCCTTTCCGATCTGGGCAAGTTTCATGATGGTACTAAATAGAAAATATAAAATCTACAGGGTGTTCTATAGTGATATAATGATTTATTGTGTTCATACTGTTACGAACGACTAAAACTTATTGATGAGCATAATCCCAAGAAAAACAAAACAAATAAAAAATATTTATTTACTAAGTAAATTACCGAAACGTTAATCTTCAAAAAATGTAAAATGTAAAAAATATAACACGACTAGTACTTTTTGATCCCTTTTTTTAACGGACCATAATTCCAAGAAACACAAAACAAATAAAAAATATTTTATTGAAGGTCCAAGAAATAAATAAAAAATATTCCACATATATATAGTATATTCGATTCGAACTTCGAATCGAATATTCGACTTTTATATTGAATACTCGATTTTCGAATCGAATATTCGATTTTTTGAATAATTTGAAAAATCGAGTTTTTCGTTATATTTTTTCGTATTTTTTTATCAAATTTTATAGCTTAAACATACTGAGAACTTCCATAATAAAATTTATAGTATGATTTATCCAAAAAGTAATTATTTTTAACTTGGAAAGTTATTGTAATGGGTGCACATTGATAGTGTGGATTATTTAAAATAAGTAGAATTATTCCATCAACTAAACAGATGTATTTATTAGAATTAAATTTTGGCAATTATTTAAATTTAACTTTTATAAATTTTTGTGTTTAATTTAATTTGTTTAATTATAGCTATATTATATATAGGACTAACCTGTATAAAAATTCGCCCAATAATAAGATTATGTTCTTATTTTAATAAGTATTGTGGTGCCATTGACATTTTTAACCTAAGTTGTAACAGGTTTAGAAGGGAAGTGAGAAATGAGTTAGGTGTGCCTTTTTATTTAGGTTCTAATTTAGATTGTAGTCTTAGTATATTAAGTTTAGTAGTAAGCAATAAATAAATAAATAAATAAATAATATATTAAAAATGAAATTATTAGTATGTTTTAAGTCTATAATTAAAAGAAAAAGCAAGAATTCGAGCTATTAGAAAAAAAAAAAATGAATAATTCGATCTTTCGAATTATTCGAAAAATCGAATATTCGATTCGATTCGAGTACTATTCGCACCCCCTTATATATATATATATATATATATATATATATATATATATATATATATATATATATGTATATAAATATAATTTTATCAAAAAGTACCCAAATATATGCCAAAATTCGCGAGTTAGAGAAAAATATTTCATACAAAAGTTGTTTGGTTTGAAGGGGGTGTGCTTCAAGGACATTTGAGGGTAAAGTTGATTTTTTTTTTAATGGGAACCCCCATTTTTTGCTGCAGAAATGACAGCGGGGAAAATTTCATATCCAACAGAGTAAATAACGTGGGGTACAACCTACATCTAAAGGCCATCCGACCGTCAAATGTCCTTAGAAGACAAGTTCAAGATCAAATTTAAAATCACCATGTGATGCGCCATTTGATTTCTTAAAACTTTTGTGAGAAAAGTTTTTCTTCGGCACCTTCAATTGATGAGTGATTGGACAATTTACACCAATCCATGGTATAAGGACAATTAACCTTGATTGGTTTAAATTATAGGTTAATTCAACAATCAATGCCACAACTCACAATGGTTTTAGGAAATCAAACGCCTTATCCAATGGCAACCTTAAATTTGACCTTTGGCCATTTGACCTTCGAATGACTTCTGGATGTGGTTCATATTCCCTATGTTATTTATTCCGTTGGAGACAAAATTTTTCCTGCTTTCCATTTCTGCAATAAAAATGGGAGTTTCCATTAAAAAAAAAATGAACTTGACCTTTAAAAGTCCCTGAAGGACAAGTCCAAGGTCACTATCGAGTGACCTCTTTGAACCACACACATTTGTATGGAACATTTTTTTTCTAATTCGCGTTTGTTAAAATTATATATATATATATATATATATATATATATATATATATATATATATATATATATATATATATAGTCCTCTTTTTTGTTTCCTTTATAACATTAAAAAGCAAATTTAAAAGAAAACTGGAAAAGCTGTAGTCAAAATTATAATTTATTTAAGATATACCTGCAATTCAGGCTCTGGAATCCGATGACAGGCATTGAAATCACATTCCAACAACACCTCACTCTCCTTAAAAGATTTTCGACATTTGGTTAAGTGAGCTTCCACCCGATACTTCCGAATGTGGTGTGATGGATTATATGGACAAATAACCATTTCCTCATTGCTAAAATAAAACAGAGACAGGTCAGTTATGTTCATGTTTCACTATGAAGGCCTTTCTGTACCGGAGAAGTTCTAAATTTGTGTACCACAAAGTTAACTCGCTAACTGTAAATGATTCAAATTCAAATGGTATATTTCCGCAGACATAAACAGTATATATTGGAATTGGCAGAGATAATTAACAAGACTGAATCAATATGGGAGCTCCATGATGTGTTCATAAACCACGATGCCAAGGAATTTAACAGCATCACATTGCTCCAAGTTTGCAGACTAATCCCTGATAAATGAGCTCCTGTTATGGGGCACCCTAATGGGCGTAAAAACCGAAAATTTGATTTTAGGTGAGTTTAAGCATAAACCGTTCATCAGACACCAGCCCGCTATGTCCAGAGCACATCTACAACAGCCGATGTATCAGCAAAAAGTGCTATGTAACTGTCCCTTACAAAAAGAGGAAGATCATTAATAAAATGATGGAACAGGATAGGTCTCAGAACACTCCCCTATGGGACGCCCATATCTTTATATTTGCCTATTTGGAAATGACTCACCTATTATTAAATGACACTTTTGACAGTTTATTTCTATCAATTAAGTATGATTTTATCTATCCAAGGACTGGCCCTCTATTTCCATATTTCCCAATTTTAGCAGTAAGCATGGCATGACTTAGTGTGTCAAAAGCCTTGGTAAAGTCATAGAAAATACTCACGGACTTCAGTTGTTTATCAACGTTATTCAGAAATTCTGAGCAGTAAGCCTGCATCAGAAGTAGATTGACCAACATGAAACCCAAACTGTCTAAACGTCAAATTTGTACAAGAAAACGACAAGCTTCTTTTTGAAATACTTCTCGAACACCTTCGAAAACACTGATAACAGCGCAACAGGTCTATAATTTTCTACCAGACACATATAGTCAAAAGAAAGATTGGTGGAGTATGTCAGCGGAATTAGCACGCTTTGAGCACAATCCTTCAACAGATTGCATGAGATTTCATCATGACTGCAAGATTTTTTGTTGGAAACTGACTTTATGATTTATAGTACATCAGTCTCAAAAATTGGTGCCAAGAAAAAGCTTTGTAAATCCAAAACTGGTATTAACGCTTCTCGAGTTTGGTCTGTATGATTTAGATCTACGGATACCAAAGTTATTTTATATGAATTATAGAGAATTAGGAATTTTTTAGCTGCAGCTGAAGTATCTTGAAAGAACCGAAAACAGATCTTAGCCTAAACAGTATGGTCCGAAATTTAATAAATAAAAAGCGAGGTTATTTTTTTCTATGCGGCAAAAACGATCTAGAAAAAATAAAAAAGAATTTACTTACTTTCGAAGTACGTCCATTTCTTGGTATTTACTGTAAAAATTTTGCAAACGATCTAATTATGAATATTTTCTCCTGTTTATCTCTTTAGCAGGCTGCTAATTTTCGAGGAGGTGCCAACAATTCAGGAAACGGCAACAGATGTTTAAATTTACGATCTACAAATACCGAACACAACAGGAAAAATGAGTACCGGTGATGAATTTGTGGTGAAATTGTATTATTTCCTTTTTTGTTAATAATTTTTTATTTGTATAGTTTTTTATCCATGGCGACAGCATGCAAGGTTAGAGCTCAGAACATAAAAAATTGCCCAGAACAAGTTAAGGTATAGAAAACTACGTTTGTCTATGGTTAGGGTCACAGGTTCGCAGACTAGCTGCGATGTTGTTCTGGAAGTACCACTAAGTAGATTCAGAACCATAGAGTATCTTGTCTAAGTACTAGCACTAATAAGAAAGTTACTACTACTACATACTTTTACAAAGTACGGACTTCGAATGAATAGCCCGGAATAAAAAAGGTTAGAACCTGTGCACAGGACATTGTTTTTGTTGCTAATCTAGATTAAAATTATTGCGATAGAAAAAGACAGAATATCATCAGTTAACCTACTTTTAGTGGAGAAAGTAGAAAGTGGTCACAGAGTGGGGTTAAAAATTTATGTAATGTATTTTTGCAAGTTTGCTGAGAAAATCTTTTTAATTCAAGAACCCAATTGTGATTTTATATTTCTTTGCAAATTTTGAAAAAATATTGAAAAATTAATACTTATTTAATTGACGCTAGATTGATGCCATGGATTTTAATTAAGAGGTACGTTTGCGTCTTGCTCTAATTTAATTAGCTAAATAAAAAAATACATTCCAATCGACTATATCAGTGAATAGTTTGATGAATAAAAGAATAGAAAATATAAAAAACAAGAAAAACCATTTTGAAAAAAATAATACTGATTGACGCTGACTAGTGTCTTACTGTTCTATGTTCTATTCTGAGATGTTCTGGTTCTGTGACTTTGTGTTTCACGTCAAAGGTAGAGAGAGGGAGATTATAGGAAAATGCTATCTCTCTTGCCCCAAACCTAGATTGGCTGATGCACGCTTCGAAATTATGGGTGCGAGAGAGATAGCACCTCCCCATATTCGCTCTTTTTCTCTCTTTGCCGTGTAACCCAAGCCATTGCATGCTGTTTCACTAGTGTATATTCGAAAATAAAACTATATTTACAGAGCCATCTCTTAGTAAATCAAATAATCACAGGATGCAAAATGTCATTAAAATATAATCTCTTTAAGATTTTCTGTAAATGTAATTTGTTTGGTTCCCATAAAATTTAAAAGATGGCTCTATAAACCAGTTTAAAAAGAAGGAAGACCGATGCTTATTTCTTGGACAATGATAGTTCTGTATATTATAAAGTGACGGTGCATCGATGACTTAAAAGTGCTCGACCATAGGAATGTCTAAAATATCTGGTTTTAAATGAAAAAATTTGTAACAATCGTAAATTTCCATATCGAAAAAGGTGTAGCATACTTTCATCATCAACGATTTAAACACAACCCTGTGTGTTTATTTAATTTGTTCATTACAAAGTATATTTTGAAAACTTAACAAATATAAAATATAATAAATATACAAAAATATACACACACTACATAAATCTTCTTATAAAAAAGGTTGTTACAAAAATAATTGCCTTAATAAATTTGGAAAATATCTTAAAAACTAAATTTAATTTAATGGAAGTTGTTCGTGCAACCACTGTCTGCCACCTTCTTCGGAAAAATCGGCAGCGGCATGGTCGGAACCGTGAAGTACCCATTTGGTGGTAAGAAGGCCTTCTACACCTACTGGACCTCTTGCGTGGATTCTCGCTGTACTTATACCTACTTCAGCACCTAAAGCAAATAGAATTAAATGTAGTATTTTTTAGCAAGACCTTTAGAAAAACTAAAAGTTATGTGAATTATTTATTTTGGAGTAAATATTTTTGTAATATGTACTAACCTAAACCAAATCTAAATCCATCTGCAAATCTGGAACTAGCATTGTGGAATACACACGCACTATCTACCTTTTTCTGGAAATCTTCGGCTGTGCTATCTAGAAAAAATAATGATAATAATTTAGTTTAAAACGCAACCCCAATATGTTCCCATGTTTGTTCGTAATGTAATGGAACAAATGTTAATTATTTTTCACTGTTCAATGTGAACTATATTCTGTTAAAATAAATAATTAAATAATCACTCTATAAATAGATTTCCCGTGGGAATAGGGTAGTTATATTTTTTTATCACTATCCACGAAAGTCTAAAAGAAAATATAAATCAGTTTTCGAGTTTAACTTTTATTATCTTTGTCGTTTAAATGCTTTCTTAAAAAAAAAAACATAAAGTCAGTTAATTTATGAAGACGTAATAAGATCCTATCTTAGAATTGCCTATAAATCTGTCTAAGTAATCCTGCCCTGGTTATGTAAATAAAACCCAAAGATAAGGGAGGTTTATAACATATGATATATGCACAAACCGTTAAAATGTCTTAGAATATTGAACGATTTTCCCATTATTAGGAAACAAAAGAATGATCAAATAAACTCACTATAATAGAAATATATCGTTTGGTCATTTGTAAAAAGAGTTTTGATTAATCACTGTTTTCTCTATTCCCAAGAAATAACGAGTTAAGATGTTTATTGCCAAAACAGCCAAGAAAAGTGAATAGTTTTTTTACAGTCTTTAACATATATTCTTTTCGTTATAGGAAGACGTAGGTTAGTTTGATTTACTACTCTGTTATATAAAAATTAGGATTTAGACGCTCAGAGGCCAATTCGGGAATCAAACATCTGGTATAGAATAGCTAACGCCCTCAGCACGTAACGATCGAAACCTTCGAACTTTAAGGGAAAAAAATTGACGTTTACAGGATTCCATCGGCTAATATGGGTACAAACGGGAATCAGAGGGGTGTCGAGGGGGTGTAAGATTCGAAGACACTTTTTTAAGGAATAGTAAATTTCAGTACCAATCCGGAAGTCGAATTAGGGTGATCGGTACCGTTTTTAAGTCCAGTGTCGTAGTGTATATTCGACGGGAATGAAGGTTTTCTTTGTTTGATTTGTTTTTGATTTAATTCGAGAAGTTAAGGGAGTATCATGTGTTATTTTAGTCGGGCGTTTCGCGATTTTCATAGGGTTTGATTAAGTTATATAAATAGCTATTTTTCGGGTTTTATTTTTTTTTGTTTAATATTTTATTAAGCTATTTATACGTGTTTTTTCAAAATTGGGTTTTACTTTTTTGGTTAAAATAACGGCCGAGAAGAGCAATTATGCTAGTTTTTTTTTGTAATTGTTATTAGTTTTAAGTTTCTCTTTGTAAATAGTTCGTTTTTTTATTTATTTTTATTAAATATTTAAGTGTTTTGAGAAACTTGTTTTATTCAATTTAGACATTTTTTCTAACAGCATTCCTGGGAGCTAAAGTTGTATATCTGTGTTTTCCAGGAATAATATCATAATAGTGTGATACCTACTATTATCTGTAATAATAACTTCAGTGTGACCACTTCCGTAGGTGTGAATGTGCTCTATAGCTTCATCTAACCCTTTGACAACTTCTATACAACATTCCAATGCTCCATATTCGTATTTCATACTTTTCGCCAATGGTGGGCCAAAAGTTAACATTCTGTGTAAGGTTGGACCTAAAATAATATTATATTTGTAATTATGGGCCTATATTGAGTGAATTTTTTAAGCATAGCTTAAACAAAATTTATTTTTAATTGTTGCATTATTAAATTTGATTCTTAATTTATGCATTATCATCCTAAACCAACCTGCATTTATTTTAACGCCTTCTTTTTTCAACATATCACAGGTTTCGTTAAAGAAGTTGGTTTTCATCAGGTCTTCATGAATAAGCAGAGTTTCCATAGCATTACACGCAGCTGGGTAATCACATTTTGAATCTCTGATTATTTTTAGGGCCTTATGAAGGTCAGCATCTTTGTCAACAAAAACGTGACATATCCCTAAAAATGACATATTTTCTTAGTTATATCAATCCATAAATTCAATTTTAACAATTCTTCTGGTAAATTTAACAATAAAAAATCAGCCAGGTATTATGCTGATCAAAATTACCTTCTGCGTGACCTAAGACTGGAATATGTTTAGACTGTGCTTGAATACTTCTAACTAAATCACTAGAGCCTCTTGGGATGATCAGATCGATGTGTTGTTCCATGGTTAATAGGTCTGCTATTTCCTCTCTAGTAGATATCTAAATAAATATACAAAAATAATCTTTAAAGTTATGTTTAGGGGGCATTAAACAAAGAATAAATATATAAATAAAATTCTTACCAAAGAAATGGCATTAGCGGCCCCAATTGTACCTAAAGCTTCTTTTACTAATTCCATAAGTGCTTTGTTACTGTAAGCTGCTTCTTTTCCTCCTAGAAAAAGATTAAACTCATCACTACATAGTATAAAACAAAGTCGCTTTCTCTGTCCCTATGTCCCTTTGTATGCTTAAATCTTTAAAACTACGCACCGGATTTTGATGCGGTTTTTTTCAATAGATAGAGTGATTCAAGAGGAAGGTTTATATGTATAATAACATCCATTAAATAGTGGAGAAATACTGTTATTTTTGAGGTTTCTAATGTGATGTCGTTAATTATCATATTTTTTTTCGCTTACATTGCAAACGCAGGCTGAACCCTACGAGATTTATCAAAATAATGTACTAATTATTTGTACACATTGAAAAGGTCTACAGAAAACTCGGCGATGGTATATGTCTATCTCTCATGAATATCCCACAATAACATTTTTTTGTCATTTACTTTTTACGACAAATAATGGCAAATTTTGAAGCGATTTTAACCAATACAGCATTAATCCTTATCCAATTAAATAGCTTAAATACATTGTTGATTATATTATATAGATCTATATGGTCCTTTACAGCACAAGATTTAAATGAATATTTTCGAAGATATTACAGATTTAAAATTGCGGGAAGTAGCGCTTGCGGCGGTACTGGCCGACCGGGGCGGCGGTAGCGTGCCTATAAATAGCGCGTCGGAGGCCGATGTAATAATTGTTGTAAAAATAAAATAAATAGTCACAGTTTTTCTGTAGTGTATTTAGTATCAGCATTGCACCCGTGCGAAGCCGGGGCGGGTCGCTAGTTTTAAATATCCCGTTTTTAAATAAACTTTTCGAAATCTTATATTTCATATCGTTAAATGTAATTAATTTATGATTTCTAGTTTATATTAGACTGTTGTTGTATGCCACCTTCAAAATTACCAATATGCCTTCAAAAATACAAAAGAAGTACCTTTAAGAAGGAGTCCATTCCCTGATGCAATGGCTAAAGCAGCTACTTGTGGTAAACTGTCAGGCCTAGATTCGAATATAACGAGTAGAACACCAATTGGCACGGTTATTTGTTTTAATTCTAAACCCTCTGCTAATCTATAAAAAATAATCATGATGTTATTCGAAAGGATAAAAAAAAACTAGATCATATCAAAAATAGACTTTATTTTAAGCTAAATAACATTAAGTGATTGGGCAGTCAAGCAGTACGAGAATGTGATAACTGCTAGTTATATTGCAAGATGTTACAAATATATGTTGAACTCAGGCTACCATATCTATCTCCAATAATTTGGAAAATACTACTTTTATTTAAAGATTTTTTAAAAATTATTTTTACTTTTTCGAATACTTTTTCTTTTTCCATTTTAATAATTTGGACATCTGGCAACAGTGTAATAGCTTAAAACACGCGGATATTCTATAATCTTCAACATAGAATTATTCTATTTATTGATACGGCACACTGGAAGGGCGCATATCTAAAGGGGCTTATATATCACAGTATGCAGTTATGACGAAATTTGAACCAGGCGTTAAATAACTCGAATGTTCTTAAATAAATCGAATGAAGGATACCTTTCTTAGATAATATTTACTTTTTATCGTCACTGTGTGTTTTCATTTTTTACTCAAAGTCGTTTTATGTGCTGCTATGACTATAAACAAAGTTAGTTTAGGAAAATTTAAAATAAAAGAATCAGCATGACCATTGCCTGAGCCAGATTGAATACATGCTAGTGTTGCATTTCTGTATTTTGTTACATGTCATACGGTAGCTGTCATACTTTTATCCCGTGTAATTGTTAAGTCGGTTAATGTTATTTAACTTAAAAAGGTTTTTAAATTATATGCTAGAATCTTACTTTGTTCGCCTTAATACTCTTCCAACATTATTATGACTGGAATCAGCAATCTGCTTCAGCCCATAAGCTAAATTCTTCAATTTAGCTGGAGTTAATGATAATCTTGATAACAATGGTTTTTCTAATCCAGAACTCGTTGCTTCTTCTAAATCTTTCTTATTGGCATCCAGAATTTGAGATTGTTTGGAAATTAGGAGGTCGGCTAGAGTATGTACACATGAGGCTCTTTGTTCTGGAGTAAGGGTTTGTAGAAGACGTCCTCCATCCCTGGCTAAAAATATCGGAGAATATCGAATCTATTTTATGACTGACGCGAATTGTTACAGAAAATTTGTTTCAATGTATATCATTATTTGAATTTACATTACTCACCATTTTCGGCAATTATTTCTGTAGGAACGGCACCAATGTTGGCAGAGTCTGTGAAAAAGGTACCAATCTTTCTTCCTGATAGAATTGTTTTAATAGCTTCTTTTGCCATACCATTACATATTACAACAGAAACGCCTAAAAAATATTTGATATACAGTGGGTTAAAAGAGTTACATTTTATAAATAGATTTAATTATACAGGGTATTCTGAAAAAATGCGGCGCATATATTTTTCTACTTTTTTTTGCAAATGTAACGATTTTATTGAAATTAGAGTCTCATTGAACTCTCACTTTAACACTATTTTTTTTGTCTTAAAATGCGATGTTGCCAAATATTAAATTTTAAAATACTTTTTGGCCGAAATCAGCATTGTACATTTAAGTCATTCAAAATATTTAAACCGTGCTGATTATTGTTGTTATGATTTTGAACATTATAATTACGAGTTAATGATAGACACTAATCTTTTTATTTATATTAACTAGGTCAATAAATCATTCAATGAAAGTGCAGAAACACATGCTAACTACACCGATTTCAGCAAAGATTTTGATAAAGTGAGTCACAACATTTTACTCTTCAATTTGTCGGGTTTTGGAATTTTTGGAACGCTATTGTCTTAGCAGGAATCGTATCTCTAGGACAGGAAGCACTAAGAATAGATGATTACGTGTCCAATCCGTTCCACGCCACTTCTGGAGTTCCCCAGGGGTTCCGTTTGGGTCCTCTTCTTTTTAGTCTTTTCATAAATGACTTGGGTAGTCAGTTGTCAACAAATTACCTGCTGTTTGCTGATAATTTGAAATTATTCACACCTATAATATCCCGCTATGATATCATCTTTCCAAAATTATATTAATACAATAGCCATCTGGTACTTGTCTAATGATATGTCATTAAATATAGATGGATGTTGTATTAGATTTGGTAGTGTTAAGAGATCTCTTGCTCATACATATTTGATAGATGGTGCTGTGCTCAGGGAGGTTCGGGTGGTAAAGAACTTGGGACTATATATGGATACTTAGTTGACCTTTTCTAAACATTTTGAGAGAATATCTTGTAAAGCTAGGTTTCGTCAAAAAATGATATAAGGATTTTAGAAGCGTCGATGCCATTAAGACTTCGTATATTTCATTTGTTGGATCTGCGTTGGAGTGTTCTTGCATAGTTTGATCACCATATTAGTAAATATACAATAATCGGCATAAACGTATTAAATTTGCATCATTCACCCTTTCAAAAACCTGAGTTTATTTAACAAATCATGAAACTATGTCATATGTGAACTTAACGTCATTTGCCTACAAAAAGGATGTAGTACGACTACAAAGTACGTATTAACTATATAAAACGTCCTTAATGCATGGAATTATTTCTTATTCATATTTATCAACGTCAGGTCCGTAACCACATTATTCTACAAGTGCCTCATTGTCGTATTTTGTACTTATTGCACAGCTCCCTTAACGGAATGACAGTGAATGCAAATCTGTCTTAGGGTAATATTTACTTGTAAATGTTGAATTACGTTAATACATTATTATAATGATGATGGATTAAATTAGAGACTTTAAAATAGGTATATATTCCTAATTTTATTTATTGTTAAATTTTACCTCTATCTAATGCCCATATAGCACTGTTAACTTTAGAATCCATACCACCAGTACCGACTTTACTTTTTTGGCCAAACTCAATAGTCTGTCTCTGTTCAGACGAAAAAGTGTGGAGAAATCTTGCGCCAGGTTCCCATGGTGGTTTGTTATAGATACCGTCAACGTCAGACATCAAGATCAGAAGATCAGATTGAATTTCTGCTGCCAACATAGCCGCTAATGAGTCATTATCTTTAAGAGCGATTCCTCGTTTTCCTGGTTTGGCTGAAAAATAATAATATTGACGCTGTATTTTTATTTAACAAGTACATGCTTCAATTTTTTCCTTACCTCCAACTGGTTCATCAATTTGTGGTGGAGGCGATACTGCGTCGTTGGTGTTGATGATAGGAACAATATTTAAACTGATTAGTTCAGATAAGGTACTTATAAGATTTCTCCGGGTTTCGTCATTGTAAAAATCGGCGTTGGTTACAAGAACTTGTGCGATTTTGACACCGTATTGAGAAAACATGGCTTCGTAGAGTGACATGAGACCTGATTGTCCAACGGCGGCAGCTGCGCGAGGTTCCAGAAGTGCTGGAGCATCCTGTATAATAAAATGTAGGTTTATTTCTAGCATTGATTTCTAATATATATATATATATATATATATATATATATATATATATATATATATATATATATATATGTAAGAGAAGTGGTAACCAAATATTTTCAAAAATAAAAATAGACTTAATATTCCGTTAAAGTAAATTAAATTGTCTTATTTTTTTTTTAATAACAAGTGTTTCTTAACTTTTTAATCATTGTCTAAGCTTTTTTGTTTTAGTAACCTGCATTATTTACTTTTTGCCCTTTCTTCCTATTTCTGTCTGAATCTTTATATACAAAATGCAATGGTACAGGAACCAACGACCACCATTAAGATTAAAATAAGGTTTTACGTGGGGAAACAACTTTGAATTGGTTAAGAGTTATTATATTTCAATAGCTTCATTTTTGTTCACAGATTACTGCTACTAAACATGGTCGAATCTGCAAGGAAATGTGGGCAGTACAGCCTTGATTATTTGAAGTTTGGTTTTATTTTATCATTGCCAGACACACATCTATCTATGCAACAGAGTTTTACGCAATGACTCTATGAAACCATCCAAGATGAAGGATCTGAGAAGGTAATCCTGATAAAATTGGCAGAGATTTAAAATACTTTCAAACTCCGAGAAAACTCACGGTAGACGGTATGTTTGCTCCAACATTAAAAAGAGACGATGTAGGCTTGCAGGTATCTTACAATATCTCTGTAAGGATAGTAAAATCACGTACTATCGGGGTGTGATAAATTTGTCAGCTATTGAAGGGTTGTTTCGTTAAAAGTATTCTATACAAATTTGCATATGATATAATCAAAAAAATCCCTTTAAGGAACAATACAGTCCAAAGACGTATTGATGAATCATGATGTTGAAAGCTTCTTGCAATTAATTATCTTCAAACGATCTAGTCCTCCATACAACTGGACGAGTCAACTATGCCTGATACTGACGCACTGTTGTTGGTATATATTCATTTTCTGATAGACGAAAAAATCCAAGAAGAACTGGTCTTTGCGAGAACTTTGACAGGAAATACTAAATGCGAATCAATTTATAACGTTTTGAGAAATTATTTCATTGAAAAATGATTCCTTTATCAAATATAATAACAGCAGTAACACATGGAAAACTATGGTTGGGCGTTGTAGACTCTATGAGGAGGAGAATTCAACTATCTGATACATCATTTTTGAATGCGAAGCTCTAATCTACAGGAGACACCTTCAAGGATTGATCATTCCAGAAGGCTTATACCCAGAGGACAAACTAGTGAACAGACTACCAACCTATTCATTTAGAACATATATAACAAGCGATAAAATAAGTTACTAGGCTGTAGTGTAAGGGCTTCTCAACCCTAATTTGATATATCATCCAATCAATCAGTTAACCCATAGAGACTGATTCAACCAGAAAGGCAATTTATTGAATCGTGGAGAGAAGCTCTTGGAATAAAGTGTTCTAGGAAATTGGGCGAATTTGAAGAACAATAGAAATTCCTCTTAGTGCATCATGACTACAAGTTAGTTAAAACGATAGTGACATATGAAAGGGTAAAATGGGCAATGGAAACTTTTGCACCCCTCAAATCATCTGATAAGGATGGTATGTTCCTAGCTTTATTACAAGTTTCCTCCGATATTAATATATAATAAAACATCTGGTAAAATTATTCCGCTTATGTTTGAGTTTGGGGTACATGCCGAGGTCGTACAGGGAAATAAAAGTAGTCTACGGACTACACAAACCCTAAGTATTTCCGCCCTATTAGCCTGATCAGTTTCTTATTAAAGATATTGGAAAGGTTTGTGGACCAATACATCACGGAATGGTGTAGTGTATCCTTTACAATTTACCTATTAGGCAGGAAAATCTGCAGACACGGCGCTACATCCACTCTTCATAAGAGTCGAAAACGCGTAGTCGAATGGTCGGTATTTTTATCGATATCGAAGGGGCGTCTGACAACACATCTCACGATTAGATATGTAATGTTCTACAAAGACGAGGCTCTGAACCGACAGTAGTTGCATGGATCAGAGCAATGTTGACGCAGCTACTAATATATGGTGAGCTTAACAGTGCTATTGCTAAAGCTATGTCAAGAATAGGATGTCTACAGGGAGGAGTTCTATCGCCTTTGCTGTGGAGCCTGGGGGATGGCACCACAGTGAAGTGCTCGAAATAAACTCGGGCAAGAACGAGGTAGTACTCTTTACAACATAGAGAAAAAGGGAAGATTCCACACAATTATATAAGGGAACAGTTAAATACTTGGAAGTAATTCTGGACTTACTACTCAGCTGGCTCGAACCAAGAATGCTATATGTGCTTTTTGGACATGTAAACGAGTCTTTAAGTTCACATGGGGGCTGACACCCAGAGCGTTATTTTGGATATACACTAAAGCGAAAATACCTTCTTCAACTTGACAAAGTTCAAACGATTTTTAGTGTGGAAATATGAGTGCGATGAGGGGTTTGGGGGTTTGGTGAACCTACTTCTTCACTTATACCTAGAGAACGAAGCCCTGCAGGCTACATAGCGTTTCAATTGCAGGGCAGCTCGGAACTGGGACAAGCGGCTTCTTAGGTGTCTGAGAAAGCATGGTGGAGAAATGCCTTCCCACTTCAAATCTAAACAGATTAAATAAAACGAAAGATAGAGAGGTTTACACTCTCGGACAATGTGCGACGATTTTTATAGAGGAAATTTATGCTATTCTGCAGTGTGGCCATCTGTGTGAGAGGAATATAAGCAAGAATAGGTCAATAAACATATGATCATACAGTAGGGCTGCGATAATGGAGCTGAAGTCCACTGTCGTAACTTTGCGACTGGTGTCTGAGTGTGAGGCTGTACTGAACAGTCTGACAAGGAACAGCTGCACAATTAGACTTGTATGGGTCCTGGTCACTTGGGTATACACGGGAATGGAAAAGCGGACCACCTGGTAAAGATGCGGTCCGCAATTGAACCATACAGACCCCAACCAATTCTATCTGTCTCAATTAATTTATTGAATCATGAAGAGGAGTCCCTGGAATGAGATGTGCCAAGGACTATATAAATGAACCCAGCCCATGGTTTACTAGGGAGCTTCTCTTCTTAGGAACATTTCTTGCTACCACACAAAGGTTTTAGCTGGAAAAAACTCGTTTAAATTGTAAAAATTCTATATTACTGAGACAGGAGGCGTACGAAAAACAGAAGAAATTGGTTTGTGGTCTAGGGGACAAAAAGTTTGGGAATCTCTGATTTTTAGTACTATTGTTTAAGTTTTTGATTAAAAAAAACTGAATATATTTCTACCGAAACCATAAAAACGTCAGAACTCAGGCAAACATTTAAGTTGAAAAATTCTCTAGTACATTAGTTATATTTAGATTTGTTATCACTAAAATAATAAATCAATTGAGACAACCCTTTAAGCAGTAAAAAAGCATAAGATTGTTATATCGAGGACAATTGTTGAATTGTTTGCATTGCAAACATATGATTTTTATCGTCATTTTCAAGTAGGTAATGAATGTTCGTGGAATTTTTACGGTTTGTTATTTACGGTAATTTTTCTATTTCAATGAAATAGATTAGTGCGCTAGCTTCTCAAAAGATACACATCAATCAGGCTAAGAGCTGCTGAATAAGATCCACTGATCTTGAAGAACTTTTACGAAAAGTGGGTCTCCGTATCTTCAAAGAAAACATCAATTGCGGAGAATTAATTTTATCGACGGCTTGTGGCTGTACTCCGGTTCCTGGCCAGTGCAGATTCATACACACTTAGTTACTGTCAGTTCGGTGGACCAAAAAATTACTTCTTCTTCTTAAAGTGCCTATCCTCTTTGGATGTTGGCTATCACATTAGTCCATATTACTTTATTCACTGCTGCTCTGAACAGACCTGTTGATGTCATTCCAGTCCATGTTCGTAGGTTGCGCAGCCATGATATTCGTCTTCGTCCAGCTGATCTCTGGCCTTCCATCTTCCCCTGCAGGATAAGTTGGAGCAGGCGATATTTCTCATTCCGCATGATATGTCCAAAGTACTCCAATTTTCTGCGTTTGACATTTGTAAGGTATTCCAGTTCTCCACCGATACGTTGTAAAATGTTTTCGTTTGATACGTGGTGTATCCAAGGAACCCTAAGCATGCGGCGGTAGCACCACATCTCAAATGCATCTATACGTTTACATGAAGCATCGGTAAGGGTCCAGGCTTCTGCTCCATATAAGAGAGTTGAGAGTACATAGCATTTCAAAATCCTGATCCGCGTATGTATATTGAGGGATAGGTTGCAGAGTATGTTGCGCAGCTTATTAAAAGTACCTCTTGCTTTCTCGATTCGGCTTCTTATTTCTCGAGAGTGGTCCCAGTCCTTATTCAACGTGCAGCCTAGATAAGTGATCGTCTCGGCCATTGTGAGAGTTACGTTGTTGGCAGTAAACTGTATGTTGCCGACGTCGTTTTTACTGACAATAATCGTTTGCGTCTTCTTGCAGTTTATCTTCATACCATATCTGTTGCAAGCTGTCACTATTCGGTCGATAATTCTTTGAAGTCCTTCTGCAGTATCGGCTATAAAAACGGTATCATCCGCGTATCTTAGGTTGTTTATTACTTCTCCATTTACAATAATTCCATCTTCTATGTTGCCCGGTGCTTCTTTAAAGAGATGTTCTGAGTATACGTTGAATAGAAGTGGCGACAGTACACAGCCCTGGCGTACTCCTCTCTTTATATTAAATTCTTCTGTTGTCTCATTCTCAACTCGTACAATAGCCTTTTGTTGTGAATATAGCTTTGATATTATCTCTCTGTCTCTGTCGTCGATTCCTGTCTCTTGTAGGATTGAAATCAGTTTACTGTGCTGCACTTTGTCAAATGCCTTTTCAAAATCTATGAAGCATGCAAAGACGTCGGCATTGATGTCACGTGCTCTTTGAATCAGAACCTGCATGGAAAACAAGGCCTCTCTAGTGCCAAGTCCCTGTCTGAAGCCAAACTGCGTGTCACTTACGTTTTCATCGAGTTTTCTATATATTCGTGCTTGAATGATGTTAAGAAAAGCTTTTAAAGCGTGGCTCATCAAGCTGATTATTCTATGATCGGAGCACTTAGTTGCGTTCGTTTTTTTGGGAATCGGGATGAATGTCGACAGTAGCCAGTCTTTTGGTATTTGACCGTTCATGTAAATTTTGTTAAAGAGGGTGGTCAGTAGTTTTATTTGTTCTGAGTCAATTAATTTGAGAACTTCTCCGTGTATCTGGTCTGGCCCGGGGGTTTTGTTATTTTTGAGTCTATAAAAATTACAGCTCACTCTAAATATACGCTCATACTGCAATGTTGTGTCACTATGTATAGCATAATCCCATTTTGGATGAGTTTTAAGAATACTACATCTGAGATCTACAATACACTCGTTATGTAATGTTACTGGTGTGTTCGGGCACATGGGAGCTGCACGATACAGTCTTACAATAATGACGGGCAAAAAAAAGTGTCGGTGTGTACAAGGTCTAAGATTCACCGGAACATCGTGATTCAGTCCTAAATAATAAATACCTACCAGCTGCTGAAACTTTCACTTGGAAAATTTCAATATTCTTTCAGTTTATATCTTCTTCTTCTTCCGGTGCCCTATCCTCAGTGGACGTAGGCGATCATTCTGGCCCATATTACTTTATTGACAGCTGCTCTAAATAATTCAGTAGATGTCTTTCCGGTCCATTGTCGCAAAGTATGTAGCCATGAAATTCGTCGTCTTCCGGGGCCTCTCTTACCATCCATCTTACCTTGCATAACCAATTGTAGTAGTTCATATTTTTGGTGACGCATTATATGTTCAAAGTATACTACCTTCCTTGAATGGTCCTCATGATTTCTTTCTCCTTTTGTATGTGTTGCAGAACAGTTTCATTGATTATATGATGTGTCCAACATATTCTCATCATACGTCGGTAACACTCCAATTCAAAAGCCTCAACTCGTTTATATGCAGCCTCCGTCAATGTCCAAGATTCCACACCGTACAGCAGTATAGAGAATATGTAGCATTTTAGTAAACGAGTTCTTAATTGTAGATTAAGTTTCAAATCACATAATTGTGTTTTCATGCGACTGAAATAGGCTCTGGCTCAATACGTATTTTTATTTCTTTTATTTACTCCCACTTATCATTTAGTTTTGCGCCCAGATATTTGATGGAGGATGCTGTTTCAATAAGAGAACCTCTGACGCGAACTTGTACATTTTGGGATAGGTTTTTGCTTATTGTCATAACCTTTGTTTTGCATATATTCAATCGCATGTTGTATTTTTCACAGATCTCATCTACAATTTCTATCAGTCTTTGAATTCTCTCAGCTGTGTCTGTAAGAAGGACAGTATCATCTGCGTATCTCAGATTATTGATCAAAACCCCATTTAGAGAGGTACCTTCTTTTACCTCTTCCCGAAATAGTTTTAGTAGATATACCTAGGGGCGTTCTACAATAAAAAGTGCATTTTTCCCATAAGAATAACATGGGGAAAATTTAAGGTTCAAATTGCAATTTTAGTGCCATTTTAGGGCGTGGCATTTTTAAAATGAAACAGAGCATAGTTTTGTTGAAATATCTATTTTCTATTATACATGAATTAAAAAATACAATAGGACATAGTTTTGTTGAAATATTTATTTTTATTATACATGAATTTATAAATACAATAAAGAACAGGGTGATTTTTAAATAATCAATTAATTTTAGCTTTTCAGTTAAAAGCAGCCTACTTTGGAGATAGGTTTTACAACTTCGCTCCGCTGTCTTACTGTCCTCAATGAGGATGTCTATAGAGCCCAAAATATTCTTTTATAAAATATTTAACAACATAATCGCCAAATGAAAGGGGAAACTGATCTCGCACCAAGTTTCCTGTAACATTGTGGTAATAATGTGTTATAAGACAATTGAAAACAACGTAACGAATAATTAAACGTATTTGCCTAGGTGCACCCCCATACCCAAGTAATAAGTAATTAAGATTACTATAAAAGCAAATTTATTTAGTAACTACCGTGTACGAAATATAAATAATAAGCCCTAGGTATATCTACTGACATTCTTGTATTTTGTGTGATCTTTATTCTTGAATTGTCTACGTTTTTTCATAAGCTCAAAGATTTCATCTGTCATCCATTTTTGTTTGTTTCTTTTCGTGATTGTTCCAAGTTTTTCTTTAGCAGTTTCTTTAATTATGCTCTTGACAGCATTCCATTTCATTTCTACATCAGTCATGTTCTTTTTTTGTTTCATCGATCTTATTATTTAGATGTTCAGTAATATCGTTCTTGATGGATTTATTTTTTAATTTGTGTGGATATATTCGTGTGTTATTCTGTCTCCGTTTAAGTTTTTTGGGTTTTAGCTTCAGATTTCGAAGCAACAAGTTGTTGTCGGATGGAACATCTGCTCCGGGGTATGTTTTCACTGATGTCAAAGCATTTCAAAATCTTTTGTTCAGTTTATATACCGTGAGAAATATCAGAATTTTTTGAGGAAAGGAACGAAAATAGAAAAGAAGAGAAATGGTATGAATTCAAAAACATCATATTAGATGTAGTAAGAGAATACTGTGGAGATACAATAATAACAAACAAACCCATAAAAAGTATGGAATGGTAGACCAAACAAATTGAAAAAGAAAAGAAAGATAGCAGGAAACGATATATCAGAACAAAAAGCTCAGAAAATAACGAAAAATACAAGGAAAATCGAAGAACGAATATAATACGATTAACATAAAAGATAAAGGGGGATTTATAATGACAGAGGAAGAGAAAATAAGGGACAAATAGCGACAAAATTTTCTGGAATTGACAGATATAGACATGGAGAAAGACGAAGAGAGGGATAAGAAAAGGGTAGTAGAGAATATAAGATCAATATTGGAAGAAGAAATTATAGAGCCTATAAGGAAGGTGAAACTGGGAAAGGCACTTGGAAGAGACAACATTACGCCCAAAATGATAAAATATATGGAAGAAATGGGAATAAAACATACTAATAAATGAGATATTATAAGAAATAAAAGTTCCTAAAGAATGAAATTTGGAAATAATATTGCCGATATATGAAAGGGGTGATAAGAGGCACTGTAATCATTAAAAAAGAATTACTTGGCAAGCGTTCCTGGAAAATATATTACAATAAAATACAAGGAAAAACAATGAAACAGTTTGAAAATTATAAATATCTGGGAACAATAATACAAAGCGATAGAAAAAAAAATAAATAACAGAATGGAAGAAGAATGTTCTATATGATAAAGACAAAGCTTTTGAAAAAAAAGGAATCCCAAAACAGATCAAGATGCAATAGTGGAAAAAGTGGTAAGACCAACAATAATGTACATTAGTGAGTGATGGACAATGACAAGAAAGACTAAGGCACGTGTGAGGTTTCTAACAATAATAGAAAATAAGATTAAGAGAGATAAAAATAAGAAATAAGATATACTGGAATCACATGGACATCAAATTAATAATGTAAAAGATAGGAGAACGAAAGTCAATGTGGTTCGGTCACGTGAAAATGGCGGAAAAAGTGTATGAGACGTGAATAACGGGGAAAAATAAGAAAGGAAGACTAAGAAGAAAATGGATCGATGATTTTAGGAAAGCAGCAGAAAGAAGAGGGCTAGATTAGGAAGGAATAAAATACCATATTCAGGATAGAAAGCGATTGAGAGAAAAATGCAGGAGAGTATTAACTTGCCTCCATTCAGGACTGCCATCTCAAGATAGAAAGGTATAGGATTAAGTAAGTAGTTGAGTAAGTTCTTATATCTGTGGTTTAAAATTTGAAACCCGAAATTTGTCAAGTGAAAGTTTCAAAATGGAGCCGTTGAGCAACTCTTAGAGTTTTGTCATGTAAGTTCGTCCGTCTGTATGTCACAGTCATCATTTCATCAGTATTAAACCTTTCGCAATGAAATTTTGTAGGCACATGCCTGCAAGTAATTAAAAAGCAGATCAGATTGTTAAAAAAATTAGGGTATCAACTTTTATGTGAAAAGTAGAGATGAAAAAAACCTTTTTTTCGTTCACCCATCATCGAGTGAGGTATCGTTTGGATGAATCTTCGAAAATACAATTAAATATTTTATATCATATTTTTTATTTAATCGCTTCATTTGTGAAACGGCTTGTAGTGCCCCCTTCTCTAACTTTCCGATAGTAAATTTTAAAAGAAAATTAGTAAGACTAGAGTAACAGCGCTCGAAAGGAAAATGATGGGAAAATAAAAATTTAATCTTAAAATCTAAAATATTCAACTACGGACCTCCATTCTTACTGCTTTTTCAAATCCTTGAACATAATTAGGTGCCGTAATTAGTCCACGAGTTCTACTTAATTACTGTCTATGATATAATTAGCAAGTGCGAGATGCACCGATGAAGCAGTATACTTATATTAAATGTAATGGATACGTGGTTGCAGTCACAACTACTTAATCTTTTTAAAAAATCTATTCGATAGGTTTAAAAATACCTACTTCTCTAGTATGATCTGTAGGTGATAGAGTTTCCCTCATTGATAAAGACATAAGCAGTTCTTGAGTAAGTTTCTGTTTACCAAATGCCACTGCCCCACTGGTAACCATGATGCACTCCCTTCCTTCATTTTGACATTCAGCAACCTAAAACAAAATGTTTAATAGAAATCTCATAATTGACATTAGAAATATAAACTGCAGCATGACTGCATTATTTCTAATGTTTGAACTAATATACTTTATAATAAATTTTCGTACCTGTTCTACAATGGATGCCAGTCTTCCCAATGCCAATCCATGTTCATCCTCTCTAGTAATTACAGCGCTACCAAGTTTTACAACCACTCTTCTGGTATATTTAAGTTGGCTACGGTCATTAAAGGTGTTTTCACGCTGTTCTTTGATAGCTTTGCTGGCATAACTGGTTGTCTTAAAAAAACAAGAAAAAGGATTAGAAAACTCTTCAGAATGTTATTTTCCAAGAACATTACGAGTTGTCAGACTCCAATGACAATGCGTTCAAGGTTTTAAAGAACGCTACCAAGAATGACGGCGTTGTTTAGACGTAATTCAACGAAAGATACCTGAATTAGAGTTTAAACTTAATATAATAATGATAATTGTAAATGAAAGTGTCAAACTTATTAACAAGGATGCTATAGACTTGTCTTCATTCAAGTAATTACAGAGTTAGAAGTTTTATAACTCTTCTAGTCTATTTAAGATGGCTACGGTCATTAATATATGTATGTATATATATATATATATATATATATATATATATATATATATATATATATATATATATATATATATATAGATATATATTTATATATATATATATATATATATATATATATATATATATATATATATATATATATATATATATATATATATATATGTTTACGCGGCTTTCACGGATTCCTCCCGTGTGAGTTGCAATAGCAGTGGATACATCCACATTAGGCCGTTGTAGTGTTGAAATCACATTCAGCAAACGTACAACTATATGCAACTACGTGTATAAGTGAAGTAAAATGCGAACAGTAAATGCAAACTTCGTTCCATCATATCCTTTTTGTTTTAGAGGTTGCACAGTTTGAATAGATTGCTACAGAACACAATCCATCCAATTCCACCACCATCGAGTTGATGGCCTACCTGTACCACCATATCGACAAGAAAGTCAAAACTTACCCTCCTCGCTACAGTGATACGGCAGAGGCACATGTTTCGTCTCTACTAGACTCATCAGGGTACCGACATGCACCAGGAATTCGTGAAAGCCGCGTAAACATATATACGCCATCCGGCGGGAGGTCGGCGAAACTGCATTCAGTATTTGCATGCTTCCTTCCGATCTGTCTTTTGCACAACCAGGTGTATGTCGTTACCCTGATGAGTCTAGTAGAGACGAAACATGTGCATATATATATATATATATATATATATATATATATATATATATATATATATATATATATATATATATATATATATATATATATATATAATTCCAAGACATTGGAAAAGCTTTTGGACTGGAAAATGACGATGGCGCTGTTTTGTATTTGAAACTCATCAAACCACTCGACCCGGTACACTCCATCGATTCATAGCCGTACCCTTTAATATTTTTAAACGGAAAAAAGAATAGATAAAACAGGAACAGTGACATCTCGACGGATCACTAAACAACACGAAAGCAACAACCACTAATAAAGTTGCATGAACCACCATGAGATAGCGCGACCGTAAAATAAAAATAAATATGTTAATACACGAAGCATGCTGCACTACAGGGCAGTGGTCGCATTTCGGCACTGACATCAAAAATAACCGCGGGTTTTACGGTCAAAAGAAGGGATCGCACCACAACCTCCCTTTGAGTGCGCTGCATGTTAACTCAACCAAAATAAAATAATTTATTGTGAGTATAATTTAAAAAAATTAAAACAGAAGATATCTGTGCTTTGGGGAAACAGATTGTCGGCGACTGCGCAGTTTCATTCTTATTTGAGATTCATCAGTCTATTTTATCCGGTACAATCCATCAATTCGCTGTCGTGTCCTATATACTGTTTTTAAACCGAGAAAACAGCAGACAAGTCACGAACAGTGACATCTTGACGGATTAAAGGAAGATTGTGGTGCGATCCCTGCTTTTTCACAGTGAAAACCCGCTGTTAGTTGGGATGCCAATGCGAAATGTAACCTCTGTCCTTTGGTGCGGTATACTCCGTGTAATGATATTATATATTTTTATCTTTATTTTACTATTCCATGGTAGTACACAAAAGTGTGTTAGTAGTTGCCTGTCAAAACAAGGATCAAACAGCACTGTCGTCATTTTCCGGACTTGGAAGTTCTCCATTGTCTAGGAGTTCTATATATATATATATATATATATATATATATATATATATATGATAATCTAAATTTCATCGAAATCGTATATATAAGAATGTAGTGTTCTTTCGTGACTTTTCCAGTCTTGAAGATGGTCGTATTATTCAACATCTTACCGTCATCCTCCGGTCAGATTTAACTTCAAATAGAAGATCCGAACATAAATAAGTACGACGATGGGTGTCTGGGAAGGTACCAACTAGAATTCCACTGACGAGTCCTATATTTGGTACAGGGACGAAACACCCACATTTTTAGAGATAAATTCGATATATATATATATATATATATATATATATATATATATATATATATATATATATATATATATATATGAAACCCGATTTAGACACGACAGGTCTTTTCTAGGTTTTTCCTGCCAAAATACGCGATGACGACAGAATAACCCGAGAAGAGAGACCGATATAGACAATCAATATAAGAGACAAAGAAAGAAAACCGAACGTGCTTGTAATATAGGGGTATATAGGGACAAGTCGATAAGTAGTAAGCCAGACTTTCTCCTATATTACAACAAGAATATGGTAAATATATTATTGTTGCCCTTTTTTAATAGGCTTCTCTTGTTTCGATATAACTCTTAGACTATTAATTATATGATAAATGGTTTCCCCAGAAAAATTATGCGGAAATAAATTGTCTTAATAAACCTTCAACTTTAAATGCTACAGATAATGAGGGTCAATGGTATGAACAGTACTATTTTTTTATATATATGAAAGCATGTTTATTGAATAATAATGCTTTTGAGTCGTGACTGCCTGAAATCAGTGATTCTCAAAAATTTTTTCACATAGTAGTATAGAGCTCATCTAGAAAATTACAGAATTAATTTTGAATCGGTTATCACGAGTAGTTAGGCCGTTTCTGGAGTGTGGTTTTGTTATATAATTCTTCGATATATAGTGTATAGTAACCTAGAAAATACTTAGTTCCAAATTCACACAAAACTGTGTATAACGAGATGAAAATTTAGGGAAATTGTACCCAATAATTCCGCCACAATATATGTCTATATTTTAAGAATGACCCACAATAATAGTATTTTTACTTAAAAATTGATAAAAAATGGAGGTCAAACGTCGATACACATGGTTACGCATAAAAATATTATTATTATACAACTTTCAACAATCCGTTTGTGTCAAATATCTTTGGAAAAATAACGAATTTCGTAAAAGTTCAGTCTGCATATGATAAACTGTAATTTGTTTCAAGGCTGTAGACAATGTTAAAGATTATTTAAACTTAAAAATGGATAGAGATACAATTAAACAATCGAAACGTCGTAGAATCAAATGAGAATAAAGATAATGCAACATCGACGATCACGTTTTATTTATTTAACCACCATGTTGTGTATTTTTGCATTGCTTCATTTTTTCAACGTTTTTAAAATTTGTAGCACTCTGTTTATCGAGTTTTATAGAGAATAACAAGCTACATAAAAGCGATAAAAAATATTATACACGTGGTAATACATCCAATACATTAATGTTATCAGTGCACTTGAAATATTTCTGACGATTCTATTCATAATATATACAAAGACGTAGGATAAATATTTTCTTCATATAATATAGAGTTTACTAAAAGTAAATGTAAACCAAGTTAATATATATATATATATATATATATATATATATATATATATATATATTATGTCGGATGTTCTCATGGGTGTGATGTGTAATCGAAGGTTTTCGGGTATTTCGTGAGTGTGCTGAGTCCTTCTCAGGACTGTAGGGCAGCTGACGTTTTGGTACAATCTCATTCACCATTTTCAAAGCTCATTGTGAGTTAGAAAATGGTGAATGAGATTTCATCGGAACGTCAGTTGCCCTACATGTCATTCAGTATTAATCCTGGAATACATCTGTTCGTTTATTTGGTTTCTTATAGAAATTTGCAGACCGTTCGGCTAAATTTCTTTTGTCATTTTCTGTGCTTGCTGGTTGTCGTTCCAACACCAGGAAGCATTAACAGTCTGAAATTTATTAACAGATGCCTACCTTCATGACAAGTATAGGAAAATCTGCCACAGATCTAACTATTTTTTTTTTCAAATATGCAGAACTTGGTGAAAAACTTGGAAGTTAGTCCGGAGGTCTTACTGTCAGATCATCGACATTTTGTATTTGAAATTGACGTTGAGCAAGACGTAGCAGAAGCAGCATACCGAAACCCTAGGGATTTCTTTCGAGAAGAACTGGGAAGCAGAGTCGTAGGGTTCTAATCGAGGTAATGTGATGAAGCTGAAGTAGAGATCGCTACCAAACAAATCATTGATGCACTTCGGAGTTCATTTGGGATTAGCTGTTAAATAAGACGAAGACTCATGAATTCCAAGATGTCTTGGTGGAACTCAAATTGAGAACCACCGACAAAATGTTCGAAAGCTCTTTAAAAAAGCGCTGAAACAGCAAATGAATTTAACACGGAGAAACGTGTGAAAAAATACTTCGAGAGCAGAGAAAGTATACCTTCAGCATCCCTCTTCTGCATGCCAAATACTGTCTAGAAAACCTCAGATTGGAGCACTGGTTCTTCCAGAAGGAGGTCAAACACTACAGAAGAGGGAAATCTAGAGGAGCTACTAAGAATGCACTTTCCAGATTCAAATCAATATGAGGGCGAATGATCCTGGTGCCCAGATTGGAGCACTGGCTCTTACTGAAGGAAGTCAAACTACGATAGAAGGGGGGACTATAGGATAGCCTCTTTCCAGGCTCAAATTAATATGAGGCGAATTTGAGGAAAATCAGAAATTCCAGTTAGAACATCATGATTTCAAGTTAGTTAAAACGATAGTGGCATTTGAAAGTGTAAAATGGCCAATGGAAACTATTGTCCCCTTCAAGTCAGCTGGTAAGAATGCTATATTCCTAGTCTTCTCAGATCAAAATTTTTTCGATATTATAATAAGCCATCTGGTACAATTATTCCGCTCATACACAAAAAAGTCTTTATTCCCAAGACAGGAAGGACGGACTACACAAACCCTAAGTCTTTTCGCCCTATCAGCTTTATCAATTTTTTATTAAATATACCGGTAAGGTTGGTGGATCAACACATCAGGGAAGGAGTAGTAATGGTGCAGTGTCACTTACATCGTTTATAATTCGCCTATCTGGCAGGAATATCCACAGACACGGCACTACAGTGACTCGTCACATGAACAGGGTAATAAAGATATACTCAGACAGTAGGGCTGCGATAATGGTACTCAAGTTCAGATTCGTAACTTCGCGTCTGGTGTCTGAGTGCAAGAATTTACTGAACAGTCTGATAAGGAACGGCTACATAATCAGACTTGTGTGGATTCTGGGCTACTCAGGCATATAATGGGATAAGGAAGTGAACCTTTTGGCAAAGATGGGGTCCGCAAATGAACCATAAATGACTTCAATCAATTCTACCTGTTTCAATTACCGTTGGCAAAACGGAATTAAAATTGATACTGGAAAGTAAATTTACTGACTGGAGAGGAGCTCTTGGAATGAGGTATGTTCAGGAACATATAAGTAGATTAGGGAGTTTCTCTCTATAGGAAGGAAAGAGCTGCAAATTGTGATAGGTTGTTGATAAGACATTGCCACCTGGGGGGCAATCTTAATAAAATTGGTGTCGCAGATGACCCGATGTGCAGATGATGTCTAGAGAAGGACAAAAATGTAGCATTGTAAAGGATAGTAGACAGATTGTGTTGAGATTTAAAAGATACTTTTATGTTATGTTTGAAAAGAATATTAGCTATGTTTTCTGATGGGGTACCCCAGTATGACAAAGATATATAAGATGAACTATCTTTATCACTTTTTATTTCTTTTACAATGCTAAAGGTAAAATAATAAATTTGATAAATCAGGAGTTTATAAGCTAAAATGTTCAGAATGTGATAGCTTGTACATTGGACAAAGTGGTAGAAGCTTTAAAACTCGATTTTCAGAACACTACCGATCATATAGACTGAAAAAAACAGACTTGAGCTTTGCCAACCACTGTTTAGAACATAACCACAGTTTTTCTAATACCAGCATCAACTTTTTAAAATATGAGGTGCTCAGGTTCTCAATGTCTTGTTTTTTGTTAATATTATTCTTATATTTTCTTGATTCATCCATTTCGCTTATGAGTCTTTTTTATGGTTACTATGCTTAGAAAGTATGGACATATCTGATTATATTTTACTCAAAGGGGTAAACGAAAAAGAATTGCCCCTACTTTTCATAGAGGAGGCCGTATTATTCATTATCCTCAGATCTGTCTTTGGGTTAGTTGAAAGCATGAGCTTGTAATATTTCATTGCATATGATGAAAAACGATGAAGTTATAAGGATATGATATATACACAGACAGACAGACGGATGGACTGAAAAGGACGGACTTTTTCCTTTCATTTCAATAAGCAGTTATCGCTTCTTCATTTCCTGTTCTGTCATTATTAAGTAGGAATCCACCTCACACCAAATTTCATTAGAAATATTTTACATTCTGTATAATAGTTAAATTGCATTATTTTGGTGACGCAATAACCTAACAATTGAATAGGATCTCGTCTCTCAAGTACTTCGAATTTTTAATATATTGTTTCCACGAGGAATAATTGAGTATTAATATGTTTTTACGAATATTTGGTGATGAAAGGAAGATAACGTTTTCATGTGTTCTTACTCAAGTTAATATTCGCTAGATATCTCGTAAGCAATAATTTTTTTTGGCATTTTTATGGAAACTAAATTGCATAAATTGTTATAGAAAAACATTATAAATAGTTTTAATGTAAAGCTTGAGGAATAATTTTAGAAGATAATGTAAATCATGCAGCAAAATTTCCAAAAATTATTTGTTTTGATACGTAGACCGGTAACATAGTAGAACTAAAATAACTAGGAAGTTCTCTATAATTTTAACTAAAATTTATTTATTTTATATCTTGTGTAATAGAATTTAGGAAAAAAAATTAAAAAATAGTAAGAAACGCAAAAAAAAAACGATATTATTACTTCATTATATTTTATAATTTAAGTCATATATTCATATTGTAGAATTCGAATGTATTATTAGAAGAGATTCCAATTTAAATAAATGCCTCTATTTTAGAGTCCTGAGGATGATCTCGTAGAGATCGAGACGTCGGCTAGTACAAGAAAATTGATCTTCTAAGTGAGTTTTATTAAACTATTCCAACCAAACCGTAATTTTATAATTAAGTGAGGGCATTAGCATTCGAACACATATATATTTATCTCTTTTAAAATAAAATGAAAAACAAATTATATTAATATTGTTAAAACAAACAATAAAAGAAAATGCACGTCAATGGTGTAATATTAATTCTCGTTGAAACCCATTCAGAATAGCGCCAGTCAAGATCACAGAAATCCTAGAGAATTTATGAATAAGTTTTTGTAGTGATAGTTTACTCTGGTTTCGGTTGTATTTAATTTGCCGGTAATATACTAAAAAATATAAATTTAAGTCTTAGGACAAGAAAACTAAAATGTTACGTATTCTCCGTATTTTTTTACGAAGTTGAGTCATGAACTTTGAGAGAAAATATGCTTAAGAAAATCGAGTCATTTGAAATATGGTGCTATCGAAGAATGCTACGAATAAGCTGGATGGACAGAGTGTGAAACAATATTGTTTTGAATCAAATGAAAACAGAGAAAGAATTGGTAATAACTATTAAATCCAGAATGCTGTAATATTTTCCACATGTAATGAGACATCGGAAAAAGTGTAGCTTTCTGCATCTTATTATCCAAGGAAAAACAATTGACAGGAGGAGTCGAGGAAGAAGAAGAACATCTTGGCTAAACAATCTGAGACAATGGTATGGTCAGACAGGGGAGTAGATGAAACGGCATCCAAGACAGAGATAGGACAGGACACTATCGTCCTCTGTACCACCACAGGATACCCTGAGGGGGAGCAGCCTCTCCACGTGGAGCTTAATTGTAGACCAACTTTGACTAACTTCGGCATATCTTTCAGAGTTTTCAAATAATATTTCATTCAGAAATGAATCACGCAATTTCATCTTATTTTATCGCATTAGTTAGATCATAAGTAATAGTAGAATGAGCTTTGATCAGATTTTGAAAACAAACAGATTTGTTCAAATGCGAATCTTATTATTGCAAGTTATTCATTTTATAAACAAAGAACTGCATTCAAAGATAAAATACGTAAAAATTCGCCAAAAACCGCTACACTTTTATCTTGCATCATACAGATATCTCTACAAAATTGAATTTTGTTTACAACGCGAGTAAATTAAGATATATTGGGATTTTTCCGAACAGCTGTCAAAGTACAATCGATTGGTTTTGTACTTTAGATCCTAACATTGAACTTAGTAATCGGGGAGCCTAGTGGATTTTCGTAGCTGATTAAGAGACATGTCTGCATCATAAGTTTTTATATGAATTTTGACCCGACGGTTACGAATAATGAGGGTGGGATCCCAGAAAATGGTTAGATAATTTGTTAAATTGTTAATAATTGAAAAGATTCCTATTTTGTGAAAAAAGAATTTTTTTCGTGATCCTCGGCCTGTGATTTTCCGTCCAATGCATAGTTTTTGGGTTAAAAATCACCAGATACTTGAAAAGTATTTTTTTGCCCCTTTTCAACATGAATAACTTTTGATTAAAAAATATTTTCAAATTCTGCGCCTGGCAATTAAATGGTTCCACTCAAGAATTACAAGGTGGGATTAATTACAATGCGAAAATGTAATGTTTATATCGTTGTTTAGCGCTATAAACAAGTAACGTCGTATATAAAGGGAAGGGGAAGTCTACTTACAGACGCTCATCTAGTGCACATAATCTATTATAGCTTATATATACTTATTTATAAATTATAAGCGTTTAATCACAAAATAAATAATTCAGTAGCATAAGGAACTTCAGTGATTATAACTGTTTTTGCGTGTGTTGGTGCGCTGCTTCAGTTCATTTTTAAAATTTTAATATTACCGTCGCGTATTTGAAGCCTACCTTGGTCAGTTAATTTAATTTATGCCTTTTTTATTTCTCTTGTCTAATCAATGTTAAAAGAAATAATCTTTTTTGAATTTTTTCATACTACTACCCTCAACAATTTGTCGATTTCATATATAAAACTTAACAGTGTATGTCGAAGAAATTAGCTCGCGAACACATTAATGCGATCATAATTGTTCTAATAGCTGAATCTCAGCTTAAAAATACTGCGTAACTGATGTGCTATTAATAAAACGTGTACAATATACTTATCGCAGTACGGTGTTATATTTTATTCATTATGCCACATTTTAAACAGGAAACATCAACCCAATCGCTCTCAAACATAGTTATAATAACTGAAGTTCCTTGTACTAATGAATTGTTTAGTTAATGGCTATATATATATATATATATATATATATATATATATATATATATATATATATATATATATATACTATCGTTCAGGTTACCGGAAATTGTAAGTGCCACCAATCGAAAGAGCGTACCCGACATAGTTATACAGAATTTTGATATTCTCAAAAAAACTGTTTCCCTAAATTTTAAAAGGGGTGGACGGGTAGTCTGAGACACCCGGTATATACATATATATATATATATATATATATATATATATATATATATATATATATATATATATATACTATCGTTCAAAAGTTTGGAAACACTAAGATAATTTTAACAAAAACCTAAATCTTAATCAAACCGTAGACTAACATTTAGTTAAATATATTTAGTGTAAATAAAAAAAATAATACATTTTTCATTAAATTTTGATTTCGTTAAAATGGCCACCATTATTCTTAATTATTTGTTCACAAATTTTACTCATTCTTTTGGTCAATTTACCGAAGTATTCGGAGTCCAGTGACTTCCATTTACTTTGCAAATATTCCCCCAACTGTGCTTAGCTCGATGGACGATACTGCACTTTTCGGTCAAGTTCATCCCATGCTAACTCAATAGGAGAAAGATCTGGCGATTGTGATCACCATTTTATAATTTGCAGATCTTTTTCGTTTCGTTTTTGCTCTAGGAATCCCTGACATAATTTAGATGAATGTTTAGGGTCATTGTCGTGTTATAAAACAAAACTTATTAGCCAATTAGATTCATTCCAGAGGGAATCATATTTTCTTGAAGTTTTTTCAAATAGTTTTCATTATTCCGTTTTTCGTTAATTTTGATTCTACGGCCAGGTTTTTATTACCAAAATATCTTCGAGCCATCACGCTACAAACACCATGCTTAACTGTCTGCACAGTACACGCTTCTGAAGCCCGTTCGTCTTTTGATCGGCACTCAAAAACAGGTCTATTAGATCCAAAAATCTGAAATTTGGACTTATCCGTCCAAAGGACTTTTTCCCAGTATTCTTCTGTCCAATTTTTATATGTTATAGTCAACAGTTTCATCCTCCTCGAAACACCATCTACACGTCGGATCGTCTTCGAGACCGATGTTATAAAGATGGCCACTCAGGTGACAATATCCTGTCAACAATCCCATCACAATTCACAGCTCTTTCCTTCCTAAGGAGAGAAGCTCCTTAGTAAACCGTGCGCTAGATCCAGTTATATATTCCTTAGTACACCTTATTTCTGGAGCTCCCTTCCACGATTCAATAAATTTGCTTTTCAGAAACAATTTTAATTACTTTTGCCAAGGGCATATATATATATATATATATATATATATATATATATATATATATATATATTATTCAATATTAATCAGTGAATATATCCGTTCATTAGTTTGGTTTCTTGTAGAAGCTTACAGACGTTTCGCCAAAATCTCATTTGGCATCTTCTGTGCTTGGTGGTTGTAGATTTGCAATATATATATATATATATATATATATATATATATATATATATATATATATATGTTATTTTAAAGTAAAAGTTAAAGGGGATATGCGGTTGACAAAGAATACCTTTCCTATTTTATTTTAAAATTACACGGACGGAAACTTATCTCTTTTCTATATTTGTTGGCTTAAAAAATACCCAACAGCTCTCTTAGGGCGATCGTTTGTGCGACACTTTACTTAAATTGCGGAATTCGTGATTAGTTTGGTTACCGATGCCGGATAATACGACCTCTATCCTTAGAGTGGTACGTTCCGTGTATCGAGTATTGATATATTCCTTTTCTAATTTACCGTCACGCCATCACATGGCGATTTTATACAACATTGTTGGTTTGTGCTGCTCCTTGTGTTATTGAGTGAGCCATCGAGATGTCGCCACTGTGTCTTATTTACTATTTTTCAACGGTGAAATCTGTTTATGGAACACAGATGCGAGATGATGTTTGTATCTAATGCAATGGTCTGATGAGTCCCATACTAGGACGAAGCAGCGCTGTCGTCACTTTTCGGATCCGAAGTTTTTCCATTATTATCTCCGCACTTGTTAACATAAGAGTAATATTTATCAACAGACTTTATATCCGCATAGTCAAAAATTTTCTATTTTATTTTATTTTATTATATATATATATATATATATATATATATATATATATATATATATATATACATTAAAATATGTTTAAAGTATTAATGGAACGATCGGTGAAAGCTAAAACGGATTATGTGCACTAGGTGAGCTCCTGTAAGTAGACTTCCACTTCCCTTCATACACAGCGGCCCGTACGTTATAACTGATGAAACGCTATTTATTTATAGCGTTAAATACCAATAAAGCATTGTATTTTCGCATTACGATTAATCTCAGATTATAGTTCTGGACTTGAACTATTAATTGCATAGCGCAGAATTTGAAAGAATCTTTTAATCAAATGTTATTCATGTTGAAAACTGAAAAAAAAAATCCATTTTTCAAATGTCTAACTATTTTTCACTTGAAAATTATGCGTCGGACAGAAAAACCACAAGATACATTTGTAATCAGGGGGTCCAAATACATACACAATAAACTTTGGTGTACCTACGTCTCTTCATCGGCTACGTACACCTACTGCGCTCCCGGACTATAGGATAGATAGCCTTTTTTGTGTAGAAGTAGATAATACCGAATGGTTAAAATGGATATAATTTATTTTATCAGATGGAGCAAATAATAGCAAAGTTATCAATATACTTAATTAGTAAAATTTTTATAAATAGTTTAAAATATGCACACTCTGTAGCATTCGTTATCTCTTGTTTGGGTGCAAAATGTGAACAAATGCTTGAAACATAACAATACATTTATGGTGGGAAATTATTTATTCGAAACGTGTTAAACAAATTGGAAAATACAGAGGAAAATACGTATAATTTACTAATATGAAAAAATTGTCTGATAGTAACTGGTGCACTTATCTAGAGGGTATTCTGATAAATTTAGCTTCAAGGTTTATGTCTAGATACAAGTTTAAAAAGGTCACGAATGACATTTTTATTTACCACTAATTACTAGATATTTTTTAAAATGTGTTATTTCATATTAATGTTTATTTGTTATGTTAATGTGTAACCTAATAATTATACATCTAAATCTTTAGCGTGAAATATTCTATTCAATACTGAAAACTGTAATAAAACTTGTTCAGTGGTTATGGACAAAAGTTTCACTGTCACAAAACTAATAAAAATGTACAGGTATGATTAAAAAATTTAGCAGTGCAGGTGTGAGATAATTCACGAACTGTTTTGTTTTGAGTAAATGTTGTTTAGAGGAGAAGCTCATATATTCATATTTGGGATAAAATTAAGGCTCTTGAAATAGCTCAAGTTCAGATGAATAATATTTTTAGCTCTTATATGCCTGTTAGAGATTTGGTCCAGTCATTGAAGGTTTTCCGCTCTGAATTCTTTTATTAAAGATCAATTCACATAAAATTTGGACACTAATTAGGAAATAGCAGAAGGAGAGCAATTTCCATTTTCATTTATATTGCCGATTATTCACACTATTCGGCACGGAATATTGCGGTCTAAATACGTGACTTTCTGGAATATATGGGAGTCTATATAGATACTTTTTAAAATTATTTTCATACTATACAGGGTGTCTTAAAAGCTCTGAAAGTATGAAAGTTGTGTTTATTTACTTCTGTATATTATTACATTTTTGAGTCTCCGATCAAAATACGTGCATCTTTTAATGAGGTTTATAGTATCTAAACCTTAAGGGTTTTTAAATAATTCGAATTTTGACAAAATATAACCTAATTTTCATGTTCCAAATACTTTAGAAGTATTTCAGTTATGTACTAGAAATTTACAGTGAAGTGTAACAATAAATTTTGTTCTATATCCCAATTACAATAAACTTGCTATATTATACAAGGTGTCTAAAAATTAAAACTAATCAAATAAGAAATTTAAGTGGTTATAACTTGGTAATTTAAGTAGAAGGCTATACTTTTACCTTACCAGAAAATGTACGTTTTAAATACTTATCGAATGGTGTAAGGGTGTTCTATAGCTAAGTCTTCGCGTTTTTACAGAATACGTCAAATAATCATTTTCTGCACCATTTTGTGTTTCTAATGTATCTTGTTGCCTATGGCATTTAGAAACGTCAGATAATTCATTTAATCTGTCAGTTTAGTCTACAAAACCTGTTGTTGTAATAGCTGTATTATTTTTTGTAACTGTGGAACTTTATTTATTGAAATGAATTATTTGAATATTGTTATGTTATTGCTTTGTCACAGTTTATCCTTGGAGAATGTCATCAGAATTGTTTGTTGGCTTCTCGAGTCTATGTTCAAAGGTTTCCTGAAAGAAACCATCCTAAACCAGCCGTTTTTGTGAGACTATTAAACCAGTTTCGGGAAAGTGTAAGTGTCAGTTATAAAAAACCTGTTATAAGAAAACCTGTCACTGAGGATGAAGAAAATATTTTTACTGTACTTGGTTCAGGTTACTTCAGGTTAGCCAAGCAAGCATGTGTTTCAAGGATTCTTAACAAATATAGATTTCATCCTTATAAAATCCAGCTTTGTCAAGAGCTTCACGGAAATGATTTTAACAACCAAACTGAATTCTGCTTGTGGGTGTTAAATAAAGTGGCAAAAAATGAACACTTTTTTAATAATGTGTTGTTTAGTGATGAATTTCGCGATTTTCTTTTGCACCAACTTCCAGTGTTATTAGAAGATGTCCTTTTAAATATTAGAACAACTATGTGGCTTCAACTGAATGGAGCTCCGCTTCATTATCATCGCGATTGGGAGAGACGGATTTGAAAATTGGCCCTCTAGATTTCCGGACTTAAGTCCACAAGATTTTTTTTTATGGGGATACACAAAAAGAATAGTCTACAATGCGCCCCCGACAATATCACAAGATATGAAAATACGCATAAGAAACGCTTTTTAAACTGTAACCCCGAAAATGTTGTCCAGAGTTAGCAGTGGTTTCGAAAAAAGAATATTTAAGTGTTTGGAAATGGATGTTTGACATTTCGAACATCTAGTATAAATATTTTGTATCTGTTTTGTGCTATCGTTAATATGGTATTACCATTATTGCTGTTATAGCCTGTTGAATGACTATAAATCGCGTTCCGCGTTTCTGAACATTTGTAAACATATTCCTGATTATTATTCTTATAGTGGTAAATTATCTGTCATTTCCAAATGCCATAAGCAACTAGCTAGACTTAGCTATAGAATACTCTTGAGCCATTCCATAGGTGCTTGGAAGGTACATTTTCTGGTAAGGTAAAAAGTATAGCCTTCTCCTTAAATTAATCAAGTTATAACCACTTAAATTTCTTATTTGATTAGTTTTAATTTTTAGACACCCTGTATAATATAGCAAGTTTATTATAATTAGGATATAAAACATGATTTATTCTTACACTTCACTGTAAATTGCGAGTACATAACTGAAATACTTCTTAAGTATTTGAAACATGAAAATTAGGTATGATTTTGTCAAAATTCAAATTATTTAAAACCCTTAAAGTTTAGATACTATAAACCATTAAAATAGACACTGATTTTGATCGAAGAATCAAAAAATGCAATAATATATAGAAGGTTCTATTTTAAAAAACAAAATTTTGTTACTTTCAGAGCTTTTGGGACACCCTGTATAATATGAAAATAATTTTAAAAGGCAAGTATCTAAGACCCCTATACCGGGTGTCAACGAATCTATTAGACAAGTCATAATTTCTAGAGTATTATGTGTATCAAAATGAGAATTGGTACAGGTAAATGGTATGTGAAGAGGAGAGTTTTCGCATATTTTCCACTTTCCGGTCACTTCCGGTTTCACCGGAGATGGCCCCGGTTTTGAATTTTTAAATGGAACACCCTGTATAATTTAACATTTTTGGATTTCTGAGACAATTTTAGATCAGAATGTGACATTTTAAGAAATTTTTATGTCTACTTCATTTTTTTAGAGCCACTTTTAAAATTGCATCTAGGTGGCCATGATCGGACGCAAACTAATCTTAGGGCCTTAGGTGATGTCAAAAAAATACAATCGCAAAGTTTTAGTTACTAGTATGAAAGACAGGAATAAGACAAGTTGACAAAATTACGTTTTCATTTCTATTAATTTTCAAATGGCGACCCCTTTTTGACAACTACTTTTCGAAAAAAGCATTCTTTGACGAATCTAACGGTACTAATTTATTTGCGATTGGATTAGACATAAGAACAGAAATTAAATATTATTAAGCAAAATACTGGATAATTTATTTACTTATGACAAGTGCGCCATGGACAGCCATGATGCATAATAATTTGCAACTGTTTTTATCAAGTCTTCTTTGGAAAACAAAGCACTCACTTAAGTAGATAATGACAGTGACATACGCTCTAAGAACAGACGTAAAAGTTTTTTTCACTTTGAGTATATATTATTTTAACGAAAATTTAAACTAAACTTAACGAAAATTAAGAAACTTTTACGTCTGTTCTTAGAGCGTATGTCACTGTCATTATCTACTTAAGTGAATGCTTTGTTTTCCAAAGAAGACTTGATAAAAACAGTTGCAAATTATTATGCATCATGGCTGTCCATGGCGCACTTGTCATAAGTAAATAAATTATCCAGTATTTTGCTTAATAATATTTAATTTCTGTTCTTATGTCTAATCCAATCGCAAAAAATTAGTACCGTTAGATTCGTCAAAGAATGCATTTTTCGAAAAGTAGTTGTCAAAAAGGGGTCGCCATTTGAAAATTAATAGTTAGAAATGAAAACGTAATTTTGTCAACTTGTCTTATTCCTGTCTTTCATACTAGTAACTAAAACTTTGCGATTGTATTTTTTTGACATCACCTAAGGCCCTTAGATTAGTTTGCGTCCGATCATGGCCACCTAGATGCAATTTTAAAAGTGGCTCTAAAAAAATGAAGTAGACGTAAAAAGTTTTTAAAATGTCACATTCTGATCTAGAATTGTCTCAGAAATCCAAAAATGTTAAAATATACAGGGTGTTCCATTTAAAAATTCAAAACCGGGGCCATTTCCGGTGAAACCGGAAGTGGCCGGAAAGTGGAAAATATGCGAAAACTCTCCCCTTCATATACCATTTACCTGTACCAATTCTCATTTTGATACACATAATACTCTAGAAATTATGACTTGTCTAATAGATTCGTTGACACCCAATATATCCCAAAAGTAAAACTTTTTGAAAGTCACGTATTTTGGCAGCAATATTCCGTGCCGTAAAGGATGAATAACCCTGTATAAACATGTGAACGTTTTTGTTAGAAAAATACTCGGAAAGACGAAGTTAATTGTTTAAGAATTAGACACAAATTGTTTATAAATTTGCCGTAAACCTCTGTCAAATTTGACAGCTCGTATCGCGTGAACTCCTTTTGCAAAAGAAGAATCTTTCTAAATACTTAGAAAACCATGTTTTCAAAGAAATTTTTCGATGAAAATTTGCGGAGATATTCAATTTCTTTATAAGCAAAATCTTTAATAATAAATTTAAACAATTTCTGAGCAGGCCCTAATTATCCGATTTTAGTTTCTAAAAAAGCATTTGAAAGCTTGAGATCTATAGTATACGTGAAAAAAATGTCAAATATGTGATTTTCTGATTTAAGACTTAATCAAATTTGAAAAATTTTCCAATTTTTGAAAAAATATCAAGGTCCTGAGAGATATGTAAGTGGTCTAAAAAATCGTCTAAAAAACTACTTTTTTGCATTTTTTTTTATAATTATATCTATTTTCCAGAAAGGATTATACATTTTAAAATTTATACCCTATTTTGTAAGAAACTTAATTACGGAACTTTTTTCTCTCTTCAACTTTTCTCAAAAGTGAATACTTTTAAAGTTATTAGAAAAATAAATAGAGAAAGAAAAGCATTTTTTTATCACCTTTTGTAAAATAAATAAATCTAGCGGTATTTTTTGAGAAGGAGCATGTCTCAATTATTGTTATGGGAATTATTCTGGAAGATTTAGAGCAAAAATTATCGTGCTTCCTCTCACCATCCAAATCATAAAGAATTTTTACAGATCAGCCCCCGGTCTATAGTAGAAACCTTGGTTCTACTTAATATTGACTTTTAACTATCTTTACGATATCCATAGACAAGAGGAAGTAAATACTATCACAGTAAATTTATATTCTTTTCATCAACAAACAATCTAGTAATTCTAGCGATCAGAAAATAAATCCAGCACCCACTTTAAATATTATGAATTAATATATATTTCTTAAAATTCAAGATTATAAATTCAAATTAGAGGTTGTGAAAGCTTCCCTTCAATTTAAGATTTATTTGTTTACGCTTGCCTTACATCCTGTATTGATTTTTAATGGCCTGATAATAACACTACCTCGTATAATCTGGATAACTTTTGTTCCTTAACTTTTCACGAGTAGAAAGAAACACAACGCCTTTGAAAAAGGAAACTGCCGAGCGGAATTTCAATTTAATATTATCTCCTTTTTCAAACTGAAACTTTGCAGGATTTTTTCTTGATATCATTTTATTTTGATTAAATGAAATAACTAGTATCAATTAAATTTATAAAAAAAACAATTATAAATAAAACTTACTTGTGTAAGCCTAGGCACCCACAACTTGGAACTTGTACTCGCCTCCCTACGAGTCCTCACCAATACCGTTCTTAAGGTTGCTAATTGTCCCGGAGCCCTCAAGAAACCCACTCCATGAAACCCCCTGCCAAGTAACTTGGGGGTTGCAGATAAAACGTTTTTACCCAACATGGTGCCTTGTACTTGGCATTACACAGACTAAACGGAACGATTAAACCTTATCATCTGTTGAGTGTTTGATTTGAAGAAAGAGAATCCATTTTTATTGATAAGGTTTGATTATTTTCTGTTTTGAATAGTTTGGATTGAAAGCGGACTATGAACGATTTAAAGAGTATTTAAATGTGACGTCATTAACTGTGTTTACGTTGTACAAATTAACATATTTCAGAAAAAGAAGAAAGCTATTACATCTTATATATATATATATATATATATATATATATATATATATATATATATATATATATATATATATATATATATATGGGAAATTCATCGATCGATTGTGGGACGATTATAATTAGGAAGAATTTGAAAATTTGACAGTGTACTAACGTGCATGGGAGCAGGGGCGGATCCAGCTTCTCTCTTTAGGGGGGGCGGTACAAAAGTACAGTATGGCAAGCGAAAGCAAGTTGTCGACGGAGGGGGACAACAGAAACATTCCCATTTCTAGTGTAAAAGGCAAGGTCGGGTCTATTTCCTGAACTCAAAGCTCTTGGGGGGGGGGGGCAACGCAAGGAAAACAAGTTGTCAACGAGGGGGAAGGGGAGTACCAGCAATATACACATTCCTAATATAAAAGACAGAATCGGTTCGATTTTCCTGAACTCAAAGCTCTTGGGAAGGGGGGCAAGAATACACATTCCTATACTCTATTCAAGAACTAGAGAGAGTAATAAAACTGTTACCGAAACCTCCAACGTACCTGCTCCAGTGCCGCAGGTAAGTGAGGACTGCCGTAAATCTAATTATATTTATTTATATTTAAATATTATAAGCTTTTACAAATTGACTGCAACAATAAAATTTCTGATAGTTCAATTTAATTTCTGTCAGTGAGCAAAGTACACCTTCCAGGGTGTCCTTAGTGACTTATCTTGTTTGTGCTTGTTTTTATATATTATTTGAGATTAGTGAGATACCCAAAAGTTATGGCTTCCATATCTATATTTATTACAAAATCGTTAAACCAAGGCATTTTTTTCTCAACGAAAAACTTATTACGATGAATGTTTATGATGCCTTAAGATATCAATATCTAGATAATAATGTTAAAAGCTCTGTTCAGATGTGTTTCAACATGACAGGAGTTGGAAAATCTACTATGTACCGAATACTAAAGGAGAAAAAAAACAACTGGAATTGTTAGTACTCCCAAGCGATATTCGATTACAGGCAGACCCCAACCGTCGACAAAATTCTAACTAAAACCAATAAAGATCGGGATTTACTTGGGAACTGAGCTCTGGAAATTGCTCAGAGAACTTAATTTTTGCTGGGAAAAACCAGATAAGAAATCTGTTCTGATAGATCGTCGGGAAAATCTCTTTTGGAGAAGGAAATATCTCTCTCAAGTAAAAGATAGAGTTGCTAGAAATAACACAACTTACAAAATTAGTAATTTAACTGAGCTTTCGAAAGAATTTTTTGATTTTTAATGCCTAATATGATAAAATTATAAAAATAGGTGCTTTCTACTTGAAGAAATTGACTTTTGACGATTTATTAAATATAATTTTTATTCTCTTTTTTTGATCACTCTGTACTAATAATTTTCATAAAATCATAAAAAGACTACTAAAGACTATCTTCTTCTACAAAAAAACTAACCGAAATTAAATAATAAAGATTTTCTTAAAGGAAAAATTTATAGTAAAGTTTTGGTCCGCAGACGTCATTTTTGACATAAAAATTTAAATATGTCCATAACGGTGAGACTTAAAAATCAGGTTGTCACTGTTAATGCCTACATAATGAATAACTATTGACGAAACTTGGCAAAACTGCCTGCAATTAAAAATAATTTTAAATTTTGGAGAAATATCCTTACGCAGAGTATGCTGATATGCATGTAATTTATGGTGAAGCGCTGACAAATTCTTCGAAAGCCTTTAGAAGACTTTATGCTGAAAGATAGGAGATTGCTAAGTCCAAAAACCTTTCGAAGGGTTGATCGAAGCCGAAGGAAAAGTGGTAAAAGATGAAATAATTATTAGTTACATATTTTATTCAAAGTCATTTTTACAGCGACGTGTTAGTGAGGGCCCTCCCAAGAGAGCACGGGACCTTCCGTAGAGGAACAAATTTGCCTTCGAAGAGTTTTCCCATAAATTAAAGCACATCAGCACACCCTGCTTATTTTATTTTTACCATTTTGCGTTTAGCATAAGTAACTTTGAGTTTTTAGCTTAAAAACCGATTTATCAGCTCTCAGTCCTGTAATATTACTATATATATATATATATATATATATATATATATATATATATATATATATATATATAGTGTTAGGGTTATTGGTGTCTAGAGTCAGATGATTTTTATAGATAATTGCAGTTCCATTATCATTCACTCATTGTAATCCTGTAGAAAATGACAATTGATTGTGGATGCATGAATAATGAAAATTTGAAGTATGAATTGCTCATAAGTACACTGAGTTGATTCTAGTAAGGGTTGCAATGTAGTGCTTGTATAACTTCAAAGGGTGCTTCTGTACCTTCAGATATTTTCTCTGATCTATGTAAAGAATGTAAAAATTGTGTATATGAGTATTCTCTTAAAACTTATTTCGCCCACTATAGTGGTTTCAATTTCCGTTTTATCTAATCGCTGAAAGTAGATTGGGTAAACCCACATTGCTCACACGAGACTCTGCAGTGTCCGAAATTTGACGCATTCTTCGATTTTTTTCGTCTGTTGATATAAATAACGAAGTAAACAATTATGTTATAATTTTGCTTGCGTCAGCAAATATCTATTAAGAAAAATAATGCAATATAAAAAGATGAGCTTGTGTAGAATTAAACCTACAATAAAGTTTTAAAAATACGGAAAGCTTTGTGGACATTTGTTGGTAGAATTATACAAGAATTTGTTTTTCGATGTTATATTTTATATATGCGTTACTGAAAAATAATCTAAAAAAAAACTGTTAAAAAAGAGATAAGATTTATTTGAACAAATGTAACTCCGACACTTTGTTTTATAAAAGTGTTACTTTATACGAGTATATATCATGATTGCTACTAGAAAAAACTGACACTAGTCAGAGATCAAAATATTGAGACGCACTAAAAAGAAGTCCTCTGTAAGTGTGCTTACTATTACTTTGGTACCATTGTAATAATATTTTTTATTGTGTAATATATTGTATAATAGATGAATAATATGACATATGTATCTTAGTATTTACATAATTTATGAAGTAATATCACAATATATTATTACACTGTTAAATTTAATAGTACTTCAGCACAGACGTTAAAAAATAAGGTATTTAGTTTAAAAGTAAGTATTTTTTAAACTTTTGGTGGGAGCAAGATATTTTGATGTAATTTTATACATGTTGCAAGAAATATCTCTCGGGCGGATAGTTGTTTCGGTGAATTTCTCTTTTGATCTGTTACAGCTCTCCTGACCACACCAGCAGGTTGTCTAATCACGTGTGGAAAGAAAACTAGAGTAAAATTTGCAGGGAACAAACTGTCTGCCCTCCTTTAAGGAGAAAAAAAGAAAAAACTACTTTCTCGTATATACTGGTCTGCATTGTAAAATGGAAATGCATTAAATTTAAGGTAAATGTGTTAGCAGCAAAATTCATAAACGTTATTAAATGCATTTAATATAATGCATTAAATTTAATAATTTTTATATTGATTTACATTAATTTATTAAGTTTGATCATTACTTTTTAAGGTGATGACCATATACGTTAAACACACAGCCAGTGTTCACTGAACTTGAGATATGTTATGAGATATTTAATGCACTAATATTAATATGAGTTGAAAAAATTCTGAAACTACCAGGAAAAGGTGGATATTTATCCCATAGGTAGCATCCGCCATCTAGACCGGTTTCGAACTCATTGATTCCCGTCAGTACAGTACAAACATGTACACCTCACCATAAAAAAAATTGAGTCCTTTACGCAACTTATATCATACTAAACAAGAAGTTCAATACAAGTTGCGCCATCTCCGGGAATCTCATGAAATGTATATTGAATAATAATGTAAATTCGTTTAGTATTAGGGTAAATGTGAATTAATTTTAATGTACAGAAATTGAAATATCTTTTCAGTTACTTTATTGAAATAAAAGATGCTATTTAATCAAATTTAATGAATTTGCTTTAAATTCAAAATAAATGTAAATTATTCACGATTTAAAGTGCAAAATAATTAAATTCAATGTAGATTAAATATTAAATTTGCATTAAATTTAAGGTTATTTTTAACAGTGTAGTTATTTTAATCGATCTACTTAAATATCTCATCAGAAGTCCTTTTCGAAAAAAATATTTCATATAAAATTTATAGAATTGAAAGGGAGCTATCTAGCGATGATCTTGGTTTTGCTCTTGAGCGTGATCTTGAAGGATATTTCAAAGTAAAGTCGATTTTTTAAAATAGGAACACCTATTCTTTATTTCACCAACGGAAAGCGGAAAAAATTCCGCGCCCAACGGTATAAATAATGTAAGGATTTAGGTGCTTTCTATTGTGTAAAAAAAACTATTTTACTTTGAAATAACCTTTAATTAATATCACTCTTAAGATCAAATCCGGCACTATAGCTAAATTCCCTCCCTCCTCCCTTTGAATCTTACCACTCTTTTATGGAACATTTTTTTCGAAAATTCGTCCCTGGCGAGATATTTGAGTGGATCAATACAAGTTTGACGTTCAAATGACCTTTAGTTGACATCTAATCCACCACATTATTTATACCGTTGAATGCAACATTTCTTCCCTTTCCATTTCCGAAATAAAAAATAGATGGGAATATATATATATATATATATATATATATATATTTATCAAAAACCTAGCGACTCTCAAGATATTTAATACAGGCTGTGATCATCGATTTGTGATGTTGGTAAACAAAATAAAAAATAGACAAAATTATATAGAATAAAAAATTAATTCACAAAAACACAGAAAAAATAGAATAATATATAAGCGATTCCAAAAAGTTTCAGTATTTAAACCGTATATCATATAATATTATAAATGCATTCACAAGAACCTCAGCAGAAATAATAAAGAAATAAACAAAAACAAGATATAAGAAGAAATAAATAGGAAGATAGAAGGAAAAAGATTACCATACCGAACAGGACAGTATACCTGAACAAGAAAAGAGGCAAGAAAAATGATAGAAAAAAACTTCAAAGATAAATAGAAAAAAAAAATAGAAAATGTAATACAGAAAAATGTGCAAATGTGCAAAAACGAGAAAAAGAAGTGAATTAATACAAATAGTTAAAAAAATAATGAAAAATGGTCTAATTCACAAAGTGGAAGAGACGGCATATGGAATGGGATGTAGTACATGTTGCAATTTATAGATCAAGTATCTACTTATAGAAAAATTAACATAACACAATCTCTTATTACATATGGCTGTATATGGCTGTTGACAATGAAAAACTTTTGATTCTATGGAATATTGGGCAATTATGAAAGAACTAGACAATGCACGTATATACCATATATACAAGAACATGCCAAAAAACATATAGCAACAAGGAAAATCGACATTGGGACCATGAAAAATTTGAACCAATAGCCCATAAATATAGATATCTGTCTGTAAAATCCAAATAAAGCATAAATATCGATCCACAACGTTTAAAATTTATAGCGAGTATTAATCTCTACAGAAGAAAATGAAACTTGATAAAATATGAAGATATCTATCTATCTATGCATGTTTGTGTTATCTTAAGTATGGTACACTTCGAATGAATCATTGCCAGCAAGAATCTTATATTGAGAAACTATATTGAATTAAAAAAATCTCTTAAAGGCATAAGGAAATGAGCACTTATAACTTACGTCTATGAATGACACAACGTGTTTTAAGTGACACTTTATATTTCAAAATTCACGTTTAGATATAAAAAAGTATATTAAAAATATAAATTTGCCATTGAGGAATTACCGCTGCAAATTAATAGAATATGGGACTACTTTGCTAAAAAACATAATTTTTCAGGTTATTTATAAAATTACAATAGTAAAATCTAAATAAGCTATTTTCATAAAAATTTATTCATAAAATCGCTAGGCTTTTTATGACCTCAGCCAACGTCCTGATGAACAAATTTCAACTTGCATTGGGAAATATTAACAACATTATGTGGGATTTTTTATCTTCCATCATGCCAGTTCATTTCAATAACAATAAGTCAATGGGTATTTTTTTGATGTATGACAGACATAAATGTTTTTGTACAATTTTGCTTTAATTTTTTCAGTAGTCGGGACTCTCCTGAGTATTTTTAATTGTTAAAAATTACTACATATGCGAAAACAATAAAAAGAAGATTTAAAAACTTATTTTCATCCGTAAATATTTTTAGATATAATTGATATATTAAAATTAATTTAATAATTTAGGCAACCAGAAACTCATTTTTCTTTATTGCCAGTTCACTTATTTATGGAATTAACGTACCAGTTAGCATGATATACTAGTTTAAATAGTGTTTTTAGAAAATGAAAATCGGTATGGGGCATCAAGGAATAAAAGAATTTTCACTATTTATCAACATTTCTTCAAATATAAATAAAAATATCATTAAGATTTTCATTAATTACGCAACCTACTCTATTTCTGATGATATGTTAATTCTACGGTAGAATTTATTGGTATTTATTTATTTTAAAAACATTATGACCCCACCCCCGTCAACAACTCGCTTTCGCTTATCATATTGTACACATGTATACAAATGGGGTAGGGGTAATTTCGATCTTTTTTGTGTTCTTATTATATCGCCCCCCTCCCTCAAGAGAGCGTGGCTGGATCCACCCCTGATTAGGGCGTAGATTGCGAAATTGAAAAGGGAAAACTAATGGTGTTGTGTGAAATCACAAATTTTGAGATGAGTCGAGGAATTTAGTTCCGGAATGAGACAAGAAAAAAATAATCTCTCACCTCGAGAAGTTCAGATGAGACGAGAAAGAGAACCGTATATGTATCTCAAATATATGCTATATAAACATACCTTGGTTTAAAGTAGTATGGTCTTTTTATATATTCCATTTTTCTCTGAGTATATGAGCTAATGATCCACTAGGGATATTTGTATATAAATAGCCTTTAATTTAACAAAAACTTATACTTAAGAAACTAAAAAATAATATCCATTTCATGGCTTAAGAAGAAAGGATTAATTATGTATATATATTTTCTTGATTCTTGAACCATAGATTATATAATTTTTCTTTATTTTGTTTTTTCTTGGGTTTAGGTCCTATATTTAATAAATACACAAAACGATTTCAAAATTCTTTCCTCCTAAAAATAGCCGTACCACAAAATAAAATAAATGAAATTCTCCAAGAGTTTAACAGTTTCAACGAAAAATTACAGTTTATGTCCGAAACAGAGAATAATAATAAAATAAATTTTCTAGATACGCAGAAAAAACAAAATTTTAACTGAATGGTACACCAAACCAACTTGGTTAGGTAGATATCTAAACTATTTCTCTAATCATTCAAAAACTCAAAAAAATAGCGTTATAATCGGTCTATCTGATCGTGCAATCTCCCTAATGTCTCCAGAATTCCGACCAAAAATACTGCAAAAAGTAAAAGAGACACTAATAAATAATAATTTCAACGAAAAGACTATCACCACAATAATTGATAAACGAACATATAAGTTTTATAATAACGTAAAACAAAAAACATAGAACATAAACAGCAAAAATATGTGGCATTACTGTACACTAATGAGCTGTCAGAAAAAATAAAATGCATTTTAAAAAAGCATAATATTATCTTATGCCACAGGTCACATAATAAATTAAATACATTGTTCACAAATTTAGAAAGTAAAACTCCTCTAATGAATAAATCAAATATAATATATTCAGCGTTAAACAAACACACACAGGACGAAAAACACACTTTTGATTATAACAGTACCAGTATAAAAAACAAAGATATGAATTACCAAAAATTACAGATAAAGGAAATGATTGAAATTAAAAAAGATAAAAACACTGTTAACGATAGAACAGATATGGGAAATTTGAGCCACATTTACGCAAGCCTAATTTAAACAAAAATATTAAGTATTCGATCCGGTCAAATAAGAATCACAAATGGAATATCCTCTTAAACATAAAACCAAACATATACCTTATTTGTTTTTTATGCATTGTAAAATATAAAAAATATTAAAAAAATAAAACACATTCGCATTCCATGTATCCTCAGTAAACGATGTAAAATTTAAATTTTAATTAGTAACAGAAAAGCAAAATGTCAAGGTCTGTACCGGTAAAATGAAATATTTTTAAAAAATTTTTAAAGTTTTGACTACTGTTTTTAAGTGTCTTGTTTGTTTTTCGAAATTGTAAATATGTTTTTTTATGTGATGTATTTTAATTATATATTTTTAGGAGGAAAGAATTTTGAAAATGCCTTTAATAAAGGGCGAAACGTCAATCGTGTGTATTTACTAAATATAGAACCTAAACCCAAGAAAAGACAAAATAAAGAAAAATTATATATATATATATATATATATATATATATATATATATATATATATATATATATATACATATATATATATATATATATATATATATATATACATATATATATATATATATATATATATATATATATATATATATATATATATATATATATATATATATATATATATATATATATAAAGGGGAGATAAGTTTTTCTAAGCCAACAAAACACACAACAGCTCTCTTAGGGGCATCGTTGGTGCGACACTTTACTTAAACTACGGAATTCGTGGTTAGTTTGGTTGCTGATGCCAGATAATACTACAAATTGTACAAATTGATATTTTGTTTGGTTCTGGCCCGTTCTTCTCCAATTTATAAATATAATTAAATTATTCAGCATATTACTTCCTAGAAATGTTTTTAATTTTATTTTGTACGCAAGGAATCTAGTTGTATAGTTCTGAGGATGATTTCATAGAGGTCGAAACATCAACAAATATAGCAAAGTATTCCATAAGTTGTTTTTATTGACTTGGTCCAACTAAACCCAATATTTAAAAAATATGAAATTAAATTTTTAGAAGTTTTTTAATTTCTCATAAATTGTAGTTAAATATTACAGCTATTATATTAAATTTGTTCAGGCTTAAAACGTTGCATATTTTGAGGGGGTGGTTATTTAAAAAAGTGGTTCGTATGTAACGAATAACATGACTAAATGAAAAATGTAATATCATACAATTATTTGTATTTCTGAAGACCTATCTAACTATAACCTACTTGATAGAGTGAACGAAAAAGCATTTTTTCCTCCCTATTTTTCACATAAGGGTAGGAACCTTATTTTTCTCTCGAATTTCACCTCACGTCTAATTTTAAGTTATGAGGTTGTGACATTCAGATAGACAGATGAACATGACGAAACTATACGGATTCTTATGGAACTCTAAAAAGAGTTCGTCATGTTTATTATTGCGGCTAATCTGCTAGTTCCTAGACTGCGAGATTTAATCCTGCTTAATCCATTGATAAGACGTTATCTTGCATTTTACAGGTGTAGAAATTAATTTATTCTTGGTATTTCCCTTTATCATCAATCATTCAGTGAATTTTTGCTAATATTTCATCACGTTACTTCCTATTTCAATGCAATACGAAAATAGCATATAAGGGGGCTCGTCGCTTTCCTCATCACCTGCTGATTATCACGTGAAAAACATTGTGACGCGTATGTTTTCTAAATTTAAATTTGGAAAGAAAAATATAATTCACGTCACAACGCGGTTTGCTAGACAGTGATTTTTGGTTCGCTGCTGTTAGTTGCATGGAATCCTTAGACTGACGACTAATTACTTTTTCATTTTGTATATCGCGACGGTCCGCTAAGCAATTTTATCGTAGGGAAAATTACAGAAAAAGTCCAGTCATTGTTTTTGTGTGGGCAAGAAAAGAACCCGTATAAAAAGTGTATTGTAGTGTTGTGAAAATAGTTTTTTTCATTTTGTGTGAAAATGTGCACGTACACGTAATACTGAGGTTATTGTTAAAGTTCTGAAAAATTACAGGATCCTAATACATTTTGGGAGATTTACATTATAAAACAGAAAATGGAAACACCAATTTGCTTGATTTTTTAAAGATAAACCGTAAAATCTATTTTATAAAATATTGGGGACAATGTGAACGATTTTCTATAAAAAACATAGCTACACTATGCTCAAGCATAATATGGCTGCGTACACACGTTCAGATTTTTAGATATATTTAAAATTTTTTTTTTGGTTTTTGGCCTCGAAAACTAGTGTTTTGGCCACTAAATATGCTAGTTATACCTTAAAAACAACACAGGCATGTAACATTTGAATTATAATTAACCTTAGTTTTTCTCATGAGTTTCATGTGATATTAAAAACTGATATTTTTCATAGTAAAATTTTTATAAAAAAAATTGAACCGACTTCTAAAAGTGCGCTAAAAAGTGAAAAATAACTATAAATTTTTATATGAAATTGAACTTTTTGAAGTTGGCGCCAAATTATTTCTAAATGAAATAAATAACTACTAATACATACAAATTAAGGTAAGGAAACAATTACAAATAAAGTATTTTTAATTTGTTTATGCGAATCACATTTTGTCAGGTATTAGTTTGGCACCGACTTCAAAAATTTCAACTTCATATAAAAATTTATAGTTATTTTTAATTTTTTAGTGCAATTTTAGAAGTCGGTTTAATTTTTTTTTATAAAAATTTTATTTTTGGATTTTTAGTTTTGAATTCATTATGATATTCATAAATTATTTGAACTAAGTACTAATCGAGATTAGTGTACCTCACAATGACTCCAAGGTGGCAAAAAAGTACCCATTTTATCGAAAGTTGTTAATCACCCTAAAATGAACCACTAAAAATCGTTTATTCTTAGAGTTTTCCAAATTCTAGTAAAATTGTGTCACACAAATATTTACTCTGTCATAGCCAATTCACTATCTTAAATTCCAAATTAATTTTAAATTGATAATATAAGCCCCAAAACCTTCCAATATCGATATTTAAAGAACTTGAGATGTAAATTTCTTAGCCCGATATATTTTATACTGTATATTAAGTTAAGATATGTTTTATATTGCCTATTAAGTTTGTATCTGCAATATCAGTTTTAGACAAAATCGGAAAATATAAAATTTTCAGTCTCCCATATTGTAGCTTATCAACCTATTAGTTGTAAAAAATTAACTTCACAATACGACCCCGAAAACCCCCATATTGGATGCGCCATATTGAATTCCAAAAAAATAATTTTAATGTCTTAGTCTAATCTAAATCTAAACTCTTCAATGCCCCCTAGTATCAATTTTCTTAAAATAATTTTATATTTGCTATTAAATATTGAATCTTGAAAAAATAAATTCATAATTTACACCCCCTAGAACCCCTTATATCAGTTTTGGAGAAAATCGAAAAATGTAAAATTTTTAGGACTCCACCAGATTGAGTTTTTCTAAAAATATTTTAAATTCGTAATTAACACTAACAAAAATTCCCCAATACTGATTTTAGACAAAATCGGGAAATGTAGAATATTTAATCCGCCATCTTGGATCCACTATATATATATATATATATATATATATATATATATATATATATATATATATATATATATATATATTTTAATGATTTCAGATTCGTAATGTGCGATTCTGAAAACTCCCCTATACCAATTTTGGAGCAAATCTTACAAAATTGATATTTTCGTCCACCATATTAGATCCGCCATATTGAATTTTTCAAAAATAATTTTAGATTCGTCATGTGCGATCCCGAAAACTCGCCCATACCAATTTTGGAGAAAATCGGACAAAATTGATTTTTTTGTCCTCCATATTGGAACCGCCATATTGAATTTTTAAAATAATTTTAGATTCGTCATGACCGACCCCGAAAACTTTCTCGCACCAATTTTGGAGAAAATCAGACAAAATTGATTTTTTTGGCCGCCATATTGTCAGCGACATTTTGGATTTTACTGCACCAGTTTCTTCCAAAAAAATATAGGACAACCGCAGCAACTTCCGGAGTAATCGGTGTACATACATGAAAAAAAAATACATAGAGGACGATTTGAGAACCTCCTTCTTTTAGAAGTCGGTTAAAAATGGCGTATTGATATTGAACGTATTCCTCTACAGTTTGGTTGCACGTTTCTAAGTTAATTAGAAGCATGTGTCTGCCAAATTTTATCACAAAAAATGGAGTTTTCGCATCTTGAAATATATGAGATTAAAGTTTAAACCATTTATTTTCAATTTCATAAATTAGTTAACATAATTTAATCGTACCAATTTTCTTTGAAAATATTTACCTTACTAGGAGGGTATTTGAGGTACATCTCACTAATTTTACTTATTTTGTGATATGTTATAGTACTTTAAAAAACATTATACATCTGGGCCCCTATCCTCAAACTGGGGAATATGAGGTAAACGGTCATATGTCATGAAAAATAATACGAATTTTATGTTCTCGAAACAGTGATCATTCACATCATCTTTCGCCTGGTGGAAAATAAGCGGACTGTAAAAAGAGTTGCTGAAGTGTGTGAAAATGAAATGTCAGACTTGACGATTAATATTTTTTGTTAGTTGTCGCATAGTTAAATAAGTAAAGCGATGTGCTTTTAGTTAACCTATATTTTTTTTATTTATAATTATAAAGAACTTAGATGAAGAATTTTTGATAAACCAAATTATCAAGGATTTGCAAGTAGCAGAAATTGAAAATATTACATTTTGACATATAATATTGACCAGAATATTTTTTTACAAATTCGGTTAGTGTTTTTTTGTTGTTCCGAAAAGGAATAACTGCCAATTTTCTTCATCCTAGTAATTAAACAAAATTCAAATTAAAAGAATAAGTTAACTATTCTACAAAGTGACCTTTTATGCAGACGTGCCTTGTATAAAACTATAAAAATATGGTTTAGGTACGTCCAATATCTGGCAACATTGCTTTTTTTAAGAATACTACCTTTATTGTTAAAGTATGAAGATGACTTGTTCATGTTTCCCATTTTCATTTCTAAAGATCTTTATTGTATTCCAAAATATATTTACAGCATCTTTCCTTATGATAAATATACATTTTACTTATCTCTAACTGATATTCACAACATAGCCCCATCAAACTAGTATATACAATATTTACATTCAATACAATTCAATAAGACTGTGATGCGGTGGAAAGATATAGTATCTACAAAGTTTTCCTTCATGCGTCATGTAGGGGTGGACAACCCTTAATTGTAAATAGTACATTTAATTTCGGCATTACATTGATGACTGCACTGTTTCATTAAAAAAAATAATTTTTGAAATATTACAAAAAATGCATTTTTTTTTGTGGAAATTTGAGGGAAGGTTTTACCCATTTAAATAACCAAATAAGCATGCAGGAAAAAACATGCGTATAATGTTATTTGATGTACTAAAACATATCATAAAAGCAGAAAGATCGGATATTCATCTTTAATACCATCCTTGTCAGTGGTTTTTCTCGACGTTTTAACACTAAATTTCCATAATTCTGTCTTATTCTTTATTACGGCCCTGATTTCTCTTGTTATTGCTTTTAACTAGAAACAAATTTAAGGTTTAATTTTGTCACAAGGTATTGAAATTTAGTATATTACATCGTCTAAGTTAGTTTTTCTCAATTTTAGTACTTTGCATTCCGAGTTTCCCTACCATTATTAACTACTGTCGCAATTAGCAATGCCCCTGGTGGTAAGAACATGTAGCTAGTGATCTATTTTTGACCACCGTAGTAAATGTATGGATGTTTCGTCCCGATACCGGTGGTGGACTCATCAGTGGGATCCACCGGTATCTTTCCCAGACATTCTTGTACTTTCCACAAACACTTAGACCTCTATTTAACTCCAGTTTTGCCGGAAAGCGGTGGTGAGATGTTATGTTTCACAACATGCCCCCCCCCAAAGACATTTGATTTTCGGCTTAAACTATCGGACAGTCCAAGCCGTTAGAAAGCACAGGCCTGAAAAGGAAGTGGAACGGACATCCTCGGTAGTCTTCCAATGGCCTGGTCAGGCTTAATCAAAGCCAACGGCGGTTAAGACCATCGTCTGCCGCCGTCCCTGCTGGGCGCCATGTCGCAATTAGGAATGCCCCTGGTGGTAAGGACATGTAGCTAGCGATCTATTTTCGATCACCGTAGTAAATATATGGATGTTTCATCCCGATACCGGTGGTGGACTCATCAGTGGGATCCACCGATATCTTTCCCAGATATCCTTGTACTTTCTACAAACTTGGACCTCTATTTAAGTCCAGTTTTGCCGGATAGCGGTGGTGAGATGTTATGTTCCACAACACTACCTTCCACTTTTAATGTTTTTTGAGAGTTCTAATTAAATTTGTTCTATTTATTTTTTCTTCGACTTCAATACACCCTGATGATAAGTTCAATATTTTCCTATGCGACTCTTCTTCTGTTATACGCTACTTTCCTAAAGGGACCTCGATTCTCCGGTTGAGAATCGCTGTCCTAAGTCCCTAGAAGTTGATAGATCGATTGATTGGATGACATACCATGTCTTGTGACTTATCGTGTCGCCTGTTATATCCGTTCAATGTGAATAGGTTGGTTGCCATGAATAGCCACATCAGTAATGTTAAATACTGGTTCTGGTCCGATAAATGTAGTAGCAAACCCTTGTCTTGCAAGTTGGCTTGCTTTTTCATTGCCTAGGATGTCCTTGTGTCCTGGTATCCTGTCAGACTGTCGAGAAAACCAGAACTGTTTTGACTCTGTAACCCCTCGTCAGATTTTCTTGACGACAGGTATGTATTTCTGCCTGGAATACCGTGGTGTGCTGCCCTAGCGCCTCGTTTATATTCAGTCTAGGTGTGGCTCCTATTTGTAAATCAATCGAGGCTTCCTGGCTCTCACTGATCGGTCAGGTCCTGCTTTCCTGGCAGGCTGAATGACGTAAGGCCTGTTAAAATTATAGGCTCTTGGCATGGTGTCACTGCTTATCTCCAACAATGAGTTCATCACCATGTCTTTGATGCTGGTATGTTCGATGGTAGATCCAGTCCACCAGGTCAGTCTCTAGAGTTTGGAAAGGTTCAAAGTGACCCATCTGTGAGTGATTTTTGTTCACCATATAACCGAGCAAAAGGTTATCATGGGTCTTACCACTGCAGTGTACAACCAGTGCACAATTGGTGATTATACTTAGATACTTAACCTCTCGACAGTTGTGTATTAAACAGTATTCCTTTTAGACAAATTGAAGTCAGGTTGTAGCAATGAATCAACCTGATGATGGATATTTAATGCCAAAACGTCGAAAAAAAAATGAATGGATAATACCGGTTTGTATTTACAAAAATTAAATAGGTATGGCCAGTTTCAAGGTTAAATCGTTTACAACAATTTAAAGAACGAAGTTTCATAAAAAATAGAATATTTTATGGGAAGTCAACGAGATATATAAAAACTAATTTTCTGTAAATTTTTAAATTGATTCGAATATCTCAGAAAATATAAGAAAGTCGGTAAATATGTCTACATTTCTCGAATAGACCCCAAAATAAGCCACTTTTATAAATTTAATTCTATAGTTTTGGTGGGCATCACTTGAATTGCGTACCTATATATTTATGTGGAGGATCTTCTCTTATTTTTATTTAATATGTGTATGATGTAATCAACTAATACCAAGTTAGAGAAAAATAAATAAATAAATCATTCCTATCTACGGAAAATTATCTTTTCATGAACAGTATTATTTTTAAGTTTTGGGTGATTTTTTATAGTATGTGATGTCTAAAAAGCTACCAAAGGTATGTATTCTCTTTGAGAAGGAATAACCATCGCAGGCCTGTATTATAATATTTTTCAGAACTTTAAATTTGAGTATATATATATATATATATATATATATATATATATATATATATATATATATATATATATATATATATATATATATATGTAGGGGCGAGAAGAAGTTGTTTTTGAACCGATTGTCTTAATACATAACAATTTAAGTGTAATAATATCGAACTATATCGATTTTTGTTTGTTTTAACGTAAAACATGTTCATCAAAGTTTGCTACATCATTCCCTTGTTTGTCACTTATTTTGCTGATGTAGTACTGTCACTACCGGTAAAAGATTTAGAAAGTGAAGACGGAGTGGTGGTGCGTACTGTGCCAGGGGGTGAAACGGTAGTGTTGAAGTGCACAAGCAACGACCATGCTCACAATTTTCAGTACTGGCACTTAGTGGAACATGGAGTCATTATTGGTCCTGCAAATATATATGATCCTGCGAAGTTTAGATTTGAAATACTGACTGGAAATTTGACTATTAGGGTAAGGTACTTACTTATTAGGATGCCTGAAAAAAATCCAGTTTGTTTTCAAACAGTAACATAATTACCTTTAAATTAAGTGCCATTAAATTCTTTAATGATATTATTTATAACTAATTAAGTCTATTCCTGCAATATATATATATATATATATATATATATATATATATATATATATATATATATATATATATATATAATAGTATATTAACGGATCAAATAAATACAATCCATTTCAAGAATAAAAAATACAAACTCTATTTAAAACAGAATCAGAATTAAAAAACTTACAAATTAAAGTATGCATTAAAGTGCTTCAAAAGACAAATATTGACAGTTAATAATATTAACTAGTTTTTCAAGAATTGTAAAATTTCAATTTAAAGACTTTAACTGGCAAATGAAAACTATCATTCGAGAAATAGGACTGTTAATGCCATAATTCGTTCAGTGATATATCACCTCAAACAAATTGTGTGCTCGAAAAGCTCTTTGCGGAACCGATAATCCAATATTATTGAGTAGTTCAGGAAAATCAATACAAGAGTTAAGAATCTTATAAAGTAGAACGAGGTCAAGATATATGCGTCTCACACACAATGGTAGCAACCTCAAAGTATTGGCAGTATTATCATATACAGACCGCTCCTGCTGCATTCCCTGTTTAAAGGCAATGAAACTTAAAAACTTTCATTGTACTCTTTCCACTGGCTCTTTGTATGTAAAATAATGAGATGATCAAACTTCCGACGCATATTCTAAGATTGATCGAACTACAGAGCAGTATATCACTTTAAAACAGTCTATACTATTAAAATCTGTAAGCATTCTCTTCACAAATCCGAGCAACAAACCCCTGTTCACAATATATTTCTCTTAAGAATATATGTATATATATATATATATATATATATATATATATATATATATATATATATATATATATATATTCTTAAGAGATTATATCAGTCTAGTTATTTTTGATACACTAGTATTCGGGCTCTCCGAAAGTAGATTTTTAAAATATTATTTACATTCTACTTTTTAAATAATTGACTGGTTCATTTTTTGTATTTTTCATCTTGTTTGCCTGAACTTCTTTGTCTTTGATTTTATTGTGATCTATTCGTGTTGTTGAAAATATCTTAGACTTTTCTCTTTTGTTAATTATTTCTTTCAGTGTCACCGATTTATGTTTCTGTATGTTAGTCCTAGAGCTTCTGCTACCGCTGTATTATGAATACATTTCTTAATTGTTCTTAATAATCTTCTGTGGTGTCCCAGACTATATTTTTCGATTTCTGATTCATATGGTTGTTCCAGGGTTTCCTGATTCTCTTATTATAAGTGATATTACAACACGTACTCTATTTATTCTGGTTTTACTCTGAAATTCAGATAAAAAAGTTAACAATTAGATTCCCTGCATTTCACTTGATGATTAACTGGTGTACTGTGTCAGCTTAACTTGCGTTTAGGGTGGCTTAAACCACAGATTTTCAAATAGAAAAAAGGGGGGAACCTTATTAAAAAAATAAAAAATAATACTTCAATGTATATCATTTTATTCCCGATTATATTTGCATAACAATTTTTTTGCTAACTTATCGTAGTTAAAAATAAATCGTTTTCCTTGTAAAAATGGTCTACAAATCATATTATTTTACATCTCTCGTAAGTTAATAATTATTACCATTTTATTATCGCGTTTTTATGCCTATTGCATATGTAATAAACTGGCGTGACTTTTAATAGTTCTGCTACACAAAGTGTTCTATTAAAAAATAACCATTTTTTTCTATGACTTGGTGAAATGATGATTTGGTGTGTGATTTTTTTACATGTTAGTTAATTTTTCTTTTAATCAAACATTTATTTTATTGCGGAAATAAATTTATTACTTAAAAGAAGCTTTGTTTTTTTTTTAATACGAATTTTTTCCAATGTATTGGATCATACAAGGTGACTCGAAAAAAGCTGTGCTCTAATCAATATTGATCTGTTAAATAGCAACTCCCAGTTTTTGTACACTTTGATACTCTCTGAAAAATTCTGAACATTTTTTTATTTCATGTCCTATATTTATTGATATTTAAAACTCTAACTGAAATAGAATAATTAATTTCCCGCATAACTTATTCGTAACCTGTTCCTTTGACATATTTTATCAAATTGCCACTTTGGGCTAATTTCGTCTGAAAATGAAACTTACTGAGGCACAGAGGATAGAAAATTTTTATGATGATTGGCTACGACGATAGAGTAAGAATATAAGAAGCATGTCACCTATTTTTACAAAAATATCCTAATCTTCGGCCGATTTCACAACAGGTAGATTGGAAGAAGGGGACCTAATTAGTGGCCACTGGGTTTTCCAGACTTAAATTCTCTTGATGTCTTTTCGTGTACTATGACCTAATAATAATAAAACCTACAAAATGATTTTTTATAGACCACTATCGGATGATTATTCACTTAGAATAGTCGGAAAAACGCTGAGAAAGGTTAGTTAGTAGTTTTTGCCTAATTACAATGTGAACAATTTTTACGTCAATGCCACCGTATTAACGTGATAGGCCCGATTTGAATTTACCAAACGGATTCTGAAAAGAGGGATTATAAACTACAATTGGACTTTCTCAGATTTTCATATATATTTGTTAAAATATTCTAAAAATTGAACGTATCACACCAGATAAGCGTGAATTTGTGTCCGAAGCCCAACCAAGCCGTGGTAGTGGGGGTTACAAGCAACGGAGGAGAAAAAAACTTCGATCTACCCACGCCAGGAGCGATTATATTTCATAAGTGGAAATGCATCGCATAATGGACGTATAATTAGGTACCTAAATAAATAAATTAACGAATACATTTATTTACTTATATTTCAAACAATAATATAGTAAAACAAATTTAAAAATATAATATATAATATACATAAATACAACAGATATAATATATATTTTGAAACATGTTTGAATAAAATGTTATTGTATATAAAGGAAAACTTATTTGAAATATAAATAAGTAAATGTATTCCTTTATTTATTTATTTATTTGTCTATTTATAGGTTCAATATGTCGTTTATTTATCTACTTAAAGGTCCGTTATGCGATGCATTTTCACATTTGAAATATAATGGTAGCATCTGGCGTGAGCAGCCCGTTCAGAATATTGCAAAGTGTACAAAAAAATTGAGGGCCATTATTCCACAAATCAAAGTTTCTTGTATGATTTAATATATTGAAAAAATTTGTACCAAAAAAAAACAAAGTTCACGTATCCGAGCAATTTTTCAGAAAATCCAGTTTTATTTATCTATTTAAATAATTCTATTCCAGACGTTACGTCTTCATTTTATGTCAATTGTTATCAATCGTTTGAATGGAAAAGAAAGAAATTATAGTGAGTCTATGTTTTCCTAGGAGTTCAATGAATATTGTTATTCTCCTTGTTGAAGTCAGTGTCCTTGCTGTTCTGCTATGTTGTATTTTCCAGTCTAAAACCTGTTTGGGTTTTTTGTAAGAGGTCGATTCTTTGACAATCATCCTGGGATAATTCAAGAATCAAAAATCCACGTTTTAAAATGTAAAAGTTTAGAATCAAGTTTTACATATATTTTTGAAATTTTAGAACATTGGTCTGGCTCAAAATAAATTGCCGGTATTATTGATAATAATTTCAAAATTCACAATTTTTTTCAAACTCGATAATAATGCGCAAATATAAAAAATCTTAGTATACTGAATGTTCGTTTCTTAAAAAGTATTGTACTAAAAAAACTATGGTCTGATAAACATGTTACATAATGATGATTTTTATACTTTAGGGAGTTTCAAAGCGTGAAGAAGGACTATACGAATGTGTTTCACGGGCAGTCAAAGGAGAAGGCATGAACATACGACTGGTCAAAATGATAGTCCGGGATGACTGGGGAGAAGTCTACGAACACGATTACCATGTATGTAAAAAATTTTCTGTCTTTCAAAGCCATTTATTTCGAAGACAGTTTGATGTAGATATTTATAATTTGGTATAGTAATAAAGCTCACTCAACTTTATACAAGAGTACCAGTTTTTATAGTTCGGGAGTGTTGTTGATTTTTTCAGGAACAGTCGCATAAATATCTGAATTGGTTGGATGCTTTCCATTATACTTCAATTTCAGATCGTTCTTGACAAACCAAATAAATTTAATTACGTCTCTTATAGTTGGTAACTGCCGACTGTCAAGTTTTTGTATGGTCTCAGTATAGCACAAGTAATCTCATTACGCCTCGAAGTCATTATTTAAAATGAACAAAATCTACTTTTAATACTGTAACAATCGCAACTGTACTTTTATAGCATAAAACAACTTTACCTATGAAGAAAACACTCGCGAGTCAAGTTAAGTAAGTCATTAAAATAAGTTCAAACTTAAAGGAATTTGCAGGTTGAAACCTAACAATTTCTAAGTCACTGATAACGTGTTGTTGCATGCATATCGAAACGTCGAGTATGTGTTACACCAGACGCGGATTCAAGGGGGGGGGGCGGTAGGGGCGATCGCCCCCTCCCCCAAGAGCTTTGAGTTCAGGAAAAAAGATCCGATTTTGCCTCTTATACTATAGTTTATTTAAGAACTAGAGAGAGTAATAAATCATTTTTTACCCTTTTTTTTCTTCCCAAACTACCTGTGTTCTTTAGTCCGGTGTCTTTGGCAAAATCTGTTAGACATATATATTTTTCATAGGAATGGGTTAGAAATTTTATAACCAAAAATACCTATCTAAAATAATGGACTATTTGGGTTAAATAACAATAGATATTTGGATGTGTAAAGTGTTAAAAAGGATTTTAATCCTTGTCATAGGCATCGGAAGGAGGTTTATTTTATGTATTTATGGCATAGAATATTATTTCGGTAATAAACGTAAAATAAAAAGTTTTTATAATATTAATTTATTTCTTATGATTTCTTAATAATTCACATACATTAGAAAATATAGATAATTTTGACATGTTTAACACAAATCAAAAATACAGGAAGTTAAACATATATAAAAAAGATAAATTCGTCCATATAATATTAAAATTTTTTTGGGCAATTTGTCATTTTCTTATTAATTAAAAACATTTTTAGGACTTTTGACGTTTCAGTTTATTTATTTTTTAAACTATCTGCAGAATAACAATTAAACACTAAAAAGGGATTCAAATGTAATTAATTTTTATATCTTACAAAAAATCTACATAATAAATTGTGTTTACATTGGTAAACAATACGTATCTAATTCGTAATCAAAGTTAGTGAGGCTATTTTCGCTTAAATTAATTATAATTGGTTCCTCTATCTCACCGATGATGAGATCGAGTTTCCACATTTTCTTTTATTCTTTTATTATATGGATTTTTCTCAATTTTCTGGAGTAACTTTATTCAAAAAAATCTTTCAGAAGTTCAGTTAAATTACTAATTTTGTACATTGTGTTATTTCTAGCAACTCCACCTTTTACTTGAGAGAAATATTTCCTTCTTCAACGGACATTTTCCGGACGATCTATAAGAACAGATTTCCTATCTGGGTTTTCCCAGTAAAAATTAAGTTCTCTGAGCAATTTCCAGAGCTCAGTTCTTTTAATTTCAGGTAAATCCCGTTCTTCATTGATTTTAGTTAGAATTTTGTTGACTGTTGGGATCTGCTTCTCATAATAAAATGCATGTAAAACTCCTTTTATTACAGTTTTCATCTCTTCTTCCAACGAGGTTTTCCGTCTGCCTGTAATGGAATGTGGCTTGGGAGTAATAACAATTCCAGTCATTTTTTTCTCCTTCAGTATTCGATGCATAGTAGATTTTCCAACTCCTATCATGCTGGAACACATCTAAATAGGGCTCTTAACATTATTATCTAGATATTGATATCTTGAGGCATCATAAACATTCATCGTAATAAGTTTTTCATTGAGGAAAAAATGTCCTGGTTTAACGATTTTGGAATAAATTTAGATGTGGAAGCCATATCTTTTGGGTATCTCACTAATCTCGAATAATATATAAAAGCAAGCACAAACAAGATAAATCACTAATGACACACTGTAAGGTGTACTTTGCTCACTGACAGAAATTAAAGTGAACTATTAGAAATTTTATTTTTGCAGTAGATCTATAAATGCTTATAATATTTAAACATAATTAGATTTACGGCAGTTCTCAGTTACCTGTGGCACTGAAGCAGGTACGTTGGAGGTTTCGGTAACAGTTTTATTACTCTCTATAGTTCTTGAATAGAGTATAGGAATGTTTATGCTTGCGATCGCCTCTCTCCTTCTCAAGAGTTTTAAGTTCAGGAAAATAGAACCGAGTCTGCCTTTCAAATTAGGAATGGGCAGGCACTTCCCCCCGTTGACAACTTGTTTTTCTTGCTATAGCCCCCCCCCCCTAAAGCTTCAAGAAAATAGACCCGATTCTGCCTCTTATACTAGGTATGTGTATGCTGCTCGCATACACCCCCCTGTCGAGAACCTGTTTTTTCTTGTGATCGCCCCTCCCCCTCTCCAAGAGCTTCAAATTCAGAAAAATAGACCCGACCCTGCCTTTTACACTAGAAATGGGAATGTTGCTGGTGTCTCCCCCCTTCCGTCGATAACTTGCTTTCGCATGGCATATTGTACTTTTGTGATATTACCGCCCAAGGAGAGAGGCTAGATCCGCCCCTGCCGTATCGTAGCTGTTTATATAAATTAGCTCTTATTCACTATAATTGAGTAATTTTTGAAATACTATAGTAATTATTTTAAAATTCGTAGAAAACAATTACGAATATATTTATTTTTAAATTACACGATAAATATGAAATAAAATTTATTTAACTTCTAAATAATCGTGAACGATTATTTAAATATTTAAAAATGTATATTAGATAATTTCTGTTTCTTATCAAGCCAAGCTAATAGGTAGACCACTGGTTATGTATCAAGCACCTCTGTTATCAATTTTTATGATAAATACTTTAAAACTTGTATTAGTTAATAAAGAGATTAAATAGTGATCAAAAAATATTACCTGCTGATATTTAAATACGTTTTTAACGATTAACAGTAAAATTTTTCCATTAATTTTTAGATTAACTTGATTAGGATACTCATTGCCTTGATTACGGTGGTGTTACTCTTAATGGGAGCATGGTTTGTTTATAGGATATGGAAGGATAGATATAGATATCCAAGATACTTAGGTAAGCGGGATTAATCTTTGTTATTTAAAATGAAACTCGTAGACTTAAGGGACTTTTTATATTTATCTGTTTATTTTTGTTCTACATTTCAAATATGTTTTATGGTTATCTAATGAATTAATAATTTTATGCTGATTAAAGTTCAAAAAATCTGGATAGATTAAAAAATAATTACAGATTATAATTTTTTGTCATACAGTAGGATTATTTTATTATCGCGTTTTTATTAATTCGCTTTCTTGTCTGTCTGGTTTGTTTCTCTGTTCGATACAAAACTTCGCGTTGAGGTAGAGACTTGAAACTTTAAATATAGCTTAGAATTGGATGACAGTGCAATTTTAAATCACTTAATTGTCTGTCTATTTGCTTGTTTGTCTGTTACGAAAATACTTGTGAGGTTTAAAAAGAAAAACGTGGAGTGCAATAGACAATGTTGTTTTCTCAACGATAACTACTCTCTACACTCGTACTATTATCAACGAATACAGATGTTTATAGAAGAGCCGTTCTTATGGGATTTTGGGTCCCGATCGGCGCTCACTGTTTTAATGATATCTCACTCACACGCTTCCACCAGCACAAGTATCTCTCTCCTGCAGTTCCTCCCCATCACAAATTCCCCTTCTAAATGATCAAGAGAAAGAAAGGTTACTGTCTTATTCCAATGTATGCGTGGCTGAGTGGTTAGCAGCTTTAGGTTCGAGTACCGTCTCACGCATTTTTTATATAGAAAATTTTGTTGCATATGTACAAACAATATGCCCACAAGAACAATAGAATTATTTTAAATTGAACCCTTTCAGTCAAGAAATAAAAAAAACTTTCGATTTTCTTCTGTTCATTAATTAGCTCGAGTTAAATTTAAATAAAATATATAAATATATAAATATATATATATATATATATATATATATATATATATATATATATATATATATATATATATATATATATTTACGAAGAGAATGAGCACTGACAGAACTCTGTAGCAGTTTCCTAGACGACGGTACAGCCAATCAAAAATAGTCACTTTTTTCGTTTTTCTAATAAACAATTGCAATTTTACAAAAACTATTGGACCGACAGCGCCCAACTTCCGCACACTTTTTAAACACTTTAAAACCCACATTCTGGTAAAAGTTGAAAACAATTCAATAAATATTAAGTAAGTTATTAAAAATTGAAAAATAAGCCATTTCTAATGTTTAATTTGCAATAACGTTTTTGTTTACACACCGATTTGGACAAACAAAAACTAATTTTGAAGATATATATGTAAATGCATTTTACTTCATTTATAGACGGAGTTGCATATAGTTGTACGTTTTGCTGAATGTGATTTCAGCACTACAACAGCATAATGTGGATATAACCACTGCTAATGCATCTCACACGGAGAAATCCGTGAAAGCCGTATAAACATACATACACCATCCGGCGAGAGGTCGGCGAAGTCGCGTTCACTGTTGCATGCTTCCTTCCGATCTGTCCTTTGCACAACCAGGTGCATGTCGGTACCCTGATGAGTCTAGTGAGAGACGAAACATGTACTTCTGCCTTATCACTGTGGCGAGGATGATAAGCTTTGACTTTCTTCTCGGTATGGTGGTACAGGTAGGCCACCATCTGATGATGGTGGAATAGGATAAATTGTGTTTTAGAACAATTTATTCTAACTGTGCAACCTCTAACACAGAAAGGATATGATGGAGAGAAGTTTGCATTTACTGTTTCGCATTTTACTTCATTTACATACGAAGAAATCCGTGAAAGTCGTATAAACATATATATATATATATATATATATATATATATATATATATATATATATATATATATATATATAGTTTATTTTACCATTAACATAAAAAACCTGATAGAGTACTAGCGCATTTTGGTAGATATCTAGATGAAACATTTCCTGGAAGGTGGATAAGTAGAAGAGGATGGACATTCAATAGCCTCCGAGGTCACTCGATCTAAACGCTTTAGATTTTTATCTTTGGAGCTATTTCAAGCCTGATATGTATGGTATAGAGTCGAACTCTTGTACGTCACATGGCAGAACAAAAACACTTCTAACATTTAATTAAATTGGTATTAAAAAGGTTTACATTTTCATACCTCTAATTGTCAATATTTTTAAAACAGTTAAATTTACCTATATATTCCAAATTTGTCGGAGATTTATAATAAATGATAATATAAAAGACGTTCCAAGTAAAAAAATTATAACTGACATCGTCATTTAACAGTTGTTCACATGTTTGGCATACAGAATAGAGAATCAACTAGAAGAATTCTAGTTCTGAAGGTTCAAGAAAACCCGGAATTACCATCACTTTTTGTTCGTTCTTAACTTAGCCTCTTAAAATCAGATTTTTAATTTTGACTAACAGGAAGTATGTCTGTAACAGACATCTACAGTGTTAAAAGCCTTTCTTTTTTCCACGAATTTTTCATATTAGAGTAAATTTTTCCCTCTAATTGAAATAATTATTTTACATTTTAGAACCGGAGGAAGATGAAGACGACGATGAAAGCACGGAAGAAATCTTTAGCCAACAACCGAGCACATCCAAAGCCACATCCTTTAATAGCCATATAGTACCGGGAAAAAGCAAAAAGCCCAAGGAGACTGCTTTTGATAATGTAGATATAAGTACAGATTTTAAAAGTATTATGGATACTGCTAATGACAAATAGTAAATTAAATTTCTTTTATTCATGTTAAAAAATATTATGAAGCCCCGTATAGATTTTGGTAATTCATCTTGCGGGATTGTAGAATATTTTTTTGAGATTATAGCCTATTTTTGTAATGATGATATTATAATATCCCATCTAAATTATCTTGTAGATAGTTATTTACAATAAGAAAAGTAAGTAGGTAAATTATTTTAGAGTAGGTAAATTATAGATTAGAAATACTAAGAATGTATAAGTACTTTGAATGGTTTATAAATTATGGTTAAACTAATTTTTTTGTTCTTTTTTGCCTATACCTTATTACTTTACCTTGCTATACTTACAAAAATCTCGCGGCATCTAAATTGTACCAGTATTATACAGGGTATCCCACGATGAAATGCCGCGATCGAATTATCGGAAAATTTTCGTTGTAAATTTTTCATATTTCGGCATTTTATAAAAGTCGATGAGGACAAATTGGCTAAAATATTTTCAAGATGGTGTAGTACTTCCAGTTATACCGGAAGTTGATGACTATCTATTTTAAATGGAATATCCTATATGATATTTAATTTTTAGATTCAACGACATATTTCATATATAATGTCTTATACCAAAGTCTAACTATTTTTGACATATTTTAAATTTTTTGTCAAAAATGGCGTTTGCAGGCCTAAACATGACTAGCAATTTCTTCTATATGAAAATGTTTATTATTTAATTAGAATTTCCTTTTAGAATGAGATCTACTTTAGTGTACTGTGTTGATATTTTAATAATAAATTAATACAGGGTGATCAAAAACTAACATTAAATATTAATTTGAAAAAAGTGTTAAAAGTCATTTTTTTTAAATGTAACCCCTTTATTTTTATAATGTTATCTTATTTAGCATTACAAATAAGGATGACTTTGTATAAGGTTGTCTATTTCATAAATTTGCGGTTTTTGAAATTTTGGTAATTTAACATTTTTGTATTGTAAAAATGATAAACAGCTTACCTGCACAGGGAAATAACTTATTTTAATAAATGTTCAAAATTTCCACCCTGAAATTCCAAACATTTTTTACATTATTGAGTTAGTTCGTCACGGATGGCCGCTCTAAGTGATATAAACTTTCGAACGCGCCCTTTACCCTTGATATACAGTCTTCCATCGTTGTCATTGGAACAACAGAAGAACGAGGAGGTCACAGAAAAGCTCCATTGTTGGCAATCAACTTGGCATAAAATGTTGCTTGTAAGAAGTTGGTAACTGGAACGGTTCTATGTGGTGGGGCGCCTTCTTGTTGGTAAAATATTTGTCTGTGTTCCGCGGGAGATAAATTGCTTAAAAATTAATCGTCTAACTTTTCTAATATATTTAAGCATCATTCTTCTAATAAAAATGTAGTTTCACTAATCCATCCTTTCTTACAGCGCAAAAAGATACATTAAATTGTCAGGTTTCTTGAAAATTTCGCAATCTTACTGCATGAGGATGACAATTACTTCAAAAATAGGAATTGTATCTGTAAAAAGCAACAATTTATTTTCAGATGTTCAGAATGGCTTCCACAGAGAGAAGTGCAAGAAGAGTTCGGCTTCAAAAGCAGTCATAGTAGTGTTCAGCAGACCACCGGACTAGCCTTGCTTATTACACAGACTTTCAACAGGAAATTCTATACTGGTATACTCTTTTTTGACATTAGTAAGGTCTTTGATAAGGTTTGGCACAATGAACTTGTAGTCAAGCTTATAAGACTGGAAATTCCTAGTTACCTGATAAGACTGGTCTCAAGTTTCTTTGAATACAGAATATTCGTGGTGTCGACAGATGATGCTACTTCAAAGGTCAAGCCAATAAGAGCTGGGGTGCCTCAGGTCTCACCTTCATCTTCCACTTTTTTTAATCTCGACACGGTGACATTTTGTTAGACATTTACAGTAGACTTTATTTATTTGCTGACGATACTGCATTTGCAACGTAGAAGGCTGCAAAGGCTCATTAACAAGTTGGAGAAATCTGTGGGAAAATAAAGTTATATTCTGATAAAACCCAGGCAATCATGTTTAAAAGATCACGTTTTCCAATTCCGGAAGAACGGGTATTCATTTCTAACAATCGCATTTATAGGCGGGATAATGCGAAATACTTGGGACTAGATTTCGATTCGATTATATCATCCTATCCAAAACCCAAACGTCCTGGTTCGTTGCTATACAGAAATAGCAAATTAAATTTAAAGTACAAGCTAGCAATATATAAGCTGTTCATCAGTTCTATATTGTCCTGTGGTGCTTTCACGTGAATCCCCACAGGCAGAACAAGATTTAAGCGATTAGGGAGCTTCCAGAACAAGGTCCTTCGTAGCATCTGTGCTGCCCCATATTATGTTAGGAACACCACCATCCATAGAGACCTCAGATGTAACACCTTTACGATATTCATCGAACTCACCTTAACAAAATATCTTGATAGGTACCAACTATCAACAAACGAACTCAATAGATTATCACACAACCTCACGACTACACCACGGCAGAGCCACTGATTGGCTACGAGGCCATTAAATGGGGTAATTTTAACTCTTTCAAATTACTGGCTTGAAAGCTCAATGTAAATGTCATTTTCAAAACCTTAAAAAGAACGCCTTATTGGAGAAGAGTTCAAGAATCAAGTCCGACTCCTGAACCAAAGAAAATGCTATATAGTGGGTAGAGAGACTTGCTTATTTCGACGACATTTAGAGCTGTAATTTCCTTCATCCTAGGTAATTATCTTCATTATTCTTAAATTTGACTATTTTCCAAAGAAATATTTTTGGATCTTTTATTTCATTGACCACTAGGCTATCATTACTAGTTTTTTGAGCAACCAAAATTTGGTCACCAGTTCTTTAATATTCCTAAAGTAATTTCACTCTATTATAGTGATGAAAGTAACAACAATGCACACACGTATTTGTGACTAGTGACTATTTATTGGAAACAAATGACATATTTAATATAGAACTGTCAGTAATTTTTCATTTTGCCTTTTTTTTGTTCGGAACTGGTTCAAAATTTTTTGCGTATTTTATGTGCCAATGATCTCAGGATATTAATAAATTTTTCGTGAAAATAAATGATCATGAAGCTTTATAAAGTTTTGGCACCAAGTGTAAGACAAGCGCTATGTGGATATTTTAGGCCGTTTTGTGCAGGAGCCGCTAAACATGATAAAGGCAAGGTGAGTATCATCATGTACCTAGGCTGTTTAAAACATTTCCATTCATTTTATGGCGTTTCAAATACTTACCAAAATTACTTTAAAATGTCAAATTAATTTTATGTTACTTTTTCTGGTTATATATACACATATTTAAATTTATATTTTATTTGGATATCTTCTTAGGGTATAGGTTGTAAATAAATTTCAAAAGTTCATTTTTACTTACGCTAGAAGACTAAGGGCATTAAAAGGACTCTCAACTTTACAATTGTTTAACAAAATTTCAAACAGTGTATTTATTTCATTCTGGTATTTTCTACACTGTAGAATTATATGATCCAGATCACATCTAATATACCAGACATCACAGTTTTCTGTCGGTAGGACATTAATTTTATGTAAATGAGCGGGATAACAGGCAGGGGCAAATTTCATATGAATGATAGTTGTTATGTAGCGTCTTGAGACTGTTGTATCTTTATGCCTGTATTTATTTGGTATCTCATCAGATACGAGTGAATATCTTGTTGATGTGTTTCTAAAAAAATTAGACCACCTTTCTTTCCATTTATGCTTTATTTTATGACTTAAACTATTATATGCATCAGAAAGAGTAAATTGATTTTTAAGACGAATGGCATTTAAAATGCTCTTTAGCCAAAGTATCAACAATTTCATTACCTTCAAATCCCATATGAGCTTTTGTCCATATGAATGTGATATGTTTACTGCGTAGCATAGATCTGCGCAAAAATTTTCTGATGATCCAAATGAACGGATTACTTTTATAGTCTCAAGGATTAACTTTATCCAAGGATTGAAGGACAGACATTGAGTCAGACAAAATAACATAATGCTGAAATTCACTATCCAAAACAACCTTCAGCGCTTTAGATATAGGTATAGCTTCACTGGTAAAAATGCTACAATCATCAGTTATTTTTTATTTATGTTTAATGTTCATTTGGGAGATGAACATTGCTACTCTATTACCTTCTGGTGTCTTAGAAGCATCTGTGTATATTAGTAAAGAGTCCTTGAGATAACAAAGTTCACTGTTTAAAATGTGTTTGTTGAGTAATCTGTTATCCGTGAATGGGGGAAATCGTGTATGTATTCTGTAGATGCTACTATAATATTCATAGTGGGCAATGCTAAAAGGAGTGATATCATTTAGTATTTGGGTATAATTTCTGAATACTTCACACAAAGGAGGCCAGTTTTTATGTCACCAATAATTATTTGTTAGGTCAAATGTATTAAGTCTTGCTACATTTTGTAATAAATCGGTATCAAAAAATTTGTTTTAATAAAAATTTAGCGCTTAAAATTTCTCTACGAAAATATAAGGGATGCTCTAAAGTCTCAACCATAAGTGCTTCTATTGATCCATTACATCCTTTGCAATTTGCCTACCAGGCAGGAAAATCCACAGATGTGGTGCTACACCGACTTGTCACAAGAGTCGAAAGGGCGCTGTTGGGTGGACGATCTGCCTTAGGTACCTTTATTGATATCAAGGGGGCATTCAACACATCTCACCATTCGATATGCAATGCTCTACAACGGCGAGGCTTTGAACCCACAGTAGTCGCATGGGTCAAAGCAATGTTAACTAAGAGAATAATATATGCTGAGCTTAACAATGTAACTTATAAAGCACTGTCAAGTCGGGGCTGTCCACAGGGAGGAGCTATGTTGCCCTTGCTGTGGAGCCTTGTAGTGGACAGCCTGTTGAGTGAACTGAATGATGCCGGTTTGTATACACAGGCCTATGCTGATGACCTGGTCATTTTGTGTCATGTCTGGGACCTGGAAGGACAAATGATGCGGGTCCTCCGGATCACGGAACGATGGTGCCGCAGGGAGGGGCTCGGAATAAATCCGGACAAGGCTGAGCTAGTACTCTTTACAAAAAAGAGGAAAATGGGGAGACTTCCCACAATTACATTGCTAGGAAGGACTTATCAACTTAAGGGGACAGTTAAATACCTAGGAGTAATTCTGGACTCACGACTGAGCTGGAATGATCATATTGAGGCTCGAACCAAGAAAGCCATATGTGCTTTCTGGGCTTGTAAATGAGCCTTTGGGTGTACATGGGGACTGACACATAAAGTGCTATTTTGGATATACACTATGGTGATCCGCCCGATGATAACGTACGCCACCATTGTATGGTGGCGTAGTAGAACAAAGCGCAAACACATTCTTCAACTTGACAAAGTTCAAAGAATGGCTTGTGTAGAAATATTGAGTGCGATGAGGACTGCTCCCACCAGGGCTCTGGAAGTCCTGGTGAATCTGCCTCCTCTTCACTTATAGATAGAGAACGAGGCCCTGAAGACTGTTTATCGTTTCAGTTGCCTGGGACATCTTGGAATTGAAACAGGCGGTGACTTAGGTGTCTGGGAAAGCGTGGTGGAGAGGTGTCCATCACTCCCCATGCGGACAGACTACATCACGCCGTTTTTAAACCTAACCTCTCCCTGGAGATACTTATGCCAAGTAGAGAGGATTGGGAGGGAGAACAAAATCTTCCGAAAAATGGATCCTGGTGGTATACTGATAGATCTCGCTAAGATGAAAGAGCTGGAGCCGGAGTATTCGGCAAGACCATAGGAGTCAGAGAGTACTACGCTGTTGGACAATGTGCGACAATTTTCACAGCGGAAATTTATGCTATTCTGCAGTGTGCCCATCTCTGTGAGAGGGACATAGACAGGAATAAATATATGCGCAGACAGTAAGGCTGCGATATTGGCACTGAAGTCAAGTGTCGTGATTTCGCGACTGGTGTCTGAGTGCAAGGATGTACAAAATGGTATGATAAGGAAAGACTGCACAGTCAGACTCGTATGGGTCCCGGGTCTCTCGGGCATACGCGGGAATGAGGAAGCAGACCGTCTGACAAAGTTAGGTTCGGCGATCGAACCGTATGGACCCCAATCAATATTACCTGTTCCAATTGCTATTGGCAAAAGGGAATTGAAATCGTTGCTGGAAAGCAAATTTATTGAATCATGGAGGGGAGCTCCTGGAATGAGGTGTGCTAAGGAACATATAACGGGGCGTAGCGCACGGCGTACTAAGGAGCTTCTCTCCTTGGGAAGGAAAGAGCTGCGAATTGTGGTGGGATTGTTGACAGGACATTGTCACCTCAGGGGCCATCTTCATAGAATCGGTGTCGAAGGCGACCCGACATGCAGATGGTGTTTGGAGGAGGATGAAACTGCTGACCATGTTCTCAGAGGGTGCCCAGCAGTCAACGGACTGAGACAGACATATTTTGGAGATATAGTTTTGTTACCGGAAGCAGTTGGGCAAGTTCAAATAACGAAGCTGCTTGGATTCGCAAAGGCGTTCGGCCTTGAATAACCTGCAGATATGGTGGGATGTAAAGGGCCCAATGGAGGCCTAGGCATCGATGATCTAGTATCACCACCCATTTTCATTCATTCATTCATTCAAGTGCTTCTACTGGAGTAGAGCACATTGCCCCTAAACAAATTCTTAGAGCGTTATATTGAATCTTATCAACCTTTTGCAAACGAGTTTTACAAGCAGAACCATTAATAGTGCTTCCATAATCGAGGATAGATCTAATATCTATTTTGTAAAAAAATAATGCTGTTTGGAAGTCACAGCCCCACCACACTCTTGTAACAGTACGCAAAAAGTTGAGGTACTTAACTACAATCTTGTTGGGTATAGTTAAATTCTGTAAATTTATGTGATCTATATTGGGTAGATTGTGTAGAGTAAATGTGCAAAAAGTGGATTTATTAGGAGAAACTTCAAAACCATTAACGCTAGACCAATTTAAGATTTTTCCTACTGCTTGTGATAACATTTGAACACTTTGCAATAAGTTTCAAGATAACCGAGATGCGAGGGGTGCTCCAGAATGCATAATTTTTATAATCGCTCGGTATCTTCACAATGCGTAGATCCATGAAAATTCTGTTAGTAGCATCCTTCGTTTCTTAAAAAAGCAGCGCAGTGCCACCAAAACCTTATCTTTCTATTTTTAACTGACTTCTAAAAGAAGGAGATTCTCAATTCGTCGACTATGTACGTTTTTTTTCATATATGTAGACCGATTACTCCGGAACGGCGGCACCGATTTGAATGAAATTTGTTACGGTATGTTCAAGAAGTTGCTGCGGTGGTGCTATATTTTTTTTGGACGAAATTGGTGCAGTAAAATCCAAGATGGCGCTGACAATATGGCAGCCAAAAAAATAATTTTTTCCCATTTTTTCCAAAATTGGTAAGGGGGAATTATCGGGGTTGTACCACAACGAATCTAAAATTATTTTAAAAAAATTCAATATGGCGGACAAAAAAATTTAATTTTGTCCCATTTTCTCCAAAATTAGTGGGGGAGTTTTGTATAACATATTACATTTCATTTTAAAATCAACAGACGACTTTGGAGTTTGTCAGTTCAAGAATATTAAAATTATTAAATATATCTTAATTAGATGTGATGAAATTTATTTTTTGACCTTTTTCTTTGGGTAGTTCTTTTTTTTACTATGTACGGTGTTCGTAATATTTTATAGAATTAGTACAGTACAGTACAAACAAGTTTTTTCTGTTTATCTATTTATTTATTTTTGAAATTTTAGCTTTGGTTAATTAAGTTATGGTAATGGTAAATTTGTCTGATATTAATTATATCTTTTTTATCATTTACGGCGTTTTATTCTTTTTTAATTTCTATCATTTCTTTTAGAGTAAATTTATGATAATTTGGGTCTTGAGTTAATATTTTGGTGTTGTTAAAATTAAATTCATTTTTTTTTGGATTTCGTGCTTGTGTAATGCAGTTGAAGCGTTCTTTGTTTATTTGTGGCTATTCAATCTATTGTCGGTGTACTGTGTTGTCATTCCTATATGAAAAGCAGAAACAGCATCTTCAAAAGACGCGTAATTTCATTTTTTAAACATCCAAAAAGCTCCAAGATTCGTAGTTCTACAACAATTGAATTGTGAGTAATCGCTTTTATTTTATTTACAATGTTTTTTGAATGGGAAAAATTTTACTCCGCTTTTTAAATGGAGAAAACTTCAAACATACGAGGATGCTTCGATAAGTTCTCGGCCTGATAAAGAAAACAAAATATTTTTGAAAATGTTTTTGTACTTCAATACATTTAGACCAACGATGTTCTGACATTTTAATACCCGTACTATAATACGATTTGTCCAACTCTGCAAAATAAGCGGTTGTCGCTGCTATGACCTCGTTATTTGAAGGGAATTTTCGTTCAGCGAGACATTTTTTCAAGTTTGGGAAGAGAAAGTAATCGCTGGGAGCCAGATCCGGTGAATATGGCGCATGTGGAACCACTTCGAAACGTAGGTCATGGAGTTTTGCAGCAACAACCATAGATTTGTGTGTAGGCACGTTATCTTGATGAAAGAGCACTTTTTTTGGCAAGATGTGAACCTTTAGGCTTAATCACATGCTGCAAACGGTCCAGTAGTGAAGCGTAACACTCCCCGGTGATGGTCTTGCCTTGCTCTAAATAGTCTATAAGCACCACGCTATGTAAATCCCAAAAAACTGTTGCCATGACTTTTCCTGCAGACGGAACCGTTTTTGCTTTTTTTGGCGCACTTTCACCTGCCCCCACCCACTGTTTAAGACTGCTGCTTTGTCTCTGGCATATAATGGTGAATCCATGTTTCATCTAGAGTTATAAAATGTCGAAGATACTCAGCAGGATTGCATATGAATAAGTTTAAACACTCTTGCGAAGTGTTCATTCGAACGCGTTTTTGGTCGACTGTTCACAAATGCGGCACCCATCGCGCAGAAAGCTTTTTCATGCCAAGAACATCATGTAAAATGTAGTGGACACCATCTATCGAGATGTTTGCTGTACCAGCACGCTCTCGTACTTTCAGTTAGCGGTCATGAGGTATGACAGTGTGAATTTTTGTGACAATTTCGTCAGTTGTAGCGGTTCTTGGGCGTCCCGAGCGCTCATCATCTTGAATTGATGTACGACCACGATTAAATTCAGCAGCCCATTATTTACTATCGAAAACGAAGGAGAAGAATCTTTTAAAGCAGAATCTAACTCATTTTTAATGTTCGTAGGGGTTAAGCCCTTTAAAACAAAGTACTTTATAACTGCTCGAACTTGAATTTTATCCATCTTTCACAAAATATCGAACCTTATGTCTTTACTCGATCGCCACAAACAAGCAACTGAACGCAAACATCTGAAACTTTGCAGGAGGTCATCTCAAGGTTAATGCTTACAAAATATTATAGTCATTTGATCCTACTAACGCCCTCTCTGTTTTAGGCCGAGAATTTATCAAACTATCCTCGCATATATCTCGGTTAACGATCAGTTACGATTTCAAACTAGAGAGTTTTGAGCACTACAAATTATTACCCAAGTCTTTGTTGAGACTGATTTTGTCGTCATTTTACTATGCTTCCTGAACTCCGTGAGTATAGATACTAATGCAAACAGTCACAGAGGCCTTGCGTTCAATGAGTTTAAGTCTTAAAGTGATTTCTTAATATACATACATTTAATATAAATCTAAACGCCCTGCGTTGCATACGTGTCTATTTATAATAAATAATTACTGATACCTTGCGTTAAATGGATTGTCAAGTAGCAAGTTTATTGAAGTTTGATTAAATTGAATTCTAAAGATCTTTTTGGGTGGGCGGGGCCCTCTGCGCCTCAGGCCCTGCGGTGTTTTCGCTACGCCACTGGTAACGAATTGCAAAGGTACGAGTCTTTTCTAAATAAAGGACTTGTTACTTTTGGTGATTGATTGTTTTGTAACGGTTATTTTGTGACGATTAGTATCGTTCATTACTATTTTCAAATCTCTTAAAGATGGACATTCCGTAAATGTGTGTTGCCACATCTATCACCTTAAGAAACCAAATACGTCTTGGTCGGCATCACCGTACTATTTTAAATGTGATCAGCTGATTGCTATTTTACAAAATTAATAACAGAGCTGACTAATTATTTTCTTTTTGTAGAAAGATTGCGTGAAACCGGGACGACCAAGGCAAGCACCGATATCAAGTCGGGCTGAGCTGAAAGATGCAAAAAGACTTATGATTAAGTTTGGTAGCGCAGTTATCATACACGGTGCAGGAAAAGGACTAGCGCTGAGTCGGCTCGCTAACCTAATAGAACAGGTTTGCACAATTCGAATTCGAAGAAGAGGAATCGACGTTTAATCATACTTTTTCTTTTTTAGATGGCCGATCTCCATCATCACGGAAAAGAAGTGATATTCATAACAAGTGGATCAGTTGCCCATGGAAGATCAAAAATTGCTCAAAGATCAGGGGTAGATTCTTAAAAATAAATTGTATTTAGTATTGATGTATGAAGTTTCAACGTTCGTGAAGCCGTTATTATTAATTTGATTTTTTGTAGTCACACCTCCATAAACCTCTAGATAAGAAACCTGCAGCGGCGATAGGACAACCAGGGCTAATGCAACTCTATGACGCTCTGTTTTCTAGATATGGCATTCAAGTTGCCCAAGTGTTAGTTACGGAAACTGATATTTATCAGGATGATAATAGAAAAGTTCTTAGAAATGTCTTAAATAAACTTTTAGCCCTTAAAGTCATTCCAATTTTGAATACAAACGATGCAGTATTACCTCAGCCCGAGATACCTTGTAAGAAATGGGTAAACCTTAACTAAAATAATTCTTTAACTATCAAGGTTTTAAATATTATTATTATTTATAACATGAAGATTGATTATCATCTTAGACCCGATTTGTCCGAAAAAATAATACGATTTGTATGGCTATATAATATTTCTATGGTGTCTACGAAGACAATTACGTTGCAATATGCGGCGAAAAAAATAGCACCTAAAGATTTGCGGTGAAAAAAAAACACATTTATAAAACCACAACGAAAAACATCACTTCTTCATATATGAGGCGAAAACTGGAAATCCAAACGGTATAACGACGAAAAAAATTAGATCTTTAGTAAATGCGGCGAAAAAAATTACATCGTTATTAAATTCGGAGACAAAAAATTACCTCTTTAAAATGTACGATGAACAAAAGTACATCTTTAAAATGTTCGGTGAATTATACACCAGTCAAAATAATAGTAGGGGAGCCCAAGCGAGGATTTTGAGATTTATGCAAGCTCGGCAGAATACTATAAAGGAAGAAAGTTTGTACCCTTCTTCTTCTGTTGGTGCCTATCCTTTGTGGATGTTGGCAATCACATTGGCCCATATGACTTTATTGACAGCTGTTGTAAATAAATGTACCGTCGTCATTCCTGTCCATTGTCTGATATTCCTCAGCCATGATGTTCGTCGGCGACCCTGAGTTCTTTTACCCTCTATCTTACCTTGCAAAATCAACTGAATTAGTTGGTATTTCTCATTGCGCATTACATGCCCTAAGTATGATATCTTTCTGATTTTCATATTGCGCATAATTTCTGGGTCTTTTTTCATACGTTGCATCACGGTGTTATTTGTGACATGATGGATGTATGAAATTCTGAGCATGCGGCGGTAACACCACATTTCGAAGGCTTCCAGTCGTTTAGATGTTGTTTCTGTCAAAGTCCAGGCTTCCACTCCATATAGAAGAGTTGAAAATACATAACATCTCAAGACTCGTGTTCTTATATCAATGTTCAGGTGCATATTGCACAAGATCTTTCTGAGGCGGTTGAAGACAGCTCTCGCCTTCTCTATGCGGCATCTAATCTCCTGTGAGTGATCCCATTCTCTGTTCAGACTGTATCCTAGATACGTAACTTTGTCAACAGTTTCCAAAGTTTCATCATTCGCTCTAAATTGGTGGTGTATTTCGTCATTTTTGCTTACTATAAGGATTTTTGTCTTTTTACAGTTTAATTTCATGCCGTATCTTTCACAGGCTTCCACTACGCGGTCTATTAGTGTTTGCAGATCCTCTGCATTATCGGCCAACAGAACTGTGTCGTCTGCATATCTCAAGTTGTTAATGCTTTCACCATTAATTTTTATGCCCTATCTCATTCCACTGATAGCTTCCCTGAACAGTATTTCCGAGTACGTATTGAATAACGTCGGTGATAAAATACAGCCCTGACGAACTCCCCGTTTTATTGTAAATTCTTTTGATGTTTCGTTGCCTACACGTACAGTCGCCCTTTGCTGTGAGTAAAGGTTTCTAATAAGGCGTAAATCCTTGTCATCGATACCAGATTCATTTAATATTTGAAGCAGTTTGTGATGTTGCACTTTGTCGAATGCTTTCTCGAAATCGATAAAACATGTATAGACATTGCAGTTTACGTCCCGAGCTCTTTGTATCAAAATTTGAATAGAAAATAGAGCTTCTCGTGTTCCAAGTCCATTTCTAAAGCCAAACTGAACATTGCTAACGTTTTCTTCAGGTTTTCTATATATTCGAGAGTGAATGATACTGAGAAGGACTTTCAGCGCATGGCTCATTAAGCTTATAATTCTGTAATCAGAACATCTGGTAGCATTTGTTTTCTTAGGAAGAGGAATGAAGGTGGAAACTAGCCAATCTCCAGGCAATTCGCCAGTTTCGTAAATTTTATTAAGTAGACTTGTTAGGAGTTTAAGTTGGTCATCTTCAAATAGTTTTAGTATTTCTGATTGTATATTATCCGGCCCAGGTGACTTATTGTTTTTTAGTCGTTTTATTGCATATGTTACTTCGCTGAGTGTTATTCCTGGTCCGGACATCTGTTTCTGTCTGCTGTTCTTCATCGAATAATTCTCCCATATATTCCTCCCATCTTTCAAGTATTTTTTCATTCTCGTACAGCAGATTGTTGTGTTTGTCCAGTACTGAATTATTGCTGCGTGAGTTGTTTCCTCTGGTTAGGGCCCTGATTTTCTTATGCAAAGTAAAAATGTCATGTTTTTGTTCTAAGAATTCGATTTCTTTACATTCGTTTTGTAGCCACAACCCTTTTGCTTCCTTGATCCTACTGTTAATAACTTTGTTTATGTCTTTGTACCTTCTTTCATTTTTATATCTGTATTTTCTTCGCTCTTCCATGAGTTTTAATATTTCTTCTGTTATCCACGGATGTTTCTTTATGTTTTTTCCTGCTTTTAGTTTATTATCCACTATTGAATTACAGACATTTTTTATCTTCTTCCACATATCATCCACATTTATGTTCTCCTTGTTAATATCCGTGGCTATGCTCGTTATTTTGTTGTTTAATTCCTCTTTGACTTCGTCTCTTGTGGTGTTATCCTTCAACCTCTGAATGTCCAGTCGTTTTTGAAATTTTCCTTTCCAGATCTTTTTCATGTGTAGCTTAATCCGGCTCAGCAAAAGATTATGGTCTGAAGGGATATCTGCTCCCGGATATGCTTTTGCGGATTTTACGGAATTCTGAAATCTTTTGTTTATGATGATATAGTCTATCTGGTTTCTTATCACTTTTTGGGGACAATCAGCTGGAGACTTCCATGTGTAGAGTCTTCGAGGCGGTAACTGAAAAAAGGTGTTCATTATCGCACTGTCCGTTTCTTGGTAGAACTGAATAAGACGATCCCCTCTATCATTTCTCTTGCCCAGTCTAAATTGGCCTACAGTATTATCTACCACTCCCTTGCCTACTTTAGCGTTAAAGTCTCACAGCAGGATATTCATTTCTTGTTTTTTGGTGTGTTTAAGGGCTCCTTTTAGCTGCTCATAGAAAATTTCTATTTCCTGCTCTGAGCTTTCCGAGGTAGGAGCATATGCTTGTACAATATTCATATTAAATGGTTTGGCATTAACTTTAAGTAGTGCAACTTTATCCGATATGTCTATAAAACTGAGTACACAACTGTTAACCTCTTTGTTGACTATAATAGCTACTCCGTTTTTGTTTCTTGTTGTTGTATCTCCGCAGTAGTATACCGTGTGATTGTCTATTTCATAGTGGCCTGAGTTGGGCCATCTAACTTCGCTGCATCCAAGAATATCTATGTTGAGTTGTCGCATCTCCTTAATTACATTATTTATCTTACCGGCCTGGAATAGACTTCGTACATTCCATGTACCAATCTTTTTGTCGCGTTTTAGTGTAAATTTATCGGGTAACCGGGGGATTCTTAGCACCCTCTCCTCACTTAAAAGGTGCTCGGGACTGAGGGCCGTTCCTAAGTAGACTTCATCCATTGTGATTATCCTGGGGATGTAATTAGCTAGGTAGTTTCCCCTTGCTTTCCTAGCTTTTATGTCAGCCGACTCTAACATGAGTACCGACGCTGTTCGCAGCCGCCTACTCTAGGTCAGACGCTGCTGTGTTAGTTAGTTTTGGTCCGCCCCGAGTATTTGATTTCCTCGGTACCACTCATATCTGAGAGGCGTTCCCCTATCCGCCACCTGGGGAGGCGCCCGATAGGGGACTAACAACCCCACACGGGTTTTTTTGTACCCTGTTATAAACTATTAACCTGTTATGAACCTTAAATATAGGGGGGTGCGTCTAGGGCAGCCGATCAGATTAGTAAAAAAAATCGATCCTTAAAGTAACTCGAGCTCGTCAGATTAAGACAAGGTAAGTTTACATGCAGAAAAGTATACATTTCAATATTCTGACGATTTTAGCGTGACATAAGAAAATGAGCGAGTGACAAAATTGCAAAAAAAAGTCACCTGGACATATTCGAGCGCGGTTGAATTTTTTTTTATTTTAGTGGAAATCATGTAAGGATCACGGAAATAATATAATCTGACGATTTTCGCAAGCCGAAAAAGCTAATTTCATCAATCAAGTGTAGGGCGTGCAGGTGCTGAGAATAATGTATTTCCCACTCCGCGCCTCTCGCCCCTTCTCACTCTTTCTCTATTTCTCACTCTCTCGCACCGTCCCCACACTACTTTCTACCACTATGATGTTATTTCAGCTGATCACAACAACGCGTTTCTACTCTTAGATGTATAATGTTTGTTTATTGTATTTTCAAAAAGTTTAGTGAATTAAATACAGTAAGTTTTATATGTATTACTACAATGAGTGATAATAGTGATAAAAGAGTGAATTGTGTATTTTGTGGTCAAGAAATACATAAAAAATTAATAAAATTTACACCAGAAACATTAAAAAACGCATGGTGATTTTGGAATATCGCCTAACCAAGCTGGTTTGAAGAAAATCACACAGCATTTACACTGAAATTGAAATTTCAGAGGAAACATTATTAAATGACGGCTATCACGCGCAGCGTTATTATGACGCTTGTAACTTGCCCCTATGCCAATCAGAGCTACGGGAACAATTATTACGAACGCAATACATCGCATGCTTATGGAGGAATGCCCACTTTCGAATCGTTACTGAGATGTCACCAACAGATTTCGGGTGGAAAAATGTGGATGGAAAGTTGGAGATGACTTGGTTCGTTGGAAGAAGAAGCATATGGAGATATTGTCATAACACCTGATATTTTAGGGAATACTCCAGATTCAGGTATGTTTCCTTTTTAAAATACTAATAATATCATGAAATAAATTAAATATTGTTAAATATCATAACCATTTCTGATTACAGATACGCAAGATGTAGATGAAAATGACCAAAGTGATTCATTCGAACTCCCGACTCCACTGATGACGATGAAATAATCTTCTTTTTGAAATTTTATTTCATTCAACATTCTTGTCATAAATACATGATAAAATTATACATGTATATATTTTTCTATGACATTATATATTATTTGCTGTTCATTGAAATTATTCGGTTCGTTAATAAAAAAAAATTAGACTGTCAGATTTAAAAAATTCCTCCACACAGTTGTCAGATTATAAGTCTAGACGATAAGAACATCATGCTGAACCGACTGTATATAAATCTGACGCGCTCGAGTATTTCAAGGCTAGTTTTTTTTTTACACTTTCAAAAATCGGCTATGAGTTTTAGTTGCGTCAAAATCATCAGTCTTTCTAATATGACATCTTTAAGGGTTCACTTAACATTCTTCCTGAATATCTGACGCGCTCGAATAACTTTCTTTTTCTAATTTTTTCCACCCCTTCGTGTGGCTACCCCCATCTAGCAAGCCGTCAGATTAACATCCTTCGGTTACCAAAAACAGGTTGCGCGTATACATTGTTAACGTCTGACGCGCTTAAGTATGTTTTTGTGACTAATTTTTTTTTACATTTTTGAAAATTTATACTCGCTTCCCCCACCAGTATTGGGGCATACATCATATAAACTTTTTTTCTATTTAGCATCTAATCTTCACAATCCAATAGGTCCCGACAACGCTCGAGTAACTACTCATTTAGCCTCTTGGGCTCCCCTACTATAAGATTTGGAAAAAAAAACAATTCGTTACAGCAAACTGATAGCGGAATCAGGGGCGGATCTACCGGGCTTTTTGTGCTTCAGCCCAGGGCCCCGTGGAAAATTTTGAGGTTAGGGTAAAAATGGTCTCTACAAAAGTAGACCTTTTTATTACCTATAACTTTTGCCTTTAACTTTTTCGATAAGATGCGTAGTTTAGTTGGAAATTGCAACAAACCCCTAAAAATCACCCCCATTTCACCCAGAGGCGGATCCAGTCTCTCTCTTTGGGGGGGGGGAGGGATGATATTACTAAAGTACAGTATAGCAAGCGAAAGCAAGTTATCAACGAAGGGGGGGGGGACACCAGCAACATTCCCATTTCTATAGTAAAAGGTAGGGTCGGGTTGATTTTTCGAAATTTGAAGCTCTTGGAGAGGGGGGGGGCGATCACGGATCACAAAAAAAAACAAGTCTATTTTCCTGAACTTAAAGCTCCTGGGGCAGGGCTACTGCAAGAAAAACAAGTTGTCAACGGGGGGCAGTGCCAGCATCATACACATTTCTAATATAAAAAGCAGACTAGGTTCTATTTTCCTGAACTGAAAGCTCTTGGAAAGGGGAGGAGCGATCGCAAGCATACACATTCCTATACTCTATTCAAGAACTAGAGAGAGTAACAAAACTGTTACTGAAACCTCAAACGTACCTGCTCCAGTGCCGCACGCAGGTAACTGAGGACTGCCGGAAATCTAATTATATTTAATTATATTTAATTATATTTAATTATATTTAATTATATTTAATTATATTTAATTATATTTAAATATTATAAGCTTTTATAAATTTACTGCCTCCATAAAATTTCTGACAGTTCAATTTAATTTCTGTCAGTGAGCAAAGTACACCTTACAGCGTTTTCTTAGTGATTTATTTTGTGTGTGTTTGTTTTTATATATTATTTGAGATTAGTGAGATACCCAAAAGATATGGCTTTCACATCTATATTTATTCCAAAATCGTTAAACCAGGGCATTTTTTCCTCAACGAAAAACTTATTACGATGAATGTTTATGATGCCAATAACTAGTTAATAATGTTTAAAAGCTCTATTGAGATGTGTTCCTACATGACCGGAGCTGGAAAATCTACTATGTACCATATACTGAAGGAGAAAAAAACGACTGGACTCCCAAGCCACATTCGATCACAGGTAGATGAAAAACCTCGTTGGAAAAAAGAGATCTAAACCGCAATAAAAGGAGTTGTACATACATTTTATTACAAGAAGCAGATCCCAACTGTTGACAAAATTCTAACTAAAATCAATGAAGATCGGGATTTACCTGAAATTAAAAGAACTGAGCTCTGGAAATTGCTCAGAGAACTTAATTTTTGCTGGGAAAAACCAGACAGGAAATCTGTTCTTATAGATCGTCCGGAGAATGTCCGTTGGAGACGGAAATATCTCTCTCAAGTAAAAGGTAGAGTTGCTAAAAATAACACAACTTACAAAATTAGTAATTTAACTGAACTTTTGAACGATTTTTTTGAATAAAGTTACTGCAGAAAATTGGGGAAAATCCATATAATAAAAGAATAAAAGAAAATGTGGAAACTCGATCTCATGATCGGTGAGATAGAGGAATCAATTATAATTAATTTGAGCGAAGATAACTTCACTGACTTTGATCACGAATTAGATTCGTAATGTTTACCAGCGTAAACACAATTTATTATTTAAATTTTCTCTCTCTCTCTCTCTCTGTAGCTTTACAACCCTTCGTGGGTCCTTGCTGCATCCACGACCTGCCTCCATTTGCTTCGGTCCATCATGTCGTTACTCCAATCTCGTACTCCCAGTACATCCAAATCCTTTGCGATGTTATCCCTCCATCTTAGTCTGGGCCTACCTAAGGGTCTCTTTCCGATCGGGTTCTCTTCCCATATTCGTTTGATGAGACGTTCGTCATGGGCCCTATGAACATGTCCTGCCCACCTAAGTCTTTGGGCTTTTATTTCGTTAATGATGCCTGGCTGATCATACAAGCTCTTTAATTCTTCATTTGTTCGGATGCGGTATTGTCCCGCTGTTTCATCTACTCTAGGCCCATATATTTTTCTTAATATCTTGCGTTCGAAACGTCTTAATAACAATTCGTTCTGTTTTGTGATGGTCCAGGTTTCTGAGCCATATGTTATTACCGGTCTAATAACTGTTCTATATATACGCATTAATTACATTTGAATCCGTTTTGTAATTCTGCAGATGGTTTAAGAAATAAATAAACCGAAACGTCAAATGTCCTAAAAATGTTTTTAATTAATAATAAAATGGCCAATAGACCAAAAAAAATTTTAATATATGGACGAATTAATTTTTTTCACTTCTCGTATTTTTAAAAATGAGTATTTTGTAAGTATTTAAATTATAACTTAGATTTTTTGAGAGAAAAAACTACGTTTTAGTCTGAATGTGCCTAAAACTGTTTTTATGCCAAAATTAAAAATAAAAAAAAATACAGTTGTGATTTGTGATAAATATGCCAAAATTATCTATATTTTCAAATGTATGTGAATTATTAAGAAATCATTAGAAATAATATACTATTATAAAAACTTTTTATTTTAAGTTTATTACCGAAATAATATTCTTTGCCATAAATACTTAGTGATAAGATAAACCTCTTTCCGACGCCTATGACAAGGATTAAAATCCTTTTTAACACTTCACACATATATGAGTCTAACAGATTTTGCCAAAGACACGGACTAAAGAACACAGGCAGTTTGCGAAGAAAAAAGAGTAAAAAATGATTTATTACTCTTTCTAGTTCTTGAATAAATTATAGTATAAGAGGCAAAATTGATTCTATTTTCCTGAACCCAAAGCTATTGGGGGTGGGGGGGGGGGGGCGATCGCCCCACTGCTCCCCCCTTCCCCGTGGATCCGGGCCTGATTTCACCCCAGTGGAATGCCAGTGGTTCGGATTATTTTTCCTTCATTAGTTATTATATTACTTTTAATATTCCGTTTGCTGTAACAAATTATTCTTTTTTCTTACCCTCTGCTTTACAGCTACTCAGCTTGGCCTATTATCTTAACGGTATTTTAAGAATTATGATAGTTTTCGATGCACTTTTGAAGGTGTTATTTTTTCATCATATTTTCAAAATTTAATAGTTTTTGTCGGACTTTTCAGTGAGTAGTTTTTTTCGCCGCATTTTTGGAATCGTAATAATTTCGCATCGTAATTACAAAATATGTTATATCGAAGATTTTATAAAATCAGAGTATACGTCTTACATCTTGAGACGTATTTTTTTCCATCGTTTGTTGCTTTATTATTATTTTTGTAGACATCGTTGATTTAAGGTTTTAATATCGTTGAATCAATTTTAGGTCCCACTTTATGTAAAGGAATCCATCTTCGAGATAATGACTCATTAGCGGCAATGTTGGCCTCGGAAATACATGCTGATCTTTTAGTGTTACTTTCGACCATCGATGGAATCTATGACAAGGATCCTAAAGATCCTAATGCCAAATTGTTGTACACTTTTTCAGAAGATCAGAGAAAATCCATTGAATTTGGCGCAGTAAGTAATGTAGGACTAGGTAAGTATAAAGAATTTCCTGAAAAAATGAACCAATATATTCTTTAGTTTAGCTACAAATCGTATTTCTAATTAAATAGAATCTAATTTGAACTACAGAGTGGCCCAAAAGTTCGTTAACACTTTAGATGCTCGCTGCTTTAATACGGGTGGGGGTATCGGAGCGGGGAGGTTACCAAACGCAAGCGTGGCCAATAGAAATTTAGTGTCATGGCATCATTCAGCAGAGCACAACGGGCGTTTTCCATTCGAGAGTATTATCGGAACAACGATTGTGTGACTGAAGCTAAATGGAAATTTTGTACTCATTATAATAATAACACAAATTAAGCTTCAACAGTTCGAACGATCAAAAGATGAGTACAGAAGCTCGAGACGGCGGGTTCAACTTTAAGTCAACTACGATCCGGGCGACCCAGGACGTCGCATGATCTTGTAAACACAGAGCGTCTAAGAGAGTCTGTTCGAGAATAACCTGGCCTGTCTCCTTGAAAGCGGTCTAGTATTTTAAATGTGCCAAGAACATCTTTAAATCGCATTCTACACAAGAATATACATATTCATTCGTACAAAATTCAAATTGTACAGGCATTAAAACCTAATGACCATGTTCAGAGACTGCAGTTTGCTGATGAAATGCTGGAGAGACTTATGATCTATGACAACATCTTTTTTTAAGGCGAGGCACACTTTCATCTTAATGGTCATGTTAACTCACAACTGAAGCACCAAAAATTCTTACACTAACTCAAAGTTACTGTATGAGTAGTCTTATCAGCAAGAGGAATCATTGGTTCATACTTTTATGAAGATCAGAGAAGCCATCCCTTGACAAAGCAATGCTACAGATTACAGGACTTCTCAGGTTTTAATCAAAGATCATGGTTTCAACAAGATGAGGCAACATATCACCCCTCCAATGACTTTTTAACAGCAGTTCGTGAAATTTTTGGCCAAAAAATCATGTCCAAAAGTAGTGACATTTCCTGGCCAGTACTTAAAAGTAAAGTTTTCATCAGCAATCTAGCGTCTATTGAGGAAATCAAAGAAAACATATGCAATGAAATGCAAAACATTACACTCGGTACTTGTCGGGCGGTCGTGGAAAATTTCCAGTCTAGGTTACAAGAGTAGTCAAAATAAACAAATGAATGAAGTCATATTCAAAAAACAAAAACTCTATTTTATATGCTTTAATAATTAATAACTAGTTTCTCATTCATCCAGCTTTTTTATTTCTTATCATTTTAAATGTTAACGAACTTTTGGTCCATTCTGTATATGTCCATACATCACACATTTTATAATAACGAGAAAAACTTATAAAATCAGTGAATGAAATCTAAATAAAACATACAGTTGGTCCAGTGAGATAATACCCATCTGTCACCAATCTACGAACATATCAAAGACAGTTCTGCAACATGTTCATCTTAATTTGTGTATAAGTAATAAAAGGACAGATGAGAATAGTACACGATGATGATACTAAATGTGAAGTCCACCAAAATCACCTTAGTAGCGTTTACAAAGACAAGAAGTCAACCTGAAAACCATCAAAATAGATGGGAACCTTGAATATCTGGACCTGACTTCTCTGGAATAAATACGAAAAAGAAGTAATCAGCAAGGCTATAAAACCCTAACGATTTGTAGAAACCTCGCGGGAAAGAGCGGGAACCCAAACCTAAAAATCCTGCGGTGGATGTACACTGCAATAGTGAGACCAATTAGTCTGGCCAATACGCTATGAAAGCCTGCCCAATGGCCGGCATGGAAGTAATCCTAAACCTGACATATACTTGTGGACAGTATGGCGAAGAAAGCAATATATAGGATGATGAGAGATGAAATCGTAAATAAAGGCCCAATCTCTTATCCAGGAATTGACAAATCTGGAGATGAAAAAGAACTTCAACTTTGTAAAAAACTTCAACACAAAGTTGAGACTCAAGAGTGAATGAGATAGAAATACCATTCGTAATGATACTTGAGTTTCCAGTCTTGCTAAGTACAACTCTAGCTTTCAGCAGTTGCACACAGTGCTAAGATGTTGTTGACTCAACTCTACTTGACATCTCCATTAAGTAATGTACGTGTAATAGGCTTCTTATCCTATCTGAAGAGTTCTACAAGAACCAAATCCCAAATTCTACTCTGGTAATTTCCAAAACAGTTCAGGTACAGATGTACCTGATGGCCTCTGGCCAATTCGCAGGACTAAAGGTGCTAAAGACGCGGTTGCGTCGCGCACGGCCTGGATAAAAGCTTGCCCAAACTTGCTTTCATGTTGTTGGAAATACCTAAAAGTATTTGGGTTTATTCCTTCCACGGTATTCCATTCAAAGTTTGGTCTAGTGAATTGGCCGGAGGCCATGAGGTACAGTTGTACCCGAAGTGTTTTGGAAAATATCAGAGAGTTATTTTGTGTTTCGTTCTTGTAGAACTCTTCAGAAAGACTAGCAAGCCGCACATTACTTAAAGGAGATGTCCAGTAGAGTTGAGTCCACAGCATGTTAGTACTGTGTGCAACTGTTGAAAGCTAGAGTTATTTGTATTCAGTAAGACTCAAATTCCATTACGATTTTCAAATGACCGTTTGTCATGCAGTAATCTCCACATCTGATGAGTGCGAATGATGATGAAACCAGCCCAAAGGGTGGACTCCGCTTAATTCTCACGTATCCACATCACTCGACGCCAGGCACATGACAGAAATCGTGTCACAAGACAGTCAACACATGGTGTGCCGTGGAAGGGGTAAACCCAAAACCCAAATACTTTTAGATATTTCCAACAATTTGCACGCATGAAAGCAAGTTTGAGCAAGCTTTGATCCAGGCCGTGTGCGATGCAATAATATAAGGGTATTTTATTTAAAATGAGCAATAATTTTGATTTAGTTCAGATAAATATTATTGATGACGTCTGAGTATTCTTTCGCTGGACCAACGGTATCTTCAAAAACTGAAAAGCTTATCAAAATTAACCAAGCTGATTTAAAAATACAAATATTTGGAACTGATGCTAAATATCCTTTTTGTCAATTTATTTTACGAGCACTTTATTTTTAGGGGGTATGGATACAAAAATTCATGCCGGTTTGTGGGCTCTGGAACACGGAATCTCAGTAGTCATTTGCAATGGTATGAGATCTGATGCCATAAAAACTGTATTATCAGGTAAAAAGTTTGGAACATTCTTCGTTCCGGGCAATTTATGCAAAGAAGATAACACCGAGAAGATTGCTGCAGAAGGTAAATGATTCCTCGAAAATAATTAAAAAATGATTGGTTAAGTGTATGTTGGACACACATTATGTTTTGGTTTCGTAGCAGTTATTTGTGTTATTAGTTTTTTCTGAAATTTCTTTGATTGCAAAATTTTATCAGAAAAGATTGGCTTTAAATTTTCCATAATTATTTTTATATTTTATAAATTAGTAAACGTAACATAATCGTTCCAATTTCCGTTGAAAAAATTTACTCAACGCTCGTATGTTGAATTTTTTCAAATACTTAAAATCTTATACTGAAGAATTCAAAGCTTATGAAGATTATAAATTTGATGCGAAAAAACATCTAGTAGCTTGTGGTTAATGTTAAAAAATAGAGAATGACAACCATCTGTCTTATCTGAGAGCGCTGGTCAAACTAATTTTTTTGAAAATTTGCTTTTAAGGTCTAATAAAAGAATATACGAGAATGTTCGATTTATTAAAATAAAATAAAAATATATTGTTTTTAACACTTATACTACTTTATAGTAGGTCGCTATACCACTTAAAACTTTGACGTTTTCCACCACCTAAACGAAGCAATGTCGGACATAACTAATAAATAAATCGACCTTTTTTGATGTCAAGAGTCACTCATCAAACGTTGAACATGTATTTTCCGGACATCCTGTATATACATATAAGGGAAGTGTTTATACAATTTCACGGCCAATATTAAAAACTAATGATGTTCCTATGTAACTCTAAAAAGATGAGTTAAATGTAAAATTTGACAAAGTTCAAAGAATGGCTTGTGTGGAAATATTGAGTGCGATGAGGATTGCTAGGGTTCTTGAAGTTCTAGTGAACCTGCCTTCTCTTCACTTATATATATATATATATATATATATATATATATATATATATATATATATATATATATATATATATATATATATATATATATATATATATATAACGAGGTCCTGACGACTGTTTATTGTCTCAGTTGCCTAGAGCATCTTGGAATTGGAACGGCTGGCTACTCAGATGTCTTGGAAAGCACGGTGGAGAGGTGTCCATCACTCCCCATGTAGATAGATTACATGATGCCGCTTTCAAAAACCCAACCTCTTCCTGGATATATTTCTGCCCAGTAGAGGGGATTGGGAGGGAGAGAAAAATCTTCCGAAAAATGGATTCTGGTGGCATACTGATGGATCTCGACTAGATGAAAGAGCTGGAGACGCAGTGTTCGGCAGGAGCACAGGAGTCAGAGAGTACTACCCTCTCGGACAACGTGCGACAATCTTCACAGTGGAAGTTTATGTTATTCTGTAGTGTGTCCTTCTCTGTGAGAGGGATATCGACAAGGCTAGGGTAATAAATATATGCTCAGACAGTTAAGCTGCGATATTGGCACTGAAGTCCAGTGTTGTAAGTTCGCGACTGGTGTCAGAGTGCAAGAACATACTGAATAGTATGACAAGGAATGACTGCACAGTCAGACTCGTGTGAGTTCCGGGTTACTCGGGCAAACGCGGGAATGAAGAAGCAGACTGTCTGGCAAAGTTAGATTCGGCAACTGAACTGAACCATATGGACCCCAACCAATTCTACCTGTCTAAATTGCTATTGGCAAAAGAAAAGTAAAATCGTTGCTGGAAAGCAAATTTATTGACTTGTGGAGGGCAGCTCTTGGAATGACGTGTGCTAAGGAACTTACAACAGGACCTAGCGCACGGTTTACTAAGGAGTCTCTCTCCTTAGGAAGCAAAGAGCTGCTAATTTTGGTGGTATTGCTGAGAGAATATTGTCACCTGAGGGGTCATCTTCATAGAATCGGTGTCAAAGACGACCCGACGTGCAGATCGTGTTTGGAGGAGGACGAAACTGTTGACCATGTTCTTAGAGAGTGCCCAGCACTCAAGGAATTGAGACATATATTTCGGAGATACAATTTTGTTACCCAAAGCAGTTAGGCACGTTCAACTAACAGGCTGCTTGAATTCGCAAAGACGATGGCCCTCGAATGATCTGGCTATGGTGGTATATAAAGGACCCAATCAAGGTCTAGGCATCGATGATCTAGTATCACTACCCCCTTTTTCATTCATTTATTCAATGTAAAATATTTTAAATCATGACGAAGTAGATGATTCTGTATTTAATTTTTAGCTCGAAAGGGAGGTCGAAAACTCCGACAAATTTCGGCAGATCAAAGAGCAGCTTGTATTTTCAAACTGGCCGAACTTCTTGACGCAAAAACTCCACAAATGATGGAACAAAATAAAAAAGATTTGATTAATGCTAAAAAGGCCGGTTATGCTCCTGTGTTGATTGGAAGACTGACTCTGACACCTTCAAAAGTAAGTGCTTTGTCTGTGGGGTTGCGGCAAATTGCAGAATCTAGTAAAACTATCCTTGGAAAGGTTGTTAGAAGGACCTTGTGAGTATTCATAATTTTTTTTTGAATTTAAAAATATCTACCCGATTTTATCTGAACTCATTTTTTACAGGTTATCTGAATGCCTAGAACTGACTCAAGTTACAGTTCCCATAGGAGTATTGCTGGTCATTTTTGAATCCAGACCGGATGTACTACCCCAAATTGCTTCTTTAGCCATTGCATCTGGCAATGGTCTTGTACTTAAGGGAGGAGAGGAAGCAGCACTTACCAATCAAATTATGATGTCGCTAGTAGACGAAGCTCTGAAGTCTGTTAAGTGTGAAGGGGCGATTGGATTGGTAAGGGCCAAGGACAATGCGAACGCGTTTTTCTGCTTCTCGGAAAAATGTATGAAACATGTCCCAGTCTATTTCTAGATCATCATCGAGTAGAAAAATATAGATTTTTTGCTAGGAAATCCTGGAAAAAATAGAGACTAGCTTCTATTCAATAGATCTGAAACACACCCCCTTAGTGGGTGAAATCAACCGTCATATTTTACCAAACTGGCCAAAAACAATACTGACTTCTTAAAAAGCTGGAAACGTCTCAGTTTTGAGAACTGGCAAGGAACTGCACTAGGTTTTTGGTAGTACTCGAAAATCGCCCTACATGGTTACGAAAAACTACTCCTAAATTCAAATAACGCGGTAGAAATAACATTAAGTTTAAAAAAACAATATGGAGTTTCAAAAAAGTTGCAGTTTTCTTCTTTTTCTTCTAGATAGAACCAAGTTCTGTTATCTATACAATGCCTCATCGATCCTCGTTTGAGGTCGAAATTCAGCTGTCTCTCCATCTTTTGGGGGGCCGTCCAGGCGGCCATCTGGTGTTTGGTTTCTCTCTCATCACGGTTTTTGCTAGTCTGTCATCGTTCATTCGTTCCACGTGATCTCTCCACTGCCTACGACAGTTTCGAACCCACTTCACAACATCCCCCACTCCGTTGTCCTCGCGTATTTTTGCGTTCCTTATTCTATCTCTTAAACTTGTTCCCGTGATCATTCTCAGCGTTTTCATTTCTGTGGTTCTCATAATTTGTTTTGTCTTTGTGGTTTCATTTCTTGTTTCTGCGCCGTAGGTCAGTATCGGTCTTACACAGACCTTGTAAATTCTTGCTTTGCTCTCAACCGTCATATGTTTATTGTTCCAGATTATGTCTCTTAGTTGGCCTGATATCATGGCCGCTTTGTTGGCCTGTGTGCGTACTTCTTCCGTTACTGCCCTGTTACTTGTTATATGTGCTCCTAGGTATTTAAACTTCCCAACCTGTTCGATATGTTTGTCATCAACCAAAAAGTGCAGTGACTGCTAAAAAAGCTCGAAACGACTGAAATTTGTGAAGGTAAAAAAGAAATTATAGGAGGTTTGAGGTTATATTTGAAAAACTACCCCTTAATTCGAATGATGCAGGAGAAACAAGGAAAATTATTGAGTCTAACAGTATTTTCATCCTTATGGATGCTAAGATTGGCCAAAGTAGTTCACTACTTTGACTCGGAGGTAAACACTGATTTAAGTAACAATTTTTATTTATAAAAAATTACTGCAGATATTTCTACATAGCAATATTAACAGCCGATCGACCTAATGTATTGTGAAAATTACACAATGATCTAGCCTTAAATCGATTATAGTTGAAATTAGATAATACTAGTTCCAAATATGAGAAATAAAAGACATAAGTATATATACATCCCATAAAACATTCTGGAACTTAAACATTCCTTATCAACGAGCAGAAATGGCGCTCCAAGACCTAACACATTCTCATTCCAACTAACCAGATTACGCACTCTCCATGCTTCTAAAAATATTTAACACAATATGGCTAAAAGGCGATTTTCCCAAATCATGGAGACATTCCAAATTATTCTCATGAACCTGCTAAATCGCGTATATGGATAGAGAACTATATCTTTGACCAATTATATATGTAAGATACTAGAAAGGATGGTTAATTACCGTCTAATGTGGTATCTAGAAAAAAATAAACTTTTGGATCCAAATCAACGGGGATTTATAAAGGGTTTTTTAACCATAGATCACATCATGGGATTAAGCACAGACATAAACTCGACTTGCAATCAGAAGAATCATCTCTTGGCTATATGTTTGGACCTATTCCATGCCTATGACACAACATGGAGATACGATATTATGAGAAACTTTCATAATTGGGGCGTAAAAAGCAACCTACCCATCTTCATATCTAACTTTCGTCTAACAGAAATTTCCAGGTTAGAATAATGAGATCACTTTCATCCATATATTGGAAAATGGTCTTCCTAAGGGATCTACACTCAGCCCATTATTGTTCTTAATTGCCATCAATAGTATAAAATCACATATTCCCTTGGAAATCTCATATCTACTTTTTACAGATGATATAGTCATATATCATTCATTCTCAAATCTCAGAACTAGTCAAAGAATTATCCAAATCTGCCTTAATTAGTTAACCAGATGGTCCAGTAACCATGACTTCATTTTCTCTCCAATAAATTATCTAGCATCCATTTCTGCAGGAAAAGGCACTACCCCAGGTTACAAAACTTGAGAATGCAAAATATTTCCATAGTTAACAATCCATCGTCTAAATTTCTGGGTATACTATTTGATAGCACAAACTACATGAAATACCTCAGAACAAAGTGTCTTACAGATATAGCCTTACTTAACATATTATCAAGAACAACATGGGGTACAGACTCCCTCTCATTGCTATCCCAATACAAATCTCTTATCAGATCTAAAATTGATTATGACAGCAGATATATGTAACTGCACGAATCTCTTATATTAATATGTTAAATACCATCCAAAATACCTCGATTATACTGGAAATAGGCGCATTTCCTACAAGTCTTATATCAAGTATTAATTGCATCAGTAAAATTTCCCTCTTTACTACAGAAGACTAACCTTATTTCTTCGGTACTCTTCAAGACTATGAGGCATTCCAGAGCATCCACTCCACGATAAATGCTTTAATCTGCATAATATATAACTTTATCGAGTTAGCATTTCAATGCCAAATTCACCAAACAGGCTTCTACAAAATATTTTTTTAGAACATAACCTACAGTTCCCTCCATTCCTGACATCTTCCCCAACCTTTCCCCCATGGATAATACCATCATACAGAATTAACTATTCTCTTCTATCCTATGACAAAAAATCCTCCAATCATATCATTCTAAGAAATGAATGTAATAATATTATTTCAAACGAATTTTGTAACTATAAAGTTATAAGCACTGATGGATTAAAATCCCCTACGTTGGTTGGTGCTGTCTTCTACCATTCATCACACTCAGAATGATTTAAACTCATCCCTTCATCAAGGATTTTCTCCACTGAGTTGTCTGCCATAGAAAGGGCAATTGCATTCATTCAATTGAAAGATATTTAGTATCATTCGATTCCCTCAACTCCCTTATAAAAATATAATTATTTTCTTCAGATCACCCTTCAGTAGACTAACTACCTGTTCTATAAATCCCATAGGTTAGGACACACCATCAAATTTATATGGATATCTAACTACGTCGGCATCAGGGGCAATGAAGGAGGTTTATCTCTAATCTCACAGAATCTGAATGGGATGTATTGAAGGGAGTAAGAAATTACGCGAAATCCTCGACTCTGTTCACAATAACTTCTTAGAGCTCGAATTAACTAGGAAAGAACAATCAAAAATGTGGCTGTTCCTCATAGGCCATACTAATCTTACTCATTCGTATCCCCTTCAAGATGATGACCCCCCTGAATGTTCTCCCTGTAACACAATCACATATTCACAGAATGCGTGGGATACTCTATGATTTTCCCAAGATACAACAATCCTACTGATTCTATTGATCGCTCTCTGTGCATTAACCCAATCAACATAACTAAAGTTACTGAATTTCTAAAAGAGACCCAACTATTTGATAAAATATAGAACGTCAGTTCTGATCAGGTTTTCAGGATGCAGTAGTTTAACTTTCCAATCAGTGATCTAATTCAGAAAAGTTACCCTAAATGACCTCGTTGTCGATGCGTCGTTAATTAAAATTCTCTCTCTCTGTCTCTCTTTTTTTTCACTTCGGACTCGTATTCAGCGCCCGAATATACGTAAGGAAATGAAGCATCATATTATGGCATTTACAATTGTGCGTAAAATTTTTCCCCAGGATTTTTCCACTGGGACAGGTTTTATCTATTCTTCCGATGGCGTCGTTTAGCCCCACTTTAATACTGCCAATTGCAGGTCGCCACCAAAGAAGAAATAGCTGATCTAATTAACATGGATGATTACATTGATCTTATTATACCGAGAGGATCGAATGCATTAGTGAGATTCATTCAAGACAACGCAAGGCGAATTCCTGTTATGGGACACTCAGAAGGTAATATTTATTTATTCTTACGAATACGTTAATTTAAATTATTATATTTTGTAGGTATTTGCCATATCTACGTAGATAAAGAGGCCGATCATCAAAAAGCATTTAAAATTTTATTGGACGCTAAAACGGATTATCCGTCTGCTTGTAATGCTGTAGAAACCATACTTCTCCATAAAGACCTTATGGAAGGTGACTTTTTCTCGGAGTTATGCTGCATGTTGAAAAATGCAGGGGTCAAGATTAATTCTGGTAAGTGAAAAAATGTCTGGTTAGCAGTGGCTGCTTTTCCTTATGTTTGTAGGTTCACGCAACCCCCCAAAAAAATTCCAAATTAAAATAAATCATACTAATAAATATAAGTACAAATATTTTTTTAATTTCTACTGATAATGTAATGATTGCATTTAAATCAATTTTTTACTTATATTGTACGCGAATAGCAGTCAATTATTGAAATAATTTAATTTACTTCGCCCAAATATCATGTGCGAATGTGGACATTGGCATTCCAAACGATGTAAAATTTGAATCTTATTTAGTAACAGAACAGCAAAATATCAAGGAGGAAAGAATTTTGAAAATGCCTTGAATAAAGGGCGAAACGTCAATCGTTTTGTGAATTTATTAAATATAGAACCTAAACCCAAGAAAAGACAATATAAAGAAATATGATATAATCTATGGTTCAAGAATCAAGAATATATATATATATATATATATATATATATATATATATATATATATATATATATATATATATATATATATATATATATATATATATATATATGCATTTTGTTTTGGCTGCAATATTTTTTAGATTTACTACCTCAATTTTTAAAAACTTTTATTTTTTCATCTACCGGTGCCTATGGCACGTTTTGTACATATTTATGTTTTTAATGTACCATTGGAATTGTAACCCCTACTTTTTTAATGCACTTTAGTGAAGGAAGTAAAATCTAAATTTTTTTCTAGGACCAAACCTTGCCAAACTGTTACAGTTTGGCCCACCACTTGCGAAAAAAATGAAACATGAATACAGTTCTTTGGAGTGCTGTATTGAGGTCGTGGAAAATCTCACTCAAGCAATCGATCATATCCATTTGTATGGTAGCGCTCATACTGAGTCTATTATTACTGAAAATAGTGAGTAATATTCCTTAACTGATAATAAATAAAGCATTTTGCAACGAGGAAATACCAATTTGTTGTAACTGTTGAGATAAAGATATTAGAGATTTTATTTTGTTAATTTCAGAACAGATAGCTGAAGAATTTTTGTCAAAAATTGATTCTGCTTGCGCTTTTCATAATGCTAGTACCAGAATGGCTGATGGATTCAGATTTGGATTAGGTGAGTCAAGAGAAAAGAACTGATCTCAAAGTAAATTTTTAAGCACCATATCTAAGCAATTTTTAAATACTCATCTAATTTACATTCGGGAGATTAAGTTTAGTTATTAAAGTGTATGTATGTATGTGCATAGAGTTGTGGGTTTGTACACTGCGATCTGGTGGATCTATTGTGCCCCTCTACTGCTGCCCAGTCTTAAGAGTTACATTATTGGCTAGAGCAGGTCCTCCAGTCCTATTTCCCTTAGGAATCTTAGGATGCTGGACGGCTGCAAAGTGGGTAGCTCCCATTCTACGATTTGGTGATTCCCAAAACCCGCATCTTAGAGTTTTCTAAAGCGCTGCACTCTGAAAGAATATGAGTAGAGGTTTCGTCCTCCTCTTCACAGAATCTGTACTCTTCTCTTTCTACCAGTCCGAGTTTCTTGAGGTGTCCCTTCAGGTGGCAATGCCCCGTCAGTACCCCTGTCAGAACTCTGAGTTGGTTTTACTTAAGCTTATGCATTCTTTGAGTCTCTTCTGGTCGTAGTTCCATAGAAGCATCTTCGCTTGTCTCAATTCTTGCGTTCCATCCAATAATTGGCCCTCCTGCTGTCTTCCTCTATCTTTAGTTCTACCAGCATTACGCTGCTACTGATTCCACAGAAAGGCTTTGGCCACAGAAATGGTATCTCAGCCCTTTTCCTCGCGAGCCTGTGTACTATTTTATTCCCCTCTATCCCGGTATGTCCAGGTACCCATATGAAGGAGACTTTATTATTTCTACTCAAATCATTTAATTCCTCTAGACATTTCCAGACCATCTTGGAACTGATAACTTGAAAGTTCAGCGCACTGATGGCTGTTTGCCTATCCATCATGATGATAATCTCTTAGCCGTGATAGTTTTTCTTTTTGTTAAATTGAATACACATCCTAATGGCACGCATTTATGCTGGGAAAATGCTTGGTGACTTACCCAAGCCTTCGAAGTGTTTGGTTCCGGGTCCATACACTCCTACTCTAGTTCCCTCCGTTGGTTTGGAGTCATCTTTATACCATATAATAGATTTCTTGCCGAGTTCTCAATGATGTTTCTGTCTCATTGACTCTTGCGATTCAACTTTGTGCTAAAGTTTTTCACAAAGTTGAATTTTTTTTTCATTTCATCTTGGGGCATGTCCCAGATTTTTTGATTTCTGGACAAGAGAATGGACCTTCGTTTCATGACCTCATCTCTCATCATCCTATAAATCTTCTTCTTCGCCATGTTCTCTAGAAACATATGTAGAGGTGTGAGGTTTAGGATTACCTTCATGGAGGTCGTTGCGTCGGTTTTCATTACCCCGGTTATAGATGCACAGGCCAGTCTTTGAGCTTTTGAAAGCTAGACTGGTTCTCTTGCTCCAGATCACTGCCCCATGTGTGATGATCGGTCTCACTATTGCAGTGTCCATCCATTGCAGGATTTTTGGGTTTGTACCCCATCTTTTTCCGCAAAGTTTCTACAGACCACCAAGGCTTTTGTAGGCAGTCTCAGATATTTAATCTCTGACTTCCACTCAATAGTTATATAGAATGAAGACGTAGTCTGGAAATAAACCATCATTTAAGAAATGCTGGGTTTTTGAAAAATCGCTCAAACATGTCGACTTCTTTTTTGCTAGGAATTTTTTCCAGTATGTTAAATCATACTGGATGACCCGAAAGAAGCTGTGTTATCAACAATGATTTATTTAATAGTAAACTCCGATTTTACACTTTTAGACTCCCTGCATAATTCAGAACATTTTTTCTATTACATGTCTTATACCTAAATGTACTCGTTTTTGATTTATCGGTGGTCAAAATTCGAATTGAAGTAGTAACCACAATTAATTTGTGATTTTATTAAAAGGTAAAAATGTCTCCCATTGGTTAGTTGACAATAACTTAAGCGATTTGTAAATTCATTCTGAACATTTCTGACTACTACTGGAGTAATTAATAGTATTTCTATGAAAATTGCCTTAGTTTGGAAAACTTTACCTTTACGGTAACAACACAAAAAGAAGTCAAGAGGGTTTAAATCTGGAGACCACGGCGGCCACTCAATAAGGCTCCTTTTTTCCAAACCACTTGAAGATTGGAATATTTTTCTTAAAATAACTGGCACACTTCTTGGTTCTTACTCTGTCGCCATATCCTATCATAATTTTTATTTTCTGGGCATCAGTAAGTTAACATAACTGTCCTAGCTAGAATCGGCGTATTCTAAGGAGTCAGAAGAAATTTCTATCGGCTCTATCTCCATGGTGGCGCTGACAGATATATTTAGAGTTGGAAAGTAACGGTAATATTCATTTTCTGTCGATTCACAAGTAAACTCGAGTTGAAAAAAGTTTGTTTTTTTTTTGTTCTTGCAGTTTATCCATTTGGATGTTTTTTCTTTCCGGGTGCTGCCGACATTTTGCTTCTGAAATAAAGCGGTTATAAAAATGGTTGAAATATGACGTATAATATATCTAAAGTAATAAATATTTATTTTTTAAAATCAATGAATTATTACAAATTAAATTAATTAAATATAAACTTATGTAGATGTATTGCAAACGTAGGTCCCTTGCTACGATTACAAACTTAACCATTAAAAGTTTGGGTGTTTTGTCCTCAGTCACCGGCGGTGGATTCATTAGTGGGTCCACCGGCGCCTTTTCCAGACACCTGTATTTGAACTAACTTGGCGGCGGAAATCGATGGTGAGATATTACTACACTTTCCTCTCTAAAGCCATCCACTGTTCAGGGAATTGGAAATTTGCATCCTAATTCCGATTCCATGGAAATTCAGATTGCCCGAGAATGTCGGACTAACTTGTAGTAGTTTGTCGTGAGTTCAGTGCTAGAAACAGCACTCTATACGGCAAGCCTGACTGGAATTAGTCCCCACCAGGGATGCCATGTCGCACACGTAGGTTTCTTGCTACGATTTATAAACTTAAATTTACCACTAAAAGTTTGGATGCTTCGTCCTCCGTCACCGGCGGTGGATTCATCAGTGGATCCGCCGGCGCCTTTCCCAGACACTCGTCGTCGTAATTTACCATTTTTGGAACTTGTATTTGAACTAACTTGGCGGCGGAAATCGACGGTAGGATATTACGACAGATGTCGCTTCAGTTTTCTATTTTTAATTGAATATCTATAATACTGTTGCACTCTTTTTTTTTTTAATTTGAAACACTGTAAAATTTCCTAAACACAGTTCACGGTCGCAACGTGAAAATGAAATATTTTTTCCAGGACTCAACTTATGCGAACGAATTGGAGAATTGGAGAATCCCCCAGTGCGAAATAAATAGTAATAAGGCTTACCAACCTAATTAAGGTGGTTCTGTCGCACAAGCCCGCACAATTCAAATTTTTTTGTGTTTTTCGAAAATTGCAGGTCGATGTTTTGTTGTATATTGATCGAAATGAGATTGACGCAAACCGTCACAATATATTTACTGAATAGGAACCACACAATTGACAAATATTGCTCTTAGAGTTGTATTTGACGGGAAATATGACTATTTTTAGAAAAAAAATGAAGTTTCCTATCAAATATAATTTATATAGCTAAGCTTACAATTATTATGACTATCATTCAGTAAATATATTATTACTATTTGCGCCTTAAATTGCCGCTTCATCTTTTTCAAGGTCGCCCTGCACTTTTGTGACTTTAGGGTGATTTGTCACGTGCTACCCTAACTATTCTCGAGTCATCGATGCGACTGATGTGGTTACTCCATTCCATCTTACTCTTCAATATCTAGTCATTTACATTATCCACTTTATTATTTCCGTTTTTCTATCATCTGGTAAGCTTTTGTTGTGTTTCAGCAGTGTATGTCATTATTGACTTAATCATGGTGTTATAGATTCTGGCCTTCGTTTCCACTCTACCAAGTGGTGTTGTGTAGACATGCTGCTATCCTATCTGCTTTGTTAGTTTATTCTGGAACCTCTGCTTCGACATCTTCATAGCCGGATATTTCTATTCTCAGATACTTAAATTTCATCTTCTGTTAAATGATTTTCCCGACGACCACGAGCCTACATCTTATCGGTGACTTTGAAGTGGTCAAGTATTTTGTCTTAGAAGCAAATACGATCATATTAAGAGATTTTGCTATTCGGTTAAATACTTGTAGAGTCTTTGTAGGTATCTTCATGTTTGCCACCAATTTAGTTATTCAAACCATAAAATTATTTAATGATGAAAAAGATTAATTAATTTTTTCTTAAAACTCGAAGTGTTTTTTTGTATATTCATACTTCAGATTATTTCTATTAAACTATATCCTTAAAACAATTACCAGTTTTTAATTAGGTTGTTTAAAGGGGTGAAAATTTAAGAGTATGTTACTAGAAAACAAAAGTTTAATAGAATTTCTATAAAATAAAAGTTAATATAAAAAGTCATACGAATAATTTAATAATTTACAACAGGTGCCGAAGTAGGTATCAGTACTGCCAGGATTCATGCCCGAGGTCCAGTCGGTATTGAAGGTCTCCTAACAACAAAATGGATACTGCGCGGTCGTGACCATACTGCTTCAGAATTCAACAAAGAAGGAGGTCCAAAATGGATTCACAAGTCTTTGCCATTGGATAAACTAGCTGAATGTTGTGAAAGTTCCAAGCCTAAAAAGCCTGCTTGTCCTCCTTCAGAGAAAAAGAAAAAGTGTTAAACAAAGTACAAGTTAATAAAATTGTCATGTGAGTGTAATAGTAGCTGTCAATGTGAAATTAATAAAAAATAAGTATGTGAATAATGTAGGTATTTTATTTCCAATGTGCAAGATTATTATTGTGATTGGTCAAATCTTGTTAATAATCTGAACTGAATGAGCCATCAAGAAATCTAAAATCTTATAAATTAGAAAAAACTACTTTTGACATTATGTATTTTTTCCAGGGGCGGATTCAGCCTTTCTCTTTGGGGGGGGGGGAGCGATGATATCACAAAAGTACAGTACGGTAAGCGAAAGCAAATTGTTGACTGGGGGGGGGGGGGAGACGCCAGCAACATTCCCATTTCTAGTGTAAAAGGAAGGGTCGGGTCTATTTTTTTTAATTCGAGGCTCTTGGGGGGGGGGAGGCGATTACAAGAAACTGCAAGTTATCGACGGAAGAGAAGATGCCAACAGCATACACATTCCTAGTATAAGAGGCAGAATTGGGTCTATTTTCCTGAACTCAAAGCTCTTGAAGAGCGCGATCACCCCACCGCCCCCCCCTTGGATCCGAGTCTGATTTTTGCCTTTGGTATATTTAGACTATTGACCATGTACTTGAGAAGGAAATTGACACGTTAAAGTTTTTCATTGTTTTCATATGTTTAATTGACCTCCAAATATGTCAAAATCACAAAGTGCTTTTTTGAGATTAAGGTAGATTTGTCCACTTGTTAATTTTTTCAGTTTTACTTAAAAACTATGCATTTTTCGTATATATGTCTAGAGAAATTAAGGTAATTTTTCAAAAAAATACCCTTCAAAAACAAAATCAAAAAAAGCAAAAAAACGAAAAATTTTTCCCAATAATTTTTTTTCAAGTGAAGTTATTTATAGGCAATTGCTTCATAAACAAGAAAGTTGACGTTACGCCAGTAAAAATGAGCTCCTGCAGAGGTCTATACGATGAACAGTAACCGATATATAGCGCCGCAAACTTTGCTACCTTTCTTCATTTTCTTAAAATTACTTTTTTGCAATGGAATTTAGGTATAGATATTGCCCGATTCAAAAAACACCTGATATAACGCCCGTTACAATGGTTTATAGTCGAAGTCTGTGCGATATATAGTAGCCGATAAATGGTCTCTTAATGTTTGCACTAGTCTCTAAAATATTTAGTTTTTTACTTGTAGGTTCGGTATGAAAAATTATAATATTGTTAATTCCTGGGAAACTGGCTTGTTTCTATGAAATGATTAGCAAAATTTTAATTATGTCTTTTTATTAAAAATGCAATTTTGTCTTCTTGTATGGAAATTTCTCGCCGTTTGTCCTACGTAACAACTATTGTATTCCGAACAATTTAGTCTATAAACTCTTGACTTTTGTAGAAAGGAAATTTTGTCTTTGGCTTTAAACATGTGTGATAGTTTTTGTGACGATTTGAGTGGTATTTTTAAATTTTATTTTTTAAGACATTATCCATTCTATCTGAAATAGGTCCAAAATATATAAGAGTGGTGTATTTACTGTTATTTTTATTTATGTTGGGTGGGTATATTCGGTTAAGTGTAGTTTGTTTTTGATTTATTAAATTGTTAAGTTGCATTTCAATATGACCATTGTTTAATGCTATTTGTTTTATTGTAATAAGTTATTTTGTCTTATCTGTGTCTGTTAAAGGGATAGTCAATGCTTTATGTATCATACCTTTATGCTGCAAGTTTTTGAAATACAGGGTGAGTTTTGGGGGACAGTGGAGTTAGTGAAAGTAGGTTTTCTGTAAATGTCAAAGGAAAAACTATTGTTTATATTTGTAATGGTGATATCTAAGAAATTTATTTTATTATCTACCTCTTTTTCTGTTGTGAATTTTATTTTATTGTGTATACTGTTGAGATGCTTAACTGCATCTTCTAATTCGGTTTCATTACCTGTAAAACAAGCAAGGATGTCGTCAACATGTATGTACCAAAAAAATATATTTTTTGAAAAGTTTTTTCTAAAAAAGTTTTTTTTGAAATTAGTCATAAAAATTTCTGCCAGCAGGGGACTTAAAGCAGAGTCCATCGCTAGCCAGTCTTTTTGTTTGAAGAACTGGTTATTATGCTGAAAAGAGTTTTACGTCATGTTTTAGTGCCAGTAGGTACATGTTATTTGATCCCTTCCTTTTTTTTTAAAGTAAAACATCTTCATTAATATTTATAGAAATTATTTTACCTCTGTTCACTTCAATTTATTTTTTTTTTGCTTTAAGTAATTCTTTAGGTTATAAGATATTAAGTGTCAACTCTAAATTTATTTGTAATTCTTTTTTAAACAAGAAAATGTTGTAATCTTTTGAAGCTGGAAAATTGTGCGATTACTTATACTGTAGATTTTATTTATACCTAAGAAGTTTTATGGTATCAACACAATAACGCCGTTCGATGTTCAGTTAAAAATTTTTAATATTTTTATTTATTTACGAACTTTTTTTTTGATCCATATCCTCCCTTGCGTATGAATCTTTTTGTATTTGCGTATCTATACAAGTGAAGTTGAAAGCTACTTTCCAACGATATCGAGGAAAATTTCTGCAGTCAACCTAGCTACACATGCAGTGGCACCCTGAATAACTTTTAATTGAACTCTAGTGATTTGGCTTTGGTTCTTATTAGCTAGCAATGCAGGCAAAGTCCTGCTGGTGACTTCTTCTGTAGTGTACATTGAATTTGTATTCTGATCTTGATTTCTCATCTTAAAAAATCCCCACGTACCAAACTTAGTGGAAATTAGGTTATTGCTGAGAAAATTATTTTTAAAAAAACTTAAAAAATTATAACTCTGATACCCTCTATTTCGAAAACTAAAACACAACTTGTGAACTAAAGTAAATTGGGCTAAATATTATTATTTTAGCCTTAGGAATTTGCGCTAGAGTTTGGATACACCTTTTAGAGACACCCTGTGGTATAAATAAAACAATTCAATTTTGATCTAATGTTTATTTTAAAAAATCGACAACATGAATTAACAATAATTTAATGAAATAACACAGATAGATGTATTTGACATGAGCATATACAATTTGTAGAGTTTATTTAACAAAATATTAACATTTAAACAATAAGAGAATTTAAATAGGACAACATATTTAGGATACACATATTATAACATACAATATTTTGTTATCCAATCATCTTAACAAGATATTAATTATTTACAAGAAATATTTTCTCTATTCTACATAAAAATAAATACTATTTCTATGAAGTTGGATTGACTTAACTTAAAAAAATAATTTGTATTAGTGATACGAAGACAAAAATTATAGAATATATTTAAATTATTGTTACCAGTGAGTGGAAAAATTTGAATTGCCCACCTTGTCAATAAAGTCATTGTATGGTCGTAAATCAGGCCTAACCTGAGCTAGATAGTTACAGTAATGTCCAAGGTTGTATAAAATGTAACCAGAAAAAATATTAAATTTTTATATACAGCAAGTTTAATTAGATGCAATAACAGGCGATTCCACCAAAACCAAATTTCTTTACACATTGTGCGAATAGGGGGTTTTCTAATAAGTTTCGACCAGGCTGAGTCAGCTTCTTAGATTGAATAAGAGTTGGGAAAAATAGCAATTTCTTGATTGCTAGTGTGACAGCGTTGGTCGTGATTTTTACTCCCAATAATATATATATATATATATATATATATATATATATATATATATATATATATATATATATATATAGTGTGTGACCAGTAAAGACCGCATCATATGGAATGTTTTTATTAATAGCTTTGTTCAAAATTTGATTTTGGCATCAATTTCTGCTTCTATTGAGATGAAAAATGCCCAAAAAAATAGTAATCACGTGGTTAGCATTCTTTGTCAAATTTTAATTTATTTCCAAAAAAAATTCAAAAGTAAGATTATATTAGAAAATATCAAAAAAGTGATTAAAAAAGTTTTTCTAAATGCAATTTTTAACCCAGGATAATTTAGATTTTCTTCCGTTTTTTGTAAATTGTACCACTGTTGCAAAATAAGACTCAACGCAACCTACATAAAACGTCTTAGTTTTGACAATGCTTCATCCCAGACATATTTTGTTTAAAGTAGCGCCATATTAACTGTGTGTTTTCCTACAAAATCCAAATCATCATCACCATCATCATCATCATCACACAGCCTGTAGCGTCCACTGCTCAACACAGGCCTCCCTCAATCGTTTCCAATGTTTCCGATCTTGTGCTGATTGAATTCAGTTTGTTGCGATTCTCTTGATATCATCAGTCCACCGTGTTGGAGGTCTGCTCCTACTTCTAAATGCCTGGAACCTAGGACGCCACACTATAATGCGTTTAGTCCACCTAGCGTCTTCCATTCTCGCCACATATCCGGCCCAGTTCCATTTCCTATGTGTTATACTTTCTATAGCATCCTTGATCCCTGTTCTAGTTCTAATAATTATATTTGGAACTTTATCTCTCAGAGTTATTCCCAACATCGACCTCTCCATGGCTCGCTGAGTCATTCTAATTTTTTCGCAGCTTTTCTTAGTGAGTGTTAAAGTTTCTGCACCATACGTGAGCACAGGGAGCACACACTGTTCATGAACCTTTCTTTTCAAGCAAATCGGTATATTGCTTTTAAATACGTCCTTTCTCAGCTTGCCGAACGCCGCCCATGCTAGTGTTATGCGTCTTTGGATTTTGCAGGTCTGGTTATCTCGGTTTATTCTCAGTTTATGGCCCAAATATTTATAAGATGTTACATACTCGATTTCAGATTCGTTTAGGGATATGTTGCTACTTGGAACTAAGTTTGTCATACATTGAGTTTTTGCACGGTTAATCGTTAGACCTACCACATCTGACGCTGCACTTAGTGTCCTTAGTAACTCTTGGGCTTCTTCAAGGTTGTCAGAAATCAACACGATATCGTCAGCAAAGCGTAGGTGGTTTAATCGTTCACCATCTATATTGACTCCCATATTCCCCCAACCTATTTTTTAAACGTGTATTCTAGCAGCATTGTAAATAGTTTTGGTGAGATGTTATCACCTTGTCGTACGCCACGCTCTATTCTAAATGTAGATGTTATTTTGGAATTGACTTTCACACTTGCTGTTGGGCTATTATATATGTTCTTAATTAAAGCTGCATATCTGTGGTCGACTCTACAATCAGCTAGTGCAGCAAATATTTTTTTTTGGTCCGTTGAATCGAACGCTTTCTCGTAGTCCACAAATATTAAAACCAGTGGTTTGTTGTACTCCACTGTTTTTTCTATAAGCGTTTTCATAACTAGCAAGTGGTCGTTTGTACCATAACCGGATCTGAAACCTGCTTGTTCTCTAGGTTGGTAGAAATCTAATTTGGGAGTCCATCGTCTTGTTATTATTTTTATAAATAGTTTGTACATGTGGCATTTTTTCTTCTTTCCATATAAGTGTGATTAGTGTGTGTAATTGTCTATGTAAAATCTCCCCTCCGTACTTGAGAAATTCGGCCGGTATATTGTTGGAGCCTGGGGATTTTGCGTTCTTTAATTTGTCAATTGCTTGTACTGTTTCTTCTATTGTTGGGTCCTCTACCGGTGGGTATATATATATATATATGTATCATCTCTATGTTCTTCCTCTTGATGTATGTTTAGTAAACTTTGGAAATATTCTTGCCTTGTTTGGAGTATCTCCTCTTCGTTGATTATGAGTTCATCATTATTCTTTGTAAGTATAGACACAGAGTTAGGGCTGAAGCCTTTCTTCTCATTTGACACCGATTTGTACAATGCTTGACTGTTTGAGTCTTGTCTACTCCTTTTCATTTCCTCATATTGCTGTTTTTCATTTTCCGTTTTTTTTTGTCTAATTAGTTTTCTTGTTTCTCGTCGGGATGTTGTGTAGCTTTCTTTGTTTTCTGTTGTTTCTTGTTGAATCATAATGTTTCGTTTCTTCTGTTTGTCTTCTCTGTATTTGCTTGATATATGTGTATTACTTTCAGACACAAACTACGTTTTAAAAAATAGTTATTTTATGAAGTTACCTTATACAGGGTGAAAAACAAATAAATTTTGTATCACATCTGATAAAATTTTAATAGCCTTATTTGGATTTTGTAGAAAACAGACATTTAATGTGGCGCCACTTTAAACAAAATATGTCTGGAATGAAGCATTGTTAAAATTATGAAGATTTATGCAGGTTGCGTTGAATCTTATTTTGCAACAGTGGTGTAATTTACCAAAAATTGGTAAAAAACTAACCTGAACTAAGACCATTTTATATAATATATCTGTAGCCTTGAAACAGGGAAAAAATAATTGTAAGTATGCTCGGCGTTAGTGAAAAAGGAATTTTTAAATCAGCCCAAGACCGTTACCCAATTATTTATTCAACCTATCGGTAGATCAAGTTGATCTACAACCCGCAAGCACAGAAGATGCCAAATAGCCAAGTCAAATAAGTATTTCGCAAGGACACTCGATCATCTAGCAAACGGACCAGATTTTCAAGTAAGACAGGCCTACAAAAATAAAACTGAAGTATTTTTTGGAAAAACTGAGAGGATTGTCTTGTAAAGAATTGAAAAGGCTTTAAAATGTTTTTTTTTTGTAGCCCTCGATATCTTTATTTGTTGCTGAGAGAAGTGTAAAAGAAGGCCAAAACTGACATAATATTTAATTAACAATAACTATTGCAAAAATCAACCTGCGACTTTGTTACTTCGTTTAAAGTTGGGTCTTGTTAAACTGAATGGGGGGTAAAAATTTCAGATCAATTAATGCAATAGTTTCTGCAAAATATGTTTGTTTATCCCAGACGAGTTTTTGCAATAACATTATACGTAGGGAAATGAAGTTACAGTGATTCTGAGCATACCTTATGAAAGATGACCACTTTATGTATGATAATCGATTTTAAAATGTTTGTTAAAAACTGATTTAAAAACCGCTATACCTTATAAACAAATGGAACAATTTTGTTGTTTTCGACTTGAATTTTTTTTTTCATATTCGGGAAGCAGACCTTGTTATTCATTCAAGTTATGGTTACCATTATTTTTGGTGGAAGTGATAAAATTTAGCAAGCTTGGAGAGAGCGAATAAAGGAAGTATAACTTAGATATTGTTAAGTTACCGATTTCAAATTTAATTTCAAATTTCAAATCAAAAAGTTACAAATATTTTCAAAAAGATAAGATAAATATCTATGGTCTCGATTAAAAACTTCGTTTTATACAGGGTGTTATTAAATAAATGATTATATTATTCATAAAAATAAAAATAAAGCTTACGTGAACGCGAGTATAGATACTCTATTTTTTTTGAAAAATCTTAGAAAATTATATAGATTCAAGAGATTCATCTGTGTTTAAATTAATGCAATACCTTAAGTAATTTGCTTACTACTAGGTGTTTATAGAGTTACCAACTTCTGAATCGATAAAGATCTCAAAGCGCGGCAAGACTCCTAAAGAGAGTATAACTAAAAAAACTAGATATCTCAAGGTTTTCTGTAATCACGATAATTATTACATCACTGGCGTGCGTTCTTAGTGTGTCTTCATTTATTTTAAAAACATTATTTCTCAATCTCGATAACTATTTAGGCTACACCACTCTAAAACTAATCATCTTTTAAAACAAATATATTTCAGAGTGTAGATTGCGAAAACATTTAATTTTTGAGATACTTGTTTCTAAAATGTACTTACTTCGGAAGTTAGGTTGTCAATGCTTTATTTGACATTTCCGTTTCTTCATGTTGTATTTATCTATACTAATATTTAAAAAATCATTTCTCTCTCATTTTGAACAGTTAGATTCAATAAAAAGGTTTAAGTTTTAAACTGGATTTAGTTATTATGGAAAATAAATTCTTTAGTTGGTCAATTTGGTTTTACTTCTGAACAATAAACAAATCTATGTGGAAAAATCAAATATAAAAACCTTGAAATAAATCAATTTTAAAAATTAAGACACGTGCACGGTCCTTTTTTTATTGTCTGTAAAATATTATGTTGTCAAAGACAACCTACTTTAAGAACCACGAACTGCCTAAAAAATAGAACAGTCAACGTGACCCCCGAAAGCTAAGCTCAGTCGGAAAGAGGACGAGTTATCACAAGAAAAGCAACCAGTAATGTCCTTAATTTTACAGCTGACTTTTTGTTTCTATAACAGTGGCGATGTCGCGCTCTGAATTCGGGGCAGCACCGTTTAATGTCTGGGTGTTCCCATTCCGGCAATCGGAAAATTGTAGTTTAAGCACTGTATGCCGTATTACTTAGGTTATTTTATTTATTTAAGGAGTTTGGGGAAATATTAAACCTGCATTTTAATATTTTGTCGTAAAATAAACGTTTATTCGCATAATAAATGAAGTTAGAGACTATAAAGTTATTAAACAAGTAAAAAAATGTTGGTTATGATAATTGTTTAACATTTCAAATTTCTTACTAAAATTTTTCATGTTTCCCAAGTAAAAGCATGACGATTTTAGCAAAAAAATGAATAAATATAAATGGGTAGGGAAGCTGGTGAATAAAACGTAAACAATCTAACTTCCAAAATATATTCATATATTTTAAGAAAGAATATCTTAAGAATTTGTTGTGTCTGCGAGATTTTCTTTCTATTTTTGTACTCTTCCATATTACTCGTATATGGATTCTGGAAAAATGGTTGGTGTTGCTATGATGTAATGTAACTAAAAAATTACCGCAGTTTCCTAAAAAAAACAATTATTAAATTATATATTTTAAAATTGTGTCTGCTGTTTTTCTATATTTTAAATATAAAATAATCAAAAATGTAAAATCCACAATATTTTCATCACCAAAATTTTCAAATTTTGGTTGACACGAAGCCTAATTAACCTGATCATTTTATTTGTACTCTGATAGTGCCGTCTATATTAACTTTCTAGATTTAAAGAATTTTGCTTTTTACTTGATTGTGAAAAAAATAAAATAATTTCAGAAACCATAATCGACAATATTTTAATTTTTATATGTCTAAAATATTTATTTAGTAACACCCTGTATACAAAATTTTTTGTTATCAAAGGTTTATATTATTAGTAAGATTACAATAACTTATATGTACAATTTAAAAAAATTATTATACAATCTAAAATGTCTATACAATATTTATATCACAGATTGTCAAATATACCCGGTTGCTCAAATATATATTTACACAATGTCCTTCTTTAAAGCAACCTTACAATAAGTAGTAATTATGATTGAGAGCTTATATCTAAAACATTTCCTTTAAATCTAAACAGTTTCAAAAATATGGATAATATTTTATTTTGCACTACATAGAAAATTTTAATTATTCCATATTTTTTCTTTAAAAATAGTTATACATTCATATAAATTTACTGGCAGAGGAGCAACTTTTGTGTTGTTTCCTTGTTTTAGAGATACAATTTTCATAAAAATTGCTAATGTACAGAAGTAAGAGGGAGTATTACTACATTGCATGTTTTGAAACAAATTGTAATAAACAGGTCCAACGTATACAATTTAATTCCTTCTCTAACTTAAACTATTATTTTTAAGTTTAAACAATTTGAATTGTGAAAAATCTATTGATTTAGGAATATATATGAGTCTATTTAAAAAAATAATTTCGTGCTATCCTATTTTTTTCACACACCCCGTATACACCAAAATAGGTTCACCTACTAACTACATTTGTAGTAAATGTAGTTTATTGATAAATTTTATCTATAAGTCGTAAAATGACTCCAACCAAGCGTTGTCATACCAGACACATTATTTTGATTTTGTTAAGGCAGAACTTATGGACAGATTATGTTGTATATTTGACGTTGAACCTGTACCTTGCTTTGTTGAAATTAATTAAATATTTTTTGTTGTTAGACAACAAACAAAAATTTTGTCAAAATATCTAGCTAAAATTTATAAGTAGATATTAGGTTTTTGTTACTATTTTTGTAGGTAAAAAGCGTATATTTTTCCCCAAAAATTTAGCGGATATTTTATAGAGTTAAATTTTTCGAAAATTTACAAACATTCGAAGAGCAATATTGGGCTATGCAGATGGAAAAAAAGGATTCCTGCCACTAAAATAGTATTTTTTAATCCAATATTTCAACTACACTTATGGTCAAAGAAAGCTGGCAATACAAATTTAAACTTTCTATAATTTTTTATAACTTTTACGAATATTAAAGTATATTTATTGGACATTCGAAAACAGTGAAAGGAAACCTACAATGCTAGTTAACACACAGTATTCTGCAAGAGCAGTCCTGTTTCGAAGACGATCCACAGAACTGTAACTGCTTAGAGTTGCTGAATTCGCATCTGAGGGATTCAACAGGAATCAATAGACAGGAGTGATACTGCTTGATGGAGCCTGATCCACAAGCTCCAGAACGCCGGCTCTACGGCGTGGATCTGCGAAATTGTAGATTCATACCTACAAGACCGTGAGTTCACCGTAAAGATTGAGCAGGAAGTGTCATAGCATCGGCTAACAATATGCTTGTGAAGTCTATTATGTTTCAACATAAAGACATTCACAAACAGACTTGGGTCTCCAACAACACCACACGGAACCAAATTGATCACGTTGTTGTCGATGCTAGACATGGAAGCAATGTGCTGGATGTAAGAAGCCTCTGGGGATTGAATGGAGATACAGACCATTATCTAGTGACAGCAAAAATCAGGATGAGAATATCGTCACAGAAACTTAAAACGAACGAAGCATTGGGACAATGGAACATCGAAAAAATGCAAAATAAGGAAAGCCGCGAAAATTACGCACAGGAAATGAAACAAGAACTAAATATAATAGACCAGAGTAATGATATCGAAAGACTATGGAAACAAATGGAAAAAACAATTGCAGATACAGCAGAATTAATGATCGGAAAAAGCAGGAAGAGAACAAGAAAATGGTTTGATAAAGAATGCCAAGAAAAACTACAAGACAGACAGAAGAAACGAAACATTATGATTCAACAAGAAACAACAGAAAACAAAGAAAGCTATACAACCTCCCGACGGCAAATAAGAAAACTAATTAGGCAAAAGAAAAGGGAATATGAAAAACAGCAATATGAGGAAATGGAAAGGAATAGACAAGACTCAAACAGTCGAGCATTCTACAAATCGGTGTCAAATGAGAAGAAAGGCTTCAGACCTAACTCTGTGTCTATACTTACAAAGAATAATGATGAACTCATAATCAGCGAAGAGGAGATACTCCGAACATGGCAAGAATATTTCCAAAGTCTACTAAACATACACCAAGAGGAAGAACATGGAGAGGATATATATATATCATGGACGACCGTGTGAAATGGAAGCAAGTTGTGCAGTCAGCCAAGACCCATCCCGGGTTGTAGGGCTACTAAAGAAGAAAGAAGGAAGTGTCATAACCCAGAAGACCGGAGGTTGAAGTACCCCAAGGAACCGTACACTCACCAAACCTCTACAATATATTTACTCAGGATATCCCCATGACAGTGAACATGAAAATGGTCCTGTTCGCTGACGACATTGCCATAATGGCAAGATGAATGAAACCAAAAATGATCAAAAGATATCTTCAGGAAGAAATGGACCTAGTCAATGACTGGTTCTTCTCTTGGAAAATATCGATTATTATCAAGAAAAGCCAAGGAGAAGAAAGGACCCAGGCGAAACGATATATATATATATATATATATATATATATATATATATATATATATATATATATATATATATATATATATATAAATATATGATGACGAAATCAGATGAAATAACCAAGTGACTTGTGACGACGGACAAAGGACTGAGATGAGACAATCACATCTCAGCTACCACTAATAAATTCAAATTTGTCTGAGGACAGCTCTACCTGGTGTTCAACAGAGTGAGCAAAATGAGCTTAAAGAACAAGATGACAGTCATTAAGGCCATACTAAGGCCGATCCTGACTTACGGATGTGTAGCTTGGGGCTACGCAACAGCAACACACTCTAGTAGACTAATAACTCAGGAAAACATAATGCTGAGGATGGCTTTGAACGTCCCGTGGTACATCAGGAACGAACAAGTACATAGGGAGGTGAGATGGACTCCCTTAAGAGAGATCCTAGGACACAATACCACTAAAGTCTTTTTAAAAGTAGAGATGCGTGATAAAACGCTCATCAACAGATTATGGTCCTGCAGTGGATGGCAGGACACCCAAAAGATCTAGTCACCAGCTCTAGGTAATAAGTCCCAGGTGTCATCCTGGAATAAGCAGCAGGAACCAAAAAAGAAGAAGAGATGCCGAGAGAAACCATTTAAGTCTCAGGCAGGGCACCTTCCACTGAGACGCACAGAATCCAGAGCCAGGATCACACAGTTACAAACATAGGTAAGACACAATTTCTTATTTTAAATAATGAATTACTTACGAGACCAAACACATATTGCATGCGAAATGTAATAGAGTACTAAGAATGGATACATGGCACCTGGAGCGAAAACACCAATGCTGTGAAGACCAGATTTGTCAAGGCTCACCGGTCCGGTAACCTAAAGGACTTTCACTGCGAGTCACTACGGATTGTAGGCTAACTCTAATCAGTAAAGATCACAGAACTGTGGGAACTTCAGTCAAGGGCTGAGTTAGCCGATAAGAATCCAGCACTATCTCCACACTTATTGTTAATGTAGGTATCTATGCAAGATTTTTCCTCCCTAAAAAAAGGCTAAATTTTGTTACTTTATGATTTTTAATTAAGCGAAAGTTTGAACCCATTAAATACCATAGTCTTTTTTTAGTTTTTCCGGGAAACTTGAAAAACTGTAGCTCAAAATTGGACCAAATTTGGGCTTAATAATTCGAAAAATAGATTCAACTCACCGAAAAACATAAACTAACATAAAATTACCCGAAAAACTGTCAATTTATACTCATCTCCCCAGCTTTTTAGCGAACCCTGATTGGGGCAAGCTAGCTGGGTAGTTCGTATCGATTACGACATTACGTTGCTTCTAGAAGAAACTGTAGGATAAAGAAATGCACAATATTCATTTTATAGCATAAGTATTCTTATTAAAGCTGCAAAATTGGAGTTGTAAAATAAATTTTGAATGCTTTGTCTTGCTTAATGTGCACCGAAACTAAAGAATTGAGAAGCTGAATTAATACGAAACGCATTTCATATATCTTTCAATTTTGCTTACATTCTCGTTAAAATGGAGGATGATTTTTTAGAGCTGTGAAATGACTCCTCAGTGCCCGACACATTTGAAGAGAAATCGTTATGAATGTTAGTGCCATTTGCTTCTACTTACATTTGCGAAAGTGGATTTTCAAATCCTTTATAGCTCAAAACAAAACCCAGGAATAAGCAGGAGTTAATTTAAGATTGGCCTTGATAAAAACTCAACCAGGAATTATAACACTTGTTAAGCAGATGCAAGCTCAGTCCTCTAATTAATACTTGAAAAATACATCATCACTTTTATTAAGACCTAAAATATATGGTGGATGGGATTTGGAGGAGGAGGAGGAGGAGGAAGGGGGGTCGTGAACATGTGTCAAAAATCGAAGAAGAATAAAGATTAAAAACAGGTTTGGAATCCCCATTCTTCTTTCTAGAAGAAAATAAAGGAGGGTGTTAGTTTTTTTAAAAAAGAAGATATAAGATCCCTCTTGAGTTTGGACGTTTTCTACTAAGCTGCGCGTAGTGACAGTTGTGACTCTGAAAAATAACGATAACTTGAATTCTGAAACTAGATCGAAGATTCATAATTACTTTGAAAAGGTCGGTGGGATGACAAAATCGTGTGCAACGCCACTGCCTTATTTTAAACTGGCGCTTTTTTAAAAAATCTTATAATACGTCAAAAGTTATAATATTATTAAATTTTTAAAGTACCTTTTTGTCCCTAAGCGTAATTTTTTTTAAAAGGACTTCTTTGAATCTTTATAATTGAAAAATTTAATTCTATATTTCACCAAAATTTAAATATATTTATACTGACTTAAGCCTAGCTTGCCTATATAATACTTAAAAGGTCTAACATCTATAGAATACGAAAATATTTACCTACATTATTTAATAATAAACTAAATTCAATGTAAAGGAAAATCCTAATTTCTTTTAAAAATATTTTGTTTGTTATCTAAAAACAAATAATATACAGAGTGACACAATAGATTGGACATGTCGCAAAGAAATTTTACTTTGTTTAAGTTTAATAAATTATAATGTTAATTTATAACTAAAATGACGCTAGGCATCCCAATTCGATGCCTTCGATTTCAACAATTTTTTGATATGTTTTAGGACACGATGAAATATGAGGCAGTTTTTTTTTATCTGCGGAAAAACACTTTAAAAGTGTGAAATCTACCTTCAAAGTTCACCCTCGAAAATGGATTTTCCAATATATCTCAAGTTCTCATTGGAATATTGCAACGAAACAAATTGCGTATTACTTCTGATGCTAATATGCAACTAACTGATGCAGTTTCGTCCATTAAGGTTGCAACTCCCATTTTTTATATTAAAAAATCTAATTTCTTTGTATCTATTTAAATAAAAAAAATTCAAAATAAGCTAAAGAAAATTAGAAAAATATATTCTCTAATTGAATACAAAAATAAAGTTGACCATTTCTAGATACATTTTTAAAATCACCCTTAAACGAAAAATTACCCACTCCCAAAAAAGGTTTGTCAGCATGCTTCAGTTTCTGGCTGATAATCAAATTGCATGTTACTTTTAACGCAAAATTAAACTATCTAATGCAATTTGAATCATAAAGGTTGGAACCCTTAATGTTTATTTTAAAAGATCGAGCTCATTTGTGTTTTTTTTCTATAAAAAAATACAAAATGAGCATTATATGGTTTGAACAAGTACTTTTACTGAATGGATACAAAAATGAAGCTGACTTCTTCAAGATATTTTTTTGTAACCAACTGTGGCCGGAAATTTTATCCCTCAAAGAAAGATTCCTTAAAATTCTAATTGGTATATTTCCAATAATCAAAAAGTATATTACTTTAAATGCGATAAGTAAACTGGTCAAAGCAATTTTTGACCGTAAGGGTTGCAACCCTTAATTTTTATTTTTAAAATTCCTCCTTGTTTGTGCCTATTTCTATAAGGGCATTTTAAAATGAGCTAGTAATATTTGGAAGAAGTATTTTCATTATTCTTCTCTCTCTCTCTCTCTCTCTCTCTCTCTCTCTCTCTCTTTCTTTGTCAACCTCTGTCCATCCACTCCTGGATGTAGGTCTCTCTCAATTGTTTCCATCTTTCTCTATTCCTCGTCAATCTCATTCACTGTTTGCCCGCCACTGTCCCTATGTCGTCTACCCTTTTTGTTTGAGGTCTTTTAGTGCTTCTTGGTGTCCATCTGTTGTCCTCATATCGGGCTATGTGACCAGCCCATCGCCACGTCATCTTTGCAACCTCCTTCACGATGTCTTTGACTTTCGTTTTGCCTCTTATCTCGGTGTTTCTAATCCATTCTCTTAATAATATTCAAAGCATGTTTTTTTCCATCGCTCTTTGGACTGTTTCTAATCTTTTAGCGGACTTTTTGGTGAGGGACATGATCTCTAATCCATACGTACACACCGGTAATATGCAGGTGTCGTATACTTTTCTTTTTAGATTTATGGGAATTAAATTATTCTTCAGGATGTATGCAAGTTTACCGTAGCATTTCGTTCAATTCTTGGAGATTACTTGCTATTAAGATTATATCATCAGCAAATCTGAGATGGTTCAAGTATATTCCGTCGACGTTTATATCTTTCATGTCCCATTTAAGTTCCTTAAAAATGTCCTCTAGGACTAGGGTTAACAGTTTTGGCGAGATAGTGTCCCCTTGTCTCATTCCCCTTTGTAGTTTTATGGGGATCGTTTTCGTCTTGTCGTCTATTTTTATTTGAATGGTTGCATTTTGTATATGTTCTTTATGATGTTTATGTATCTTGAATCGATTCTTGCGTTTTCTAAGGATTGTAATACTGCCCATATTTCGACGGAGTCGAATGCCTTCTGGAAATCTACAAAAGCCATATGGAGCGATACGTTATATTCGGTACACTTCTCAATTAGAATTATTATGGTGTGTAGGTGATCTGTGGTGCTAAAGTGTTTTCGGAATCCAGCTTGTTCGGCAGGTTGGTAAAAATCGAGTTTGTTTGTTATGCGGTTGGTTATGATTTTGGTTAACAACTTGTAGGTGTGTGATAGTAGGGATATTGGTCGGTAGTTTTCAATATTTGTATTGTCTCTCTTTTTGAATATTAAGATTACTTTGGAGTTATACCATTCCTGTGGATAATCCACAGGATTATTTGAATACATAAACAAAATTTGCCCTATTTAGGTAGTAGATAGATATTTCTGAAAATAGATTTTAAAATAAATATTAGGTTCCAACTGCTATTAAAAAACTTCCATACTACTGCTAATGTATAAACACTACTTCATACAATTTCGATTATGAGGGTTGTTACCCTTATGTCTTACTTTTAAAATTCAATCTTTTCTGTGCCTGTTTTCATTAAGGAGTAAAAACTGAAATGAAAAACTTTGTTTACAAATATTTGTTAATTAAGTAAACAAGCAAATTTGTTGTTTTTTAATGTTTCTTGCGTTTACATGACCTTTGTTGGAAAAAAGTTCACCAGTTTTCTGAATATATTTCATATTTTTATCGATATGGTGCAATTAAATTGTAAATTTATTTTTATGAATCAAATGAATTGAACCTCTACCTCTACAAATGGTTTTTATGAATGTGATATTCTGCTCTTAAATTCAACTGGTTTAGTTGCACATTATCAATAAGAATACGAAATATATTCAGAAAACTGTTTTCATTGGTGAAAATTCCAATAAAAATCGTGCAAACAAAAAAAAAAAAACAGTAAAAACAACAAATTCGTCTCTTTATTGAATTAATAAATATATTTGTAAATAAATGTTTTCAGTTCATTTTTGACTTCTTGGAGGCGTTGAGTTGGGATACCTTTCAGATTTTTCAATGTAAAAAATAGGGGTTGAAACCCTTACGGTTTCAATGGCATCAGATAGTTTAGTTTTGAGTTGAAAATAACATGCTATTTGATTATTCAAAAAATATTAGTCAGAAGTTGGGGCATATTGATAAACCTTTTTTTGCGGGATAATTTTTCGTTTAAGAGTGGTTTAAGAAAATAATCTAGAAGCGGTCAACTTTATTTTTGTCTTCAACTAAAGAATATGTTTTTTCTAATTTTTTTTGCTCATTATGATCTTTTTCTAGTCCAAATAGATACAAAAAAAGTAGATTTTTCAATGTTCAAATTAAGGGTTACAACTCTTATGGTCGAAATTGTATCAGTTAGTTGAACATTAGTATTAAAAGTATTACGAAATTTTTTTAGTTGCAAAATTCCAATTGGAACCTGAGATATATGGAAAATCGATTTTTGAGGGGGAATTTTGGCGGCAGATTTCACCCCCTTAAACTGCTTTTCCGCAGATAAAAAAACGTATTTCTTATTTCATCATAGTCTACAACATATCAAAAAATTATTGAAATCGGAGTCGTCGAGTTGGAATAATTTCTTAGTAAGATTAGAATAAAATATGGTTTTCAGTGCGTCAATTTACAAAAAATACCATCACTTAGTATCTAATGAAATTTTTTCCCCAAATAGTTATCTTGGATCAAATCTTAAAAAAATTAGTTATACAAAACGAAATATTTTTAGTATAAGCAACGGAGACCAAGTGCTTAACTCGATTTAATGTTTAGACGAAAAATTAGTGTCCTTTATCGTCTTGTCAGCGGGAGATCAAAGGTCGTCGCTGCAAAATTTCAGTAAGCTTAATTTCTAAAATATAGGGTAAGTCAACGATTGGATAAAGTAAATTTACGCCTTTTAGGTTAAATTTACCAAGAAACTATATTTACATGCACGTTTTAAGAATATTGGGGACTCGACGAACACAACATCAAGTTGTATATTTTTATATAAAACCCTATATATACGAATTATTTTTTAGATATAACGTATAATTTTAAAACTTTTTGTTAAGGATTTGATATATCTAAACTTTACAATTTTTGTGGTAATTGTGTTTAAATCAAATTTTAGAGTATTCATTCAAATCGTAAATACTGTTCTTAATTTTGCGAAGAATCTATTCCTTGAACTAGAAAAAACACTAACAATACTATTCGACAAAATTCTATCAACCTGCAGTATTCCGGAGCAGTGGAGGAACAGCCTGACTATACCCTTCTTCAAAAAGGGAAATAAGAATGACCCAAACAATTATAGAACAATAATACTACTAAACAATATAAGCAAATTATTAACAAAAATCATGACTTTAAAATTAACGAGTAAAATTGCAATAAGTGAAGAACAATACGGGTTTAGACAGAACAGATCCACAGTTGATGCGATTTTCATTATCCGACAAATTATTGAACAATCGATAGAATACAATAAATCTCTTTTCATCTGCCTAGTGGATCTTAAAAAAGTGTTTGATAAAGTTCGACTTAAAGACGTCTTGCAAATACTTCAGGAAAATGGCGTTAACCACAACTATATTACGGTAATTGAAGAGCTAAATAAAAACAATAAGACACGCAACAAGGAGTAACAGAGGAAATACCTATCATGACAGGAATACGACAAGGCGACAGTATGAGTGCATTTCTCTTTAATTTAATTATGGATAAGATAATTCAATATGTAATAGAAGTCAATAGAGGATACAAAATGAGACGAAAATATTTAAAAATCTCATGTTTTGCCGAGGACGCCTTACTGTTAGCAGAAAATGAAGACGATCTGCAACGATTACTATACCGATTCCAGACCACATCAAAAAATTTAAATATGGAAATATCTACAGAAAAGACCGAAACGATGGTAATTTCAAAAGATCCTGTCAGATTCAAATTGGTGGTGAAGAACCATTCCACCAGACAGAGCATGTCTTGCAGATACTTGGGATTTGATGTATCAAGTAATAAAAATCTATACAGGAAGTCAGAACACAGGCTAACAAGGCCTCAAGAATATCAGGATGCCTGAGGAACATAATCTGGAAAAATAAGTATATGTCCACAGAGAGCAAAGTACGCATCTACAAAACTGTGGTAAGACCAGTACTAACGTATGCATCGGAAACTCGAGCCGAAATATCTAAAACAAAAAGTATGCTACGAACGGTTGAAATGAAAACGTTAAGAACACTCAAAGGAGTAACCCTAAGAGATCAAATAAGAAGTTTCGAAATAAGGGAAGAGCTCAAGGTGCCTAATATGGTATGTTTCATAAGGTCAAGGCGCAGATATTGTAGGGACCATGTGGACAGAAGTGCGACGATCGATGGGCAAAATGGGCTAAGAATGAGATTTCAAACACTAGAAGACCCACTGGTCGACCCCCAAAACGATGGCACGAATGTTAGACATCAACATTACAGGAGACTTAATATAACAGAAAAACAAGACGTCGTCTTACATAAAAGAGGAAGAAGAAGAAGAATCCGTTCAGATTTATTATCAAGAGTGACCAAAGCCAAATAAAGGTTATTTCTGCTAAATATTTATAATAAAAGCTATAGGATGTTCAACATATTTGTCCAAATTGAAAAATTTTGCATCACATGATTCTTTCCCTGAGGTTAAAAAATCATGTCAATTGCTAGTGGAGTCGTCTGTTATAATGAAATTAATGTCCCAATGCTCGTAAAGTTGGAATTGCTTCTGTGACTAAAATGACTGACCAAGCATTTAATAATATTAGATTAAAACGCGCTGACAAAGTAGTCCCTTTTTTTAACTATAAGTTAAGGATACCCTCAGGGGAGAGTAGGCTCTCCACTGACCTCGACATAGCTTGTCAGGGCTATGCCGATGACGTGGTCGTGATCGCAAGAGGCAAATTCAAGAATACCCTGTGTGACATAGTTCAAAGAGGACACGAATACATTAGAGAATGATGCCAGATGATGGGGCTAACTCAACTCCCACTGAAATCATCCTAGTAGCCTTCACAAAGAAAAGAAACCTCAATCTGAAGACTATTAAAATGGATGGGAATGTTATTGAGTGGAATTCAGAGATTAAATATCTGGAACTGACCCTAGATAACAAAATCCTCTGAAATAACCATGAAAAAAAAGTAATCAACAATGCTCCAAAAGCCTTGATGGTCTGTGGAAACCTTGCGAAAAACAGATGTGATACAAACTCAAAAATCCTGCTGTGGAGGATGTACACTGCAATAGTGAGACCAATCATCACATATGGGGTAGTGATTTGGAGCAAAAGAACTAGTCTGGCTAGTATGAGAGCTAACCTCTCGAAAGTTCAAAGACTGGCCTGTGCATGTATAACCGGGGCAATGAAAACCTGCCCAACAGCCGCCATGAAAGTAATCCTAAACCTCAAACCTTTACATATACCATTGAAAAACAACTAGAAATCCACTATATCCAGATGGCTCCAAAACAACGGAGGAAACTAGAGTAGGAGTGTATGGACCTGGCACCAGACACTACGAAAGCTTGGGTAAGTCACCAAGTATTTTCCAGGCAAGAATACATGCCATTAGGATGTGTATTCAATTTAACAAGGAAAAACTATCACGTACCAAGAGATTATCATCATGACGGATAGTTAAGCAGCCATCAGTGCACTTAGCTCTCAAGTTATCAGTTCCAAGATGGTCTGGGAATATCTAGAACAACTGAATAATTTGAGTAAGAATAATAAAGTCATACCGGGACATACCGGGATAGAGGGGAGTGAAATAGTAGACAGGCTCGCGAGGAAAGAGGCTGAGACACTATTTCTTGGGCTAGAGCCTTTCTGTGGAGTCAGTAGCAGCGTAATGCTGGAAGAGCTAAAGATAGAAGGAGAAAGTAGGAGATCCAATTATTGGACGGCGGTACAACGATTGAGACAAGTGAAGGTACTTATGAGGAACTACAACCAGAAGAGATTCAAAGAATGCATAAGACTGAGTAAAAATCAACACAGAGTTCTGACAGGGGTTTTGACAGGGCATTGCCACCTGAAGGGATACCTCAAGATACTTGGATTGGTAGACACAGAAAAGTGCAGATTCTGTGATGAGGAGGACGAAACCTCTATTGATATACTTGCATAATACAGCGCTCTAGAAAACTCTAGGAAGCGGTTCTTGGAAGCACACCAAATTGAAGAAGAGGAACAGCCCAGCATCCTGAGATTCCTGAGTAAAATAGGACTGGAGAACTTGCTCTAACCGAAAAGGTAACTCTTACGACTGGGCAGCAGTAGGGGGGCATAATAGATAATTTTGGAATATGAATTAGCCCTATTGCCCATTAGCACTCTTCGACTCAATTGGAATGCTTAAAACACAGAAGTAAATCATTTATGATTGCTTTTAAACTGTGAGCCTTGAAATTCACAACACAAATGATACCTACATCATCGATGAAGGATATCTATGGAGAGGAACCATTTAATGTTCTTTTTGATAAATACCTACATAGACATTTTGGTCATACCGTGACTGTTTGTGATGGTTAAACCATCTATAAGAAAAATATTTAAGCTGCATCACAAAGTCGTCGGACTACAAAAACATCTTTATCTTCTGATGTTGTTTTTGATCGATTATTGACAGATCCAACAAAGCAAAAATTTCTTGCAAATCTCGCTTTTTTTCATGTTATGTGAAGAATTTACAGCTGTGAACATTTTAGTGAAACAAGTTGACAATGACGCTGATGTCCTTATAACTGAAACAGCAACAGAAAAATTCAATTTAACAAATATTATCATTGTTGGTAAAGATGTTCATTTGTCAATACTACTGATTTCACGAACTCCAATTAATAAGAATATTTACTTTTTAAAACTTGGGAAAGCTCAAGTATAAAAAAAAAATTCCAAAAGGTCAAACTCATATTTTCATTTAATATGCAATAAAATAAAAATAAAGAGTCCGATATGACATCAGTAATTTTCAAAAGAGATGAAACAATAGAGTTTAAATTATTGGAAAAACGTAACGATTTGGTCTATTGCGCAGAAGTGTTTAAAAAATTGACTCTCCACAAGTCATCACAAATGGGATTCGCTTCTTGCTATATATGTAGCTCCAAGTAAAGCTGATTGTATAGACAAGTATAGATATTTAAGTCTTGTAAAAAATACATGGAACAATTAAAGAGCATAACTATTTCGTCTTCTTCAAACATCTGTTTTTGCTTATCAATACTTAGATTGTGTATACTATCAAGTCCACATGTAGCTAGGCAATCAACTGAACCAAGAAGACTGGGTTTGCAGCCAATTTAGACTTTACCCCCACCAGCCCCAGAAACATTGCTTAACATTATTTTTTGTAATTGCAAGAAGAGTTGTAGTAAAAATTGTTGCAGTAAAAAGCTGAAGACTCCCAAATATTTTAAAAATATAAGTATAAGTTAACCATAGAACAGAGTTAATATAGTTTCATGGTAAATTTTAGCTAAATCGCATAACCTTACTTCATTCAAACATTGATTTACCCTGTATAACATTAACATAAAAATAAATCAATTCAACCCACGCAGTATTCGCGGTATTCAAAATATTCCAATAAATGTTTTTTTGGAGTCCATTTTGGATTGACTTAAAACACTTGATTTTAAACTATAATTACCTTATTATTATATTACAGTTTTCATTTTCAATTATGCTAAACGTATTGAATTTGGAGAAGGCGTACAGGAGTGGACTACTCGATGAGGAGGACTACCTGGTGTGGTCAATCCAGTCTGAGATATCGGCAACGCTGATTGGTGATGTTTAATATGACGTCATAAGGTGTAGAGTTCGTGTTGTCCAACCGAGGAATAAGTGCACGTACTTGGGGTTGGTTCTAGCACTTGTGTATGGGAATTGAAGTACTGTGGAAAAAAAGAACTGTTAGTTAAGTTGTGGTTAATATGGACCACTTGATCAGTGTTTCGTTAAGGGTGCCTTTTTTATTATAGTTTATAAATAATTTATAAAATATAATTTTACTAAACAGGGTGTTTTTAAAAAGTCTACACAAAACGCTAGCACAAATTCCTGGGTATAAAATATAAGGATCTAGTTCAATTTACATTAGTTCAAAAGTGTTAAAATTATAATTAAAAATTTTTTTTTAAATAATTATCTTAAAAATAGCTTAATTTGCACTAAATGTTATCCTTGGGGATTTTTAGGATGAGAAATCAAGTTTTAATATACACTGCAGAAGGCACCATCATATATATATATATATATATATATATATATATATATATATATATATATATATATATAAGTAGGTGTCGCTTCGAGCAGTCTTTCAAGATAATCTTATTTAAATGATTTATTGCGTTCAGAGACTCGTCGTACACCCCCCCCCCCCTTAACATTTTATTCAGGCTTATGATTCAAGAAATTTGGAGTGTATTTAAAGACCAACAGGCCAACAACAATAAAAATTTACATAGCAAAATTATTAAAATAAATATTTACAAAAATTATAACTTTGCCACCCTGAATTTTGGAAACTATCAACTTTTGGGCCAAGATAAATTGGGCTAGATTCTTATGTAAAGGCATCACGAATTTGCAATAGTTTTTTTTGTGCAGAACTTTTAAACACATCCTGTAGATCAATTGGTCCATGGATTTAATTAATTATTAAAAAACACATTTGTGTATATACAATATCAGAGCAAAAAAAAACATATTGAAAAAGTGGTTGGATAGGGTGAAAAAAATCCAAGAGAATTATTACAAAACGCACACAATGGTCATATAGGTATTCAAAAAGTGCGTATTATACAGGGTGAGGAATCGACGGAAACATGCATATTTAGAAAAAGTTACCTTGGTTGTTTACTTAAAAGTAATAGGTTTTCTTACCAATGAAATTGGCCTTTAGGTAAGCGAACTTGTATCTGTGAAAAGAACTTTAAAAATAATAACATTTAGAAATAACAAAATTAGGCGGAATTTAAACAAGCAAACAAGTATATTGAATGAATAAGAAGGGTTGTGATACTTGATTTTCGATGTTTAGGTCTCGTTTTATATATATATATATATATATATATATATATATATATATATAAATATAAATATATATATATATATATATATATATATATATATATATATATATATAAATATATATATTGTTGTTCTTTTCCTTTTCATTACAAAAGGAGACAGACAATTTATTTTCAGGTTCCCTCCACATACTAGTAATATTCTGTGAATATTTTAAGGTATAGGGATTTTTAATTGACGGTTGCTTTCTGTAAATTTTGCTGTTGGTTCATTGCAGTACCACTGATGATATCACTGGTGGTTGAAACTAGTATGCAAAGAGAATCAGTATAAAATTAACAGATAATAAACAGTTTGTCACTTTCCTAACGGTCTTAAGAAAAGATTTTTTCAGAGAGAAGTTATCGTCCGCGTAATTTTAAAATATAATAGAAAATTCTTGGCTCCTGGGACATGCGGAGAACTCCAAAACAATGGAGAAGCTCCGGATCCGGAAATGGATGGCAGCGCCGTCTCGTTCTTCTTGGGACTCATCAGGCCCATCCGGTACGATTCATAATCTATCAGTAGTGCCCTACCAACTGTTTTTAAAGTTTCTTATACGAGAGTAATTTTTGCTGACAATCTATGTAAATATACCATATATATATATATATATATATATATATATATATATATATATATATATATATATATATATATATATATATATATATATATATGTTGTTTTTCGAAGTGTCTTTAGTTTTAAATAATGTGGCAAATGTATTATGTCTACTTGAATCCATATTTTTATGACATAAAATAGTATCATTTTTTGAGAAATTTAAATCTTAAAGTTACCATTTTATTTACGTACTTATGAGTATATCAAATGAAATAATAAAAGTATATATTACTTAATTTAATTTTGTATCTTTTCTTCATTACTAAATGTCAATTTTTATATAGCACAAAAGATGTCAAATGAAATTTTGGCTAAACCCTTTATATATATATATATATATATATATATATATATATATATATGTATATATATATATATATATATATATATATATATATATATATATATATATATATATATATATATATATTATTGTTATCTAATAAGAGTGTTCCGATTTTGTTTAATAATATTGACAGTTTGGCAACATCGTGGGCTAATAAAATTTGTGCAGCTTGTTTCTATGAACCAGTACAATTTTCATCATGGAACGATATACAGTGCAAGTTGTGCATGTTGTTAAAACCTATTATGAAAATGAGTCTTCTAGAAAACAAACATACAAACAACCTTGTGATTTTATGGTGCGAATAATCGTCTATCGGAAAAGCGTATTTACAGAATGGTGCAAAAATTTGAGGAAACTGGGTCCGTAACAGATATACAGACACCTTTTTGTACTCTTTGAGTCTCGCTCAGCTGAAAATATTGGCAGGGTCCGAGAAAGTGTAAATGAAAATCCGAATATGTCTATTTCTCGACGTTTGCAGCAACTAAGCCCTACGCAAACGTCAACCTGGCATATTCTAAGAAAGGATTTGGTTCTTAAAGCATATAAAATCCAGCTGATGCAGGAACTAAAGTCAAGTGATCATATCCAGTCCACTTTTACTTGAAAAATTCGGAACACCTGGTTAGCATACTTTAAGGGTTAAAACTGGAAAAAGATGACATTCTTGCTAGCTTGGACATCAAATCCCTGTATTTAAGCGTACCGATCGACGAAGCTCTAGACCAGATTGCTATGACGAGGAGTTCCCACATCACTTCATCGACCTCTCAGAACACTGTCACAAAAATACATATTTTCTCTATAAAAATACCTTCTACAGACAGTGCTCCTATGTGATCTTCGCTATCACCAGTCATCATAAACCTTTCTATGAAATATTTTGAAACAGAAGCCCTAAGAAAAACCAAAACGAAGTCATCCCTCTGGAAACATTGCGTCGATGACATCTCATCATATAGCCACACATATTTTCTCTATAAAAATATCTTCTACACACAATGCTCCTATGTGATCTTCGCTATCACCAGTCATCACAAACTTTTCTATCAAATATTTTGAAACAGAAGCTCTAAGAAAAACCAAAACAAGGTCATCCCTCTGGAAACATTACGTCGATGACATCTCGTTATATGGCCACACGGAAGATCCAACCTAGACATATTCTTAGAGGAACTTAACAGCATTCATTACCGCATTCAGTTCACATTAGAGGTCGAAGTTAACAAGCAATTACCTTTTCTTGACCTTCTAGTCACCAGAAACGACGAACGAAGCATTGATTATGCGTGTCTACAGAAAATCCTCACACATCAACAGATACCTGAACGTCGAATCTCACCACCATCCATCACAATTGGTAGCCAATACACTGATCTCCAGATCCTTGCCACCAACCAATCCCACGAACAGCCAGGAAAAAAATTCAATAATATCATAACAGCTCTAAAACAAAACAACTACAAAGAACACAATATCAAAAAATCCCTAATACAGAACATAAAGGCAATAGCAGAGAAAAAATAAGAATATGACAAATCCAAACCAGAAATCACACATACATAAAAGGTGTAATAGACGCAATTAGAAGAATTCTGAGTAAGCATGACATATGCACAATTTACAGGCCACAAACAACAACACACAAATTATTGGGCAATCCCAAAGAAAAAATACCATTGGAAAACCAGGGAGTGTACATTATCACATGTAAAGACTTTGAAAAAGAATACATCGGTCAGAAAAACAACCAAACTTTCATTTGATATCTTGTGTCCTTGCTAGTTGTAAATCAACTCAAGAAATTCGCATCGGCTCCGCCCTCTTTTCGAGCGCTGTTGGTGGTGTCAGTTTAAGCTCAGGTGCTGTGCCGGTACAATGATCCCGCTTGAGAAGAGTTTTCCAGGTAGAAGGTACATTGAATTTCTTGGGTTAGTGTACAATTAGCAAGCACAGGACATGTAAAATTAGATTTTGGTGAAACATCTGCAAATTTCTACAAGAAACCAAACGAAGTGATGTATTCGTCGTGAAACATTACACACACACCATCATATATATATATATATATATATATATATATATATATATATATATATATATATATATATATATATAATAAAAAAATTCTCGACTATGCGGACTAAGATCGTTGATAAATATTATTCTCATGCTAAAAAGTGCGGAGATCTCCAAAGAACATGGAAAAACTCCGGGTCCGAAAAATGACGACAGCGCTGTTTCGTCCTAGTATGAGGCTCGTCAGGCTATTGCATTCGGTACAAACCATCATCTTGTATCTGTATCATATAAACAGACTTCACAGTTGAAAAATAGTAAATAAGACACAGTGGCGACATCTCGATGGTTCACTCAATAATATAAGAATAACAAAAACCAACAAATTTTGTATAAAACCTCCATGTGGTGGCGCGAAGGTAAATTAAAAAAGAACTATATCAAAACTCGATACACGAACTTGCTACTATAAGGATAGAGGTCGCATTATTTCGACATCGGCAACCAAACTAACCATGAATTCCACAGTTGAAGTTCGGTATCGCACCAACGATCTTTCTAAGAGTGCCGTTGTGTATGTTTTAGGCCAACAAATATAAAAATAAAAAGAGAAGTTAATGAAGATTTGAGACAGCCAGATGTACAAACAATGATTCTGTTTGTTTGTCCAGCCATAATACATTAAACGGTCCAGTGTAAATTGAAAATAAATCCGTAGTATTATTTATAACTCATCCTAACATCCTAATAAAATATAGAGTGGAAAACCTATTATTCCTAACTGAAAACGTTGTAAAATAGTTTCCTGATATTCTATTACAGCGAAGTAGTAAACTATGCAATAAAAGTTTTATTTGTATCTGGAAATAAGGGTATGGCCAATGGCATCTGAATGCTTATCATTTAAGTGCATTTTCTTGTACAAGAAAATCGCCGGATTACCCTTACTGATTCAATTTCGTTTTGTACGGTCTATGAAGAAGTTCATATAGTACTTATTGTAGTTTTGCGGAGGCTTTTGGAAAATTGTATTGTAAACAACAAAATAAGGATACAAATATTAATTAGTGTTAATGACTGCTATTTTAACTTTTTCTTAACGAAAATTTTTTCAAATAAACGGCTAGGCGCTTTATCAAAATTAGCTAATTAACACATTGTCACCTAACCTGTGGGTTATTATACTTTCTCATAAATAAGCGTTTAATCTCGTATAATAATATCGTGTAAAATATCTCTCTTATAACACAAATAAAGATGTTACACCTGCTAAGTTCATCGACTTCTAACTAACTTACTTGTGGTCAGATGGATGTGTATTATTTTGAGCTCAGTGCGAGTTATTGTACCTTCACATAAATAGGGGCTTAGTCTCCTCCACTACTTTACAGCCAATTTGCGACTGTAATGTAGAAGACAATCTTTGGTTAATTTTTGGTCTCTTAATGCGAAAATGACGTAAAAACTTCCTAACATGTAAAATTTTTGAGTTATGATTTTTTCAACAAAAATGAATGATTATTTTAATCACATTATTTTAAAAAGTAATTTAGAATATACTGGAGCATGACGTTGCCAGGTTTACGCTTTCCATAAGTTAGGAAAATTGTGCATAATCTGGCAGCACCTGGGGTGTTTGGGGATGGCTGTATTAACCCCGCGGATAGTTCTTGCTACATATGTGATCAGTTCAGGCGCGGATCCAAGGGGGGGGCGGTGGGGGCGATCGCCCCCCCCAAGAGCTTGGAGTTCAGGAAAATAGACCGGATTTTGCCTCTTATACTATAGTTTATTTAAGAACTAGGGAGAGTTTTTCATTTTTTACCTTTTTTTTCTGCGCAAACTACCTGTGTTCTTTAGTTCAGTGTGTTTGGCGAAATCTGTTAGACACATATATTTTTCATAGGAATGGGTTAGAAATTTTATAATCAAAAATACTGGTCTATAATAATGGACTATTTGGGTTGGATAGCAATAGATATTTGGATGTGTGAAGTGTTTAAATATTTTTTTGGGGCTGTTGGTCATTTTATTATTAATTAAAAACATTTTTGGAATATTTGACGTTCCGGTTTATTTATTTCTTAAACCATCTGCAGAGTTACAATCAAACACTAAAAAGGGATTCAAATGTCATTAATTTTTATGTTACAGAAAACTTAAATCATAAATTGTGTTAACGCTGGTAAACATTACGTATCTTATTCGTTATCAAAGTCAGTGAAGCTATCTTCGCTCAAATTAATTATCATTGATTTCTCTCTCACCGATCATGAGATCGAATTTCCACATTTTCTTTTTTTCTTTTATTATATGGATTTTTCGCAATTATCGGCAGTAACTTTATTCAAAAAAATCTTTCAAAAGTCCAGTTAAATAATTTTGTAAGTTGTGTTATTTCCAGCAACCTACCTTTTATTTGAGAGAGATATTTCCTTCACCAACGGACGTTTCCCGGACGATCTATAAGAACAGATTTCCTATCTGGTTTTTCCCAACAAAAATTAAGTTCTCTAAGCAATTTCTAGAGTTCAGTTCTTTTAATTTCAGGCAAATCCCGATCTTCATTGATTTTAGTTAGAATTTTGTCGACGGTTGAGATCTGCTTCTCATAATAAAATGTATGTACAACTCCTTTTATTACAGTTTACATCTCTTCTTCCAACGAGGTTTTTCGTCTGTCTGTGATCGAATATAGCTTGGAATTACTAACAATTCCAGTCGTTTTTTTCTCCGCCAGTGTTCGGTACATGATAGATTTTCGAACTCCTGTTATATTAGAACACATCTCAACAGAGCTTTTAACATTATTATCTAGATATCAATATCTTAAGGCATCATAAACATTCATCGTAATAAGTTTTTCGTTGAGGAAAAAAGGCCCTCCATCTTTTGGGTATCTCGCTAATCTCAAATAATAGATAAAAACAAGCACAAACAAAATAAATCACTAAGGACACACTGTAAGGTGTACTTTGCTCACTGACAGAAATTAAATTGAATTATCAGAAATTTTATTGTTGCAGTAAATTTATAAAAGTTTATAATATTTAAATATAATTAGATTTACGACAGTTCTCAGTTACCGGGGGCACTGAAGCAGGTACGTTGGAGGTTTCGGTAACAGTCTTATTATTCTCTCTAGTTCTTGAATAGAGTATAGGAATGTGTATGCTTGCGATCGCCCCTCCCCTTCCCAAGGGCTTTGAGTTCAGGAACATAGAACCGATTCTGCCTTTCATATTAGGAATGTGTATACTGCTGGCAACCCCCCCTCCCCCCATTGACAACTTGTTTTTTTTTTGCGATAGGACCCCCCAGGAGCTTTGAACTCGGGAAAATATACCCGATTCTGCCTCTTTTACGTGGAATGTGTATGTTGATCGCATCTTCCCACCCCCTGTCGGAAACTTATTTTTTCTTGTGATCGCCCCCCCCCCCTCTCCAAGAGCTTCAAATTCAGAAAAATAGCCCCGTCCCTTCCTTTTACTCTAGAAATGGAAATGGTGCCCCCCCCCCCCGGGGGACAACTTGCTTTCGCTTGTCATACTGTACTTTTGTGATATCACCGCCCCCCCCAAGGAGAGAGGCTGGATCCGCCCCTGGATCAGTTTACCCCTAAATCGCAGAAAAGGACAATTAACAAAATGATAAAAGTAGCTTATCATAAGTATTTTGGTTGTCTTGATGGTGATCAAGATCGGGACAGGGCTCCTCCCATATGTTGCCAAACCTGTGCAGTAAATCTAGGTAACTGGTTAAATAGCAAACGCTCTTCTATGCCTTTTCCAGTTCAAATGATTTGACAAGAACCAACAAATCATTTTAACGACTGTTACTTTTGCATGAAAAAAGTGTCTGGTTCTTCTTGGAGGTTTACCAGTTCTAGCACCTTCGGCAATAGGGGAGGCAGATTTAAAATATATGATGATAAAACAGAACCCAATAATGTATCAGAAAAGGATAATCCTTATTTTCCCGAAAGTGAAGGGAAAGCTCCCCATTTAATCGGACAACCTGAAATAAATGATCTAGTGCGGGGCTTCCACTTCTCCAAAGAGCATGCTGAAGTATTAGGGTCCAGATTACAACAATGTAATTTACTGGCCACTGGAACCAAAATTACAATATTTAGAAACCGGAATCAGGAGCTGCTGATTTGTTTTTTGCATATGTTGACTAGTGTAATTAATGATGATGATTGATGTTATTTTTTACCAAAAGATCATTTTTTGATTTTATACAAAAAAAAATGTTATCAAAACGAATTATTTTTCTTGAAAGTTTCTGTAAGAATAAAACTGAATCTTTGGTTTTAGATACGCAATAGATTACTTCATAACAGACTGAAGAGAATGCAAATTAAGCTTTTTCAGTTTTGTCAACTTCTAGCATTATATCCAGCAACGAAAAATCTTCACTAAATATTTTCGAGCCGATTCAAAAAAGAACCGAAACTTGATTCGCTTTTAGCAGTTTTGTAACTCGTAAATCAACAGCTGGAAAACAAAATACTAATAAGGAAAGAACAATCACCTGACTTTCCACAGAGCATAAGGTGATCACCTCCTGCTTGACCCACCGCATCTATGCACATTGTGAGCAAAATAACATCATTGCAACTCAACAGAAAGGATGCACGAGGGGAGCAATGGGATGCAAGGAACAATTGATTGTTGACTCTGTCGTATGTAACCAAGTCAGTACGAACCGAAGAAATCTCTTTGCTGCCTACGTGGATTATAAGAAGGTCTTCGACTCAATGCCACATGAGTGTCTCACAACTATATTTAGAATGTATTGAGTCGATAATCCTTTTGTTCACTTAGCCCATTGTGGTTCTGCCTTCCAATGAACCCACTATCACGCCGTTTGAACTTAACTTTGGTATTAGAAATAACAACGAAGAAGTAGTAAGAATGACTCATCTTCTAAACACGGATGATCTTAAACCGAAGATTGCTACTAAAAAACCGCTAGAACAAATGCTTAACATTGTACAGGGGTTCTTCGGGGATATCGGAATGCAATTTAGACTTGACAAGTGCCGTATTTTGAACAGATAAGATATAACCAGGAGTATTTAAAATGCAGAATGGTGAAACTATAGCTTGGAAGCAGAAGCAATGGAAGCAGAACAAACTTACAAATACCTAGGTATGAAACAGGCTAAAAGATTTGACCATCGCACCATAAAAACCGAATTGACAACTGAATTTGTTAGGAGGGTATTATCAACTAACCTGAACTAACCTAAATAGTAGTTTGTTTTAGGCGCTCAACACGTATGCTTGCTCTGCACTTAGCTACTCTTTTGGAATTGTGAAATGAAGCAGGACAGACATCCCAAACCTGCAAAGAAAAATAAGAACACTCCTAACAAAAGCACAAAAACATCACCCTTGGAGTGCTATTGAAAGTACAGTGCTTCCAAGACATCAAAGAGGAAGAGGATTGGTGAATATTGGTAAGCAGCTCGACCAACAAATAATAAACTTACGTTCATATTTTCACAGGTTAGCGGACTCTTCCATACTACATCGAGCAGACGATTTAATACTTCTACAGCTGAGGGACCAGGATATTGCTTCTCATCACTAAACAGACCAAGAGAAGTTAAAAACCTTGCTACAGAAGCCATTTCATGGGCGGCATCCAAATGAGGTCAATCAGGACAACTCAGCGTCGAACTACTGGTTGATTTCTGGACAGATGTTTCAGAAACGGAGGGTTTCTCGTTAGCTATTCAAGGCCAGGTTATTCCGACGAAGAACTATCGGAAGTTCATCCTCAGATATCCCTCAATTGAAAATGATCAATGTAGATATGGCTATCGAACATGAGAGATAATTCAGTACATAACTGGACGAAGTCAAGTGTTTGTCTCAACCGTGTTTAAGGAAAGACACGACTCAGCCGCTAAGATACTCCACCAAGAGTTAGCAGAAAAGTTAAACCTATTGCTGGTAGGAAAAGTGCCTTATTACAAATACAATCCGGAGCCTATTCTTGAGAAAAACCAGTTCAAGTTATATTGGAACCGAACGGTTCTGACAGATCAGAAGGCCAAAATACAACGAGAAGATCGCCAAATACAGAGATCTGGAGGTGCAAATCCGAAGACAATGGGTAATGAGCAGCGTCCAAACGATTCCCATAATTTTATCAATATCTGGAGTGATACCAAAGAATCTCCTGCAGAACATCAAGGGACTGGGCTTTAATGAGTATAAACCGATGCAGAAAGCAGTTCTCCTTGAAACCGCGCGAACCGTCCGAAAGTTCGTAGGAAACACAGCAGACAACGTCCCTTAGGACCTGATAACATGGCAGACACAGAGCTTGATACTCGTGGTATCTTTGCATACCTCGTATGCGTCAATATTCCCTAGAGGAGATGCGAAGCCGTTTGGCTTGAAATCATAAGAAGAAAGAACAAAATCAATTTTTGCTACTAACTCGAGTTTTAAGTGTATTGAACACTGGCAAGTAGGAAAGGCGATTCAAAAGTTGTGACTTTGTTATACAGCCCCATCTAGGGCATCTGTAGCAACTACCTTTTTGGATGAAATTTATGAAGAAGAAAAAGAAAAATGTTTTTCTTCTGTCTTAGAAAAATGCGTAAATACGTCAGTTGACGAGTGGTCAAATGTTTACTACGTAACTATAACAACAGAAGATGGACGAGCATTTCTATATGAAACTATTGGTGCCTCTGGGAAGTCCCACACTTCGGAATATTTGACAGAACTTTGTTGTGTTCTTATATCGTCATATGAACCTAAATTTCAATATTATGTAAAATCTTTCGTGATAGACAACAGGGCGAACATGCCTGGCGTGAGAAAAAGTAATGAAGAAAGAAAGCGTTAAATCATATTACATATAACAAGTAAATTACCGAAATTATTGTAATCTGTAAATTATAACGCATGAAAATCACCGTTACGAGTATCAGCCGAGGTCTCCGGACTTAAACCCTCTTGATTTCTTTTTGTGGGGTTAACTTAAAGGTGAAGTTTTTAAAACTAAGCCAGTTGATATAGTAATCATTCTTACATGTTCAGAATGAATTGTTAAATCGTTTGCGTAACTGTCAATTAACTAATGTGAGGCATTTTCAACATTAATAAAATGATAAATTAACTGTTGTTAATTACTTCATTTCGAGTTTTAACCATCGATAAATCGAAAAGAGTTACATTTAGGTATCGGATTTGTAATGAAAATGTCGTCCTCATTGTATAAATTTTGGGTTTTAAATGAAGTTCTGTTACTGCTGACAGATATGAACTCTGGATACCCTGTACAATGAAATCGACCTAAAAGATAATCAAGCAAAGGAGCTATCAAAATTAACAAAACGGAATAATAAACCATTAAGAAAGTACAATAAAGTGCCAGTAATGGGGCTTATTTGTAATAAAGTGAAGGATAATTATCCTTAAAGCAACCACATTAAATGGCTTTGGACCCTTTAAATTTAAAAGGAATGCAAATTTTGTGTTGGCGGCTGTTTTTAAGTTTATATTATAATTAAGTATGTTCCCCAGTGACATTTTTCAGCTTCTTATCGATTTCCGACAATCCTGGAACACTTTTTGGGCTTTTGTCTTAATATGCCTAAAAAGTCTCCGGAATTTTCAAATAAAACACAAAATTTTAAATTTGCGGATAAATTAGTTTTTTCCTTTTCTTGCCAGCGCTTAATCCACTTTCCGCAGTGGTTTTTATAGGTTCTCAAGAGTTCGGCCAGTGTTGCCAATTTAGCACATTTAATGCTAAATTTAGTATATTTTTTTTCTTTAGCATATGTTATTGGCATCTAGCATATAGCATATTTTTTGGCATATTTTCTTTTTATTACGAATCTATTTCAGCATACTTTTTTGTTCTCAGCTTCAGAGTTTCTATTTTGTGGCTTTTTGGCAGTCAGTAGAAAGGCTTCGGGCCTAGAAAAGGAGTCTTTGCCTCTTCTTTTGAGAGGCTGTCCATGTCCTTGTTCCTCTCGATTTCCTTGTGCACTGGCATCCACATCAGGGATACCATGTTGTTCCTTACCAGTTGCTTTAGGGTTTGCCTACAGTCCTCAGTGAATTCAGACTCGTAGGTGTTTGGCCTCAGAGCTTTTAGTTATGTTTGGCTATATGACAATATGTTTATTTTGGCCTTCATAGTGTTTCTATTGAGATACTCGTAAGCATAGATTTCGATTGTATGCATTTCTGCTTGGAAGATGGTGGGAGTGTCTCTTAAGGATTTGGCGGGCATAAAACTTGGGCCTGATACTCCCACTCCAACCCTTTTTTTCATTTTGGATCCGTCCCGATTTGATATTCAAAAGTAAAAAAACCTAGCAAATTTTTAAATTGTATTTATACCAATAGATCGCTAATTTCCATTTTCAATTGATAAACACCTATCTATTTACTCAACAAATATTATTTTAAATAATTTTTTTAATCCATATGGCTCGAAAAGCTTTTCACTTCGGTCACCAGACGTCTCTGGGGAATCGTTCACTTGGAAATTCCATATATTATGTGGTGGTTTCACCACTTTGATTAATTTTAAAATAACAGCTCCTTGAGTATGTTTGATAGAGTTGGAAATCGATACTCTGAGTTCTCTTTGTTTGTATTTGGGATGTATATTTTGCCTTTAATGTCGCTACTGCAAATATTTTGGTTTTACCAAGGTGAAATGGCAAACGTATAGGCAAACCTCTTGCATTAAATGCAGAAAATGATTTTCAAATCCTGCCCAAAATTCAAATAGAGGTTTGTTACCAAATTGCCTTATAATTTTGCTACTTGCTTTAAAGTTTATGGATAGTTTTTGTTCTCTTATTGAAAGATCTTCTGGGACAGTTCTCTGCTCCAGATAAAAATTACTGATGCCATGACACAAAAAAAATATAAACCAATATTTAAGTGTAACTGGTATTAAGTCCACTTATAAAACTTATTACTTGACTGCTTACTCATTGAATAATCTATAACTGATAAAAGTGTATTAGGTAGTAATGTTAAGTTCCATTCTTTATAAAATCCACAGTACCTGAGCTAGCTAGCTTTTATTGTCGTGGCAATTATATATGGGTGGAGTTTTGATGACTTATTTGCTACAAAATGCAAAAACAGCAGTTCCTCACGTTACTCTCATCGTAAAGTCAAATTTAAGGCGCCATTTGTAGCTTACAACTGAAAAAGTGATAACTCCGGGAAGACTTAGTCTCTGCAGATAGACTCTTCAGATTATACACATAAAACTCAAGATACTTCAACTAAACTATGTAATTGATTTTAATAAAGACATACGGTAACTCTAGATTCAAAAAATTACTATAGCAACGACATTGTTCGTCAACGAAAATTGGAATTTCCTTCCCAATATGATATTACTTTTCTTTCTTACAAATTTAAAAAATACAGCTACTTATCTGTTTGTAAGTACTTCCTATCGAGTTGCAGTCACCAAAAGATGGTCTCGGCCAATAGGTTTTTTAGAAACAATACAGCTTTAGAATGTTTTACTATTTCCTCGTGAGTAGTTTGGTATATGTGGCCAAAAGGGAATCGAATGTAATACATTGGTCTGCAAAAGTAGTTGATTTCGAAAAAATATGTAGTATGGTAATTAAAAATAAAAAATAAACTTCAAGCTAAATCTTGAAGAAATTGAGGCAAATGCGAATGACTACAATAAAGTTTTGAGAAATTGTTATAAAAGCATTAAAATGCAGGCTATAAACGCCAGGATATGCTTTAAAAAGCTGGGCTATAATTTTAAAAATCTGGCATATGGTTCAAAAAGTGTGATATGTTGCAAAAAACTGTGATATGATTTAATAAGCTGGTATATGGTTTAAAAAGCTGGAAAATATCGAGGTCAGCATTTTGGAAATTTTTTATGAGACTATGGCATGCGCAAAATGGTAATAATTTAATTTATTGAACTCGACGACTATAAAGGAAAATATATAATATAGTTACCTGATTTTGATGTAGATTGATCAAATAATAAACACATATATTGTTACTGATTTTGTTTTTTTACAGTTCTACACTACTCCTAGAACGAAGCAAGAAAATGGCTCAATGATGAAATTTCAAACTAGACTTGTCAAAGTGCATATTTCAAGAAATTTTCTAAAGCCACGGTCCTAATTATTGAAAAAATATCCCCAAAATTCAATATTATTCACCCAAAATTGTAATGGAAACAGATCAATTTACAGATTCCTAAGAGTGGTAAAAATACTTGAAATCACTTTAGTTAAGAACCATGCCGATAGATGGCGAGAGGCATACAATCTTTTCAAAATTCCAAATCTAAACAAAACCGACGTAAAAGTAAAAAAAGAGGGTGTTACATACTCAACCAGAATAGTTAGTGCGCAAACCACCTTAAATTTAACAATGGAAATTGTTTTTCAATCCTAAAGTTCTTCTTGACACTATCAATACTGTCTTTTCTTCTTGCAAAAACTATGCTTCTTTTATCCTACAGTTATCCACTTTTTAGAATGGTTTAATGTAAGTAGTAGGTCTCACATGTGTAACTGCCAAGTCATTTAATGTTTATCTCTACGTGTAAACTTAAAAAAAATTTGTAAATTAAATTGTCAAACTGCATAATAAGGATGCTATAGATTTGGCTTCATATGAGATCTCACCAGTCATGAAACTCTGTCTTTTTTTTTACAGGAAACTTTAAAATGAGTTTAAATATTCATATAGTGTTATTATTAATTCAGATTGTTGCAATATCTTAAATAATCCCCTCCCTTAAAGTCATTGAACAAAAAATTTAGATTGTTTAAATATAGCCTTGTTAAATCGTGGTAGTAACAATGTTTTCAATGGTGCCTTTAATTTCTTTTTAACATAGTTTGAATAAGCCAAACGATGTTTATGAACTGCTTACCTACACACTTGTCTCCAGGTGTCACACACCTCAATATACGTTTGATATTTGTAAGTAGCACCATTTCTTAGAAGGATCATAAAGCGGTCACGTTTGAAAAGGGCCTAAGTAGGTTGTATGTAGTTATGGAAACAAGGAAATTCGGGTTACTTACAAAAAGGTTATATTCAAGGATAGCTATTGTATGTACAGAGTTTAATAGGCAATTTCTCTTGAATATTAACGCAAGAGTAATTTGATAAGTAGGGTAACATAATAGATTTTTTGATATTATTTAGATTGCGTGGGCAAAAAGATGAATAAGAAATTCTGCAAAACAACTTTTGGGTAAATAGGTCAGCTTTATTTAATAAGTAAATAATCTGGCTTGTGATGGTTATATATAGTTATGGAAAAATATTTTTGCAGGAGACGTATCTTGCCACTTAATAGCAGCAAATTTCCGGCTTATGAGTCCCATTATTCTCTAAAAAAATCCAAATATCAAGTATCTTTCTCCAGAACTAGACCTAACCAAGATGTATAATTTGTATAAGATTGAAACTGAACAACCACTATTACAGTTTGTTTTCGACATACTACTACCCGACAGCTGTCGCAAACGTGATGTATTTAATGTTAAAATTAAGGCAGCTATGGCAAATGTCTAAGAATGTGAAACAATTAAAACGAAATAAGAGTTTCATCAGAAAAAAGCTGAAGATGCTAGACAAGAAATGAGAAACGATGCCGCAGCTGCAATATTGGATAACGATCTCACAGTAATTTCATTTGAATTAATGAAAACATGACTACGTCCAACATTTCAACGGGAGTTGCGTACTACAAAAGAAAACTCTGGACGTTGGGTTTCGGAATTCATGATCTTCAAATTGGTTCACATGTATATGTGGATAAGAGCATTGCATCCCTGGGTCTCCAGGAAATTGGTTCTTGTATCTATATTAAGAACTTTGTTTTTATAAGGAGGTTAATAATGTATTACAATCGTCAAAATCGGAATTTTAAAATGGCTGCCCTTTGTACTTACGTTGCCTTATCCTGTGACTACAAAGTTGATATCATTGACCATAAATTTTTAGTTTTTGGTCACTCATACCTTCCAAACGATCAAGGTTTAATTGAAAAAAGAAACATTACAAAAATATTTATGTTCCTAATGATTGGGTGCAAGTAGTTCGTGAAAACAAGAATAAAATCCGTTCAGAGTAGTTGTTGTAAAGGAACTAGAAAGAGCATTAATAAATCGTAGAAAACCAGATGCCGATGAAAAAATACAGTGGTTGTGTATACAGGTATGATAAAGGAAAATCTGGTATTATTCAATACAAATATTCCAGTGGAAACATCTACACATAAAACATAAAACTGAAAACCTGATTCCTTTTTAACGTCGGTTTTAAAAATTAGTTTAAATGATAAGAATCGATCACACTTCAAAAGCATATTAATGATTTTTAATATGATGCAATTCTTAGAAATTGACTGACATGTAGGAATATTTTGATCGCACCTACATACAAGTATTTATAAATAGCACACATCTAACGAAAATAGCTTTAAAATCGGGTAAAAGACAAGAGCAACGGAGCAAAATGATTGATTTTCACAGTGAAAAATTACCTGTTGGGACGTACGATGCCAGTTAAAGGATTTTAGTCAGGTGTGAAAACCCCATTATGTTTCTACTTCTCCGAGGTGACATTGGCGTAGGAGTTACGGTAGTTTTATAAATACTTAAGCTTTACATAATTTTGCATATTATTACACTGAAGAAAATTGGAGTAAATTTTCCATACGAATTTATTATTATTAGCATTAAAATAGGTTTTCAATTCATAAAGCTGCTTATTACTTTAAAATATATAGAAAATATTCCAAGGAAATACTATTTTGAGTTATATTATGAGCATATAAAAGGTTATTTTATCTGACCAGGCCTTCCCGTATTAGGTCGACAATCTGACAGAAAGTCAATTTCTCATTTTGTTGTAGCAAAGTGTAAAAATAGTATCAAAACTAGTAAGCCAAAGTTTCTTTATAAATAAAAATAACATACCAAATTATTCTTGGAAACCTATTCTATTATACCATTGCCTACTTTACTATTTCTGAACATGAAGTATATTACAAAATCAACTTTTAAGCTTCCGATGAGCATATTGGGGCTACTTTTAAAGAAGGTTTTTTTCTCATAATAAAGAATTATATTTCGAATTTTCATTCACACACAAATGTATAATCACTGAACATTCTTAAGTCTATGTCAAGAACGCATCCACTTGCTAACGGGGAATTTACGATGCATCATTATCCGATTATTTTTCATTTGAAGCTTGCTCGACGGCTGCTCGGCTTGGAATGAGCGTGCTGGTCCCCTGTCGGTCTTTTTATAGTTTGGCGCTTGCGAAGATTGTACCTTTGTTCTGCCTGGTTGGTTTTCTCGCTTCCCTGGGTCTGTATCTCCTCTCGGCTCGCTGTCCTATTTCTCTGATGTGTTGTTTTTGGTTTAGTTTTGAGTAGGGGTTTTCATGTATTTTAGATATTTGGTTAAAGTTTTTAGTGCTTTCTATTTCGAGAGCTTCTCTGATGAAGTGCATTCTATAGTACTTTATGGGTGCGATCTGTTTAGTTTCCAGGAAATTTATAGTGTGTCCTGTCTCCTGATGATGTTAAAATAAAGCTGATGTTGTTTGCTTAATTTGTATGTTATTTTTATCATCTTGGACTCTGGTAGAAATTCTTCTGTTTGTTTGGCCGATATATTCTTTTTCACAGTCTCTACATGGGATGCTGTACACTCCCTGATTTTCCAATGGAATTTTGTCTTTAGGATTGTCCAATAATTTATGTATTGTTGTTTGTGGCTTGTAAATGGTGCATATGTCGTGCTTTCTCAGAGTTCTTCCAATTACGTCTGTTACATCTTTTATGTATGGTAGTGTAGTTTTTGGTTTGGATTTGTCTTCTTCTTCTTTTCTCTGCTATTGTTTTATGGCCTTTTTGATATTGTGGTCTTTATTGTTATTTTATTTTAGAGCTGTTATGATATTGTTCTTCTGGGCCGTTCGTGGGTTTGGTTAGTCGCAAGGGTCTGGAGATTAGGGTGTTGGTTACCGATTGTAACTGTGATGGATGGTGGTGTGATTCGGCGTTTAGGTATCGGTTTGTGTGTGTGGGTTTTTCTGTGGACCATATAATCGATGCGTAGGTCATCGCTAATGCCTCTACAGAAAGTCCCTTTTGATTTTTTCAAATCTGCTGCTTCTCGAACATTTCTTTAGAAGTTTCAAAATCGTTGGCTACTTTGGGAATAGTTCAATGAAGTAGAAAAATATGTTGAGGACCATTAAGAAGTATACAAGAATCTTTTTTAATTCTTATTGTCTTGATAAATTAGGTTTGTGAGACCTGCCGCTACTAAAATTATCATACATTGTTAAATTGTGAATGGATACTTACTCCATGGAAAATAAACTTTCGTCAGTAACGAAAATGTAACATTGGTTTTTTTTCATGGGATTGTGTTCATTTCGGCATCCTGTAAAACATATCTCGATGGTAACTCTGAAAGACCTGTGCAAAAAAAAAAATGGCAGACCAAAAATTGTCACGATTTTCGTTTTTTTTGAGTTTATCTCGAAAAGTAAAAGTTGTATCGAAAAATGTTTCAAACAAAAGTTGTAGAGAATTAAAAAACTTATCGACTCATATAATATAAATTATAGGTAGCGCCACTAGCTATCGAGATATACTTTTTTTTCGACAAAATTTACGGTTTCTGTTTTTTTTTTTTTTTTAAAGACACTTATTAACAAATTTTCGATTTAAAATTTAACACAAATATAGGTATTATCATTCTAAAAAAGTATGTCAAACCCGGAATCTGTGAGTTTTTTATTTTCCGATAAATTCGATGCCAAAGTTGAAAATTCAACCTCAATTTTTCGCTTTCTTAATTAAATACAATGCTCAATTTTAATGGAAATCCAATGCACGCTTTAAAAAAAAATTATCTCCATCCGATGAAAAGTTATAGCAATTTTTTTGGTGCAAAAATTGGTTTTTGCAAAATTTCTCAGCCCACGAGTGAAAATTTTTTTTTTTTATAAATAGATCTTCAAAATATAAAACAATATAAACAATTTCCATTAAAATTGAGTGTTGTATCTTAATTAGGAAAGCGGAAAATCGAGGTTGAATTTTGAACCTTGACATCGAATTTCTCGGAAAATAAACAACTCACAGTTTCCGGGTTTGACATACTCTTTTAGAATGATAATATCTATATTTATGTTAAATTTTAAATCGGTAATTTGTTAATAAATGTTTTGTCGAAAAAAAATTATATCTCGATAACTAGTGGCGCCACTTATAACTTATATTACATAAGTCGATAGGTTTTTTAATTCTCTATAACTTTTGTTTGAAACATTTTTCGATACAACTTTTACTTTTTGAGATAAACCCAAAAAACTGAAAATCGTGACCATTTTTTTTCTGCCATTTTTTTGCACAGGTCTTTCAGAGTTACCATCGAGATATGTTTTATAGGATGCCAAAATGAACACATTCCAGAAAAAAAAAACACTGTTACATTTTTATTAACAAACAGCTCTTTTTTGATCTAATTTCCATGAAATAACTGTAATTAAGATTAGACCGTTTTCTACAGAATATTGTAAACTAGTTTTAACGTATTAGTGAAATCTATATAAAAAAAGTTTTCAAGATTTAAAAAGCTCATCAAAATCGTTAGTAAATAACTCTAAAAATTACTTATGTTATTTTTCGTCGGTAATTGAGACTCTAAAGTATTCTTAATATAACGAATCCTTAAATTTTTATTATACATAACGGGGTAAAATACATTTAAAAACAATTTCTGCATGATTGTTATGAACTTACGCATGCGATAAAAGTGGACCATTCTGTATACAATGGGTTAGGTTTAATACGGACAAATATTTTCATCATGCTATGAAACTTTTATAATAAAATATAGGGAATTGCAAACCGAAATCATTCTTAAACATGCCCAAGACAAAAGATTTTTTACCAGGAATGTTAAAAGGAAGAAAATTCTGGCGAAAGTTGCTGGCATGAGTATAATTATGATAATGGATTTCATGCCAGTAACTCACACAAGAAACTGTTATCTTGTAAATAAAGTTTAAGAAAAAATTAGAAAATATATAAGTTGTTTTTGTTTGTATTTAAAACAGGTAGTTGTGGACGATGGTTTAGTACAATTTTAAGAGTTGTTCCCAGAAACCGAATAAATAGAAATATAATAAATGTTTCAATTTCTAAATATTTAAGAATATTTGTAGAGCAGAGTATAACTTATATAATAAGTTTATAAATATTTATTCGTGAAGTCACTAGGCTTTCGGTAACCTCGGCGGGGCTGTAATTAATTGTTGCAATAAGAATTATTATTACACCATAGGCGTACATTCTTTTTCAAGGTAATAATTTGGAATATTCAATTTTTCGCAATTTTTTAAAAACTCCTTATTTTTGTGTCGTAAAATACTAATCCGAAACTTTTTTTGGCCATCGCAAATAAATTTTCCAAAAATATATTTTTCCTTCTCACTTACTACTTACTTCTGTATTTTTCAACCAATATCTACAATTTGCCATTTCCATTAAAACACATTTGAACATTCTCAATTACAAAACATTTTTCTTTAAGTTTTACACCATATTTTGATCAAATATAGTAAAAAACACCCAAAAAAAGAAAACTAAACTAACCTAGATAATAAAAAAATAAACGTATACTATCGCCGGATGTTTCATGATCATAAAATTGCATTTGTTCTAATGTTCTATTCACTTTTTTTTTCCTTGAGTTCCAAAACCGTTTCTTAAATAAAGAATAGAATGATTTTTGAAACTAGATCAACAGAAACAAAATATCAGAAATGTTTAAATGGTTAGTTTAAGTTTACCATCGATCACAATTTGAAGGTTTGAATTTTATTGGATCGCTAAGAAACCCAAACAAGAATGGCTTATGCATGAGCTCACCTTAAGCTCAGAAAATGAAGTTAATTGGGTAAATTTTCGCACGAAAGTGTGCTTGGTTTGACAAATTGACTGTTTTGAGAAATTAGGTAGTGAAGGAATAACAGTAGAAATAGACGAATATAAAATGGGCAAAAGGAAATATCACAGTGATAGAGTAATCGAAGACCAATAGATTTTTGGGGCATCGAACGTAATTCAAAAGAGCCCTTTTTGCTTCAGGTTGAGGAACGTTCAAAAAAGCATACGTCATTAATAAATGGGTAGTACCAGGTACTACCAATACCTCTAATTTCTCGAAAACCTATAACTGCATTAAATGGTGAACCCCTCCAAGAGTTATGTGGACTTAGATACTGAAGTTCATACTCAAAATATTGAAAGAGCTTGGAGAGATTTACTTGGAAATGTTCCGAAGTTTGGTCGACGAGAACCTCATTTTTTTGGCTGTTTAGCGGAACATAAACTGAGAAAGATATATCCAAACCACAAAGATATGTATATGGCACACGTCCATCCACCCTTAAATAATATTGAGGTTGAGGCAGGTGATTTATTTACTTCTAGAGTATATAGAAAGTAAACAAATGTAGAAAAGCTTGTAGAAGGTAGAAAAAATAAAAAATACAACAAAAATTAACACCGAAACTACTCGAAGCTCTTACTTGTTTCATCCCGGCACAGGGAGTCTCACCTCACCGTGATCTCTGTCGGACAGCAATATTTTTTAATTAGCGAAAAAAATCGTAGTCCTAACTTCCACTATCACAATACTGAAATATTGCTTAGTTATACCACAGAATAGAACTTAATGAAAAGATGATACAGCAGCATAAAATAGCATTGTTTGGCTTTTCCTGGCACCCTTCCCTTCTGAGATAAAGAAACTTGATTTTAACCTTCTTTATTTTTAGACATTCTTATGGCGAATACATTATTTCCAAAAAGAAAAAAATAAAAGTGGTCTTGTTAGCAGAATTCGAGTTCCCACGTTGTTGTAGCAGTCAAATGATTGATCTTATACCGGTGCGACCTGGGTTTGATCTATTGGATCTACATTGAGGGTATGTGTGTGAATAAAAAAGTGTAGTATTAGTCTGGGGAATTAAAATATAAAATTAAAAATTTAGTGGTTAAAACGCTATTTTGTTAGGTCATAGGGTAGAGGAAGGGCTTTAAGATCAAAGATTTTACTTTAAAGTTGAACATCTTCTATTCTTATATAATTTACTGACGTCATTATCGCGTTCGTTAAGGAAAATTGATTTCGAAGTTGGTATTATTCACATCAGACAGTAAGATAAAAATTGGTACTACCCTACCAAGTATTACGTTATTGTTAGGGTAGTTGATTGTATTTCGGGAATTGGCCACACTGGTGTTGTTAGATACAATCTGACATATCCGTATTTGGAACGTTTTAACATATGATTTACAGTAACTTCAACATTTTATCTCTGTCAAAAGATAGATTTACCTCGTGATTGTTTAAGTGTGACTATTTTTCACAAATTTTGACATAAGAGCGCCTACAAAACTATTATATATAACTGGTTTAGTGCATCCGATCGTGGCCATCGTTTGCTCATGGATGAACCGCCTGAAGGTTGGAGTGCAAGAACACATCGATTCTGTGCGTGAATTGGCAATGCAATATCGTCATGTGACATGCTGTAAGATTAAGGTACATTTGGGCACTAGTAACCCCTGCCTATATATTATGTTACATGAACATTTGGCTGTGAAGAAGCTGTGTTCGCGTTGGATGCCGTATACTTTAAAAATTTCTGGAAAAAAGGGTTGTGTTGATTGCTGCAAGAAAATGCTCAAAAATACTATCGTGATACTTCAAAAAACATTTATAGGATCGTAATAGGTGTTCAGTTTCAGATTTATGCGTATGCGCTCCAAAGTACACTCTAATCTTCCATGATGAGCTTAAACCACTAAAAGTTGCTTTCTGTACAAAGTACTTTTTGGAAAAACTGCCCATGTCGTTACCGTGCTTTTAGACCATCGTAAAAGAGTCGATTTTAAATGGTACATAATTATTTGTTTTCCAGAATTTCAGGTGAATTAAGAAAAATAAATGAGATACACTAGATTATTTTTCATCATGATAATACGAGCTTGTAAGGGAATAAACGTTGGTTACTACCAATATATATTTTTTATCGATTAACGTAAACAGGGGCATTTTTTTGCCACACCGTGTATGGGTTCGAACCACTGCAGTATATATTTAATGTCTCTACTCAAAAACCGTTACCTATAAAGGAAAATAAATCGGCTATCAAACTTAAATATAGACTCAGTTTTATTATTTTTAGGGTTGTTTATATATATTTTTTTAGAAAACATATAAACCGAGGCAATTTAGGGAGACAATACCAAAACGGACGCACCCTCGTTAATATCGTAAAATAAATATGTCAAAGAAACTCTATATTTGTTTATAATCAACTCGGTAAAGCGTATAGGAGTAAGCGTTAAAGATGTTTTCAACAATTGGTCGGGATCACAGAGGGCATGTTCTTTGTAAACTGAGCAAATTTCCCCGTCCCAAGGAAACAAAAGAATATGTAAATAAAAACATTACAATGTAATAAAATTATTGTTTATTTATAGAAAGTTCTCATCTGTGAACATTTTTTCCCATTCTATAAAAATAAGAATAAGTTAAATATGAGAAATGGCTTAAAGACCGAGTAGGGTTTTTTTGTATGGTCGTAGACAGGAACTTTCATTATAGGGAGACATAGATTAATTTGGTTAACCTTTTAATATAAAACGAACAAAAGACTAAAACTTTCGAAAACGGAACTACCCCATTGTCAAATAACGTACGACTAGAATCCGGATGCTGTCTTTAAAAGTAATTATCAGCAGTTACAATTTGTAATTTGTTAGAGGTGATTTTTTTTGAAATCTGTGAAAGTTACGTGCTAACCGTATAACCAGTTTGTTAATAGGAGAAAATCCGGTAGAATCTTTTTTCAAGTTCAAGTACCCATTTAAAAAAGGTAGAAAATTATAAATTCTAGAATAGTCTCTACGAAACTATAGAAAAGGTTTAAAATGATGGATACTTTTCTCTCGTCACTTTTTATGTTAATTTAAAACCTTATTATCTAACCTAAACATAACATATATTGGGAACAAAGCGTAATTGAAAATGTGCGCATGCATTATTTTCTTAAGGAACAACTTCCTAAAATATAATCAACCATTTTCATAGCATTTTTTAAATATTTTTATATTTATTTACAAGATGGTTTTTTAACATTACTTTAAGACATTCCTGGTATAGATACACAATAGATATAGGTTATCAATGAGGGAAAGATTGAATAATAAAAAGACAACAAACCTCTGAAAGTTTTATACTCGAGCATGGGCTTTGAAAATGCTCAAAAAGTTGTACATTACTTCGCCGAAACCTTCTCCGATCTACGTCATAAAATAATATGTTAATATTTTGTATAATATATGGTCTTTCAAAAAATATGTGTTATCGTTTAGGTGGGGATTTTTTATCTAAAAATAATACAAAATGTTTTCTTATTATTATAAGAAAGTTTTGTAGTGTTATTCGATAACAAATCTCTTCATAAATAATGACTCATATTTTTTGAAACACCTTGTATGTAGGGGTAAAGAATATTATAGGCTAATGTTAAGAGAAACCCTCGATGAAAGACAATTTCATCTTTTCATAACGTCGTCACCACAGTGCCAGGGTAAAGCTGAATCTGTTGAAGATTTTATTGACATTTAGACCCCGAAATTGCATGAAAGGGAAACCTTGGGTATTTATTGAAAATATCAACTTGTAACTTTCTTTTGACGTATGCCTATAATATTCTTTGATAGTAAATTTTAGATATAAGAAATAAATATTAGATAATAATAAATAAAATCAAGCTGAAAGTAAAATATTTTAAGCCAATATATCGTTATTTTGAGTAAAATAAATTAAAAGTAACGGCTTTAAAAATTATATTTAATTGATATCGTTTATAACTTTCTTTAAACTTTTTTCTTACATATTATTTAATGCAAACCTCAAAGTTTCTCAACGGGTTTGCCTGTCAAACTGCACGTTTTTTTTTTGAATTTTAGATAAAACCAGAGTTGACTTATCTACCTTGTGATTAAAATAAACATCCGGTTAGTACCTTGAATCGAACACACGTTAAAACCTTTAAAACGGGACCATCTATGAAAAAATGGAGTGCCTGGGAATAGTTTGGCGTAATTAATCTGGCATATTGGCCTAGGAATGAAAGCAAGGAAGAGCGATGCCAATCTATAAGGTCGAGATGCAGGGAATCAAAGCAAATCATTTTAATACATTTATTGTTGAAATCTCTGGTCGCGATATCCAGGACCCGGGGGACCAATGATGCGGGCTCTTCGGATCGCGAAGCGATGGTGCTACAGAGAAGGGGTCGAAATAAACTTGAGCTGAGGTGGTACTCTTTACAAAGAAAAAAAAAGGGGAGACTTTTCATAATTTCATTGATGGAAGGGATTCTTCAATACGAAGGAATAGTCAAATACCTGGACGTAATTCTGGACTCACAACTGAGCTGGAATGATCATATTGAGGTTCGAACTAAGAAAGCCATATGTGCTTTCTGGGCTTGTAAACGTGTCTTTTGGTACATATGGGGGTTGACACCGAAAGTTTTGTTTTGGATATACATTGTGATTATCCGCTCCATGATCACGTACGCAGCTATTGAATGGTGATCTAGTACAACAAAGCGCAAGCATCGTCTTCACCTTGAAAAGTTCAAAGAATGGCTTGTGTGGGAATAATGTGTGCGATAAAGACTGCCCCCACCAGGGTTTTGTAGGTCCTGGTGAGCCTACCGTCTTTTCACTTATGTATGGAGAACGAGGCTCTGAATGCTACATACAGTTGCCTAGGACATCTCGGAACTGGAACCGCCGGCTACTCATGTGTTTGGGGAAGCGTGGTGGAGAAATGTCCATCACTCCCCATGCTAACAGATTACATGGCGTCGCTTTCGAACTACCCTCTTGAGTAGAGAATAGAGAGGATTAGGAAAAGGAGTAAAATCTTCCGAGTAATGGAGCGTTCGGCAGGAGCAAGGGAGTTAGATAGTTCTACTCTCTCGGACAACGTATAACGATCTCTTCATTGGAAATTTATGCTATTCTGCAGTGTGAGAGGGACATAATAAGGTAATAAATATAGGCTCATATGGTAGGGCTGCGATAATGACACTGAAGTCCTGTGTTTTGCGACTGGTGTCTGAGTACAAGAATATACTGAACAGTCTGACAAGGAACTGTTGTAAAATCAGACCTGTCTGTGGGTTCGGGGTCACTCGAGTATACAGAAGCATGAGGAAGCGCGTTGTCTGACAAAGATGTGGTCCGCAATTGAACCATATAGACCTCAACCGTTTGTAAAAGGAAATTAATGTTGTCATTGGAAAGTAAATTCATTGAATCATGGAGAGGAGCTCATGTAAGGAAGTATTCAAATACAATTTTTCCAAACAGGTAAATGAGGGAAAATAGTGTGGCCACCCAAATACCTCGTGCTTAAGGTGCTAGACACTTTTTTATGGAATCACTTAAAACATTTAGTTTATAAATTTAAATCCGGTTTAGTGTTTTGTTTAAGGAGTCCATTCTACTAGTAAAGCGAGAAACTTGTCCATAAATAATGCAAAGGGTACAATTATCAGATAGATTAATCTATTGCAGAACAATTGCTGAAAGACATTTTCAACATGTCATGAACCAGCTTTTTTTAAAACCATTTTCTGAAAGAAATTTTTCCTTTTGTATGTTGGTTTATTACCTAATTTTGTACAAGTTTAAAGTAATAAATTAAAGCAGTATTTTTAAAACCGCTACTTAAAGAAAGAAAGAAATTTAAAGTGAACTTGTAAAAGAAAAATGCAGTTTGCGAAATAATCAAACAACTTAAATAATATTTTAAAGAAAGATGGCACATTTATTAGTGCTTCAGCTGAAAAAAGCAACTGTGCAGAAGAAAAAAGTTAAGAGGCCTATAGAGTAGAAATTATCAACAATTATTTTGATCAAATTTGTTTTTACAAGCAAGCAAAGAAGCGGAAAAATAAAAAGCATTAAGGGAATTACGCACAATACTGAATATTCTTAGATTAAGTAAAGCTGAGACGTATAAATAGCATGTTTATTAGTTTATCTGTATTTTCTAGAAATCTTATCTTAATTTAGGTATTCGAAATTCTGTAGGGTAATTTAAGTTTAATTGATAAGATATAGGATTGACCTATTAAAACCAGTTTTCTTAATGAAACAAATAACAGTATTCTTAGATCAGCTTCATTAGTTCTCTTGACAAAAAGGTACCTGATAGCTTATACAGAGTAGCGCACCACATTTCCATCGATTTGTATACAGTTGAGGGTAAAATACTTTAAAAATATTTTTAATAAGGGATGTGTAGGTCTATTGGGAATACGTTTTAAAATTATTTTGAAATATACACAGTGGCTATAAAAAAATGATTCACACTGATGTTAAATACTTTTTCGATAGCCACATAAACGGTGTCACGTTTTTTAGATTTATTAGGCACAATTTACTTGTATTTTTGGAGAATGTTTCATTGATTATTCGTGAACGAATGTGGCTGCAACAATATACATTTAAAATCGCAATATATTCCACAAAAAAGCCCCAACGTAAATTTTAGGGAAAGCAAGCGCTTTTTTAACTATACAGGGTGTCCAGAAAAATGTGGGAAAATTCCCAGATATGAAAAAAACACGTAAAAGGAATATTACAAGTTTATATAAACTTGTTTCGTATAGGCAACTAGCTGGTGCTCCTGCGCACTGCCAAGTTAAAGTTGAAAATGAGTTAGATACTTAATATCCCAGTAGGTAGATAGGACGTGGAGGAAAACAATACTGGCCATCAAGGTCTCCGGATCTAACAAGTCCTGATTTTTTCTTATAGAAATATATTAAAAATATTGTATACGATATACCATTAAGGACACCCGGAAATATGAAAGAACGAATAACGGCGTTTCGCTATATAATACAAAATATGTTAACTAAAATTAAACAGTTATTTCAGAATAGAGTTTGATCATGTATGGAAAGAGATGGACATCAGTTTCCGGATTTATTGAAACATTAGTTTTTCAGTTTTTCAAAATTAATTTTGTTGTGTCTTTGTTAAAGTATATATTTGCTATTAACCTAGTTATGACTATATTTTTAATTGTATAGTGATTACATGTCAGCTATGTAAGTAATAACAACGTCTACTTTGTCTTCTTCTTCTTTGGGTGCCATGTGCTATGCAATACGTCGGCGGAATCTCATGGTCACCTAATAACTAGAGTGCCTTCCTCAGCCTGTTTAAATATGGTTGCGGCGTCTGATATACCACATCAGTTTCTTATATTGCGTAGCCAAGAGTGTTGTTTTCGACCTGGCCCCCGTCTGCCTTCGATTTTTCCCTGTAGCATTAGCCTTGGTATGGAGTAACGAGGTCTTCTGAGTATATGCCCTAGATATGACACTTTTCGTTGTTTTACAGTGTCGATTAGTTGTCTTTCTACGCCAGCTCCTCGTAGAACTTCATCATTCGTTATGTGAGCAGTTAAGGGGATACGCAGTAGTCGGTGGAGTGTCCACAATTCAAAAGCTTCGATCCGATTGAGCGTCCCAGCCTTAAGTCACCAAATTTCAGCACCAAATAATAGAATAGGCCATACATAACATTGAACCACACGTATTCGAGTGTGTAGTGGCATATTTCTGTGAAGAAGAAGATTCTGAAGTTTAAAGAAAGTTGTTTTTGCGCGGCCAATTCTTCCCTTCACTTCTTCGTCCCATTCCCACTTTTCATTCAGAGTAATGCCAAGATACGTAAACCGTGCGATATTTTCAATATTTTCCCCGTTGATGTTAAGAGGAGTGATGTACGCATGCCTACTAATCACCATCATTTTCGCTTTGACAATATTAATATGCAGGCCAAACTGTTGAGTTTTTTTAATATTGAGAAGATCTTCAAAGTTGTTACCTAAGACTGCAGTATCATCTGCATAGCGAATATTGTTTATTGGGATGCCATTGACTTTGGTACCTCGCGTTTCATTTTCTAATGCTAACTGTACTATTTTCTCAACTTAAATATTAAACAGAACAGGCGACAGTACATTGACATCCCTGCCTTACTCCCTTCAGTATATTATAGGTCTCTGTTGACAGATCGCCATCAATACGGATCTCAGTTTACTGTTGCCAGTAACTTCGTCAAATTTATATCTAAAATTGAAGATGCCAAATTATTAAAAAATTATAAAAGATAGGTAAAAAAAACATTAATACAATTTTAAAAATTGGTAAAACTAGAATATGAATTTGACAATAAATGTAGGGTGTTTTGTTTAAAATAAGAAAGTTATATGGTTTTAATGATTATAAAAATTAAATATAAGTTTTTACCAACTCTGTAATTTCTTTTAAAATCATTTTCATTTAATAATAATTTATAATGATTTTACTCAAATCTGATATAATTTAAAACATCTAGCTTGAATCGGCAAGGCAGGCAGCCTTTTAAATTTTGGTGTACAATTTCAGGAATAATCAAATATCTCAAGAACGATTTGCCTTAATGTATATAGAATGTCAGTAAATTATCCTTATTTAGTCCGCGCTATCAAAATATACAGTAATATATTTTAAATTAACATTTCAATTTTGCCAACTTTGGGATTAAACTTTTTTCACTCTGTACAATTCACAATAATTTTAAATGTGGTATCTATAGGTCTTTTAGTAAAAATATTTTGTTGTTCTTTGTACATGAAGCGACGGAAACGTGGTGCGCCATCTTGTATATTAGTAAAATATGACTATAAACTTGATACTAGACGGCAAATAAAATGAATTTTAAAATAAAAAGTAATAATATTAGTGCATTTTTTTTGTTATCTAAATTAACTCATATTTGTCAATATTCAAACTCCGATATTTTCATCGAAACAAAAAAAATATTTGAGAAAATATAGATCACAATGTGATGAAAATATCGGAGGCTTATTTCTGCGTAAAAAACAATTTTTGCAATTTACAGTAAATAAATTAAAACGAAACTAATATTTTGCGATCTTATTTATTTTTATTAGGAAATGCCTTCCCGAATTACCTCCGTATTAAAATATTCTTATTTATGCCGAAAAATTCTATATTAGATCAAGAAAACGACCTATACCAACGAGGGCCATATTCAGTTCTTAATTTAAAGAAAAAATATAATGTATTATTTATAATAAATCAGAAGTTATGGATAATTTCAATCTGATTGACCTCTTAACCTACGCAACACCAAGAAAGTAAATGCTGTGCGCATAAAATCTGGATATATTTGTGATCTTGAAAAGTCCTAGAAACGCATCTTGAAAGGGAAGATTTTTTTCTTTATAAGAAAAGTTTGTTATGAAAGAGCCAAAAAAGATAAGAAGAAAATTTTATAATTGACGAAAAAAAAATTGTCAATTGTTCTCAATTATCAATCTTTTCCGTCAATCATTATATTTATAATTGTTGAAAAAAACTGTTAGTTCTATATATTAGACAGACAAAGTGTCAAATATTTAAAGGGTGTTTTTTTTTATAGAGGTATAGAACTTTTAAATGGAATAAAACAACGATGACTTTTTAAATTGACTTGAAATTTACTTTATTCGAAAGATAACCTTCTGGCATTATAATTTATATATGACTTCTGGCATATGACCGCCACGGCTGGCTCGGACGTAGTCTAATCTGGAAGTCCAATTTTCGATGACTTTTTTCAACATTTGTGGCCGTATATCGGCAATAACGCGGCGAATGTTGTCCTCCAAGTGATCAGTCGTTTCGGGCTTATCGGCGTAGACTAGCGACTTCACATATCCCCACAGAAAATAGTCTAGCGGCGTTAAGTCGCACGATCTTGGAGGCCAATTCACGGGTCCGAAATGTGTAACTATGCGGTTACCAAACGTTTCCTTCAATAAATCAATTATGGCACGAGCTTTGTGACATGTTGCGCCGTCTTGTTGAAACCACAGCTCCTGCACATCATGGTTGTTCAATTGATGAACGAAAAAGTCAGTAATCATGGCTCTATAGCGGTCACCATTGACTGTAACGTTCTGACCAGCATCGTTTTTAAAGAAGTACGGACCAATGATTCCACCAGCCCATAAAGCACACCAAACAGTCAGTTTTTCTGGATGTAACGGTGTCTCAACATACACTTGAGGATTATCATCACTCCAAATACGGCAGTTTTGTTTATTGACGTATCCATTCAAACAAAAGTGAGCTTCATCGCTAAACAAAATTCGCTTATGAAAATCGGGATCAACGGTAATCTTGTTTTGGGCACATTCACCGAATCTACGCCTTGCTAGGTGATCGTGTGGCTTCAATTCTTGCACGAGTTGGATTTTGTAAGCACGCAAACCAAGATCTTTCCGCAAAATCTTCCATAAAGTGAATGGACACATATCCAATACCTGTGCACGATGGCGGATAGACTGATTCGGGTCTTCCTCTACGCTACGCACTACAGCAGCAATGACTTCTTCTGTACGCACTGTACGACATCTCTGTGGATACGTATTATTATTTAGAGTAAACGTGGTGCGAAAACGTTCCATAGTTAATCGAATTAATTGCTCTGATGGACGATTATGTTGACCGTAAAATGGACGTAGTGAGCGATGCGTATTTCGAACAGAACCATGATTTTCAAAATAAATTTGCACAATTTGGAAGCGTTGTTCAGGCGTCAGTCTATTCATGTTGAAATGCCAAACCAAACTAAACATAAATCACTTGGCAGCTGCCAAAATGGCCGCCAGTTAAAAAAGTGTTGCCAACTTAAAGTTCTATACCTCTATAAAAAACACCCTTTATAATTGATAAAATTTCGTTATTTATAAAATTTTTGCATGCAAGTCCTTTTATAATTTTGATGAATTACCGATAAGAAAATGAATTAATTCTTTAATGAGAGTGTCTTAGCTGTCCATTTACTTACTATCATAATTAATCAAAAAGTGTGTGCCCAGATTTCGTTAACAAATTTTTAACCCTTAATTAAAAAAAATTACTCAAACAAATTTTAAGTTAATATTAAAATAAATATTTACAGAAAAGTTACTAAAAATAAAACTGTGACACCCTGTATTTTGTAAATTATCAACTTTTGAAATAAGGTAAATTGGATTAATTGCAATTTGTACAGACTGTATTTTAAATAAAATAAGGTTCTTTAACATATGGTCAAAAATATATTTTAAATTTCAATATATTCCACAAAAAACCCCAATGTTAACTTTACGGCAAGTAAAACTTTTTTTTGAACTATACAGGGTGTCCAGAAAAATGTGGGAAACTTCCTAACTGTGAAGAAAAAACACGTGAAAGGAATATTACAAGGTTATATAAACTTCTTTCGTATAGGCCTTCTCTATGGAGATATGGGCTCCCAAAGAGCTGTAACGGAATCAGGTTTTTTTTTTACGTAATTATAAAATCACCAGGTATATTTCAATTTTTTTTACTCTGATATATACTAGGTAAGAACCTTCAAATTGCTCTCTAAGAAAGTGTTATGAATTACTCACAGCTGCAGGGACGGACTAGCTGTGATACTCATAACCTCATTTTTTTACGCCCTGTATGATAAGAACTTTGGACAAGATTTTTTACATATCTTCAACTATTGACTAAAAATTAAGTACTTCATTCATGTTGCTAATCATTACGGTTTTTGAAAAAACGTCATTTTATTTACCCTATTAGTCTCTCCTAACTTCTGTTGGGTTGAATATGAAAAAGAGGAATTTCCCCCTATCACCATAATTTCAATAAAAAATTAAACTACCTGCTTAGTTAAAAACTTTGTAAGAGAGTTCAACATGGGCTCCGTGAAGTCCGATACACTAGTGAGCACGACGAATTGAGGACTGCTGTACCCGCCACATTAAGTTAGCATTGTTCCTTATTTGATCACAATGAATCGTGATTCTCTGTACAAGCTCCTCCCTACTATCGACCAGAATGGAATGCACACGATTTTGAGGTATCTTAACAGGCACAAATTCAACGGCGTTAGGTCAGGAGATTGAAGAGGCCAGGAAATAGGTCTTCCTCTACCTAAGCAACGGTTTGGTTAGACGTTATTCAGGTGCCTAAACACAGCAACACTGAAAGGACGTGGCGCCCCATCATACATGTTTCAGCAGGTTTCAAGTGGTAAGTGCTCTACTAAATCACGAGACGCGTTCTGGAGGAACTCTAAATACAGTTCTCTATTCAGTCGTGCTGGCAATACGAAAAGTCCAGTCAAAAATTGCTAATGATTCCTACCTAGACATTATTGATTGGAACTGATGTTGATCATGTGAAATAATAGTTGCATGAGGATTTTGACCAGTCCATACCTATGAGTTGTGTAAATTTATGATATCATTTTTGGTAGGATCTGCTTCATCCGTGAAGAGAATAGTGCTAATGAAGTTTGGATTATTTCGTTGCTGATCCTGTACCCAGTTTGTAATCTTCATTCTACGCGCAAAATCTTCAAGAATCAATTCATGAACTTTTTTAAGATGATATGGATATAACAACTCTCCTTGAAGAACTTCATGTATTATTGTTTTCGACGTATTAAACTGCGCTGATAGTTTTCGAGTGCTCGTTGAAGGAGTGCCATCCACAGCATTTAAAATATTTTCCTCTAATTGCGGCGTACGTACTGTTCTTTCCCGATCAGCATCAATACTTCTTTTCCCAAAATTTCCTAAAATTATCAAGAAATTTAATAATATTACCTTATTAAATGGAATCGCCTACCATTGTCCCTTAGACATTAATCAACTCGTTGAAATGTTTTCTGATCTAGGCGAGTACGATTAGGAGTCTGTTGTGATATAACCTCCTGACTTCCAATGCATTACAAGATGCAAGACCATATATTAGATGCATATCTGCATACTCAAAAAACGCGTATTCCATATTTAGAATGATTTCACAATTAATTTCAGCACGAAATCCAAAAATTAGTAAATTAATATCGAAGTACAGAAACAATGTGTCAGCGATGTGAAAGTTGACAAGTTCGAAAATGCAGGATATTTATTTCTTTCGTACCTAGCAACGTTTGCAAAAACAATCCTTTGTTTTTGGTGACAATAAAATAAAACGCACATTTTTTGCGAACCTAGGTCGACCTGCAATTCACAGAATTAGACGTTTTAAACTAAAAAGGTACGCTATAATTTCGGATGGAAATTTTTTTATCATAAGGTTGAAGGTTGAACATCTGATAGGAACAAAAATGTATCTTTTATCGAAATACGGCAAATACATGATGTAAATAAAATGACGTTTTTCCGAAAACGGTTAGGATTAGCGACATAAATGAAGAGTACTTAATTTTTGGTTAATAGCTAAGGGTATGTGAAAAACGTTTTTCCAAATTGTTATTATACAGGGCGTAAAAATATGGGGTCGTGAATATCACAGCTAGTCTGTCTCTGCAACTGAGAGGAATTCGCAACATTTTCTTGGGTAGTAATTTGAAGGATCTTACCTGGTATACATCATATTAAAAAAGAATTGAAATATACCTGGTGGTTCAATAATTATGTGTAAAAAATTTGATTCCATTGCAGCGTTATGAGAGCCCAGATCTCCGAAGGGGAGACCTATACAAAAAAAATGTATATGAATTTGTAGTATAACTTTCCCGTGTTTTTTTCTTATCGGGAAGATTTCCCACATTTTCCCGGACATCCTGTAGAATACAATTTTCCAATACATCGTTCAAAAAAAAAACGCGTATGTTTGTTAACCAAATCTAGGCCAACCCTGTAAAAGATTATTGAAAGAAGTTTGCGAGAAATAAATTTTCGAAAAAAACGGGTAACTAACAAAAACCACTAATAAGTCAGTATTAAGCCTCTATATCCAGATTTAAAAAAATCTAAGCAAAAACAGGTAGACTCAAGCCGAACAATAGACGGCACAGTTTTTTATTTACGTTTTCGGTAAGTTTCCTTATTTTCGCACTGGCCCCCTGGTAACAGGGATAAGTTAATGGAATTGAAAGGACGGGCTGGAAAAGGTAGCAGAAAATAAGTTCTGAAGTAGAACTTTTTGCCTCTACATTAAAAAAATGTTTTAGGGAATCTCATTTATTTAATTATTAAATCTTGTATATTTTGACTGAAGTTTTGTTAAAGTACAATAATCAATATAGTGTGTTTAATTAGTCTTGGGATGTTGTTTATTATGGGAATATTGAATACTTTAAGACCGTTTTACACTGGGGTAATATTGAATATTAAATTTTCATGCTGATACATCAAATTTTAATCCTTAAATGAAATATAAGACGAAGACCAAGAAGATCAAGTTTTAAGACCTTCAGATTAACGTTCAAGGTCTTTTAAAAGTTAATTTAATATTTTTTCAATACAAATCCTAATTTTTTAATGCGGAAATAAAAATCAGAGAAACTTTCTTATAAAAAGTCTCTTTCTACAAATCAGTCGTTTACTTCGAAACAAATGATAATGGAGAAAAACCTCGAATACAAAAGTTGTGAGAAATCAAACGGCACATCTCATGGTGACCTTAAGATTGACCTTGCGTCTGACCACCAAGGGAATCTAAAGGTTAATACCGTACCAGGTTTTGCCTTAATTGGCAGACCCGTAACCGGTCTGGCATACTTGTTATATATGTTTCTCCTTTCAGGCACAGAAAAGGAAAGAATATATACAAACATTTTATTTCCTGCAAATACCACTCTGGTCCTCTCTCTATATGTGTTTCGACCACCTTGTGGTTTCGTCAGTGGCGCTATATCAGACCCAGAGCAACATTCGCGGGAAATAACTGCTATATGAAATATAAATTTCAAAGTAAGTCGGTAGGATGTTGCAAGCCTGCCACCTATTGACTTCCATGTCAGACTGAAAAATATCGCCAGTCGAACGATATCTGTGAATCATCGGAGTAGTGAAAAATTTTTAAAAAATCAAAATTTCAGTGAGAAATAAAGAAATTGATCTGCCGCATTTAAATAGCTGTTATATATGTATTATTCTTCATAGATGTCGTTCAACTGGCGATATTTTTCAGTCTGACATCGAAGTAGATAGGTAAAAAACCCATTCTTTTTGGTAAGAACATTAATATCACCTAAAATATTTCTTTGAAAAAGAGAGAAAATTGAATTTTGACTTAATTGCTGCACACTCCGGAAAGTTTATAGAAAACCTAAACAAAACTGAAAATAATTAATAAAAGCAAATTCATTATTTGATTAAAATTAGTTGGAATTTGAGTCGTCGATCTTAGTAATCCAGTTTTTGTCATGTGCCCACGTTTCCCTTATTTAAAATAAATTTCAAGGCTTCGAAAAACAGTTTTTCAGTTATATTTAACTAGAAGAAACATACAAAGAGTATTTGTAACAAAAGGAGAAACACTTTTTAAATTATCGGCTTCGTCAGATCCTTAAATAATTAATTGATGAATATCGCCACAAAAAAAGTTTTTAAATCTTTACCACAAGAAGTTTGAAATCCTAATCCACAAGTTGATGTTGATTTTGTTTAATATAGTGATTACTTATATATTTGTAAGGATATTGTATCACAATATCTAATTTGTTTGATCTCGATCTTAAAGGTGTAAAAATAAAATTTATTCATACTTAGAGATTGAGACAAATATATCTGTGAACATACACATGTAGAAATGAAAGGTAGGTAAAATTTCGTTTTCAACTGTAGATTAACTCATCTCTGTGTGCTCAGGAAGGATTTTGAAAATATCTATTTTTATGTTTTTTTTTAACAAAATCATGAGATGCTGTGTTTAAGTTTCTACAACTTTTGTTCTTAATACATTTCTCGAACGCCCTTTATTTCCGAATGATCAGCTGATCTTATACTTATTCATGAACAAAAAGATATTTAACCATCAAATGACTTCCAGATAATATTTGACCTCCCAGGATAAGTATTTTTGGTTCAACGTGAAATTTAAGTGTTTTCTTTGAACAAATTGGTCCTTTTCGAACTCTACAATATTTGTATTAAACATTTTTACCTATCTCAAGAACTTTGGAAAATATTTGGGTGGGCTTTTTTAATACGGAACACTTCCCTCCTCTCTCTCACGACGTTTCACCAAAAACTCATTTGGCCTTTTCAAGTGCGGTTACTAGCTGAGAACTGATAGTGGCCTCTGCTGAATTTCGAGTTTTGTTTAGCTGGCTCGCTTCCTGATTGGATGAGCGGCTTTGCATGCTCCTCCCCTCTGCCGAGTGTGACATATTTTGTTCTTGTATGTAGGTCTCTCGTGTACTAGTTGATTTTTGTTGTTTTCTTTCTTGATTTTTTATTAATGTTTTCCATGTAGTTGAAAAATTTATAGCATCGTCTCGTTTATTTAGCTGTTCTGCTTTTTCGATTTCTAGGGCCTCTCTTATGACGCGTACCTTGTAGTTCTGTACTGGTGCTATTTCTTTTGTTTTTTCGAAGGCGATGGTATGTCCGGTTGTTTGGTGATGTTGAAATAAGGCTAAGGTTGTCTGTTATTTTTGAGGCTATTTTTATGTTCTTGGATTCTTGCAGATATGAGCCTGTTTGTTTGTCCTATATAAATGATAATCTGCACATGGAATGCTGTAAACGCCATGATTTTCAAGGTTGGTCTTGTCTTTTGGATTTCCCAGGATGTTGGCTATTGTTTTTTGTGGTTTAAATATGGGCTGTATGTTGTGTTTTCTTAAGATTCTTCCGATTCTGTCTGGTACCGTCATAAGAGATGCCCTAGAAATCGAAAAAGCAGGACAGCTAAATAAACGAGACGATGCTATAAATTTTTCAACTACATGGAAAACATTAATAAAAAATCAAGAAAAAAAAAACAACAAAAATCAACTGGTATATGAGAGACCTGTATACAAGAACAAAATATATAGTACTCGGCAGAGGGGAGGAGCCTGCGAAGCCGCTGATCCAATCAGGAAGCGAACCAGCTAAACAAAACTCGAAATTCATCAGAGGCCACCATCAGTTTTCAGCGAGTAACGAGACGAACCGCACTTGAAAATGCCGAATGAGATTTTGGCGAAACGTCGTGAAAACGATTCCTTGAACGAACGGATTGAAACCCGGAATAACCAAACTATTCATTCTACCATATATATATATATATATATATATATATATATATATATATATATATATATATACATATATATATATATATATATAAGATGCCAAAACTCATTCCTCTAAGTTTAAAAATAAATACGTTACTAATCTGAAACATTTTCGTAAATAAATTCTAAATCTAAAAAAAATCGATTATAATGTAATTATAGAAAAGGTTCATTCTAAGACCCTAAAGTTATACAAGTTTGTTTCCGTTTAGGTTTCATAGAAAATACAGACATCTAGACCCACAAAATCTTATACCGTAATTAGAGGTAAGTAACTTTATCGATATAAATAGAATCCTGTTTTTAAAACAGTTTTTCTTTTGCAACCTTTCTAAGTGAAGGAGCAAAACTTTAGAAATCGATAGTAGTGGTCATTGCTAAGCTCATTTATAAATTAGTAATACGATGAATAAGTTAGAAGTATATATATATATATATATATATATATATATATATATATATAGATTATCAAGGCCTTGGGTTTAACATGGGATGACTTCGGATCATGCTCCCGTCGTCATTGAATATGGTGACCCAAGAACCAAACAAGACGCATGTAACCTAAAAACCTATAGGTCTGGTGATCCTGTAATCAAACGACTAGCTAACCGTGCATCTAAGCAAATAAAAAGAGAGCTCGTTGATTTGTACAGTCGATGCTGGCAATCAAAATTAGAAACGCTGCAAACCCAAGATGGCAGTCTTTTTAAGATGACACGAAGCTTGACTAAAGGTTCGAAAAGAACACTACCATATATTGTTAACGGTGGTGTTACGCTTGTGGATCCTCAAGATAAAGCCAATGGGTTTGCAGACAAGCTCTACGAGTAGTTTAGTCCCAATCCCAGCGTCGATCGTGCAAAAGAGCAGAGAATTGACAGAACAGTTCACCTAATTAAATCAGTCCCGTTTATTGACTTGGGCATACCTGTTATCGGCCTTGATGAAGTCAAGGGAATTGTCGTGGGTCTATTGGTCAGAAAAGCGCCGGGTTTGGATGGTCTGCCGAACGCAGCCTTGAAGCGCGTTCCGGACAGAATCCTCTCGGCTATTACTAATATAGCTATGCCGTTCTACAGTCAGGTCATTTTCCCACCGATTGGAAGGTGGTTAAGGTAATTCTTATTAAAAAGAAAGGCGAAAGGGCTACCAACATTGACAGCTACAGGCCTATTAGCCTACTTTCCAATCTGGGGAAGATAATAGAGCGTGTAATTCTGAACCGCATAACTGACTTTATAACAGAGAGGGATATTCTGCCTCCGGAACAGTTTGGTTTCAGGAGCTGCCATAGCAGCATCCAGCAGACCACCAGACTGGCGTCGATGATAACCCAGGGGTACAACCGGAGATTCCATACAGGTGCAATCATTTTTGATACAAGCAAGACCTTTGACAAGCTGTGGCACAACGGACTGATTGTCAAAATGATAAGGTTAGTAATTCCAAGTTACCTTGTGAAACTAGTCTCAAGTTTTCTAGAAGGGAGAACTTTCGTGGTATCGTGAGATGACGTAATGTCAGAAACAAAGCATGTTACAGCAGGCGTGCTACAGGGTTCACCTCTGTCACCGACCCTATTCAACTTATATATGGCAGATATTCCGACAGACAGTGTTAGTAAGCTGTTTCTGTTCGCTGACGATATTGCGTTTTCGACCTTTTCCGGGTCATTACGTTATGTTGTGTTGAGATTGCAGCGACATATCAACAAACTTGAGAGATGGATGACTGATTGGAAAATCAAAAATTAATCCAAATAAGATTCAAGCAGTCATTTTTTCAAGAAAAAGCTTTAACAATCCGGACAATCGGTTGTCCATCTCGAACGTGCGCATTCCCTGGCGGGATAGCGCCAAGTACTTGGGGCTAGTTTTTGATAAAAGGCTGAATTGGCTACTAAATACAAATTATATTTTATCCAAAGCCAAAACGTCATGATGGGCTCTCTATTCGCTCTTACATCAAAATAGCAAATTAAATTTGAAGAACAAACTTACCATCTACAAGTTATTCATACGTTCGATCCTGTCATTTGGTGCTCCAACTTGGATCACTACTGGCAGGTCTCGATTTAAGCGAATAGAGAGCTTCCAAAACAAGGTTTTACGCATGATCTGCCGAACCCCATACTATATCAGGAACTCGATAATTCACAGAGATTTAAATTATGTTACTTTCAGCACTTTTATACATGAAAGTATCGTTAAATACTTGGATCGAACTGAAGACTCGACCAACCCACTTATCTCAGACTCATACGCACTCACCAAAACACCACGCCAACGGTACCCCTGCGTCAGAGATTGGCTTCTTGACCATTAAACCGGGTCACTTTTTCCAAATTTAACTGGCTTAAAAGCCAAAGTGAATTCTTAGTCTCATACCGTTTTAGGTCCATAACCATCAAGCATACAAGTCTACAGGTACGAAATCTGACTTAATATTCCAAAGATGATCCAATATATATATATATATATATATATATATATATATATATATATATATATATATATATATATATATATATGTGAAGTAAAATGCGAAACAGTGAATGCAAACTTCGCTCCACCATATCCTTTCTGTGTTAGAGGTTGCACAGTTAGAATAAATTGTGATAAAACACAATTCATCCCATTCCACCACCATTGAGATGGTGACCTACTTGTACCACCATACCGAGAAGAAAGTCAAAGCTTACCCTCCTCGCCATAGTGATACGGCAGAGATACATGTTTCGTCTCTCACTAGACTCATCAGGGTACCGACATGCACCTGGCTGTGCAAAGGACAGATCGGAAGGAAGCATGCAACACTGAACGCGGATTCGCCGACCTCTCGTCGGATGGCTTATATATGTTTATACGGCTTTCACGGATACCTCCGTGTGAGATGCATTAGCAGTGGTTATATCCACATTATGCTGTTATAGTGCTGAAATCACATTCAGCAAACGTACAACTATATGCAACTCCGTACATAAGTGAAGTAAAATGCGAAACAGTGAATGCAAACTTCGCTCCACCATATCCTTTCTGTGTTAGAGGTTGCACAGTTAGAATAAATTGTGATAAAACACAATTCATCCCATTCCACCACCATCGAGATGGTGACCTACTTGTACCACCATACCGAGAAGAAAGTCAAAGCTTACCCTCCTCGCCATAGTGATACGGCAGAGATACATGTTTCGTCTCTCACTAGACTCATCAGGGTACCGACATGCACCTGGCTGTGCAAAGGACAGATCGGAAGGAAGCATGCAACACTGAACGCGGATTCGCCGACCTCTCGTCGGATGGCTTATATATGTTTATACGGCTTTCACGGATACCTCCGTGTGAGATGCATTAGCAGTGGTTATATCCACATTATGCTGTTGTAGTGCTGAAATCACATTCAGCATTCACTGTTTCGCATTTTACTTCACTTATGTACGGAGTTGCATATAGTTGTACGTTTGCTGAATGTGATTTCAGCACTACAACAGCATAATGTGGATATAACCACTGCTAATGCATCTCACACGGAGGTATCCGTGAAAGCCGTATAAACATATATAAGCCATCCGACGAGAGGTCGGCGAATCCGCGTTCAGTGTTGCATGCTTCCTTCCGATCTGTCCTTTGCACAGCCAGGTGCATGTCGGTACCCTGATGAGTCTAGTGAGAGACGAAACATGTATCTCTGCCGTATCACTACGGCGAGGAGGGTAAGCTTTGACTTTCTTCTCGGTATGGTGGTACAAGTAGGTCACCATCTCGATGGTGGTGGAATGGGATGAATTGTGTTTTATCACAATTTATTCTAACTGTGCAACCTCTAACACAGAAAGGATATGGTGGAGCGAAGTTTGCATTCACTGTTTCGCATTTTACTTCACTTATGTACGGAGTTGCATATAGTTGTACGTTTGCTGAATGTGATTTCAGCACTACAACAGCATAATGTGGATATAACCACTGCTAATGCATCTCACACGGAGGTATCCGTGAAAGCCGTATAAACATATATATATATATATATATATATATATATATATATATATATATATATATATATATATATATATATATATATATATATATATTCATTCATTCATATCAGCCCGTTTTCATCCACTTCTGAATGTAGGCCTCTTCCATATTTTTCCATTTCTGTCGGTCCGTAGCGATCCCCATCCAGTTTTTTCCGGCAATTTTCTGGATGTCACGCCATCTTTTTTGGGGCCTGCCAACACTTCTCTTGTTCTCTCTTGGCCGCAATGCTGTTATCTTGTATGTCCATCTGTCTATGTCATGTCTTGCGATATGTCCAGCCCATCTCCATTTTAGCTGCGCTACTCGTTTGCTCACATCTGTTATTTTCGTTCTTCTTCTGATTTCTTCATTTGGAACTCTAACTAATTCCCAGCATAACCCTTTCCATTGCTCGTTGTGTAACCCGAAGCCTATTAATGGCTTTATATGTTAGGGAGGTTGTTTCAATACCATAAGTAAGAACTGGCAGGATGCACCCCACTCGTAGACTTTTCTTTTCAGACTTATGGGGGTGTTACTGGATTTAAGAATGAATCCGAGTTTGCTAAAAGCTGCCTAGCTGAGACTTATTCTTCTAGGAATTTCAGCCGATTGGTTTTCCTTCCCTATTTGTATTTTATGACCTAGATATATGTACTCTCTTACGTTTTCTATTATTTTATCTTCAACTTTAATTTGTATTTGTTCTAGACTCATTATTTTTGTTTTTGACAAGTTCATTTTGAGTCCTATCCTAGCTGATGCTTGATGAAGTTCTTGTATCATACATTGGAGTTGTTCTGGTGAATCACTGATTATAACAATATCATCAGCAAATCTTAAGTGGTTTAGTCGTGTTCGGTCTATGTTAATTCCCTTGTCATGCCAGTCTAAGCCTTTAAATACATCTTCAAGTGCCAACGTGAACAATTTTGGAGAGATTGTGTCCCCCTGACGTACGCCTCTTTTTATAGGTATCCTCGAGGTTTTTATATCCTCGTCTATTGTAACTTGCATGTAAGCGTTTTCATATATATGCTGAATTAGAGCAGAGTATCTTGAATCAATCCGAGCATTGTCCAGTACTTTGAGAACTGCCCATGATTCGATAGAATCGAACGCCTTCTGGTAATCAACGAAAGCCAAATGCAGAGGTATATTATATTCCGTGGTTTTTTCGACAAGCGTGTGTACTGTCTGTAGATGGTCTATTGTACTGAAGTTCCTGTTGGGCAGCGCGTTTCGTGTACTCGATTTTACATATTTCTGTTTTAATTCACCGTCGCGCCACCATATGACGGTTCTCTTACAAACTTTGTTACTCTGTATGGTTCTTGTATTATCAAGTGGACCATCGAGATGTCGCCTTTGTCGTCTTATTTGCCGTATTTTGATTATAAATGTGGCTTATACGATGCAAGGGCGAGATGATGGTTTGTACCGACTGCGGTGGCCTGACGAGTCCCATATTAGGACGAAACAGCGTTGTCGCCATCTGTCGGACCCGGAGTTTTTCCATATTTTGGAGTGCTCCGCACTTTTTAATACGAGAATCATGAAGATTGACAAATTTTCACGTTTGCTTCGCCAATATTTTATTCTATTTTATATATATATATATATATATATATATATATATATATATATATATATATATATAATAAAAAAATTCTCGACTATGCGGACTAAGATCGTTGATAAATATTATTCTCATGCTAAAAAGTGCGGAGATCTCCAACGAACATGGAAAAACTCCGGGTCCGAAAAATGACGACAGCGCTGTTTCGTCCTAATATGAGGCTCGTCAGGCTATTGCATTCGATACAAACCATCATTCTTAAGTTGCCTCAAGTATTACGACTGTTTCTAAGCAAAAAGCCATTAAAGTAAGATGGAATTCTGAAGAGATTTCGGGCTCAGTTTGAGGAAGAGTTGTGTCAACAGATCCGTATGTACTTTTTTTTGGGAGGACCAACAATTATTGTAAACGATATATGTCGATACTGAAAACAACATTTAGATTATTCGTAACTCTCTTGACAAGCTTAAAGAATGAGAACAGCATCTGAATTTTCTTAATAATGCCCACCCACACAATATTGCAATAAACTTGAGAACATTTTCTAAACATCAATATAACATGTTTTTGAAAGCTGGATTTACTGGCTTAAGATTACCATTTGATTAAGTCGTTCAAAATGATTTTAGAATGACAGCTTTTAAATTATGATGCCGTAACTTTGTTTACATTAGAGGCTTATTTTACGTAATTTTATATTGCTTTAAAAAATTTAAAACGAAATTACTATTTTTAAGAGTATTTGCGCACATACAACCGTAAACAACTTGTTATTGAATTATTAATGGAAAGTTAAATTTTGCCGGCTTTAGATAAAACAGAAAGCATTTCGGAAAATGAAATGTCACGACGAATTGTTTACTGTAGAATTTTGTATAAATATTTTAAATAAATAAACATTTGAATTCACGCTCAGCCCAACTCATATAAAAACATTTTGTTTACTTCATAAAGTTGAAGGTGTAGTTATAAGCGTTATAAGTCCTCCATTAAATTGATTCTGAAGAACCTTTCCCACCAAAAAATTGTCGATCCCTCATTGTAAGACAAGACTGTAGATACAAAAATTAGGTAAATAAATTGAGAAATGTTTGGTCTAGAATCAATTGTAAATTCAATATTTCCATAGAAACAACTTATGCCTTGTTATAAATTTATTATAACTTGACCATAATGTGATAGGTAGGTAATTTAAAATGGTGTTAAATGATTTGTTAGTTAAAAATACAATTATATTCACTTATCAGTTGATAATTCAATAAAATTATACAGAAAAATTTGAAAAGGAAGATAAAATCCGTTTTAAGTTGTGTTTTAGTGAACTGTTGTGTAACCATGTATTTTTGTTCTATTGTAAAACTGTATTTTATTAATGACATAAAAATTTTATTTATTTTGATCAAGTGAAAAATTTATAAAAGAATAAGTTGTATTTAACTTTTAATTATAAAAATTTCACCAATCAATTAATTGATTGACATAATAAACGATAATCGAAACAATACCAGATTTGTCATGGTAATGTATTAATTTTGTGATCGAAAAACTCTTCAATTGCTTACCTAATGATCTCTGTTTACATGAAAAATAGAGTAGCATTAAGGCAAGCATAGAGTTAAAGTATTCTCTGATTGGTTGAGGTGTTTATTTTAAAAATATATCCAACTGTACAAGATGTTCAAAGATGTTGATAATTAATAAGATTATTTTAAGAAGAATACACATTGGGGTGTCCTGTCCATGTATGAGGAATTTTTTTTTCAAGCCACACTTTCGCACGAGGTATCAACATTTGCGTAATTTTATGCAGATTTCGAAAAATGTAAGAAATTTAAAATTGTGTGTCATCTTGAGGGCTCTACCGTACTTTGAAGTTTTGTAAATTTTACGTTTTTACAGAATTAAATCGTATTGGTTGTCGGACTTGCATTGTCTTTATTTTTATTTATTTTCACGACGTTTCGTTTAAGTTGTATCTCTAATCGTTATCAAGTTTAAACTGAATGTTTTGTCTTAAGACTACGACCTTATATAGGGACTCTGTCCACTGAAACGAAAAGTTTCGCTTCACTGTACACACCTCAATGATTTGATGTTACAAAGTAGAGGTTGCTAAAAATTTGGTATCTCAACACTCGGTTTACTGAAGATTCCATTATTGTTTTTAATGTATGCTGCTTCTATAAATTTTCTTTTTTTTTCATATTGGGTTCCATGTATATTGCCGCAGCCTCAGACCATTTTATATGGTGTTGTTTATCCCAAGAGTGTTCTGCAATACCTGATCTAGACGTTTCCCCTTTTTGTGTATGAGTTTTATGTTCCTTAGTTCTAACTTCTAGCGGTTGTTTGGTTTCTCCAATATACATTTCACCACACTCACATGAAACTTTGTAAACACATTCTTTCTTATCGGTAGTTTTAGGTTTTGTTTTTGTTAAATGAGCTCTAATGGTATTTCCTGATTTTACAGTGAAGCGAAACGTTGCCCGTCAATGGACACAGTCCCTACATAAGCTCGTAGTCTTAAGACAAAACATTCAGTTTATACTTGATAACGATTAGAGATACAACCTAATCGAAACGTCGTAAAAATAAAAATGAAGACAATGCAAGTCTAACAACATTTTAATTAATCTCACTACGCCTCGAACTCATTATTGAATATTCACAAAATCTGCTTTTAATATTATAACAATCGCAACTGACTTTTATAGCATAAAATAACTTTGCCTGTTAGAAAACATTAGCGAGTCAAGTCAAGAAAGTCCTCGGAGCAAGTTTAAACTTGCAGGAATTTGCAGGTTGAGACCTAACAAATCTTAAGTCGCTGGTAACCTGTTGTTGAATGCGTATCGAAACGTCGGGTATGTGTTACACTTAAATGAAATAAAAAGTAAATATTTTTTTAAATTTAGTTCAGGGGTCGAAATTAAGAATAGCGAAATTTAATGATATTTTTTAAAACTATGAAGATCGGTAGAACCCTAAAGATGTAATTATTTTGGTAATTTTCAATCAATTACGCAAAGTTTGAGAAGTCTTGCGTTAAGAAAATCATAAAAAATTTTTTTTCGGGACACCCTAATACACATAGCGTTCTTTTAAAATATTTTTAAATAGTAGGATTCTACTACCTAGATATAATTTATGTAACAAACTTCATAGTTAAATTAAATAAATTTCGAAATATGTACCTATTCTATATATATATATATATATATATATATATATATATATATATATATATATATATATATATATATATATGTATATATATATATATATATATATATATATATATATATATATATATATATATATGTATATATATATATATATATATATATTGTGAGAAAAGTAAAAAGTTAGAAATAAAATAATGAAGCAGATCGAGCAAAAGGTAAGGAGGCAGCAACTTCTAGGGTAGGGGGACCTGTGGGGGCCGTGTGCTATATGAATGTCTGCTCGCACGAGTTGTGGCGAAGCGAGTACGATGAATAGTATCGAGTTGATGAGAATCTCTGTAAAGACAACTGTGTGTAAGACTTAATATCAATTCAATTGTATCATTTTTCTAAAAATTTAATTTTTATATAAAAACATTTTTACATATTTCACTTCAAATTACAAGAACCTATTTCTATTGTTTATTTTATGGAAGTTCCTTTGCCGTTCAAACCTGTATTTTAACATAATTTGTTATCAAAAGATTTTTAATAAATTATCTCTAATATACAAATTATCCAATTTATTTGGCATGCGAACTAACTATATTGATTTGCCAATGTTACTCCTAAAATGAACAGCAAGAAATATATCTTATTCAAGAAATCCACGTCAATAAATTCATTTAAACTTACAACGAATTCTAGCCATCTATCTTCTTAAAATTTCAGTTTTGCCAGCAATAAATTCTCATTTCTATCGTCTTAGTTTCTGAACTACAACCTTTAAAGATTTGTTATTCTCTTTAACTTAAAATTTAAAGGAGTAGGTTTTTGTCTTTAAATGTTGGTGTCTCTCTGCGATATAGTTAACATTCAGAGCTTACGTAAGAAATATTTCTTCGGATATTTACTGCCAAAAGTGATTTTAGAGTTTGAATAAGATAATGACTTTTTAAATTATGATTTTAATCATATCTAGATAATTCTTTGTAAATAACGACCTACTGCATACTGGTACTTTGTATAAACAATTAATTTGGGACTTTTAGGATTCTATCTATTTCTAGAATTATACGAGTGGCAGATACTTGTTTAGAGATTACATATGTGTATACCAAACAGTCATTTATTTCATTTACGTTCGTACTTTAATAACTTTGGATGGTAAAATGTCGTTATTAATTACATTTACACAGGGTGATTCTGTGGGAACTTTATCTATCAATTGTGGGAAAACTATAATTAGGAAGAATCTGAAAATTTGACAGTGTACTAACGTGCATGGGGGACAGCCGATCAAGATGGCGGTACTTGCAGTTATACTGGAAGTACATGTCAACTTGCTTATTTTGAATAGAACACCCTATATATTATTGCTTTTTTGATTTCTACGTAAAATTCTAGACATATTTCATATATAATTTCTATACTTAAGTTTCACCGTTTTAGAAATATTTAAATTTTTATGTCAAAAATGACGTTTACGGACCAAAACTTAACTATAAATTTTTCCTATAAAAAAGTTTATATTATTTAATTTGGGTTAGTTTTCTTGTAGACGAAAATCGATTTCTATGATATTTCAAAAATTATTAATACATAGTGGTCAAAAAAGAAGAATACAAATTATATTTAAAAAATCGTCAGTTCAAAGTTAATTTTTTCAAATTCAATTTAAACCAATTTAAGCATTGAAAATAAGGGTCCCTTTGCATGACGTTGTCTATTCCAAAAATTTGTAGTTCTCAAAATATTGGCAATTCAACATCTTTCTATTGTAGCAATGCTATAGGGCTTTTAAGTTTTGATTAGTTGGCCATGACGGCGAGGCGTGGCGAAAATAAAACAATCGAACCCTACAGAATTGTCTATTGCTTGCCATTTGATATTCATTAATAATAATCATGCAGGGGCGATTAAATTACAAGCACGAAGATTATTTAAACTTATTTATTATCAATGGAGAATGTGACAGAATTATTTCAAGAACATGCGATTCATTCGCGATCCGGTATCTGAAGAAACAGAAACCAACACTACCAACTCTTAAAAAGATTATAAAAAACTTCAAGCACTTTGGATCTATAGAAGCTGAAAGAAATAGAAATAAATGAGTTTAAAAAAAATTATTTGAGTAAATGTTCAAATTGACGCCCTTGAACTACCAAACATTTTTCACACCTAAGCAGGAACTCTTGATGGCTCTTCTTATTGAATGAGGATTAAGTTCTTAAAATGCTATTCTGACGCGCTGCTTGCAATATTCCATAGTGATTAATGTGGTGCTGTATACTTTATTTTTAATTGTACCCCAAATAAAAACTCAAATACTGTTAGGTCGGGGGAGCGAGGTGGTCAGAAATGTGGCCTCTCTTTCTCTTGGTTACCCATTGATTATAAACAAGTTTTGCAGATGATTGTTAACTAAATAACTATTATGTGGAGTTGTCCCATCATGTTGATAAAATAAATTTCTCTGATCAGCCAGCAGCAAGTTATCTAAATAGTTCAATGCCAAATTAATCAAGATGTCGAAGTAGCGCTCACCTATAAATTAAAAAACGTATTTTGTGTCTAGAAATCTTCTAAAATAGCTAACCATTTAGATTATCTTGATATAATTCTAGGGCGACGACGCCGTCATTTCTTATAGCACAATACACGTTAAATTGCCAAGACTCTTGAAAATTTAATTCTCTAAATGGATGTACGTTTGAGTCGCTCCAATGGTGCGAATTGTGTCGATTAAACAATCCATTTTTTGTGAATTTGGCTTCGTCCGACCAAGTAATATTTTCAAAAAAACCAGTATTTTCTTGCGACCGAAGTAAAATAAATTGACAGAACTCTACTCTTCATGTAAAATCAGTGCCTTTTAAATGTTGTACTATGGAAAATACATAGTGATAAAAATTATGTTTCCATACAATCCTGCCTTGTAGATATTGTCGGATATGCGGCGAAAAATCCTAAAATTGTATTTTCAATATTTTCATTATTAACAACTGGTTTATTTCTATTTTTTTTGCTTTTATGCATTCAAAGTTCTTGAAGTTTTCTGTAATCCTTTTAACAGTTAATGGTGTTGGTTACTGTTTCTGCGGATATCGGATCCTGAATATATCGCAGGTTCTTGAAATAACTCTATCACATTCTCCATAAATAATAAATAAGTTTAAATAATCATCGTGCGTGTAATTTATTCACCCCGGCAAAAATGTTGAATTGAAAACTATAAATATTTGGAATAGATAACCTTATACAAAGTTACCCTTATTTTTAACCGACTTCTAAAAGAAGGAGGTTCTCAATTCGTCGCGTATATATATATATATATATATATATATATATATATATATATATATTTTTTTTATGTATGTACACCGATTATTCCGGAACGGCTGCACCGATTTGAATGAAATTGGTGCAGTAAAATCCAAGATGGCGCTTACAATATGGCGGCCAAAAAAATTAATTTTGTCCGATTTTCTCCAAAATTGGTATGGGGGAATTTTCGGGGTTGTACCCAACGAATCTGAAATTATTTTTAAAAAATTCAAAATGGCGGATCCAATATGGCGGACAAAAAAATTTAATTTTGTCTGATTTTCTCCAAAATTGGTACGACGGAGTTTTCGGGGTCTCACATAACGAATCTGAAATTATTTTTAAAAAATTCAATATGGCGGATCCAATATGGCGGTCAAAAAATCAATTTTGTCCCATTTTCACCAAAATTGGTACGGGGGAGTTTTCGGGGTACCACATGATGAATCTAAAATTAAGATTCTACATCTCTCGATTTTGTTTGAAGTCGGTATGGAGGGATTTTTGTTAGTGTAAATTACGAAATTAAAATATTTTTTGAAAAACTCAATCTGGCGGATTCAATATAGTGTCCTAAAAATTTTACATATGTCGACTTTCTCCAAAACTGATATAGAGGGTTCTTGAGGGTGTAAATTATGAATTTAATCGTATTTTTTCAGGATTTAATATGGCTAATGCAATAAAGCTGACAAAAAATTTTACATGTTTCGATTTTGTTCAAATGTGGAACTGAATCGTTTTTGAGGATGTAAATAGCGAATATAAAGTTATTTTAAGAGAACCTAATATGCCAGATGCAATATGGCCGTTTAGAAATTTTAAATTTCTGGATTTCATCTAAAATTGGTACTAGAGAGCTTTGAAGGATTTAGATTTAGATTAGATTAAGATGTTAAAATTGTTTTTTTGAAATTTATTATGGCGGATCTAATATGGTGGGTTGAAAATTTTACGTTATTCACTTTTTAACCGACTTCTAAAAGAAGGAGGTTCTCAATTCGTCGCGTATATATATATTTTTTTTATGTATGTACACCGATTATTCCGGAACGGCTTGACCGATTTGAATGAAATTTTTTACGTTATGTAAAGGAAGTTGCTGCGGTGGTCCAATATTTTTTTGGACGAAATTGGTGAAGTAAAATCCAAGATGGCGCTGACAATATGGCGGCCAAAAAAATTAATTTTGTCCGATTTTCTCCAAAATTGGTATGGAGGAATTTTCGGGATTGTACCCAACGAATCTGAAATTATCTTTTAAAAATTCAATATGACGGATCTAATATGCCGGACACAAAAATCAATTTTGTCCGATTTTCACCAAAATTGATATGGGGTAGTTTTCAGGGTAGCACATGACGAATCTAAAACTATTTTTAAAAAATTCAATGTGGCATATCCAATATGATGGATAAAAAATTAATCGTGTTCGATTTTTTTCAAAATTGATATGAGGGAGTTTTTGGGATAACACATTACGAATCTGACATTATTTAAAAAAATTAAATATGGCGGATCTAATATGGCGGATTAAAGATCCTACATCTCTGGAATTTGTCTGAAGTCAGTATGGAGGGATTTTTGTTAGTGTTAATTACGAAATTAAAATATTTTTTGAAAAACTCAATCTGGCGGATTCAATATGGTGTTCTAAAAATTTTACATATCTCGACTTTCTCAAAAACTGAGGGTGTAAATTATGAATTTAATCCTATTTTTTCAGGATTCAATATGGTGAATGCAATATAGCTGACAAAAAATTTTACATGTTTCGATTTTGTTCAAATATGGATCTGAATCGTTTTTGAGGATGTAAATAGCGAATATAAAATTATTTTAAGAAAATCTAATACTTCAGATGAAATATGACCGTTTAAAATTTTTTATTTCTGGATTTCATCTAAAATTAGTACTAGGAGGCTTTGAAGGGTTTAGATTTAAATTAGATTAAGACATTAAAATTGTTTTTTTGAAATTCATTATGGCGGATCCAATATGGCGGGTTGAAAATTGTACCTTATTCACATTTTTTTAGATTTGGTATTAGGGCGTTGGGGGGTGGTGTATTACGAATATGAAGTTAATTTTTTACAACTATTAGATTGATTAGATAAAATATGAAGGACTAAAAATTTTACATTTTCCGGTTTTATCTAAAATTGATATTGCAGGGTTCTTGGGGCGTGTACAAACTTAATATGCAATATAAAATATATCGGGCTAAGAAATTTACGTCTCAAATTCTTTAAATATAGATATTGGAAGAAAATTAATTTGAAATATAAGATATTGGATATACTATGACAGACTAAATATTTGTTTGACACAATTTCATTGGTATTTGAAGAACTCTAAGAATCAAATAATTTTTATTGGTTCATTTTAGGGTGACTTACAATTCTGGATAAAATGGGTACTTTTTTGCCACCTTGGAGTCATTGCAAGGTACATTAATCTCGATGAGCATGTAGTTCAAATAATTTATGAATATCATAAAGAATTCAAAACTAATAAAATTTTTATAAAAAAATTGAACCGACTTCTAAAAGTGCGCTAAAAAGGGAAAAATAACTAGAAATTTTTATATGAAATTGAAATTTTTGAAGTCGGCGCCAAACTAATACCTGACAAAATGTAATTCGCATAAACAGATTAAAAATACTTTATTTCTAATTGCTTTCTTACCATCATTTGTATATATTAGTAGTTATTTATTTCATTTAGAAATTCATAATTTACACCCTCAGTTTTTGAGAAAGTCGAGATATGTAAAATTTTTAGAACACCATATTGAATCCGCCAGATTGAGTTTTTCAAAAAATATTTTAATTTCGTAATTAACACTAACAAAAATCCCTCCATACTGACTTCAGACAAATTCCAGAGATGTAGGATCTTTAATCCGCCATATTAGATCCGCCATATTTAATTTTTTTAAATAATGTCAGATTCGTAATGTGTTATCCCAAAAACTCCCTCATATCAATTTTGAAAAAAATCGAACACGATTAATTTTTTATCCATCATATTGGATATGCCACATTGAATTTTTTAAAAATAGTTTTAGATTCGTCATGTGCTACCCTGAAAACTACCCCATATCAATTTTGGTGAAAATCGGACAAAATTGATTTTTGTGTCCGGCATATTAGATCCGTCATATTGAATTTTTAAAAGATAATTTCAGATTCGTTGGGTACAATCCCGAAAATTCCTCCATACCAATTTTGGAGAAAATCGGACAAATTAATTTTTTTGGCCGCCATATTGTCAGCGCCATCTTGGATTTTACTTCACCAATTTCGTCCAAAAAAATATTGGACCACCGCAGCAACTTCCTTTACATAACGTAAAAAATTTCATTCAAATCGGTCAAGCCGTTCCGGAATAATCGGTGTACATACATAAAAAAAATATATATATACGCGACGAATTGAGAACCTCCTTCTTTTAGAAGTCGGTTAAAAAGTGAATAACGTAAAATTTTCAACCCACCATATTAGATCCGCCATAATAAATTTCAAAAAAACAATTTTAACATCTTAATCTAATCTAAATCTAAATCCTTCAAAGCTCTCTAGTACCAATTTTAGATGAAATCCAGAAATTTAAAATTTCTAAACGGCCATATTGCATCTGGCATATTAGGTTCTCTTAAAATAACTTTATATTCGCTATTTACATCCTCAAAAACGATTCAGTTCCACATTTGAACAAAATCGAAACATGTAAAATTTTTTGTCAGCTTTATTGCATTAGCCATATTAAATCCTGAAAAAATACGATTAAATTCATAATTTACACCCTCAAGAACCCTCTATATCAGTTTTGGAGAAAGTCGACATATGTAAAATTTTTAGGACACCATATTGAATCCGCCAGATTGAGTTTTTCAAAAATATTTTAATTTCGTAATTTACACTAACAAAAATCCCTCCATACCGACTTCAAACAAAATCGAGAGATGTAGAATCTTAATTTTAGATTCATCATGTGGTACCCCGAAAACTCCCCCGTACCAATTTTGGTGAAAATGGGACAAAATTGATTTTTTGACCGCCATATTGGATCCGCCATATTGAATTTTTTAAAAATAATTTCAGATTCGTTATGTGAGACCCCGAAAACTCCGTCGTACCAATTTTGGAGAAAATTGGACAAAGTTGATTTTTTCGTCCGCCATATTGGATCCGCCATATTGAATTTTTTAAAATAATTTTAGATTCGTCATATGCGACCCCGAAAACTCCTCCATACCAATTTTGAAGAAAATCGGACAAAATCGATTTTTCGTCCGCCATATTGGATCCGCCATATTGAATTTTTTAAAAATGTTTTGAATTCGTAATGTGCGACCTCGAAAACCCCTCCATACCAATTTTGGAGAAAATCAGACAAAATTAAATTTTTTTGTCCGCCATATTGGATCCGCCATTTTGAATTTTTTAAAAATAATTTCAGATTCGTTGGGTACAACCCCGAAAATTCCCCCATACCAATTTTGGAGAAAATCGGACAAAATTAATTTTTTTGGCCGCCAAATTGTAAGCGCCATCTTGGATTTTACTGCACCAATTTCATTTAAAAAAATATGGGACCACCGCAGCAACTTCCTTTACATAACGTAAAAAATTTCATTCAAATTAATATATACGCGACGAATTGAGAACCTCCTTCTTTTAGAAGTCGGTTAAAAATTGAAAAATAAAATTTTTATAAAAAAATTGAACCGACTTCTAAAAGTGCGCTAAAAAGGGAAAAATAACTAGAAATTTTTATATGAAATTGAAATTTTTGGAGTCGGCGCCAAATTATTTCTAAATGAAATAAATAACTACTAATATATACAAATGATGGTAAGAAAGCAATTACAAATAAAGTATTTTTAATCTGTTTATGCGAATTACATTTTGTCAGGTATTAGTTTGGCGCCGACTTCAAAAATTTCAATTTCATATAAAAATTTCTAGTTATTTTTCCCTTTTTAGCGCACTTTTAGAAGTCGGTTCAATTTTTTTATAAAAATTTTATTATTGCTTAATATGATAAAATTATAAAAATAGGTGCTTTTTATTTAAAAAAATTGACTTTTAACGATTTTTTAAATATAATTTTTATTCTCCTTTTTGACCATTCTGTACCAATAATGTTCAAAATATCATAAAAAACTACTAAAGTCGATCTTCGTCTACAAGAAAAACTTACCCAAATTAAATAATAAAAACGTTCTTATAGGAAAAATTTATAGTTAAGTTTTGGTCCGTAAACGTCATTTTTGACATAATTTAAATATATCTAAAACGGTGAGACTTAAGGGGTTACAATTTTTCAAAAAAAAAAATTATTATTATTTTTTTTTTTAATAAAAAGAAAAGAGACATCATTTTATAATTTTACACATACATATTTTTTTGGAGTTTTGATGGGTTTTTTTACCCATAACAATTTTTTTAAAAAAACATCAAAAAATGGCGATGGACGTGATTCCAGGTGACTGAATCGTTTGAAAAAAAAACAAAAAATATCAAATTAATCCTTGTTCAAGTGCCTATGGTTGGTATCTCGATGGTAACTCTGAAAGACCTGAGCAAAAAAAATGGACCAAAAATGGCCGCGATTTTCGGTTTTTTGAGTTTATCTTGAAAAAATATTTCGAAAAAAAGTTGTAGAGAATTAGAAAAACCTGTCGATTCATATAATATAAGTTATAGGTGGCGCCACTAGTTATAAAGATACATTTTTTTCTACAAAATTTATGGTTTTGTTTTTTTTTTAAAGATATTTATGTAACAAACTACCGATTTAAAATTTAACATAAATATAGGTATTATTATTCTAAAAAAGTATGTCAAACCTGCAATTTGTGAGTTTTTATTTACCGGGAAATTCGATGTCACAGTTGAAAATTCAACCTCAATTTTCCTAATTAAGATACAATGCTCAATTTTAATAGAACAATTGTTTATATAGTTTTATATTTTGAAGATCTATTAATTTTTTTTAATCGTGGACCGAGAAATTTTGCATAAATCAATTTTTGCACCAAAAAAATTGCGATAACTTTTCACCGGTGGAGATAAAATTTTTTAAATTTATGCATTGGATTTAGATGTATCATTTCCGATCTCAAAAAAAATTAATTCGGGATGAAAAAAAACGTTTTTTTTTTTTTCAAAAATTCATAATGGCGTGACAAATGAATATTAAGGGCTCAAATTTGCAGAAGATGCTTCCTAATGCTTGTGATTTACCTCTGAATTTTTTGGGTCCAAGAAATACACTTCCATACGATCTGTGAACCTTCGAAAATTGGGTCGAATTTAATCGAAAATAGCTACTGCAGGTCACTGTGGGCGGGTTGTCATAGTTCAGGCGCATTATTCATCGGCGCTTCAAGAGAACTTATGCATCACAAATAATATTTATAATATTGATGTTGTTTTATTAATTTATATGACACTAACAATTTGTTTAGTCATATTAAGTATTACTTTGTTAATTTACAAAATTTTTACAAAAAATTATAGAAAAAATCATACAAATATTCAGTTATATATTACATATTATACTGTTTTTCCCTTTATATTATTATTACCTAATAGTTTATTAACAAAATTTTTACGAAAATTTGTATCAGCAAATCATATAAAAATATAATAATAATATATAATACGTCATATAAGTATTTAATAATACATTAAAATTACGTGCGAAAATCATACAAATACAATATATCAATTATTCATTCATCTTTTTTTTTTTTCTATTACTTCTATGCAATCGGCGTCCATTTCATCATCGCAATTATTACTGTCACTTACATCGCACTTCTACAATTTTCATCATTATTCTCAGTTTCATTGTATATATCATCATTATTAACATTTTCATAGTCAAAATCATTCTCACACATATTATCAATTTCCTCTGAATTGTCACTAGCAATTATCGCACTCTCGATGACAGTGCTCAGACAAATTTGCACATTTCAGAAATTTCTGAAATTTTCGTAAAAATTTTGTTAATAAACTATTAGGTAATAATAATATAAAGGGAAAAAATACTATAATATGTAATATATAATTGAATATTTGTATGATTTTCTCTTATAATTTTTTGTAAAAATTTTGTTAATAAACTGTTAGATAATAATAATATAATGGAAAAACAGTGAATATGTAATATATAATTGAATATTTGTATGATTTTTTTCTATAGTTTTTTATAAAAATTTTGTTAATAAATAAATTAATAATTAATATGACTAAACAAATTGTTACTGTCATATAAATTAATAAAACATCAATACTATAAATATTATTTGTGATGCACAAGTTTCCTTGAAGTGCTGATGAATAATGTGCTTTAACTATGGCAACCCGCCCACAGCGGCCTGTAACAGCTATTTCCGATTAGATTCGGCTCAATTTTCGAAGGTTCGCAGATCGTATGAAACTGTATTTCTTGGATCCAAAAAATTCACAGGTAAAGCACAAGCACTAATAAGCATCTTCTGCAAATTTGAGCCCTTAATATTCATTTGCCACGCCATTATGAATTTTTGAAAAAAAAAAACGTTTTTTTCATCCAAAATTAATTTTTTTTTGTGAGATCGGAAATGACACATCTAAATCCAATGTACGTATGAAAAAAATTTTATCTCCATCCGGTAAAAAGTTATCGCAATTTTTTTGGTGCAAAAATTGGTTTTGGCAAAATTTCGCGGCCCACGATTGAAAAAAAATTTTTTTTAATAGATCTTCAAAATATAAAACAATACAAAGAATTTCCATTAAAATTGAGCATAGTATCTTAATTAGGAAAGCTGAAAATTTGAGGTTGAATTTTCAAGTTTGACAACGAATTTCTCGGAAAATAAAAAACTCACAGATTCCAGGTTTGACATTCTTTTTTAGAATAATAATACCTATGTTAATGTTAAATTTTAAATCGGTAATTTGTTAATAAATGTCTTTTTTTTAACAAAAAAAACAGTAAATTTTGTCGAAAAAAATATATCTCGATAACTAGTAGCGTCACCTATAACTTATATTATATGAATCGATCGGTTTTTTAATTCTCTACAAGTTTTGTTTGAAACATTTTTCGATACTTTTACTTTTCGAGATAAACTCAAAAAACCGAAAATCGTGGCCATTTTTGGTCCACCATTTTTTTGCTCAGGTCTTTCAGAGTTACCATCGAGATATGTTTTATAGGATGCCAAAATTAACACATTCCAGCAAAAAAATCAATGTTACATTTTTGTTAACAAAACAGCTCTTTTTTGATCTAATTTCCATGGAGTAATTAAGTGTCAAACTGAAAGTATTAATATTGGTCATAACTACTCTAAGTCTAATTCACTATTCTTTAAATTTTGTTCACAATTTTATAGAGTATGATTTGCATTTACTTGTGTTTCATTTATAAAAACAATATTTTAAATTGTTTCCTCTATTATAGACGAAAACCACTATATTTCAGTTTGTAATTTTGTTGACCTCAATTTAAATAATCTGAAAACTTTTTAAATTAAACTTTTGAATTAGATAACTAGAAGTATCATAATATAAAATATGTGATCGAAATACGTTTGTATCTGAAATATCAGTAGTAAATAATTTTTAACTTTTAAAAACTGCTCTTATCATTTTTTGTTAACGTTAGAATTGCTAACAATTATGCTAACTTTTATCTTTAATTTTTATTGCGTAATATTTGTAGGATATTAGACTAATAAGACTTTGTTTAAAATTGGGTTGTGTAAAACGTCACAGAGCAATTTTAAAGACAAAACTAATTTTCTAAACCTTCAAACAGTCTTTACTTTCAAAAGGTGTGATGAAAAGAAATATAATGCTTTTTTTTAACTTATAACTGATAGGAAGTTTCTAGTTAACTTTAAGCAAAACTAAATCTTCAACAATGAATTTAACTTTTTGCGATGTGAAAGAATAAACGCTGGATTTTCTTACCTGACTAGGTTTGCTCCTAAAGGCAGGTTGGTATTTTCGCCTGACTGATCTGGGACAGCACACGCACAGGATTCGGAGAAAGGCTCTGTAAGGAAAAAAATTTAATAAGAAAGTTGTATGGGGTATTTTTTTATATTAGTATTGTGAATTACAAAAAAAGTATTTGAGGAAAAAGCATAATTTAGTAGAGGCCAAATTAAGTTGTTTTTATATTCAGGGGTTAAGTACAAGGCGTTAAATTTTCGATAGTTTTACGGGTTATTTCCGTTATTAATAAAAATAGGAAGATAAGGTTTTGGTGGTATGTTGCTACTTTTTTAAGAAACGAACGATGTCAGTAAGAGAATTTTCATTAACCTCTCCGTTTTGGAGATATAGGGCAATTTTGGGGCACTTCATATCTTGGTTATCTTGCAAAGTTAAAAAATAGAACTACTGGGTTTTTCTTTCAACTGTTTCGGAGAGATAAATTTTAAAGGGGATACCCAATATATTTTTGAATAATGCAATTTTTTTTGTTATAAGCTTTTCAGAAACACTCTAATATTTATTATTTGTATTGAGTCTTTAATTGACGTTTTCTAAAAAACAATCAGATCGATCCTGTTAGCAGGCCGTGACTGGTGTTTAAAAAACAAAGCATCAAAATCATATTTTCTGAGGTCTCTGTGAATATTTAGATATTGTCCTATTTTTGTAAAGAAACTTTTGATTAGTCAGTTTCTTCTTAATAATGGCCGGCTTTGTAAACTTAAAATAGAGACGTTTAATACTACTTTATTTTTATATTCTTAAAGATTATCATTCAGTCAATTTTCCGTTTAATATTCTTAAACTAATATATATATATATATATTATATATATATATATTATATATATTATATATATATATATGACTTAAATAAACTCTAATAAAATCTTTAAGAGTCCTATTTCATTTCAAACACCAATTAGTAATATTTTCTTTTTATCTGGTTGTTAACTTGTTAAAACGAACGACCAAAGAGGTATATAAAAACGTAGCAACCTCCTGTGCTATTCATATTTAGAGCTATTTAGATTTGGGTCCTCGGGCCACCGCAATAAACCAAGTCTACAATCGACGCCGCCAGTCCCGTCGACGTCGTCGTCTTAGACAGCGACGCCATGTAACAATTCAGGGTCGGAGACAGTGCAAGGTACAAAGTTTGATATTTGAACAAAAAGTAGTTTCATTTCATTCTCATTTTAAATGTGTTGTACAGTGATTGCTACAGTGATTATAAATTGTACGGATAATTCCAGATTTAACCATATAAATTACTGATAGGTTTAAGTTACATTCAAAAAAACAACAAGATCTCAAAAGAACAATCAAGAGACAAGGTGATCAGAAAATGTCCTAGGAAAAATTCAATATATTTTGTATCCAAAGTTGTTCATAGACCTTTGGTTCTTAAGTCTTTTTGCGTTGTTTGGAGAGCAAACTATATTTGACATTCAAATGACCTCTAGATTTTATTTGAATCTATAGATAATTTATATGGTTAGAAGTGAAATTTTTAAATTTCTCGTCGTTTCTGTTCCTATAATAAACATAGGAGGTTTATGTTAGAAAAAAACTAATTAACCTCCAAATGACCTTGAAGAACAATATCAAGATCAAATTCAAGAACACCATTATGTAGCCCCTCAAAATAAAACATATTTTATCCCTTGTATTTTTCGGAAAATATTTAGCGTCTGATATATATATATATATATATATAATTATATATATATATATATATATATATATATATATATATATAATAAAATTTCAAAAAAAAAACGTGGCATTTTATAAAATTTAATATGGCGCCTGCCAGTGAGTGAAAAAGTAAGCAATAAGATTAAAAAAATTATTAAAAAAATGTGCATATTTAATCAGGTATAGGCTGAAAATATTCACAATTGACGTACTTTCAAAAGGCATAGTAGGTTTTCCAAAATTAAAATGGCGACCGGGTTGCTTGAAATCATCAGAACATTAAAAAAACCAGGACTCCCAAAAACGTTTTGACTTAAAGTGTCTGTATGTAGTCAGGACTCATTAGTAATTCCGGCCATTCGAATTGAGATGGCAGGTTTGCTAAAATCAAATGGCGAATACAAGATGGCCCGATTACTTGAAATCGGCAGAAAATGAAAAAAAAAACACGACCCTAAATTAGATTCTCGACTTAAAATATCAATATGTAGTTAGGATTCATTAGTATTTCTCCGGCAATTCGAATTGAGATGCCAGGTTTACCAAAATCAAAATGGCGGATTGACAAGCCATTTTGAGATCGCCATTTTGAACTTGGCATAACTAGTACTTTAATTTGAATACTAGAATAAAATACGGAAAATTTAACTCAAAATAGTATTGTTACGCGTCAAAAAATGTAATGCAGAGTTCTGATTTTCTGAAGATTTGAAGAAATCTTGTCGCATTTTGGAGTCCACCATTTTGATTTCGGCGAACCTGTCATGTCAATTCGAATTGCTGAATGAAATATTAACGAATTCTGATTATAAACTGATCTTTTAAGTCGAAAATGTAATTTAGAGTCCTGATTTTTTCATTTTCTGTTGATTTCAAGTCATTCGGTCGTCATTTTGTGTCCGAAATTTTGTTTTGGGCAAACATATTATCCCTTCTTTTAAAGTACGTTAATCACAAATATTCTGAGCTCTACTTGGTGAAATACGCCTAATTTTTTCTGCTGTAGTAGTTTCGCCATACTTAATTTTTTTTCGAAAATTTATTAATATAGCACATTAAATTTTTTGTGGTGGTTAGTTTCGTTTCTGAAAATTTTGAGTTATTCCAAAATAACCAATATCTGATTACTAATAAAAAAACTTTGATGAATATTTAAAAAACTTTAATTAACTTCAATATTATGCGCAATATTTTCAAGAAAATCCATATTTAATGTCAAAAAAAGAAGTTCGAAAGGATAAATATAATTTTCTAGAGGAAGTTTGCGAACCACGGTGATAATTATTATGTAGTTAGGAAAAGTTTACAACTGAAAAAAAGAACAAATTCATTTTATTAGTTTTTAACAAATCACATTTTTATTGTTTAAAAAAATGCAATTCGAGTCTTGAGCTGTCTGTATCGAATGTTTATATTAATATTATGACACTTCTCAGTTTGAAAACTTGAGTGTAAAGTGTTGCAAATTACAGATATTGAAGAAGATTGAATATTCACGAGGTTAAAACGAGTACAGCGTCATTTGGATCATACCGCGAGGTACATATCGAAGCCTGAATTTTTCAAGGTCGTGATTCTCATGGTACGGCAAGCGATTATCGTCTCTCCGCTTCATAGATCAATATATACAGTAAGAAAACTTTCCTGCTCTCCCAAACTGGAATACTTTATTTATTTAGAATCCACTCTATTCCGATCTGAAGTATTTTTCTCAATGAACTTTGTCAGCTTTGACTTACTGATAAATATTAAAAATTTGCATTGTTAGACCACATTGAAAATGGCAAATTGGTTATTTTTCGAATCTTAAACATTTTTTATCTTGGAAAATAAAGGGACCTACGTAAAAAGGTGTAAGGACCTTTTTCGTTCACAATCACCTAAAAAATTGAGGATAATATGTATATATTATCAACTATTTAAACAGGAAAATAGATTTACTTATTTCTTGTTAATTTGTTGCTGCTAAAATATCAGAAATTAAATTTTTGTACATTGTTTTTTACTTCATAACTTAGTAAATGTATTACTCAAGTGCCGTTATGTCGAGTGTTTTCAAATTTATAAAATCTACCGTTGAATAATTTAAGAGAAAATATAATGTCACATTCATTTCCATTTTAGCCTAGTTTTTATCCTTCCAAAACTGGATATAGGCCTTCCCTATTTGTTTCCAAATCTCTCTATTCTGGGCTCTCCTTTGCCACATCAAGCCGGCATGTCTGACTATGTCATCCTTTCATCTCATCTGTGGCCTGCCTCTGGATCTTTTCCCTTGATATGGGCGCCATTTTCCAATTTCTGAATTACAACGGTTGTCTTTTATTCGTTCGTTATAGCCTGCCAATTTCCATTTTAGTGATGCTGCTCTTTCTATAGCGTCAACTGCGTTGGTTTTTCTTCTTATCCACCCATTTCGTTTTTTATCTCTGAGTAATAATAACATGTGTCGTTCCATAGCCCTTTGAGTTTTGCGGATTCTGTCCAAATTTGATTTTGTAAAAGTCCATGTCTGCGCTCCGTATGTTAGAACCGGCAATACACAACAATCAAATACTTTGGTTCTTAAGTATAAGGGAATTTTCCGATTTTTCAAAACATAGGAGAGTTTTCCGAACGCCGTCCATCCCAATCGAGTTCTTCGTGTTATTTCGGCTGTCCTGGTTGTCCTTACTCGCTCTTATGGACTTGGCCTAAGTATATATATTCATTCACCTGTTCTATTTCGGTTGCATTTACTGTTATAACTTGTTGTTCGTCTGAGTTTGACATTACTTTGTTTTTCTGAGATTCATCTTTAATCCTCGTTGGAGCGATGTTTCATGAAGGTCGTTTATCATTGACTGCAGCTCTTCCCAATCGGAGGCGATCAAGAGTATATCATCTGCATATCTCAGATGATTTAGGAATCTACCATTAATGTTTATCCCTTTATTTTCCCAATTTAATGATTTGAACAAGTCTTCCAGGGCCATTGTAAACAATTTGGGCGAGATTGTATCTCCCTGTCTTACTCCTCTTTTGGATTGGGATACGGTTCGTCTTTAGCTCGTCACATGAGAAACATAAAATTTATACTTCATATTCCACACCAAACTCAATTAATCTTTCATTTTAATTAAAACCGAAAAAAAAAAATCGTGTTACCTTTAGTTATTTTATAAATTATTAATTAAAAAATATTGTTAATTTACTGGTCATCGATCGTGTAAATTCACCAAGTCAGAAAGTTAGTTTTCCAGGTATGATATACCAAGGTTTGCTAAGGATGCGAATTGTTGACTAGACAAGAAAACAGAGAGAATGATAAAAGACGGTTACGCTTGGGATAAGGTTAGTCAATCTGAGGTAGTTCGTTTTAAGTCAACCAGTGATCAGTCTAAAGCGAGTCAAAGGACCGGTCGACCATCAGTGATCATAGTAACAACCTAGTGTAGAGTCTTATTTCAATGTAAGTAGAAATATATTTTTAGAAAATGTACTGCTCAATATGTAAGGATTGATAATTATTTTCATTTAAACACTTTTTTAAATAAAGCTATGTTGAAGAGGTGGTTTGGAATTTAATCTCTGCAGACTAAAGTTCCCAATTTCTACGTCCTAGGTCTTTCCTCAAAGACTTACTCAATAACACTCCTCTCAATGATTATACGAAAAAAAAATCACTTCAACTTTCCTCATATGAAAGGACATCTCAAATTTTGGAGCATGTTCTGCAAAATTGCATCGTAAAAGATGGAAAAATGATAAAGTTATAGTTAGAATGACAAGATCAATTTATAAGAGTCCTAAGTGGGTAGAGAACTATAAAAAGTTTTATGCAACACATTTTTACTTTTCAAAGCCAATCGTCAAGTTAATGAAATTTGATTACACTTTGTTACAATTCTATAAAATACCGCCAATACGAGCCTGTCGAAAAACTATTTGAAATAAAATCTGACTGCGTTTTCATACGAATTCCAAGATTAACATAAATCTTATCGAAAGTCGTTTTGTTTCCAAGCTTCCCATTCACCAACTGGGAATGCCGCTATAAACTAGCCCATAACTTTTCCCTTTAGGGACAAGAAATAAGGTCAAGAAAAAACATAAAGGGGGAACATATTAGAATTTGCTGGTCTTAAATTAAATATATATGTATAGCCAGTTGTATGCCGACAATCTTGCAAGTCTGAATTTTGATGATTTTCTCATTTGAATTTAATTAAAATATGACGTACTATTTGGGGCTTCATTTTGTTCCAAATAACATCTAAAAGATGATTTTTTCAACATTCAAGAAGTTTTATTTATGTTCATTAAAATCTGCCGAATTCTTATGTCCTCAAAGGCGTAAGGAATGTTAATAGAAGCTCACGATATCCTAGATATTATAGTGTTATCTTCTTACGTCCATAAATACTATCTCCCTATATAATTCTCAAAATAAAAACACACATATAGACAGAGTAAAGTGCGTTATTACACCGATGAACACAACTTAAATATTCATTTCAATGGTATGTCAACACCACCCCTTTGAACCATTGAACTTTATAGAAATGTGTTGGTTACTAAATTACAAATAACACAAATAAGATCCACCGTACCAATTTTGCAATTCTAATTCTAAGAAAATTTCACACAAAAAAAATCTTTCTGAATGGTAGCACTATAGTTTTTCTACTGTGTTTCCCTGTGTAAATGTAAATGCTATGACTGTTTTCTTTTTATTTTTGCAATAAACGTGGATTTACATATATGATATCGTTGTTGTTTTGGTTGCTTTTCTTTTCTAAAATTAGGTTTTTATTGCTTTTTTTCCTAGAATACACATCTACTTTCAATGTAGTTTTTACTCCATCAACTTTTGGTTATAACCTTTACCATTCGACAGCATTGATTTCGGGCTGAAGTTATACTATGTAGAAGTTTAAACTTCATTGTTGAATAGTGTCTCTTCGTGTACCCCAATAGCGCAAATGCTGGGATTTCAGATTTCTGCTGGTTATAAATTGAGGGGTCTCTAATGATGCATGGCGAAAAGGATGATTTATAAGATGATGAGAGATGAGGTTATAAAACGAAGACCCTATCTCTCATCCAGAAATCAATAAATCTGGGACATATCCTAAGATGAGATGAAAAAGAAATTCAAATTTGAGAAACACTTCAGCACAAAGTTGACTAGCAAGAGCGAAAGGGACAGAAACACCATTGAAAAGCTCGGCAAGAAATTCACTATATGGTATACAGATGACTCCAAAACAACGGAGGGAACTGGAGTAGTAGTGTTTGGATCCAGAACCAGACACTACGAAAGCTTGAGTAAGTCATCAAGCATTTTCCAGGCATAAATACATGCCATTAGGATATGTATTCAATTTAACAAGGAGAAAAACTATCACGATCAAGAGACAGATAGTCAAGAAGCCATCAGTGCGTTGACTTCTCAAGTTATCGGTTCCAAAAGATGGTCTGGAAATGCCTAGGGGACTAAATAATTTGAGTAAGTATAATAAAGACACCCTCATGTGGATACCGGGACATACCGGGATAGAGGGGAATGAAATAGTGGACAAGCTCGTGAGGAAAGGGGCTGAGATACCTTTTCTGGAGACAGAGCCTTTCTATGGAATCAGTAGCAGCGTAATGCTGAAAGAACTAAAGATATAAGAAGAAAGCAGGAGATCCAATTATTGGACAGAGCTGCAAGGTTATACAAGTGACAGGGACAAGCGAAAATTCTTCTGGGGAACTATGACTAGGAGATTCAAAGAATGCATGAGTAAAAACCAGCTCAGATTTCTGACAGAAGTCCTGACGGGGCATTGCCACTTGAAGGAACACCTCAATAAACTCGGACTGCTAGAAAAAGAATAGTGCAGATTCTGTGAGGAGAAGGACGAAACCTCTATTCATATCCTTGCAGAGTGCAGCGCTCTAGAAAACCCTAGGATGCGGTTCTTGGGCGCACACCAAATTGAAGAAGGGGAGCTACCCACCTTGAAGCCGTCCAACATCCTGAGATTCCCGAGGGAAATAGGACTGTGGATAATATTTGAATTTAAATGCCTTTATTATTATATCACAGATTGAACAAAATGGCTTTCATATCACTCAACTCGGATATATTAAGACATTAAGAAGATTAAGCTCTGTTAGGGTCTTTTATACGTTGTCGGACTCTGGGTGACGTTATGATTTGCAGTATTTCGTATAAACTTTCGGACAGCTCGAGCAGTTGCAAGTAGTGCTGGCTTTTGCGTAGCCTTACACAGATGCTAGTTAAGCTTTAACTCCATGATATTAAGCAGAATGCTCGTTGGTTACTACGGAAGAATTAAAATACTTCTGTGCAGGTGGCTATTTTTTTATATTTATCGCTCTTTCTTTTAGGGCAGTGCCTGGGCTAGCATGCCGGAGATTGGGGGGGTTATTTATTAAAGCGCCACCTCTTTTTAGGCTCATTGGTAAGAAGAAGCGAACAGGAAACAACGAGATTCAAAAATAATGCACCGATACCAAAAACAGTTAAAATCTAGATTTAAACAATAAGTGAAAAAGAATTTTGATATATGAAATATGTGTTAACTTAATCAAAAAAAAAAAAAATAGGTGATTATTTGTAAAACAAAAACGACAAAAATAACAAAGAAAGGAACAATGAACAATACTATTTAATTATTACGTAATCTGCGTCAAACGCAAAGTCAATTGGATCTAGGTCCGGCCTTAACTTTCACTATCAGCTGATCTGAATAACCTTACTTTTTGTGTACAGTTGTATTTTGCACTAATAAATTATCTAGTAGGTCAATTTAAGAAAAAGTTTGGTTTATTTGAAACCAAAATAAAAGTGTTGGACTTCTAATGCTTGAAAACATGTTTTAAATTACATAGTATATACGTATACATAGGTATTTTAAATTAAATTGTCCTGTAATTGAGCACAGAAAGTCTTATTAGACTCTCTCTACTGACGTTTCTAGAAATCTCCAGAGCGCCAAAAAAGAAAAAAGAAACAAAATATTAATTACACGCTTGATGAAAGTAGCAAAAGTGAAGTATTTGATACATTTCTTTTGATTTTTTTTACAATACCATTTTTTGATGTGGCAGGTGAATAAACTTTTAGCCTATAAATTAATATTTATTAAAGAGACTATTTCATGAAAATAAGGGATTAATTCATGGTGAGGAATAGCTTTATTATAGGTGTCATTGGTGTAAATATTTATAAATTTTATTGTAAGATAGTACAGCTTAAAAATTGACAGAAAATTGGGCGGGATTCACGTGCTTTTAAGCATATAAGAACATTATTACATTTAAAAACCTGATCGTATCCGAGTGAAGGCCGTTAGTTTTGATAATAATATAAGCAAGACGGCATTGCAAGTTCTCGAAATTAATCGGACAATCTAAAAAGGTATATTTTTATACATAATAAAGTAACCAAGGAAATATTATCCAAGTTACATTTTTCAAAATCAATTTGAACCCTCGGTGGCTGCTAATAAATTAGCAAAGTTCGTATTTCATTTTGGGGCTTAAAATTGATCCACTAAAGACACTTTATTTTACATAGAATGGATATTATGAATTATGAAAAACATAAAATATCGGTGTAGACTTCCAACACCTGGCTTCGCTGTTTAAAATTAAATTAGGCCATGCTTTGGCTTTCAATCATTAATTTCAAGAAGTCTTCACGACTCATTCTCTTTGTAATTTCTAAAGAAAAAATAAAGGATGATTTTGATGTTTCCGTCTTAAAAATTATATTAGGTATTATTGGTTAAGAGACACCAACCTCACCAGACTTTTTAAGCTCATAAAAATAATAAAAGAGTTTTATTGAATATGGGGGCAGGAAATTACTGGTTTTTGTGGTAACGGGAGACTAAATAATACACTTTCATTTTAATTACAACTTAAGCAGAAATATTTAATAATCCTTTGGTTGTTTTAGCTAAATTACACAGTACGACGTGAAATTTATATATTGCATAAGAAAAGTCATTTCTTGTAGATTTTGGGTCGCTAAAGTCGAATCCTTATCACATCCAATTTTTAAAATTTTCTGACCTAAAATTGCAAAAAACGTGATTTTAATCTATATTTGGGGTTACGTATCATCGAGACTTTTTTTTCTCAAAAAGTTTGACCTACCATCTTAAAGTATAAGTCTTACTCTTTCAAATGTCGTTTGTTTTGCTCGAAGATCTTTCTTTTTCTTCGAGATATTCAATTTTAAAAATTTCAAATTTCATGAATTTATGTGGAATGTTTGGAAAACTTTCATCTGTTGCGACCGAATGGTAACATCAAAAAACAAACAGTTTTTTGGTGTAATATATATATATATATATATATACATATATATATATATATATATATATATATATATATATATATATATATATATATATCTTCTTCAAGTGCCATATCAGGTCCCCCTGACGATGGCAATTACATTGGCAAGTCTTTCACGGTCCTGCGCCACCTGGAACAGTTCCCCCGTGCTACGTATACCTGCCCATTCACGAATATTCCTCAACCAGGAAGCCTGTCTCCTTTCTACCCCTCTACTTCCCTCTACTTTACCCACCATGATTAGCTGAAGAATTCTATATCGCTCCCCTCTGAATATATGTCCAAGATATGAGATTTTTCTACACTTCACAGTGTTTAATAGTAGACGAGTTGTGTCGGCCCTATTGAGTACCTTTTCGTTGGTCTGCCTAACTGTCCAAGGTATTCTCAGCATTCGCCGGTGTAACCACATTTCGAGAGCCTCCAACCGATTAATCATGGCAGCCTTAATTGTCCAGATCTCTGCCCGATATAGTAACATTGGCCAGACGTATGATCTTATCATTCTCTGTCGTAGTTTTAGGTTGAGGTTATCATTGCAGAAAAGTGGTTTCATTTCTTGAAAAGTTGCACTAGCAGTCTCTATTCTACACCTTATCTCTTTATCTGGGTTTAGATTTTCGGTGATATAACATCCAAGATATTTAAAATGAGTCACCCTGTCTATACTTTTTCCTTCTATTTGTATTGAAGCGTTAAGATGAGGTTGTCTACTAAAGACCATAAATTTGTCTTTTTGATATATGAGTTTAATAGATGTTGCAGGTCTTGTAGTTTTTCGCTTAGGATAACAGTGTCGTCAGCATATCGTATTGTATTTATATATTCTCCATTGATTTGTACTCCCATTCGTTGTTTCTGAGTAGCCCGTTTAAAGATTTTATCTGAATATATATTAAAAAGCAGTGGAGATAGTATGCAGCCCTGTCTGACGCCTCGCAGAATTTTACTTTCTTCTGTGAGTTTTCCATTTAGCCTTACTGTTGTTTTCTGCCGCAAATATAAATTTTTAATTATTCTTACATCTCTGCTGTCTACCCCTACGTTATTTAAAATGTCTATGAGTTTTCTGTTCTGTACTCTGTCGAAGGCCTTCTCGTAATCGACAAAACATACGAATACATCCTGTATATCTCCAGTCGCGTAAACGGTATTAAACAGTTTGACCAAGATTCCTATATTTGTAACAGTTCGGTTGGGACATTATCAGACCCGATGGCTTTCCTGGTTTTTGCAGATCTTACGGCAGATAGAACTTCACTGTTTAGAATTTCCGGTCCCATGTCTATATTAGCGTCTATATTTGCGAAATCATCGGAGTAGTGTTCATTCGGTCTGTCATCATCAAATAATTCTTTCACATATTTAACCCATATTTCAAAAATTTCTTTTTCGTCGAAGATAATTTTACCATCAGGGTCCACAAAGGTATTAGTGGTATTCTCATTATATAGACCTGCTATTTCTCTGACCTTTTTGTACATGTTGAATGTGTCATGTTTCCTTTCTAGATCTTCTATTTCGATACACTTGTCTCTCATCCAGTTCTCTTTGGCTATCCGAATTTTCTGTTTAATTTTTCTTTGTCTTCTTTTATATTCCACTCGATTTGTTTTCGACTGTCTCCTTTGTTCCATGAAGTCCAATATTTCTGCTGTCATCCATTTCTGTTTTTTCGGTTTGTTCTTCCATACAGTATTTTCAGTTATTAGTTTGTTGGTTGGTTCCTTAAACGATTTCCAAATTTCTTCTACGTTGTCGTCAGTTCTTGTGTTCTTTATGTAGTTGTTCAGATCCTTTGTAAGCAGTTCTTTATTGGTTTCCGCTATCTCAAATTTACTGTATTGACTATTACTTTTTATTATTTTAGATTTGATTTTAATATTAGCAATCATGGGATTATGGTCAGATCCAATGTCTGCTCCAGGATAGGTTGTGACTCTATTCATACAGTTCCTATATCTTTTGTTTGTTAATATATAATCAATCTGGTTCCTTACAATGTGTGCGGGATTATCTCCTGGTCCTCTTCACGTATATAGTCTTCGTTTGTGTAATTTGAACCATGTGTTTGTTATTACCATGTTGTGTTCTTGGCAAAATTCGAAGAGTCTGTCACCCCGCTCGTTACTTTCACCTAAACCATATTCTCCTATCAGGTCTGCTCTGCTACCCTTACCTATCTTTGCATTAAAATCGCCCATGATGTAAGTGATTTCATTGTATATATATATATATATATATATATATATATATATATATATATATATATATATATACTTAACTTAACTTAACTTAACTATAAATTTTTCCTAGAAAGAAATCTTTATTATTTAATTTGGGTTAGTTTTCTTGTAGACGAAGATCGACATTAGTAGTCTTTTTATGATATTTTAAAAGTTATTAGTATAGAGTGGTCAAAAAATCGTCAAAACTCAATTTTTTTCAAATGGAAAGCACTTATTTTTATAATTTGATCATATTAAGCATTAAAAATAAGGGTAGCTTTGTATAAGGTAGTCTATTCCAAAAATTTGGCAAGGCAAGTAGCATTTAAGTCTGGATTATCTCAAACATCAGTTATAAGGATTTTATAGAAACACAATTTTCATCCCTATGTATATTCCATAGTACAACACTTAAAAGACACTTATTTTCCACGAAGAGTAGAGTTCTGTCAATTTATTTTACTTCGGTCATAAGAAAATGTTGTTTTGTTGGATAGTATTATTTGGTCGGACGAAGCCAAATTCACAAAAAATGAATTGTTTAATCGACGCAATTCCCACTATTAGAGCGACTCGAACGTATGTCCATTTAGAGAATTAAGTTTTCAAGATTCTTGGCAGTTTAACGTGAATTGTGCTATAGGAAATGACGGTGTCGTCGCCCTAGAATTCTTCGAAGATAATCTGAATGGTAAGTTAGTCATTTTTGAAGACTTCTAGATAAAAAAATACATTTTTTATCTTATAGGTGAGCGTTACTTCGACATCTTGAGAAATTTGGAAGTGAACTATTTAGATAACTTGCCGCAAGCTGATCATAGAAATTTATTTTATCAACATGATGGGGCGCCTCCACATAATAGTCATTTAGTTAACAATTATCTGCAAAATTGTTTTATTTTATGATCAATGTATAGCCAAGAATGGGCCACATCTTTGGCCACCTCGCTCCCTCGACCTAACAGTACTCGATTTTTTTTATTTGGGGGACAATCAAATATCAAGTATAAAACACCGAATTAACCACTATGGAAGATTGCATGCAGTGCGTCAGAATAGCATTTGAAAAACTTATACCTCAGTAAATAAGAAGAGCCACCCATGAAGAGTTCCTGCTTACGTGCGAAAAATGTTTGGAAGTTCAAGGTCGTCAATTTGAACATTTATTCAAATAATTTTTGTAACTTTATTTTATTAACAACTGGTTTATTTCTATTTCTTTTAGCTTTTATAGATCCACAGTTCTTGAAGTTTTTTATAATCTTCTTGACAGTTGGTAGTGTTGGTTTCTGTTTCTTCGGATATCGGATCGCAAATGTATCGCATGTTCTTTAAATAAATCTATCACATTCTTTATAAATAATAAATAAGTTTAAATAATCTTTAGGCGTGTAATTTAATCGCCCTGGCACAATTATTATCAATAAATGTCAAATGGCAAGAAATAGTGACAATTATGTAGGGTTTGATTATGTTAGAACAGAGCACGTTTGTCCTTATAGTATAAGGTTTTTTTCAGTTGGTTGAGAGCTAAGTTTCTCTTATATAATTGTATTTTTATACATCCAACTGCAAGTATATTATCCACTTTTGGTTTATATATATACAGATCTCTACGAGATTTTATAGTCATATTGCGTGGAATGCTGGAAGATGGCGCCGCTTGTATTAGATTTCATATTTTGTCTAATATAAGTTGCTTAAAAAATTTACTTTTAGGATGCTGAAGTGCGCTAGCCTATTCTGCACTGACGAGAACTAACAAGTTCGAAACCGGTCTACAGATGGCGGTGCACTACCATACGAAAGGCTTCCACCCTTTCCTGGTATTCTTGCAATCTGAGATTGTGCTTTGTCTCTAACTGTGTTAGAACAGAGCACGTTTGTCCTTATAGTATAAGGTTTTTTTCAGTTGGTTGAGAACTAAGTTTCTCTTATATAATTGTATTTTTATACACCCAACTGCAAGTATATTATCCACTTTTGGTTTGATTGTTTTATTTTCGCCACGATTCACCGTCATGGCCAACAAATAACAAAACTTAAAAGCCGTATAGTATTTTTATAATAGAAAAATGTTGAAAAATCAACATTTTGAAACTACAAATTTTTGGAATATAAACCTTATACAAAGTTACCCTTATTTTTGATACTTAATATGATAAAATTATAAAAATAGGTGCTTTTTGTTTGAAAAATTGAGTTTTGACGATTTTTTGACCACTCTATACTAATAATTTTCAAAATATCGCAAAAAGACTACTAAAGTCGATTTTTATCTATAAGAAAACAACAAATTAAATAATAAAGACTTATAAAGGGTGTTTTTTTTATAGAGGTATAGAATTTTTAAATGGAATAAAACAAAGATGAATTTTTTAAATTGACATTAAATTTACTTTATTCGAAAGATAACCTTCTGGCATTATAATTTAAATATGACTTCTGGCATATGACCGCCACGGCTGGCTCGGACGTAGTCTAATCTGGAGGTCCAATTTTCGATGACTTTTTCCAACATTTGTGGCCGTATATCGGCAATAACGCGGCGAATGTTGTCCTCCAAGTGATCAATCGTTTCGGGCTTATCGGCGTAGACTAGCGACTTCACATATCTCCACAGAAAATAGTCTAGCGGCGTTAAGTCGCACGATCTTGAAGGTCAATTCACGGGACCGAAACGTGAAACTATGCGGTTACCAAACGTTTCCTTCAATAAATCAATTGTGGCACGAGCTGTGTGACATGTTGCGCCATCTTGTTGAAACCACAGCTCGTGCACATCATGGTTGTTCAATTGATGAACGAAAAAGTCAGTAATCATGGCTCTATAGCGGTCACCATTGACTGTAACGTAAAGAAGTATGGACCAATGATTCCACCAGCTCATAAAGCACACCAAACAGTCAGTTTTTCTGGATGTAACGATGTCTCAACATACACTTGAGGATTATCATCACTCCAAATATGGCAGTTTTGTTTATTGACGTATCCATTCAAACAAAATACGCTTATGAAAATCGGGATCAACGGCAATCTTGTTTTGGGCCCATTCACCGAATCTACGCCTTGCTAGGTGATTGTGTGGCTTCAATTCTTGCACGAGCTGGATTTTGTAAGCACCCAAACCAAGGTCTTTCCGCAAAATCTTCCATAAAGTGAATGGACACATTTTCAATTCCTGTGCACGATGGCAGATAGATTGATTCGGGTCTTCCTCTACGCTACGCTCTACACCAGCAATGACTTCTTCTGTACGCACTGTACGACGTCTCTGTGGATGCGTATTATCATTTAGAGCAAACGTGGTGCAAAAACGTTCCATAGTTAATCGAATTAATTGCTCTGATGGACGATTATGTTGACCGTAAAATGGACGTAGTGCGCGATACGTATTTCGAACAGAACCATGATTTTCAAAATAAATTTGCACAATTTGGAAGCGTTGTTCAGGCGTCAGTCTATTCATGTTGAAATGCCAAGCCAAACTAAACATAAATCACTTGACAGCTGACAAAATGGCAGCCAGTTAAAAAAGTGTTGCCAACTTAAAGTTTTATACCTCTATAAAAAAACACCCTTTAGTTAAATTTGGTCCGCAAACTTTTGATATAAAAATTTAAATATGTCCCAATGGTGATAAAATATATGAATTTTACGTAGAAAAATATAATGTTTTCCATAAAAAATCAAGAAAGAAAACAACAAAAATCAACTAGTACACGAGAGACCTGCATACAAGAACAAAATATATCGCACTCGGCAAAGGGGGGAGCCTGCGAAGCCGCTCATCCAATCAGGAAACGAGCCAGCTAAATAAAACTTGAAATTCATCAGAGGCCACCATCAGCTCTCAGCGAGTATCGAGACGAACCACACTTGAAAATGCCAAATGAGATTTTGGCGAAACGTCGTGAAACCCGGAATAACCAAACTATTTATTCTACCATCCATGAAAACCTACGATATAACATATATATATATATATATATATATATATATATATATATATATATATATATATATATATATGTACAGGCAGGCTGGTATATGGCGCTGCTTCTATTAGAATCATCATTGTTCCAAATAGGTACTTGTGTTTAGTTATGTTTGAATCAATGAGTACCAAACAGGTTTGCCTCTAAATGGCGGAACATTGCCAGTGGTAGAGGTTTCCACCTTTTTCTGGTAGTTTCTTACGATCTAATAGAGCGCTTTTTATTCTTAACTAGAATAGAGCACGCCTGTCTTTTGAGGGTCTCTTCAGTTGGGTTCTTCGGTATATTATATTATGCACACAAAAGTCGTACTCTTTTCATTGCATCACTTGTATGACTAGTTGTATACATTGCGAAAGAATTGGAAAAATTCGTTATAAAAGTTTTACACAGAAACAATTATTCATTGTTAAAGGTTTGCATTTTTTATAACTAGAGTGCGTCGTTTTTATTTCATTGCATTATTTATTTGAAATATGCACTGTTAATTTAAATATTTCATTTTATATAGTGACAGTTTTCGCATTAACAACAATAATTTAAAATCCTATTACTAATAACATTTGTACAAAGAATGATTTTTTTAAGGTATTCGGCTTATAACAACATGACAAATTATGTTTAATTTTGACTAGCACCTTTCTTATACGGTTTATTTCGGGATGGCCCCGAAGACTAAAACAATTCATTCTTCGTACCAAATGACAACCTGTCAGCTCCTCTGACGAGGGGTAAGACCCCACAACCGGTAAGAAGACTGATTACGTCCCAAAATGGATGTCAATTTTTCATGCCACCGTCGATTTGCTGGTAAAAACTGTTTTTAAAATCGCTTTGACAAAAATAATGGGATTTATACTTCTTTTTACTTTATACGAGGTGTCAGATTGTGTATTTTTTTTTATTTCTAAGTATATTTAGATAATTAGTAGAAGCTTGTTTAAGTTTAAATAATTTTATTGTAATAATATCCTAAATTACATCGGTTACAACAAATTCAGGTGCTGATATTGGGTTATACCATAATCCTCTGATTGGCGATATTAGTATTAAGTTAAAACAGATAAAGAAAAGTACTCTGTGACAAAAGGTGTTTCCACCAAAACCTTTCTATGCATATTCTAACTTTATTGTCTACTTTTTGTCGTGGCCTATCTAAATGTTATGTTGTGCGTTTCTAAAACTTTTTTGGTAGATGTATATTGCATTACCAAATACTCGATTACAGAAGACTAGGGAAGGAAGGAAAGCCAACTCAAACGCCAACCTTCCCTGCTCCTGCGATGATCGAAGTCATCCGGTGCACCCTGCTAGATAACTAACAGGTTCTGATGACCAAATTAAGACGGTATGATCGTTCAGACTAGAATTTAAAAAAGTAGCTCTAGCCATCCTCTCAACCCGCGCTAGGCATTCGAGAAGGTAAAACTTAAACCTTCAAATTAAAATATGATTTTAGATAATAACCAAAGGCCTTTAGTTCCCATCTGTCCTGAATCATCGGTTACGGCAACGACCGACATGTGAAAAGAAGGGTGCGAAAAACCACTGGGCAGGACCAGGTTGCCACAGGACAATATTATGCATCGTTTCTTATAATATAAAATCTTTAGTAAGTACCAATCTCTCTCTCTCTCTCTCTCTCTTCTCTCTTTGTCAACCTCTGTCCATCCACTCCTGGATGTAGGTCTCTCTCAATTCCTTCCATCTTTCTCTATTCTTCGCCAATCTCATCCACCGTTTGCCCGCCACTGTTCTTATGTCGTCTACCCATCTTTTTTCAGGTCTTCCCTTGCTTCTTGTTGTCTCTCTCGGTCTCCATTCCAGGATTCTTTGTGTCCATCTGTTGTCCTCATATCGGGCTATGTGACCAGTCCATCGCCACTTCATCTTTACAACCTCCTCCATGATGTCCTTGACTTTCGTTTTGCGTCTTATCTCGGTGTTTCTAATCCTGTCTCTTAATGATACTCCAAGCATGTTTGTTTCCATCGCTCTTTGGACTGTTTCTAATCTTTTAGCGGACTTTTTGGTGAGGGACATGGTCTCTAATCCATACGTACACACCGGTAATATGCATGTGTCGTATACTTTTCTTTTTATATTTATGGGAATTGAATTATTTTTCAGGATGTATGCAAGTTTTCCGAAAGGGGCCCATGTCAGCTGTGTTCTTCTTTTTATTTCAGCATCCTGGTTTGATTTCCCTAGTCTGATGTCATGACCCAAGTATACATAGTGTTCGACGTTTTCTATCCTCTGGTTCTGTATTGTTATGTTTGCCTGTTCGTGGCTCATTATTTTTGTTTTGTTGTAGTTCATTTTAAGGCTTACAGATGCGGATAAGTCATTTAGCTGTTGTAGCATTTCGTTCAATTCTTGGAGATTACTTGCTATTAAGATTATGTCATCAGCAAATCTGAGATGGTTCAAGTATATTCCGTCGATGTTTATACCTTTGATGTCCCATTTAAGTTCCTTAAAAATGTCCTCTAGAACTTGGGTGAACAGTTTTGGCGAGATAGTGTCCCCTTATCTCACTCCCCTTTGTAGTTTTATGGGGTTCGTTTTCGTTTTGTCGTCTATTTTTATTTCAATGGTTGCATTTTCGTATATGTTCTTTATGATGTTTACGTATCTTGAATCGATTCTTGCGTTTTCAAAGGATTATAATACTGCCCATATTTCGATGGAGTCGAATGCCTTCTGGAAATCTACAAATGCCATAAGGAGCGGTACGTTATATTCAGTGCACTTCTCAATTAGTATTCTTATGGTGTGTAGGTGATCTGTGATGCTAAAGTGTTTTCTGAATCCAGCTTGTTCGATAGGTTTGTCGAACAAGTAAGTACCAATAAATTTGATCAATTGAAACATGAGCTGAAAGACATAAATTGGAATATATTAAGCATATGTGAGACCTGAAGGCTAGAAAAAGAGGATGTTATATTGAAATCAGGTGCTCACTTCATGGATAAAGAAAGTGACCATATAAAGCTGTAACCGATAGGGTAGTAAATATAATAATAAGAATTAATAAACGAACAAATATTAAAATAATACAAGTCAGAATTGCAATGCGAGAAACCCTATTCCTTATAAACTAACTGTTGGAGATTTTAACGGCAAACTTGGTGAAAAGCAATAAGAAAGTGAAACAATAATGGGAAAATATGGATATGGTGAACGCAGCGATAGAGGAGATATGCTGTTACATTTCATGAGTGAGTTCAATGTATATTCAACTAACTTTCTGTTCAGAAAACCAATCAGAAAATAGTCATGGATAAGTCCTAACAAAACCAAAAAGAGTGAGACTGATATCTGTTCTTAATATTTTCCATATGGGCAGTGATCACAAAATAATAAAAGGCAAAATCATCATAAATAAAAAGATAGAAAGAAAATGGATATATAACAACTGTGTGAATTATACAAAACGAATTAAGGGAAAAATGAGACAAATACGTGACATCATTGGAAATAAGTCTGGAAATATTTGATTTGAATCATCACATCGACGTACGAATTATCCAATTCTATAACTGTGGCTCTACGAGAAAACATAAAAGATTTAAATCAGCGTAAACAGAAAACAAATAAAATTAATAGAAAGATGTAGATCACTGAATAGCAAAGGCAAAAAAAGAACAATAGAATATATAGAATTAAACAAACTACTTCGGCAACATAAATGGAGAAAAACAGAAAAAATTAATAAATCATATCATAGAAAGAGAGCAAATGATTTCGCTAATAGATAGCAAAGGAAATGAAAGTACAAATAAACAAATAGTACTGAAAATTATAGAAACATTCTATAAAAATCTATACACAGCAGAAAATATGAATACATACACACGATAGAAGGATTATCTAGACAAGAACTTACAAATGAAGGATCGGAGGATTTACTTGATATCACGAGTGAGGAAATAATAAACGCGCTAAAACAAGGGAAAACAATGGTGCAGGTCAAGATCATTTTTTAACATGGGAAAGAACTTGGATTTCTGCAACAACGTTAGCGGTTTATTGGCGGAGTTAAATAGAAACTACAAGCCAGAAGAATGGAGATTGTTTTTAGATAGTTTAGCATTAAATTTAAAAGCAGTATTATTGCATATGGGATTGGATATGCAGTTCACATGAAAGAATCATACAACAATATGAAGTACCTATCTCGACATCTGGATTTTTTTTCTGACAACTGCGGAGGTGTAAGTGATGAGCATGGCGAACGCTTCCATCAGGATATATTAACAATGGATAAAAGGTCAGGTGCGGATCTAAGGGGAGAGCGATCGCCTCCCCCCCTCCCCCAAGAGTTTAGAGTTCAGGAAAATACATCCGACTGTGCCTCTTACACTAGGAATGTGTAAGCTGTCGACTTGCACCTTTCCATCGACAACTTGTTTTTTCTTGCGATCGCCCCCCCCCCTCCAAGAGCTTAGTGTTCAGGAAAATACTCCCGATTGTGCCTCTTACACTAGGAATGTGTATGCTGTTGGCTTCTACCCCTCCGTCGATGACAAATTGTTTTTTCTTGCGATCGCCTCCCCTAAGAGCTTTGAGTTTAGGAAAATAGATCCGATTCTGGCTCTTATACTAGGAATGTATATGCTACTGGCTTCCACCCCCAGTCGACAACTTGTTTTTTTCTTGCGAACATCCCCTTTAAGAGCTTCGAATTCAGAAAAATAGACCCGACCCTGACTTTTACACTAGAAATGGGAATGTTGCTGGCGCCTCTCCTCTCCGCCGACAACTTGCTTTTGCTTGCCATACTGTACTTTTGTGATATCACCGCCACCCCCTCCCCCCGAAAGAGAGAGGCTAGATCGGCCCCTGGAAAAGGTACCAGGGAAAGTGGAATGTATATTTTAGTATTTCTTAAAAATAAAATAAAGAAGACTTGTTCTTAAAAATTGCAGCTAGTTTTTAATTTCACTGTAATTTTTGTGTTTAGCGCCTCAAAATTAATAAAAAAAATGCACTTTTCATCCAAGATACAACAAAACAACTAAGATTTATTACGTAATGTAATTAACTAATTTAAAGAATGACTATTTTATTAAAATTTCCTAAATCTGATTTTAAAAAATACTCCTGGCCTGTTGTATCTATTTAAATTTAGCACCTCACTCGGTACCACAAAAGGATTTTAATGCCCCATGTAGCGACCCTCATTAAAGCCAAGTGCCAAACGATTGATCTTTAAACTTATTTTAAGAATTTCTAAACAACAATGCATGAAAAGTTGTTCTATTTTTGTTCATTTTCGACAGATCCTGAATAAACTAGAGACTTTAAATTATCCCGAAAAAACTAATCAATTATATTTAGATCTGGTGAGTGAAAAAGCCAAGCAATGAATCCTTCTCTGCCTATCAATTGGCCTGGATATGTTCGATTTAACTATTCTCCAACCAAAACATTGGAATGAGGCGAAGTTCCATCGTATATAAAAAATATTTTGAGGCTATGACCGTAAGGCACAATCTTTTCTGTACTTATAACAAGATTGGCTGCAACAAGTTCTAGAACTCTTCCTTCTGATTGTGGGGTTCGAGTAATATGCCTTCTCCTACAGTCATTTCTCTTTAGCATAAACGTAATATTTTCTCTTAAGCGCTGGTGTAATTTAAGAAATCACTTCTCCCAAGGAATTTGCTGGTTTGGAAAGAATTGTCGCTACAACCTACTAGCTTCCCGACCACAATCATTAGCTTTACCATACATAAAATGCATATCAGCTAATTCTGTATATAAATAACCTAAGATTATATTAAAAAATTGATGCTGGTAGCCGTTACTATGTGGTAGCTAATCATCTTCGGGAAATGTTTTAAAAATGTTTAAGAAAAAACCATGTTCAATTTTGGTACAGATATGTGGATGATGTTCTAGCATGTTTTAAAGGCACTACTAGACAGCTTCAAAAATTCTTACAATACATTAATAATTGCCATCCAAAAATTCAATTTACTCTGGAAACTGAAAATAACAATAAAATAAATTTTCTTGATCTCACCATATCTCACCTCAATAATCAGTGTAATTTTAAAATTTTTAGAAAACCAACGTTTACAGGTAATACTATATCTAGTGACTCTTTTCACCCCTTATAACACAAAATGGCTGCATACAATTCAATGATACATAGAGCATTCTCTTTGCCACTCTCTGAAGAAGATCTTCAAGAGGAACTCAATATCATTGAAAGGATTGCAATATCAAACAATTTCTCCCAACAAACCATAAAGAAATTAATAACTAAAAAAACAAAAACAACTAGCTTTTAGTTCAATATATCCCAAAATAAAAAATGATAAAGATAGTTCATCTTATATATCTTTGTCATACTGTGGTACCCCATCAGAAAACATAGCTAATACTCTTTCGAAACATAACATAAAAGTAGCCTTTAAATCTCAACACAATCTGTCCACTATCCTTTACAATGCTAAAGATAAAATTAATAAATTTGATAAATCAGGAGTTTATGAGTTAAAATGTTCAGAGTGTGATAGCTTGTATATTGGACAAAGTGGTAGAAGCTTTAAAACTCGCTTTTCAGAACACCACCGATCATATAGATTACAAAAAACAGACTCGAGCTTTGCCAACCATTGCTTAGAACACAGCCACAGTTTTCCTAATTTAAGCAACACTGACATATTACATTATTCAACAAAGGGCCAAAAGTTAAATTTTCGCGAATCTTTAGAAATATATAAGCATAGTTAAAATAAAAATGTAAATTTTCTTAATGACCAGACAGAACTTGGGTTTTCCCCGTTATTTGTTGTCGCCAAATAATAATTAGTTCCCAAAATTTAGTATCTCTCCCTTGTAATAATGTAATTTCTGAGGTAGTTTTTATTTATTGTTAAATTTTCTCATGTTTCTGTATGGAATACTTAGTCTACCTTTGTAATTCAGTTTGAAAATGATTCTGTGAGTTGAAACTGCAGTCACTGTTTTCTTAATAAATTTAGTGGTATAAAACATAGTAGTTCCTTTTTAAGATTATATTCCCATTTACACTTTAATAATACAAATTTTCAAAAAATTCTCTTGGCCAAAGCTCTCAAATACGGCAAATAATTGTTTTCCTGTCACAACGCTCCTGACTGAATGTGCCGCTCACTCTTGGCATAGAAAATAGCATTTATTGATGTTAGTTCAAATACTAGAAAACACACCGATGCTTCAAGCAGTTTTAACAATATTAAATAAAAACCTGTTTTCGATGGTCACTTTTAAATGACTGCCTTATGACGCATTTGCAAATCTATATTCATATAAAATTTTTTTCAGTTTTTCGTATTTGGAATCTCTCTTCAAAGTATATGAATGGAATTTCCGGACACCCGGTATATATCAAAGAAAAATAAGTTTAAAAGTCTTAAAGCCTACAAAAGTTTTTTGGGCCTATGTCAACAAAATCACAGTTGTTTAAATTTTAGTAAAAAAAAATGACAGCGACTTTCATTTGAGAAAAAATGTTCAACCTGAAATCAAAAAGGGAAACGGTTTTAAAAGTTTTTATAAGTCACAAAATAGGCAAAGATCCCACATAGGGATGTATTTGTCTTACTACTTTTCCGGATGAAATATTTTTAGACGAATTTTGTTCAAGATTATAGTAATTTATAACATAAAAGACTAAAGTCTAAAAGTATACAGTTTTTTTTTTTTTAAGCTTATCTATACGATAAATTATACCAATTTTTTATTTTGGAGTTATTCTTTAAAAACTATACTATTATGTCTTTTTAAAATCCCTCACTGGGTTTGCAGATTAAAACACACCTTTCACTAATACTTCCAATACTTATATTATCACAACTCTCTTATTACGACTACTTAATCTTCACTATTCAAATATCACTATACAACCAACTACACCACGCTTATTTCTATTTATATACCTATTGCAATTCCTAAATAAATCCAGAACATAAAAGTAGAGATCAATCTAGAAACATGACTCATCGATACACACATTATAATAAAGATAACTCATCACATCGGAATACGAGGATGTATCAATAAGTTTTCTTCTAGTCGTTCGTAAGAATACTTTCCATAGTATAACCTTTTAAAAAGAAATTCTAATTTTTAGGATTAAAAAAATCCATTTTTAGACTGTTAGAAAAGTTGTTGCGTGGTTGAAATCTGACATGACAAGGAACCCCTCTTCTACCCTAAAAATTCTGATAATACTAAGTACAAAGATAACTAAATAATTACCGTAGTGTCATATAACACACCAATAAAGATTTAAAGGAATGTGGATAATGTAAGCATGCTCTATTTCTGAAATTTAAATGACTATATAAATAGTCAAAAATTCACAGAGGTCTATTCTGTTTTAGGTCAGAATTAAGATTAGACCATTTAGAGGTCACTCCCGTGAAAACAACTTAACCTTTTGGTTATTTTAGTTATTTTGTGACAGTTTTTCGATCATTTCTATTTTAATACAGTATATTGGTTTTTAATGTATCATCATTTTAAATTATAACATCATACCTGCTTCGATGCTCAACTTTAGATGTCAATGTAACATTAACTCTATGGTAAAACAGTATTATTAATGTCGATTAACGCACATCTAAAAAGTTCGTGCAGTCAACAAAATAGTTCAATTTTTCTAATGTAGAAATAAGTATAAAATTAATCTTAATCAATCGAAATTTTCGGTTAGTTTTGGTTATTTCAGGTTTAGATTGGTTTCGTTTAGTTTAGAAAACTGAAAGTAACCTGAACTGATCTAAACTGACCTAGATATTTTAATTAAAAAGTGTTATTATCTAGCAAAGACCACTTGGAGGCCGGATTATCCCTGTAAGGAAGGACATTGGTAAAGGTCTGAGTAGGTAGAAAAGCAGTTGGTTTATTATCTTCTGCAAAATTAAGATGACTAATAAAATTACAAGGACAAGATCTTTCAAAATGATTGAGGATTCCAAATTCGAAGAAATTGTTAGCTTCAGAATAATAAAAAAAATAGGCACTCTATTTAATAAAAACAGATTATTAATGTTTTTTCTCATTCTCATTAGAAAAAGGGGTGGGAATATTTCTCCTAAGTAAATGTTCCACCAAGTAGCCCTGGAAATGTTCTTCGCGTCGACCAAATATGTTTTTCAGTAGAAAGAAAAGAACTCGTGTGTTTTATAGAAAAAATCGTATTTATAATATGGCAACCGCGTAAATTATTTCTTGTTCGAGACGGATGATGTCGCTGCCAGATGTAACGGGCGATATTGTTTTCATTTATTTTTGATCATTTTTCTTGATTTTTCCAATTAAAAGCAAGCAAATTTCTAAAAATTTGTTTAATACAGAAGCTTCTATTAAATTTGTGATTGTAACAAAATTTAAACGATTCCGTTTTTCGGGAAATTGAGGAAAAATTGTTGAGAATCAAGCCAGAATGGTGTTCTACGACCTCAAAATAGGGAGTATATGAAGAAATGTTTCCCTAGATTTCACATAATCGAAATAATTATCAAAATTAGTTTTCATAGTTATTTTTCAAAAAAGCCTAGTAAAAAAGTTTTCTATATCGTGCATATCCTTTTTATTAATTAGGCAAACTTATCGGCGTTATTACTAGCGTGACTGTGACCTATAATGGAAAACAATTTCGTTCATAAAATCTTCGACAAAACTTTTTTTTATTATTATTTACATACATTTCACATTCAATAAGTTTAGAGTTAAAGCTGTAGTAAAATAAAGATCTCGTAAATTTTTATCCGTAGTCATAAATTTCGGAAAGAGACCTAAAAATGAATAAGTAACATTTATGTATATAGTTTTTCTCTTTTAACTATTTTCAAGAATACAGAAATATATATTTACTGATTTAAATGTTTATGGTTTTAACCGAATTCAAAAACGTCTATTCATTTTTCAAAGATCGTTAGTTTGAGTAATTCTGAGTTTTACTGTTCAAGATGATGTCAGCAAGGTCTGACGTTACATTAAATGGCAAAACCAAAATAAAGATAGGAAATAAACTATCCAGGAGTTTTAAAGTAATAAAAGTAATAAAAGGGTTAAAACGAGCATCAAAATTTAGATATAACAGGGAGTAACGAAATGGAAACAAAAATGCTCAAAAATCCCATGAAGAATATAAAAGTACACACACTTCAATTTGCAGATGACCAAGCAATACTGGGAGAAGACAAAGACAACCAAGAGTATGACCGGGAAAATAATTGAAACTTTCTAAGAATGAAGACCAACAATAAGTACTGAAAACACCGTATATTTATGAACAGGCGAAAATTGAGATTACCTTGAGATAAATAACAATGCAGAATGTAAAAACTTGGGCGTGTACAATATAGAGGCAAAAATAACACAGATATGAAAGGTAGAAGGAAACATTAACCAAATTTGGGGGAGTAAACAGATAATAAATACGAGACAAGATAATTCATTGGTAAAGAATACCTTATTGTACACTGTTAAAAATAATCTCAAATTTAATGCAAATTTAATGTACATTCGACATTAAATTTTAGGATTTTGTACTTTAAATCGTGGATAATTTACATTTACTTTGAATCTAAAGCAAATTCATTGAAATATCAGTTCTTATTTACTAAATTTGATTAAATGGTATCTTAAATTTCAATAAAGTAACTAAAAAGATATTTCAACTTTCTGTACATTGAAATTAATTCATATGTACCTTAACATTAAAGGAATTTACATTAATATTCATGGTACATTGCATGAGATTTCGGGAGATGGCGCAACTTGTATTGAGCATTTTATTTAGTATGATATAAGTTGCTTAAAGGACTCAATTTTCTTATGATAAGATGTACATGTCTGCCGGTACTGACGGAAACCAATGAGTTCGATACCTGTGTACAGATGACGGTACATTACCTATGGGAAAAATTTCCACCTTTTCCTGGTCGCATATTAATGTTGGTGCATTAAATATGTGATAACAGATTACATTAAATCTAATGGAATACATTAATTTATATTAATGTAAAAATTATTAAATTTAATGCATTACATTAATTGAATTTACGAAACTTGCTTCGAGCACATTAACCTTAAATTTAACGCATTTTCTTTTTACAGTGTATGAAGCAAACACGTGAAAAATAAGGGAAACAGAAAACAAGAAGATAAAACTACAGAATTAGACGTTTTGATGAGAATAGCAAGAAAATTGTGGCCGGAAGGAGTAAAAATGAGGAAATATTAGGAAGAATGAAAGTAAAATAAACAATCGCAAAATATGTAAAAAAAAGCTAGCATGACATGCACTGTAAAATGGAAATGCATTAAATTTAAGGTAAATGTGCTGGAAGCAAATTTCATCAACGTTTATTAAATGCCTTTTTAATGTAATGCATTAAATTTAAGATTCAACATTAACATAAATTAATTTATTTCATTAAATCTAATGTAATCATACATTAAATTTAATATATATATATATATATATATATATATATATATATATACATATATATATATGTATATATATATATATATATATATATATATATATATATATATAAATTTTGCTACGAGCAAGAGAGAAAGACAATTATAATGAAAATGAATAAATGAAAATTAAATATTGAATGCTTCTGTAAAGGTGGTTATTTTTTAGTGTTGATCGCTCCTTCTTTTAGGGCAGTGCCTAGGCTAGCATGCCGGAGATTAGGGGGGGTTATATAAATTCAAAGCGCCACCTGTTTTAAGCCCGTCAGTAAGAAGAAGCGATGATGTTATCGAAAACAGGAAACAACCAGATCCAAAAATAAAACACACCGATTCCAAAAACAATTAATATCTATATTTAACAATAAAAAAAAGGATTCTGTTTTACAAACTATGTGAATTTTAATTTAATCTAAATAAATATGCGACTATTTGCTACCTGGATTAGAACAAAAAAAAAACAAAGAAACAATGAACAACACTACTGCAAGTATGACGTCATCTGCGCCATACGCCAAGTCTGTTTAGATGTAGGTCCAGCTTTATTTTCACTATCGGCTAAACTGAGTAACCTTACTTTAAATTAAAAGTGTTAGACTTCTAATGAGTGATATGTTTTAAATTACCAAGCGTATACGTATACCTTCGGTTTACAAAGTAGTTTAACTTAAATTAAAGCATACGATAAATTAGGTAATATCACAGTTTATTATATATAGTTCTAATACCTGAAGTGTGGTGTTATCACTGAATCTAAGTCCTTTCAGCAAGCACAAACCTGTAAGTTCTTTGGGAGCAATAGAGTGTTTTATGCCAGGCTCCGGCGTGGAATTCCAGTTGTGAAACAGAAAAGGAAGATTTCGATTTAATAAAATCTGATTGTGACATGTACCTGTTTGTCTTTACGGGTGTAAAAAGTACCAAAAACACACCTCCTAGAGGTGATAACTTTCACTACACTTTACTTAAGGGTAAACAAATACAGTTTTAACTTTCATCCCCCAAAATGTTGCCCTAAAACACTAAATATGGTTTTAGCTGTTTACTGGGGTCAAAGTATTGCTGTATAATTAGAGAAATCAGCCAAAATATTGCTTTCTAAGCTTATGCCAATTTTCTCAACCAAGGCTTCGCCCAGCATCTCTCTACTGACGTTTTTAGAAATCTCAAGAGCGCCAAGAAAAAAACAAAAGAATAACTATATATATATATATATATATATATATATATATATATATATATATATATATATATATATATATATATATATATATATATATATTGTTACGATCTACGCCAACTATCTGAGAGCAAACATACTATGCTTTGTAGTATTATCTTGTAAACGTCATTTTTAATGGAAGTTAATGTTTTTTCGAGATAATATATAGTTTTGAACCTTCCCAGTTTTGTCAAGAAACATAAGCTGAAATGTGATTCCGATTAGTTAAATAGGTTTTTTGTTTATCTGTTACAAACAAAAACCCTCTTCTTCTTTATTTAATAGTATAGATATAGATTAGGTGACATGCATGCTCTACTTGTTTTACCCATTTAGTAAATTAAACGGTCTTTATTTATTTATCATGATTTTGGGCCTCCATTAATTTTCATGTTTTGAATTCGAATAAAAATTGTTTAAAAGATTAATATGCGAAATATGTTCACTTTTTTATTAATTAAGGTTCATTAATTAAGGCTTTTAAATAAAAACTAAATCAAGCAATTTTGCACTTCTATAAATCCTAAAATAATTGACCTTATGAAAATCGTTACCGACACTAAAAAAGTAGGGAGTGTGCCAGATCCGTCGTACATTAATAATCCTTGCAATCGATAGGGGTTGAAAAATCATGATGCATGGGAGCCTTTTTGGGGATATCTTTTTCGAATTAAGTGAATGCGACATTTAATCGAATAAAGATTTATGTTCGGTGACCCTAATTTTATAGGATATTATCCAAAGTTATGGTGAATGGAATACTATAAATATCTAATAGTGGATAGAAGAGTAATAAAACTTTTATTTTCAATATTTGGTTTTCGATCTAGATTTTATTTAGATAATAACTTTTTTTTCCGAATTATTATTAGATCACTTTCAGAGGGTATTTTTCCTCAAATACTAAAGCAGGCGGCAGTTATGCCAATATATAAAAAGGATGATCCTCACAACCCGGCCAATTACAGGCAAATACCTATACTGAAGTTTTTTAAAAAATAATATACGAAATTTTGACAAATTTTTTTAACCAGAATTCAATTATTACTCCTTGCCAACATGGTTTCAGACAGAACAAATCCATCGAGACAGCATGCTGTGATTTACTTAATTTTGTATATACAGAGCTCGACAGGGGCAAATATGTGATGTGTCTAATGTTTGACTTAACAAGTGCGTTTGATACTGTGAGTAGAGAGTTCTTATTGAGAAAGCTCTTTGCTTCGGGTATAAGAGGAAATATCCTAAAACTCATCGACTCATATATGTCTGATAGGAATATGTTTGTTCGATACCAAAAAAGTAAATCGGATTGCAAAAAAGTCGCCTTGGGTGTGCCGCAGGGATCGGTTTTGGGGCCGCTCTTGTTTATGATTTATATTAACGACCTACCTAGATTCATCAGTAGGGGAAAGTTGGTTAGGTTTGCTGATGATACCACGATAGCTATATCTGCGGATGCCTCAGAGGAGCTGTTGCGTACAGCGGAAGGGATATGTGAGGAGTTGGAGATTTGGTGTCAGCGTAATCAGTTAATACTTAACCCGACAAAGACTGTGTATATAAATTTCAATATTAAAAACCATTGCTTGTAGAGGATAAAGTAACATATAATATTGAAACCTCAGCTTATACTAAATTTTTAGGCACGTGGCTTGATGAATCGCTGCATTTCTTTTCCCATATTGAACATGTTTGTAAAAAATTAAATTCTGCCTTCTTTGCTATTTTGCAGATGAGGTCATCTCTAGACCGAGCTGGATTACTGATTGTGTATTATTCTCTGGCATACAGTCATCTGTCAAGCAATGTCATGTATTGGGGAAGAGGGCGTGAGGTGAATAGAGTGTTTCTGGCTCAGAAAAGAATACTGAGGTTGATATTTGGTCTTAAGCCGACGTGTAGACCTATTTTTAAGGAAAACAGCATTTTGACTGTGTATTATTCTCTGGCAAACAGTCATCTGTCAAGCAATGTCATGTCTTAGGAAAGAGGGTGTGAGGTGAATAGAGTGTTTCTGGCTCAGAAAAGAATACTGAGGTTGATATTTGGTCTTAAGCCGACGTGTAGACCCATTTTTAAGGAAAACAGCATTTTGACTTTTTACTCTATTTATATTCTAAATTGTGTTTTATATGTGAAACAAAATAACTCAGAGTTTAAAACTCTTGGCCAGGGTCACAGATATGATAGACGAAATAGTGACATTCTTAGTATACCTAAACATAGAACGGCATTCTTTGAGAGATCCCCAATTTATAATTTCATTATTCTGTTTAACAAATTGCCTGCAAAATTAAAAAAAATATACCATACAGTAATAAATTCAAAACAGAAATAAAAAAATTTCTTGTTCAGGGATCATTTTATTCTTTTAACGAATACTTAAGCCTGAAGGATGTACTACCTCTTTTACTGTGTACTGAGTGATTATTTCGTTGCGTCCTTCGCTGTCCAGTGCGACAGATTATGTTCTTATCGTTTTATTTTTTTCTTTCCTTTTAGTTGTTTTAGGAATTTAATCTGTGGTTTTTATTATTAAATATTAGATTAAGTTATTTTACATTTTCCATATTATAACAAGTATCTTATGATACTAACTAATATAACTGTTTCTAGCTTTAAGGTATGCTATGTATATATTTTTTTATTTTATTTTATTTATTTTATTTAATTGTATACTGTTGACGAAACCGATGCTGAAGTATTAGTTTTATGGCTAATAAATTATTTCATTTCATTTCATTTCATTTCATTTCATATGAATTAGATGGTTTTAGTTGCGGCGCTACACCGACTAGTCACAAAAGTTAAAAAACGCGCAGTTGGGTGGACGATCTGATTTAGGTATCTTTATCGATATCGAGGGGACATGAGACAACACGTCTTACGATTCGATATGTCCTCTACAACGATTCGATATGTCTTCTACAACGACGAGGCTCTGAACCGATAGTATTCGCGTGGATCAGAGCAATGTAACTGTTAAAGCACTGTCAAGTAGGGGCTCTCCATAGGGAGGAGTACTATCGCTGCTATTTTGGATATACCCTATGGTGATCCGTTCCATGATAATCTACGCCGCTATTGTATGGTGGCGTAGTACAATAAAGCGCAAACACAGTCTTCAACTTGACAAAGTTCAAAGAATGGCGTGTGTGGAAATATTGAGTGCGATGAAGACTGCTCGCACTAGCACTCTCGAAGTCCTGGTGAATCTGCCTTCTCTTCACTCATATATAGAGACCGAGGCTCTGAGGACTGTTTATCGTCTTAGTTGCCCAGGGCATCTTGGAATTGGAACGGGCAGCTACTTAGGAGTCTGACAAAGGGTGGTGGAGAGATGTGCATCACTTCCCATGCAGACAGATTACATGAAGCCGCTTTTAAATCCAACCCCTCCCTGGAGATATTTCTGCCAAGCAGAGAGGATTGGGTGGGAGAATAAAATCTTTCAAAAAATTGATCCTGGTGGTACAATGAGGGATCTCAACAAGATGAAAGTGCTGGAGCCGGAGTATTCGGCTGGAGCACAGGAGTCAGGAGTACTACCCTCTCGGACAACGTGCAACAATCTTCACAGCGGAAATTTATGCTATTCTGCTATGTGCCCATCTCTGTAAGAACAATATATAGACAGGAATAGAGTAATAAATATATGCTCAAACAGTAAGGCTGCGATATTGGCACTGAAGTCCAGTGTCGTACCTTTTGTGACTGTTGTCTGAGTGCAAGGACGTATTAAATGATATGATAAGGAACGGCTGCACAGTCAGACTCGTGTGGGTCCCGGGTCGCTCCGGCATACGCGGAAATGAGGAAACAGACCATCTGGCAAAGTTGGGTTCGGCAACTGAACCATATGGACCTTAACCAATTCAACCTGTCCCAATTGCTATTCGCAAAAGGGAATTATAATCGTTGCTGGAAAGCAAATTTATTGAATCGTGGAAGGAAGCTCTTGGAATGAGTTGTGCTAATGGACTTAGGGCACGGCGTACTAAGGAGCTTCTCTCCTTAGGAAGGAAAAGGCTGCGAATTATTGTGGGTTTGTTGATAGGACACCTGAGGGGCCATCTTCATAGAATCGGTGTCGAAGACTACCCAACATGCAAATGGTGTTTGGAGGAAGATGAAACTGTTGACCATGTCCTCAGAGAGTGCCTAGTACTCAACGAACTGAGACAGAGATATTTCGGAGATATAATTTTGCTACCGGAAGCAGTTAGGCACGTTCAACTAACGAGGTTGCTTGGATTCGGAAAGGCGATCAACCTCGAATGATCTGCAGCTATGGTGGTTGGTAAAAAGCCTAATAGAGGCCTAGGTATCGATGATCTAGTATCACCACCCCTTTTTCATTTATTCATGGTTTTAGACATATGAAAATATTCTTCAAAAACTAATTATCCCTGTCCATTTATAAAATTATGAAGGGCAATAAAATAATTTTATCTCTAGAAATAAAACACAAAATTTACGATTTTTTTTGATAACTTCATTTTTAAACATAACCTCTTTAATTTTAACTCAGTTGCGCAAATACGTTACACTTGGGTTGATCTTTTGCAGCTTTGCGTATCATGAAGAAAATGAACATTCTTGTAACATAAACCAAGACATGTCGTAAGTAATTTTGTCAACGTACTCTGGTAGGTCTTTTTTGGAGATGGAGAAACCTTATAATTCTGGATCTCAATGACGTAACAAATTCTCATACCTAACAGAGAAGTGAGAGTTTTCATCCAAAGAATTCAAATGACTTTGAAAATTTGGTTCTTAAAAAATTTTTGCTTGATAATCAATAATTTTGGAAACATTACTTATGACTAATTTACAGTGAAGAATTTACATAATGCATGGGTTGAACTGATTATTGAATGTGTTTTGTAGTGAGGGTTTGCACTGACAGTGGCATTTGGTAAAAGCGACAGAAGGAGTGGTTCACGATATCAATCTATTGAGAACACTACGAAAATTGTTTTCCTGTTACAAATACAGTTGTGTTTCATCGATACCAGGGCAGTATTTCAGTGTTTCGTTCTTTCAAAACTCCTTAGATAGGCTATGAAGCCTATTATACTTACATTACATAAAGGAGATGTCAAGTAGAGCCCAGTCTTCAGCAAGTAGGCACTATGTGTAGCTGCTGAGAGCTAGATTTGTAGTCAGCTAGGCTCAAGACTCAAAATCATTTACATATTTCTTTATTTGTTTTTTAAATCATAACTAGGTAATCAGAGAAGTCCTTAAATAAATTTTCTCCGTACAGTTTCTGAGAGAGAATAGAAATTTTGAAAAAACAATTTACTTTCCATGCTTAACATGTATTCGTCTCAAAAATGTTGCTAGTGTTTAAATAATTTTTTGTTGCCTCTAAACTGGAAGGAAAATTGTATTTACAATTTAACGATACTAATTTTGTAACAAAATATAGGAAACTTGATTTTCTACGCCCCTGTAACTAAATTTACTCAAATACTTTTAAAAAATAAATTAATTTATACCGTTAATATTATATAAAATACTCGTTTTACTGCTTGACCTGTAAAGGTTAACGTATTTTTTAGAAAGCGCTAAGGGATGAGGTAATTTATATGCGTACTGCCCTTTGTCTTTTTCCTAATTTTTCAGTTTACGAAAAGTTATTGGGTAGTTAAGCCTTTATTTTGGTCGTAGGGGTGTTTTACGACCTTTTATAGCCTTATGTGTTGTGTCTGGATGAACGTTTAATGCGCGGTTTTATTTAGAGTTTTTAAATTGGACCGGTTAATTGTTTGCGTTTGTGTTTTTATCTATTTTGTAGTGTTGATTATTTGAAGGTTTTAGAAAGTTTTAATTATCAATTTTAACAGTCAGAGTCATCAAGAAGATTTAAGACTTAAACCCGTTATAGTTGTCATGAAAAATAAAACTTCTAGTCGGTGAGTTTTATTGTACTTATGATATTGTCAAAATTTACATTACTTATATCAAAAAACAAACATTTATATGGGGATAATAAGGGCAAGAAGCTAGCGATATAATTTTGAAATATTTAAGGAAATAGTTGTATCCTGAAAATAAAAGAAATTCTCCATTTCTCCTGATTCAGTCATAAAAGAGAATGATTTTTTTATGCTTGTATTTTTAGGGTTTAAAACTTATTTGACTTACTGTTGCTCTTATCCAAAACATTAACAGCAGGATTCACTAACACGGTTTAAATTTAAAACTGTCCTAATCTGACAGCAGAGGGCTTAAACTGACAAGAGTAACAATATGTCAAGCAAGTTTTAGACCCTAAGGTAGCAAGAAATTCTCCATTTTAGCTGGTTCAGTCATAAAAGAGAAAGATTTTTTTATGCGAGTATGTTTAGGGTTTAAAACTTGCTTCACTTTTTGTTGCTCTTGCAGTTTAAACATTCTGCTGTCAAATAGAACAATTTTAAGTTTAGATCGTGTTAGTGAATTCCAAAAACATTAACAGCAGGATTCACTAACCTAATTTAAGACCGCCCTGAACTGACAGCAGAGGACTTAAACTGACAAGAGAAACAATATATTAAGCAAGTTTTAAACACTAAAAATAAAAGAATAAAAAAATAATTTTGTTTTACTGCTGAAGCGGTAAGAATGGAGAACTTTATTTAACGTAAGGTTTTTAAGCATTTATTTGTTGACGTATGTAATATAAATTATTTCATGGCAACTAGATCGGGTTTAAATCTTAAATCTTAAATATTTTATTTCGATAAGTACTAGTTTACTGGAATTAATATCATGGAAAAATTAAATAGACTATCAAAGCTTATTTAGGTATTTACTTACTAACCATAGAAACTGAAATTTTTAATCAGGAGGAAGGGCAGAAAGATAGGATAAGGATAAAATATTTTATGCGTTGGTTAAATTAATTGCAAATATTTTCGAAACAGTTAAATTTACCCACAGGGTATGGTATATAAAAAAGAATCTAAAACTGACAGTGGCTTAAAGTAACTGATAACATATAGGATTTTATATTTAAAAAATATATAGGAAATTATCATTTGACAGTTATTAACATCATATGGAATGCACAATCAAATAGAAAAATCGTAGTCTGAACTAACCCTGTTCATAAACGATATGGCATTGTTTTTTTTTTTTAATAAAAGTTACTTTTATAATTGGGCTCTGTTTTTTTTTAAATGTCCTTTGCTGTCCTCCATTAATGTGACCCTGCAATAAGCAGTTTATCCGTATCGCGCAGGGCTCTTTTAATTGGTCTTTATTACAAATGGTAAGTTAGGGAGATGCAAATGAATGGGTTTTATTTATTAAATTTAAAATTGTAAAGCTCAGTTATCAAAACATTATTTATTTTGTTTACATATATATATATATATATATATATATATATATATATATATATATATATATATATATATATATATATATATATATATATATATATATATATATATATATATATATATACGAGGTGTGGCAATTAACTTCCGGGAATTTACTTATAATTGGGGATCTGGCAACACCTGCGTGGTTCGAGAATATATGTCTAGTTTTAGTCCAAGATTGAAGTTGATAGCACGTTCGGTTTTAAAATTTTTAACTACGAGGCATGTCCAGAAAGTAAGTGTACTGAGGCTCTCACGGTCGGAGGGAAAATCGAAAATGCGCTCCGTGACGATCGCAGATTGACTGTAGATGACTTTCCGCGATGTTTCCGCAAATATCCAGATCTCTACTACATAAAACCGTCACAGAAATCCCTCTGATATCGGGGTCCCAAAACAGCTGACACACACAACACAGTTGAATCGAGTGGAGGCCGGGCAAGAGTTTTTGAGACGGTACAAACTCCATGGAGATAAATTTCTCAAAAGGTAGTCTCAACAGTGGCGTCACACCTCCTCATCCTCCGCCAGAAGGTTCAAAACCACAATTTCAGCCAAGAAAATCATGACATCCGTGTTTTGGGACTGTCAAGGCATAATTTTGATTGAATATTTGCCTCAATGAGAGACCATCAACTCTGCAAGCCACTGTGAGGCCCTAGGCAATTCAGAACAAGAGGAGAGGTATGCTGACAAAGGGAGTCTGTCTGCTGCACGACAATGCCAGACCACACACGGACAACGCTACGAAGGAATTGCTTGCCTCTTTTAAATTGGATGTCCTGAACCGTCCCGCGCATTCCCCTGACCTAGCTCCTTCAGATTACTATCTCTTCACCTCCGTGAAGCTGCACATGGGTGGAAAAAGGTTTTCAACCGACGAGGAGGTGAAGGGGGAGGTGGAGAATTGGACGAAGGGTTTGGCGGAAAATTACTGCGAGGAAGGCATTAAAAAGTTGATGCCCCGCTTCATCACCTGCATTGAGAGGAATGGCGACTATGTCAAAAAATAATTTACATATGTACTAATGTAACCATGTATTTTTTTGTAACCTACAAAAATTCAGTACACTTACTTTCTGGACATGCCTCCTAAAACCCTATATTGAATATCTAATCAATATATTAGATTATAAAATGCTGCATATACAACCAAAATAAAGGTTTAACTACTCAATAACTTTTCATAAACTGAAATATTAGGAAAAACACAAAGGAAAACTTTAAACTAAAAAGAACATCCCTGTACTTGCAATTTCCTAAAAATGTGCATCCCTCTGCATACCACTATATGGTATATTCATTGCAGCTCTTTTTTAAATGCTAATTTTTCGTAAGATAAGGAAGCGTTTGTGTCAGATTATAGACTAAATAGAATACGTTTCTGGATCATTAGGCTATACAATAACCATAAATATTTGGGATTTTATCTAGCACAAAAATTTAATGTTTCTCGGCGAGAGAGCAATGATAATACCTGTATAGAATTCCGAATAGCCACTTGAGCTGTAAAAGGTTTATAAAATTTTATGATATGTTTATAATGGTAAGAAGTATTTCCACTGATTTTTTTAAGGTGTTTTTTTTCTTTTGTTATTATTGAAGAATACATAGAAAAATTACTTACCATTTTAGTTTATTTATGGTTAATAGAAAAACAACAGACAATTAAAATATATTATTAATAAAAAAATTATAATTGTAATTGATTGAAGAAGTGGAGAAGAAAGTGTAGGAATTTCAAATATTTTTTTTGTTAATAGGTAGATAGATTGAGAGGTAGGTCTTTATTTATTCCAACAGGTATTACTTCCAAAAACTCATAAGAGTATGGAACAATGTCAGAAAACATCACAATAAAAATTAAAGTTGATTGACCTCTAGAAAAAGAGAAAAAAAATTAAAAGGAAAAAAAAACGTAAACAATAATTATACAGTATTAAATATTTTTCTTGATTAATTTTATCAAGCAAAAACAAAACAATTATAATATTATAAAATAATAATTTAAGAAACAAGGAAAACATACACATTTAAGATTCAAAGATACAGCTAACTCTTTCGAAAAATGCTGCTTTTATCATACTCATCCAATATATAAAAGGCTTTTTTACACAAAAATATTTTTATGGCAGACTTTAATTTCGGTAACAAATGCACATTTTCAGGTATAGAATTAAAAATCTTTATAATAGATTATATATTTTCTGTAAAAACTAAAGTTATATTGCGAAGTAGTAAATATCTGTTGGACTTCCATTGTCTTTATTTTTGTTAAATATCACTAAAAAAATAATAATAATAAAAAAAGGCAATGGAAGTTTAACAGATATCTACTACTTCGCAAGAAACATCATTGTCTATGACCTTTAAATAAAGTTATATTTATCAGAAAGCAGGTTTGTTTTATTTCTAGTGATATAGTTATGTTTAATAGACGCACCTTCAAAAAAATCCATGTTATCAATAATAAACATCACCGAATCCAAAATGTACATACCTAAAACCATCAAAATATTGTTACGGTTAAAGATATTTCTAAAAACTGTTCTGTTGTTTCATTGAAAAAATATTCCGTAAATATTTTTTTTTGCAGAATCAAAATTCTACTGATATCACACCAGTTACCCCAAAATATTAAACTATGTCTGGGTCTGGACTGTACAAGTGCACGGTAAACTGAAAGAGCTGCATCAATTCCAATTTTGTCTGAAATAATTCTTAATTCAAAACAATATTGGGATATTTTAGTGGCAACTCTCCCGATGTATGCCTCCCAGTCCAACATTCTATTGAAGTTTAGTCCCAAAACAAGAGCGCTCTCTAATGATGTTATTGTTGTATCCTTATCTGGTAATGTAAATTGCATATTTAATCTGTTGCCAGACACAATGCACTGTCTTGGAAATATTTAGCCACAGGTTGTTGGACAGAAAGTACACATCGAGCATGTCCATTACAAACTGAACCTTCATCGAAAGCAATTCCACCTGGTTTTCACTACATATAAGTGATTTTCAGCAAGTCATTTGTATAAAGAATATCCAAAAGAGGTCCAAATGTTGATTCTTGAGAAACGCCCCTCTTCATTTTAACCCACTAAGACAGTATAGCCTACCATGGAGATCAGACTCCACCACACACTGAGTCCTGTCCGTTAAATACGATCTTTAATTCCAGAGCGTTACCCCTTATACCCTACATTTCAAGTTACAACAATAATTTTTTATGATCTGCATCATCAAAGGCTTTAGACAGATCCTTATACATGACCAAGTAACTAAACTGACTGCATTAGTTTATTATTAAGATCTATATTGAATTTTAAAACCTTTTATGGTTTTTTATGATTATAGTTCAATTTTTCTTGGATTTTCTTAATATTTGAATGCTGGGGCTGAGCTAATGCTTTGATTCTTCTTTTTTATATTAGTAAGAGTTAATTTTGATAGTAGCCTTTGCTGTTTTGTGTAAAAGAATTAATTTGTCTCATATATTTGAAAGAATATTTGAATTAAATTCAATCTCTTGGTGCCATTCTGGGTTTAAAATTGGTAAAAATAAAGTTATATAGCATTGTGTTATGTCTGGTGGCTCGATTCCTTTCAGTTTGATTTCAATGTGAATTTTTTTGTTCGCTTGCGATGTTTAAATCGTACTTAGTAGTGTAAGAATGTAACCAAGATTCAAGAAAATAAAACAACCAATCTGCGAAGAAATTAACAAGGAAGTAGGACTACAGGGGTTCGTAATAAAAAGAATGCAATCATATGATAAATTGTTTATTTTTATTCGTTATGAGAGATACTTGAAAAAATTATATTGTGTTTGCTCATATCGTGAGTATTTGCTATAAAAAAGCTAAATTAATCGAATTAGCCATAGTAAATTTAAACTGAAATTTAAACCATGATAAAAGATCCAGTTTAAATCCACACAAAATGTACACTTTGTAAACATGATCAATTCACAAACAAAAACACACTGTGTGTCTTGCAAAAATGCACGCAAGATTTTACAATTCTTAAGCTTGTAGTACTACTATTTTTTTTTATATTAGTGTTTTACTATTTTAAAAAATTAAAAAATTTTAAAGCTCCTCTGCTCTTAAATTTAATTGTATAGTTAAAACCGTATATAAAAGTTTATAATCCCTTTCTAAGCTTGACTGTCCATATAAAACCCTGGGATTTTCGTCGAGTTCTCCCCTTATAACAGTTAACTTTTGTCCTAGATAAAATCCTAAACATTTATTGTAACAATATTACTCTCTGACCCGGCAAAGGATTATATTTAGTCGTTTTTCCTTGTAAGCAATCCAATATCTTTTTGAAACATCGGTCTTTTGGGAGAAAGCGTTAGTAAATTAGTGAATTATATAAAACAAAAACATTTTGCTGTGTTTTAGTATAACTGTTATAATTTATTGGATTAAATTATTTATTCGTGGTTTCTATTGTAGTATAGTATTGAAGGAAACAGGAACGCTCATCCAGCTTCACTTAGATCTAAGCAGATCTTTAGCAAACGTACTTAGTTAATAAATTGTTCCTTTATTTCCAAAGCTTTGGCAAAATTTGCGGGTAGTAAGTTGTGTAATATTCCTATGTAGAGAATAACCTTTCAACATAATAGCGTTAGGGGTTTATTGTTTTACAACACAAATAATCGTGATGTTGTCTTGAATCGTCTTAGAGCCTGATTTCATTCCCCTTTTTTTTGAGGTAATGCTTTCAACGGCAACGTTAACTAACCTGAAGTCTAAGCACTTTCATCTATTAAATCTAGTAAATAGATTTGCATGTTAAATTATGCAGACATAAAAATATCTTGGAACTATCAAATTTGGTATTGTTGAAATACTATACTGAAGGGACTACATATTGCTAATTTTTATTGAGATACATTGAAAATAATATTCTTAACAATAAAAACAGAAGTACCGATATATATTTTGCCACATTTTTAATTAACTTGTCTTATATAAGCAGTACAAAAATGGATACTTCCAGTTTTAAAAACACCAAAGCCCAAAATGATTTTGGTATAATAACTCATGATTTTGTAAGAATATTTAAATGGACACCATAATTAAAACATGAATTTTATAGGAAAACTAATTACTTAATGTCGAAATATTTCTATTATTAAGAGTAAGGTTGTTAAAGTTGAGTTTGTACCAATTGTCTCCATTGTTTTTTTTCCTGTGTTAATCATTTTTATTCGCTCAAACTAGACCCTTCCTCTTTTCTTCTCCTCTGGTTATATCTGTCCATCTTATTCCTCATCTACTTCTCCCATATCCTCCCGTCACTTATCCTGCAGGGGAAGATGGAGGGCCAGAGATCAGCTGGACGAAGACGAATATCATGGCTGCGCAACCTACGAACATGGACTGGAATGACATCAACAGGTCTGTTCAGAGCAGCAGTGAATAAAATAATATGGACCAATGTGATAGCCAACATCCAAAGAGGATAGGCACTTTAAGAAGAAGAAGAATCATCCGGCATTGGGCACACATGACTCAATTATCTCAACTGTCCTATAATTTCTTTATTAATGGGTTCCGATTGCAGGTTTTGTCTGTATATCCTGTTTCTTATTTTGTCGTTTTTTAAGTTTGTATTCTATTATTCTCAAGAAACACATTTCCGTTGCATTGAATCGCTATTCTTGTCTTTTTGATAAGATTCATGACTCATTACTGTACATAAGTGTCGGTATCTTTTCTCTACCGTTTTTAACTTTTTTGGTACTTTCCTTTTTCTTAGAAATCTTTTTTTCATAGTATTGAATATGCTTTCTAATCTTCCTACTTTAACCAGGTACCTGAGTTGGTCTACTTGATTATCTTGTTTTTCATTCAGTTTTATTTCACGTGTTCTCTTCGTTTTCAAAATTATAATAGTTTTTTTGTTTTATAAATCGATTTTCATAGTTACCTTCGTTAATCTTCTTCTATTATTTCAAGATTGTATTGTAGGTTTTATTCTGTACCCGCTATCAACGCCATGTTTTCTACAAATATCAGCTCATTTAGCTGTGTTGTTTGCATTTGCCAGTATCGCAAAGTCAAATCTTTCATATCTTTTTTGCCAGTACCATTAGAGTAGACTTAATACGCATCCTTTCCCACACCTCGATTTGCTTCAAATTCTTTTAATTTTTCATTGTTCTAATTATGTTATATATCCTTTAACACTATGATGTTTTTGTTAACTCCACTCTTTCTTAACCCTTTCCATGCATTTTTCCTACATATTTAATCAAAGGTTTTCCCTTTCCCCATGTCTATGAAGCATAGATGTACTTGTCTGTTCTCGTTTATTACATTTTCGCTCATATGCCTGACAGTGAATATGAGGTCCTGTGTGCTTCTGTTCTTCCTAAGTCTATACTGAGATCTTCTGGTATAGATTCTATTTCACTTCTAACTCTTTTTTATATTCTTCTTGTGAACAGTTTTCTTAGGAAACTTGAGGGTGATTTCTTCCTAATTAGCACAATTCCTTCTATCCCCCCTCTTATATATTAGTATTACAATATTTGTTGTCTAGTTCTTGGGTGTTTTTACGTTCTTTAATATATTTAATCATTTCCGGAGTGATAATGTTTTTTCCGATAGTTTTGAATAGTCTTATCATTTTGCTACTTCTTCTAGTTCTTTTTTATGCTATCGATTTCTTGGCCTACACTTTTTCCTCTACATTATCCTGTTATCTTGTTACTTTCATAGATATCAGTTCTTCAATGTACTCTTTCCACCTTTCTATTGTTCAATCTTAATTTGTTTCCCTCTTTATCATTTATAATTGGCATTGTATATTTCTTTCTTTGCTGAGCTCAATTCTTGATTCTTTCTGTGGTCTTTTGTCATTTTGTGTCCAAATTCCTCTCACCCTTTCTTGTTAACCTTCTTTATTGCTACTTTGGTTTCTTTACATTTTTTTTTGGTTGTTGATAGGTAAAAAATAGAAAATTATAGCAAAAATTGTTTTGATACCATCAATACTTGATCAACTTTATGCATTTGAAATTTTATAAAAATTATTCGAAGTTTTCTCCGTTCATAGCTAAAGATCTCAACAAGTGGTCAAATAAGTGCCTTCTAACATATGAGAAATGTTGTGCCGAAATGTCACGCAAAGTTACAAATGAAAAACAGTGTTTCCTAAAGTTCCTGCTCATACATTCACTTTTTTTCACCAATATATGTATCGCGTAAGGATTTTCCCGAGACCAAATTCTGCTTATTTATCGTTCCATTCATACCACAGCAGCTCTCGTCTGTAAACAGTTTTTGAACTGTATATGATTTCAATTTTGCTTTCTTCAATGCTCCGCAACAAGTAATTCTAGATTTTGTAAACCATTCAGCAAGCTATGTAATATTGGTAGATATTTTTTCTTCGACAGCCAAATACAGGTAATATCAAAATATTCATCTTCCTCAGAGCTCTGTAATAACACTAAATATGAGGGAGTTAAAAAGGGTATTTTTTTAATTAAACATTTTTTTACACGACAGTATATTTAAGGTTACAGATTACATCTATTTTAGGAATCATTAAGTTTGTTTTCGTAAAAATATGCGATGGTTTTAATTATTTACCACGTAAAATTCTATGTTCCGCGTTAAAAAACATCTGGCTTTACTTTTGTTTTGATTTTTTAAATTAATTTCATATCAAAGACTAATCTTAACAGACTGATTTCTTTTTCGTCTGCATAAAAATTAAAATGATCTCATTCAATTTCAAATATTTTCAACCACTTTTTCCAAATTAGCTGCCACAACCAAGCAATATCTGAAAAAAAAGAAAAATTCAATTATCCCTATATTTAAATTGTTGAAAACTGCTCCGTCGAAGAATTGACGCCGACGACGTTGGGAAAAAAGTAGAATAAAACATAATGAGCCGGAAATATAATTTTATCCGATTTTCCTTTTGTCGTCAACGTTATTGACAAAAACTTTTCTTGTTTAATTTTCGTTTGCTCGAGTCACTAAACGGAAATCTATTGTTAAATCTCTCTCCCTCGAGTTTTCACTTTGGCTTTTGATATGTAAACGGTAACGGAAAGTCGTTACGTATCATAAGTGTATAGGTATCCTTACCATTTGTGAGAATGTTTTTCACAGGAAAAACATATATGGAACTAGCACACTCCGTCTCGACTTCGTCTGAGAAAATAATGTAGCTAACTCATTTTCTAACAAGGAAGGTAACTGAATGAAACTTCAATATGTTGTAGAGGGTATAAAAATAAGAGACAGGTATTTTTTTTATCTGCGGAGATTTATTTTTACGGGGTGAAGACCGCCTCTAAAATTCACCCCTAAAAACAGTATTTTTGAAATATTAGAAATTGAGTTAGCTACTGTATTTTCTCAGACGAAGACGGAAGATGCTAGTTCCATATATGTCTTTCTTATGTCTCCACAGATAAAAAAATACGTGTCTTTAATTGTTATACCCTCTACAACATATTGAAGTTTCATTCAGTTACCTTCCTTATTAGAAAATGAGTTAGCTACTTTATTTTCTCAGACGAAGTCGAGACGGAGGATGCTAGTTCCATATATGCCTTTCTTGTGTCTCCACAGATCAAAAAAATACGTGTCTTTTATTTTTATACCCGCTACAACATATTGAAGTTTCATTCAGTTACCTTCCTTACTAGAAAATGGGTTAGCTACTTTATTTTCTCAGATGAAGTCAAGAGGGAGGATGCTAGTTCCATATATGTTTTTTCTGTGTCTCCACAGAAAAAATACGTGTCTCTTTTATTTGTGCCCTCTACAACATATTGAAGTTTCATTAAAATCGGAGCTGGAAACTTCAGGTACCTTCCTTGTAAGAGTATTAAATCGATTTAACTTCTAGCATTTTGATTTGCTGGTAGCAGAATGAATTGGCTATCTAAATAATTTACTTCTTGTCTGTTTCGGCATGATTTTCGTAAAAGAACGTAACAAATAGCGCAAATTTGTAAGTTAAAAAAATATATTCGTTTTGATGCCATATACTCATCATATTTTTTTTCCTCACCGATCTCAGCATAATTTTAATGTTCACCTAAATACCATATACTTACCTAAAGAACGAATTATAGTTATATGATATTCAATTATTCGAAAACAATATCGTTGAGTTAATAAATCAAACAGCTCCTAGTCGTGAGCGCCTAGCGGAGAGCTAGTATACTGTAGATGCACGACAGTGTATACTACCATTGAAGTATTATCTTTTGACGTTGTTTTATTATTGTATTTAATGTCTATATCTATAAACCTTCTCATTGGTTTTGAGAAACACGGATAAGAAGTTGGTTGCGATAGATCCAGTAGCTTTTTTGTTTATTCCGGACGAAGAAAAACCCTATTCCTCTTTATATAATGATACAGATTCTGCGGCACTGCCTCGATTCACGGAAGTTGACTGTCAAGTACTTCACAATCTACTAATGAATGGTTTTAAGGGTGAGGATTGCAAAACAAACCTTATTATGACTATGAAATTTATATTCAAAACCAGATAGGTTAAACCAAATATTTTCCGAATTTAGAAGAGACGGGAAACTAAATTTATATGTTTTCCATCATATCCTTTCCGGTTAGAGGTTGCACGGTTTGGATAAATTACCACAGAAAAACAATTCATCATATTCCACCACCAGCGAGATGATGGCCTACCTGTACCACCATATCGAGAAGAAAGTCAAAACTTATCCTCCCCGCTACAGTGATACGACAGACCATCATCTCAATGGTGGTGGAATAGGACGAATTGTGTTTCTGTAGCACGTTATCCAAACTGTGGAACCTTTAACACGGAAAGGATATGATGGAGCGAAGTGTGCATTTACTGTTCGCATTGTACTTCATCTATACACGGAGTTGCATATTGTGTACATTGATGAGTCTAGTAGAGTATCACTGTAGCCGTAAGGGAAAGTTTTTACTTGCTTCTCGATATGGTGGTACAGGTAGGCCATCATCTCGATGGTGGTGGAATAGGATGAATTGTATTTCTGTAGCAATTTATCCAATCCGTGCAAACTCTAACACAGAAAGGATATGATGAAACGAAGTTTGTATTTAATGTTCGCATTTTACTTTCGTATATATATATATATATATATATATATATATATATATATATATATATATATATAATCTATGACAATGCAATATTTTAATCCTTAACAGTTCAATGATTAATGATATTGCAAAAAAAGACCAGACAAAAAGTTACATTGTTGCATCTGGTTTCATGGAGTCGAGACGAGAAGCAAATTATTTCTCGCTTCAGTCCTCTAACTTCTTGTGCCAGATAGCGCAAATTTCTTAATGAATATAACATAGTATTTAGTTTTTGTGTAATTTAAAGGCAGAAAAAAAAACAAAGAGTAAAAATTTAACATTTGAGTCTTGAAATAAAACAGTTATAATTATTTGACTTCCCGATTATTTAGAACTTAACAAAAACCTGTTTAAAAATTATGCATCATTTTAAATTACGAACCAAATAGATAAAATTCTCTCTATAGAGAATAAAACTTATGATTCCTTGGAAGCGAGCCTATTAGTTGTCGCACGTGGTTCGATAGGCCATTCTTTTCTCTTCTAGGTACGTTTCCATTTCAATTCAGAAAAGGGACAAATATAAAAATGTGATTTAAAAAAAGCTTAAGATGTTCTAGTCACGTTTTCTTTTATCGAACTAATGATGCAGCCTTAACTTTATTTTACTCACATGAAACCTTCAAAATGAGGAAAGATCCTGTCTTAAAATGTTTTTATAGGTGTATAGAATACTATCTGTTTATTAAGAGTTTCCTATAAAAAGTATTACATAGACGTAAAATTCGGTAAGCGGAGAGGCTAGTCTTCAGGAGCATAATTTTTTCTGCAGATCATTAACTTTATTTTACTCACATGAAACCCTCAAAATGAGGAAAGATCCTATCTTAAAATGTTTTTATAGGTGTATAGTATACTATCTGTTTAAGAGTTTCCTATAAAAAGTAATACACAGACGTAAAATTCGGTAAGCGGAGAGTCTAGTCTTCAGGAGCATAATTTTTTCTGCAGATCCATCGATTTTAAAAATTCTTTTCTAATTAGTTTTCTATATTTAATGTGAAGTGTGCAAGTAAAATTACGTAAAATTTGAAAATAATTTTTATCCTACTGAATCATTATATGATATTTCATTAATCAGAAAGAAGCATAGTTGAAATTCTGGTTGCTATTTCTTCTGTGGTATTTGCTAGAAACTCCTTCAGCATAACAGAAGAAAAGTGGTTTTCCTTTTTCTACTTTTTACAACTTTGCTTCCGATTATCTAATACGTCCTTTGGGATATGTGCTTTACGAAAACACAAAACCAAATAGGGAGAAAAACGTAGAAAAGGGGGAATCGGATTTTACATGTGACGTTTATTCTAATCAGTGACACTAATTAGAATTTAATCTTATCTATACTAAACCGTTTTGAAGTGGTTGTAGAAGCGTAGTAACAGTTAAATAAAGTTAAGATCAAATTGAGTGTCTCTGCTTGTTATTATTGAAACAACCTGTTTAAAATGAAATTTTTCGGCAACAATAATTCCATTTTCATTTATATTTTATAATTCTAATTTTAAACGTTTTCTGTCTCCTCGCGTTTGGCATTTTATTAATTAATTGCTGATTAAAAATTTTATTGGAAAAGCAATTTTAATCGCTGATAACCCCACAAATAATCGCTATAATTTTAAAAACGTGTTTGCATTTGATAAAAGAATTAAAAATATTTTTAGATGAGGTCTTATGTGTCCGCAGGAATGGAGTAAAATTAAGCCTTTTAGGTATTTACGTCATTCCCCATTAAACCTTAAATAAAAGAAAAATTAAGAGCTGTACTAATTTTGATTTCTGCAAAGCTTGATTAGAATTTTCTTTTAGATATCAAAGAGGAAAATTCACCTTTTGGAATGCCTCAATTAGAGATAAAAGTGTATTTTCGAAGCAATTATTATCCTAATTTTTGTTTTCTTTGAAAGCGATGTTTTCTGTTAGCTTTCGCATGCGATCACCAACATTTAGATTTCTTAATGAGAATCATACTTTTTCACTGTGTTGTGGTTACTGGTCGAAATTGGGACACTCAGAAGATTAAATGACGGTGGATTTTCTGGTATCTGAAAGGGGTTTTCACCAAGTTTTACCAAAATTCTAATTCGGCACATCATTTAAAGAAAAAAGTTTCTTATAATAAAGGTCTAAAACCGAATAGTTTTCGTAAAAAAAAATTGCAATAATATTATTTAAGCTATCGAAGAACTATGTTAAGAATAAAAATTTTGAGGAAATATGTCTAAAAGTGTATTTGGAAAATTTTAATTATTTGTTGTTTAATGAATAATAAACAAATTAACTATTAAAAATTGCTTCTAAAATTAAACGATCTACCAAGAAATGCAGCAACGTAGTTAAAATTTTAATACTCATACTGAGAAAATGAAAACCTTACCATGAAACTAACTCTAGTCAAGAAATTGCAATTGAATAAATCTAGATTACGCTGAATGCAAACATTCAAGCAACTACTAAAACTGTTCTTTGCCGATTGGAACAACAAAAAACCAAACCATGGATGACAAAAAAGAAATATTGAACTTTGTATTTGAACATCGGCATATTAAAAACCAACATAATAAATATAACGAATTAAATTTCTATCTCTCTACCAGCCCAATTTAGTTCACTCCTGGACATAGACCTCCTCTGGTCTCTTCCATTCCAACTTATTTTCTGCAATCCGATGCAGTTTCTTTCTGGCAGAAGGAACAAAAGAAATTCATAAAATCCGCGATGTAGCAGGTACAATTACAACAGTTAGAGAAAAAATACTCCAAATAGTGGAAGATTTCTACAGCGCGTTATACAAAAAGTACACCACTGACAATGACCTAACAAACATCCCAAATGTCTGCAATCAAGGCTGAGAAGATATACCAGAAATTTCATCATCAGAAATTGAAGTGGCCTTACAAGAAATGAAAAACAATAGAGCCCCAGGAGAAGATGGCATTGTTATTGAAAGTATTAAAGCAGGAGGGGAAAAATTTATAAATGCTCTCAAAGTCCTATTTAATAGATGTTTAGAGACCGGGCAAATCCCAACTTCATGGAGCAATGCCATAATGATAATCATGCATAAGAGAGGCGATCCTGCTGACCTAAAAAAACTACCGTCCAATCAGTCTCCTCTCCCACATGTACCAACTATTTACAAAAGTAATAACAAGACGATCGACTCCCAAATTAGATTTATACCAACCTAGAGAACAAGCAGGTTTCAGATCCGGTTATGGTACAAACGACCACTTGCTAGTTATGAAAACGCTCATAGAAAAAAACAGTGGAGTACAACAAACCACTGGTCTTAATATTTGTGGACTACGAGAAAGCGTTCGATTCAGCGGACCAAAACAATATATTTGCTGCACTAACTGATTGTAGAGTCAACCACAGATATGCAGCTTCAATTAAGAACATATATAATAGCGCAACAGCAAGTGTGAAAGTCCATTCCAAAAAAACATCTACATTTAGAATGGAACGTGGCGTACGACAAGGTGATAACATCTCACCAAAACTATTTACAATGCTGCTAGAATACATGTTTAAAAAAATAGGTTGGGGGAACATGGGAGTCAATATAGATGGTGAACGATTAAACCACCTACGCTTTGCTAACGATATCGTGTTAATTTCTGACAACCTTGAAGACGCCCAAGAGTTACTAAGGACACTAGGAGCAGCGTCAGATGTGGTAGGTCTAAGAATTAACCGTACAAAAACTCAATGTATGACAAACTTAGTTCCAAGTAGCAACATATCCCTAAACGAATCTGAAATCGAGTATGTAACATCTTATAAATATTTAGGCCATGAACTGAGAATAAACCGAGATAACCAGACCTGCCAATTTCAAAGACGCATAACACTAGCATGGGCGGCGTTCGGCAAGCTGAGAAAGGACTTATTTAAAAAGCAATATACCGATTTGCTTGAAAAGAAAGGTTTATAAGGTTTATGAACATTGTGTGCTCCCTGTGCTCACGTACGGTGCAGAAACTTTAACACTCACTAAGAAAAGTTGCGAAAAAATTAGAGTGACTCAGCGAGCCATGGAGAGGTCGATGTTGGGAATAACACTGAGAGATAAAGACATGTGGCGAGAATGGAAGACGCTAGGTGGACTAAACCCATTACAGAGTGGCGTCCTAGGTTCCAGGCATTTAGAAGTAGGGGCAGACATCCAACACGGTAGACTGATGATATCAAGAGAATCGCAACAAACTGGATTCAATCAGCACAAGATCGGGAACATTGAAAACGATTGAGAGAGGCCTATGTTCAGCACTGGAAGCTACAGGCTGTGTGATGATGGTGCCAGTTTCTACCTGCTTTCCTTTTATGTCGTCTATCCATCTTTTTGGGGGTCTTTCGATATTTCGACCTAGGTCTCCATTGCAATATATGTTTTATTCACATTGTATAATCTTGCCTAGCGACATGTCCTACCCAGGTCTATTTCAAAGTACCAATGCGTTTTATCATATCCCCCACTTTTGTCCGTCTTACTTCTTCGTCCCTTATTCGGTCACGTAGTGATTTTCCCAGCATGACTCTTTCTATTGCTCGCTGCGTAGTACGCACTTTATTGGCTGCTTTAACTGTTAATGTGGTTGTCTCCATTCCATAGGTCATTACTGGGAGAACGCACGAGTCAAATATTCTTCTTTTCAAATTAATGAGAATATCGGTTTTTTTTAAGAGGGTGTCCCAATCTTCCAATAATTCCCATGATATTCTAATTCTTCTATTTATTTCCCCTTCTTGGTTCTCTTTCCCATTTCTAATTAGATGGCCTAAATACACATATTCCTCGACTCTTTGTATTTCGTTATTTCCTACATAAAGTGGCGTATTTTCCGGAGATATTATTTTGGTTTTTGTTAGGTTCATGGATAATCGAACTTTCTCTGAAGCATTTTTCAACTCAGAGAGCATTTTCTGTAATTTGTCTAAATCTTTATTTATTAATACCACGTCATCCGCGAAACATAAATGGCTGAGATATCTACCATCGATGCTAATACCTTTATGTTCCCAGTTTAGTTGTTTAAAGACATCTTCCAGTGTTAAAATAAAGAGTTTAGGGCAAATCGTATCTCTTTGTCGCATCCCTCGACCAATATTTATCTTCTGTGTTTCTAGGTCCTCTGTTATCTTTACTTGCAATGTGGCTTTATTGTAAATATATTTCAGAAAATTTCAGTATCGGGAGTAAATTCTTGGATTGTCCATTGCTTGAAATATGGCTCATAGCTCGACAGAGTCAAAAGCCTTGCTATGATCAACAAATGGTAGATTATATTCGGTGCATTTTTCAATTAGTAATTTGATGTTCTGTATCTGTTCAGTTGTATTAAAGCCCTTTCGAAACCCAGGTTATTCTGGAAGTTGACAGGAGTCAAATTTGTTTGTTAGTCTATTAGTTATAATCTTTGTAAGCAATTTATACAGATGTGGCAGAAGACTTCTGGGGCGATAATTTTCGATTTCTAATTTGCCGCCTTTTTTGTACACATGAATAACTTGGGCGTTTTGCCATTTATCAGGGATTTTATTGTTTTGAAGACATTTCTTCAAAATAATACTCATTGAATGTAGCGATGCAGACCCTCCGAGCTCTAACATTTCTTTAGATATACCATCGTCACCTGGGGCACGATCATATTTCATTTGTGACAAAGCATATTTCAAGTCTTCGATTGTGATGTCAGGTATTTCTTCTAAGCCAACATTTGTAAAACCCAAACGAAATAGAAAACAATGAACTAAGAACAAAAACCAGGAAGATTATGAAACGTAAGAAAAAAGATCTACAGACTAAACAAATAGAAGAAATAGAGCAAAATGGACAAAGCAGCAATATAAGAGAACACTATAGGGGAATCTCAAATATAAAAAAAGGATACCAACCAAAAGTAAGAAATTTTATAAGAACAGACAATGGACAGCTTATAACGGAATATACAGAGGTCATGAATACATGGCGTGAACATTTCCATCAACTACTGAACCCGGATAACAACGACAAGACTCTCACAAGCACAGTACAAATAGCTGAAATTCCAGATCCTTTACCAACATACCGAGAAGTCCAAAAAGCCATAACTAAACTTAAAAATAACAAGGTGCCTGGAAATAACAATATTCCCGCCGAATGCCTAAAATATGGTGGAGAAGCCCTCTGTCGAATCATTCACCATCTGATAGAAGCTATATGGCTCACAGAAGAAATACCAAATAAATGGAAAGAAGGGGTCATCGTCCTAATACATAAGAATGGTGACAAGATTAAATGCGCCAACTATCGAGGCATTACTCTGCTTAATACGGCCTATAAAGTACTCGCAATTATACTCTTAGGAAAACTTAAACCCTATGCAGAGGAAACTATAGGGGACTATCAGTGTAGTTTTAGGGGCGGTCGCTCCACCGTAGATCAAATATTTACCATTAGACAGTTAATGGAAAAATGCTGAAAATTCAATCGACACCTGCATCAACTATTTGTGGATTTTAGACAGGGTTAAATTGTGGCAAGCAATGGAGGAACTTGGCTTCCCAAAGAAATTAATCAGACTAACCCAGATGTGTGTTGGTGGCTCAAACAGCAAAGTGAAAATTGGACAAGACCTTTCAGAGCTGTTGAATATAAATGACGGTCTCAAACAGGGTGACGCTATATCCCTGTTGCTATTTAATGTAGCTCTAGAATACGTCAGTAGAAAGGCGAAAATCCAACCGCCGACAGCGATATTTTATCATAACGATCCCAACTTACTTTTGGCTATTGCAGATGATATAGACATTGTGGGAAACAGTATCATTGGGCTTAAAATTAACGAAGAGAAAACTAAATATCCGTATTCCACTAGAAACAACCAACACAGATGCAGACTAGGCCAAAACATCACAATGGGGGACTATAACTTTGAACACGTCAAAGAGTTCAAATATCTGGGAACGATGCTTACTGAAAACACTGACGGAACGACAGAAATTAACTGTAGAATCCAAACAGGTAATAGGTGGCTCTACGCAGTACAAGACCTCTAAAAATCCAAGTTAACAACAAAACGTACCAAGATAAGCATATACAAAACAATAATAAGACCTATAGTGATGTGTGGGTGCGAAACTTGGACATTAACGATAGCAAATGAAGAACGGCTCCGAGTCTTCGAAAGTAGAATTCTTAGAAAAATATATGGCCCAACAGTGGATGTAACAATAGGACGATACAGAATCCGTACCAATAAAGAACTGGAGAATCTATATGGAGACACTAATATTGTACGAGAAATAAAATCTAAGCGACTGCAGTGGACGGGACACGTAAGAAGACTACCAGATAGTCGCACAGTCAAACTCACGTGGGAGGAAGCACCGGTAGGGAAAAGACCACTGGGATGCCCTCGCCTCCGATGGAAAGACAATATTGCCAAAGATCTAAAGGCAATGAATATTAATAATCCGCTAGATGCCATAGCAGACAGGCAGCAATGGAAGAGTATTGTGAAGACGGCAAAGATCCACCCAGGGTTGTAAGCCATGGAGTAGGTAAGTAAGTAACATTTGTAATATTGGGGAGCTTGATGCTTGGTTCTGTGTTAACTGAAGTGTGCAAACTTAGTCTATTTTGTTTTTCTCCTCCTTCATCTTTAAGTTGGTTTATATTGCGTTTAACAATTGAGTTTATTGATTTTAATACGTTCACATTTTTGGTAACTTCTATGATCGTTATAATAATTTTCGTGTTATGCGTCCTGATATCGCGTCTAATTTTTTTCTGATTTGTTTGTTTAGTTGTACTTAATCTACTGTGCCTTTTTCCATGTTTCTTCTTTTATTTATTAGGTCTTTGTTCTGTTTGTTTATCTTGTAACAGTGCAGATTTTCTTAACTGCAATCTTTTTGGATTTTATTTTCCAGTTCGTTTATTGTCAATGTATTAAGTTTGTCCAATGGTGTACATTTTTTCTTGATATACTCCTGATATGTATCTTTATTTTGTTTTAATTCCTTCAATGTCGGAAAACGTTGCAGTTTAATAAGTTTGTTTGTTGAATCGGTATATCAAAAGAAAAATAAGCTAAAGAGATATAGACTCGAGAACAATGTGAGGATGTTGAAATAGTTTATCGGTTCATTTAACATCCATGGAAAGAAATAACTGGAACAAATAGAAGAACTCTATTGCCGTCACAAGAAATAGACAAGGAATACTTGTATTAGATATCGACGAATTAAATGAAACTAAGAAGACTTACGCTGAGACATTGTTCCAGGATTAATATATAAATATTCCCACGAATAACATTTGAAATATGAAAAAAGCTTACTATATCAAAATTACTCCTGGAAGTATTCTGAACCAGAATAGTTTGTCAGATTTAACAAATCCTGTTACGTAGGCAAAACATGAATAAGATTTATTGAACTTGACCGCTTAAAGAAAAAGGTTAGGCCTAGTCATTTGCCTTGATTTCGGGACAAATTGCGAAGAATATCGTTCGGATTTTTCAGGATAATTTTTTGCTCTTTAACGTGTCTTTTTTGTAAGTCAGTTGTAAAAATAGAACTTCAAATTTTGAAGTGGTTCAAAAAGTAAGGCATCTATATCAAAATATCTAGTTTACACATCAGATTTTAGGATAATGTTTTATTCGTCATGCGCCACGGAAAATCATTAATAACTTACCAAAAAAGTGTGATTTATCAGGCTCAATAAATTTTACCTGCAATTACGCTTATTAAATTTAATATTCCAGTATAATCTGGGATACTAGGTTATCGTTTACTAAGTTTAAATGCAAAGAAAAAATTCAAAGTCAAAATTTATTTCACACTTAACGAGCGGAAGGCCAATGATGACACCCGAACTGCATACGAAATGGTCACTCGGCTTTATACTATCCGAGAGCAAAAACTTTTAGAGTACAGCGCAGCATTTAGAGTGTGGCTAATTACGTTCGAATTGAAAGTTTTGACACTCTAAAACCGGGGTTTGTTTTACAATTGGTTTAAATAAAAAGATGACTTTAAAAGGAAAAGAAAATCAATTTGGATCCATGTTTCTTATCATTAATGAAGGATATACTGACGTGGATATGATATTTCTGGCAATAACTTCTGCAAACATTTCTGTCTAAATATAGAAATAGTGAAATAATTAAGGTTAAATGTTAAAGAAACTCAAATGTTCATAGAAGAAAAAAAATATCCTGTGCTTCATTTTCTTTGGGTAAATCAATCCTGGGTGAATTAGATAGTAAGTAAGATAACAATATTTTTGGTGAGTTTAAATTCTATGAATAACTCTGTATACATCGAAAAGTTTAACATAGAATCGTTCAAGGAAACATCAACAAAAATGCTATACCAAAATAGACTGAATCAGAAACTAGCCCTAGATCCAATAATAGAGGAAGATAGTCCTAGTGATGCTTGGAACAAAATCAAGTATAATTGATAGTGCAAAAGAAGCACTCGGTACTAGAACAACAAACATAAATGGGAGAAGAAACAACAAAACTTTGTTCACTTTAAAAGTAAAGGCATTGGCACAACAAAAGAAGGAAGCATACTTAAAATACAAAAATATAAGAACGCAAGAAGAATACTCAGCATACAAAGCCGTGAGAAATAGAATTAATAACGCGATTAAAGACCTAAAGGAAACATACTGGGAAAGGTTTTCCACCGAAATGGAAAGGAATTTATACGGAGGGCAAAGAAAAGTTTGGAACGTAATAAGAAGTAGGAAAAAAGAAGTCAACGAAGAAGTGGTAATTAACTCTATAACAGCAGAAAACTGGAAAGAATACATGCAGAGTCTTTGCAATAACCAGGAGTATAATAATGAGGACATCCAAATAGATTTAGATAAGGTAAAACCGATGATGGAAAACGAGAACATAAAAATAGAAGACGTACACGAAATGCTGACCAAACTGAAAAATAGAAAAGCTCCGGGAACCGACGATATTTCCAATGAAATGCTTAAATATGAGAGCTTTGAACTAGAAAAAGCACTAACAATACTATTCGACAAAATTCTATCAACCTGCAATATTCCAGAACAGTGGAGGAACAGCCTGACTATACCCATCTTCAAAAAGGGAAATAAGAATGACCCCAACAATTATAGAACAATGACACTACTATACAGTAGCAATAAGTGATGAACAACATGGGTTTAGACAGAACAGATCGACAGTTGATGCGATTTTCATTATCCGACAGACTATTGAAAAATCGATAGAATACAATAAAGCTCTATTCATCTGCCTAGTGGATTTTAAAAAAGCGTTTAATAGAGTTCGACTTAAAGACGTCTTGCAAATACTTCAGGAAAATATCATTAACCACAATTATATTACGGTAATTGAAGAGCTAAATAAAAACAATAAGGCACGCATAAAGACACAACAAGGAGTAACAGAGGAAATACCTATCATGACGGGAATACGACAAAGCGACAATATGAGTCCATTTCTCTTGAATTTAATTATGGACAAAATAATTCAAAATGTAAAATAAGTCAATGGAGGATATAAAATGGGACGAAAATCTTTAAAAATCTCATGTTTTGCCGACGACGCCTTACTGTTAGCAGAAAATGAAGACGGTCTGCAACGACTACTATACGGATTTCAGACCACATCAAAAAATTTAAATATGGAAATATTTACAGAAAAGACATTTAATTTCATGAAATTCAGTTCAAAGTTCAAGCAATCGCCAGGATTCCATATGTCCCAGAATATCTTTAAATCCTCTGCATAAAGTAGGCAGCTGTGATTTAACCCGAATGTGATATCGTTAATATAAACGTTAAAAAGTAACGGAGCCAAAACAGATCCTTGAGGAACATCCGACGTTACTACAAAATTACTAGATCTGGGAACACGGTATTCAACATAGTAAGAGCGGTTGAATAGATAGCTTTCGAAAAATCTAATCGTTTGATCGACTTGATCACGGTGGAAAAAACTATGTAAACGGCATCCACCTGAGTGCCAGAATCAATACGCTCTGCGACATACTGTGCAATAGTACAAAGACTGGTCACGGTTGACTTTCCAAAAGCAAAACCACGCTGCTGATCGATCATAAGAAGCGTTATGTAAAAGAATATTTGTTCCAGAAGAACTCGCTCAAATACCTTTGCAAAATTGCACATTATCGCTATGGGGCGATAATTTTCGACCATGGTTCTATTATCCTTTTTTAAAAACCGGACAGATTTTTGATTCCCTTCATAGATCAGAAAAAATACATTTCTGAATGCATAAATTAATAATTATAAAAAATTTGAACCGACTTCTAAAAAGCGAAAAATACCAATAAAATTAATAATTGACAAAATCTGACTCACACAAAAAGATTGGGATTGCTTCCTTGCTGTAGCTTGTGTGCATGTTGTAAGAAGTATCTTCACTTGTCTTATTCATTGTAAGTCTGTCTAGTAACTGGATATCCTGCCCTTTTCCTCTCTTTTTAGTTTTTCCGGCATGACACTGGTATATATATACATATATATATATATATATATATATATATATATATATATATATATATATATATATATAACTTTGTACATAGCGTCCTATAACTGCAGGTCGTTATCGAACCAAACCAAACTCACTGAGTTAGAGAATGAAGCAGTTAATATTAAATGGGATATTATAGGCATCAGCGAAGTAAGACGGAAAAACGAAGATCTCATTGAACTTAAATCTGGCAATATCCTCTATCACAAAGGTACAACAAATGGCCGAACGAGTGGTGTAGGATTCCTAATCAATAAGAAATGGAAAAATAGGATAGTCGATATCACCAACACCTCAGATAGAGTAGCTAGCCTAACTCTCCGACTATCAAAAAGATACACCATTCAAATTGTACAAGTATACGCACCAACAATCTCATACCCAGATGAAAGTATAGAGGAACTCTACAATGAAATAACGGAGGTGCTAAATAAGAACAAAAGTCAATTTAAGTATATAATAGGAGACTTCAATGCTAGAGTGGGGAAAAGGGCCAATTTAGAACAATGTATAGGAAATTTCGGATTTGGGGATAGAAACGAAAGAGGTGAAAGACTGGTTCAATACGCACATTTCCAGAACCTATCAATAGGCAACACCTAGTTCAAGAAAAATCCAAATAGAAAATGGACGTGGATAAGTCCTGACGGAAAAACTAAAAATGAAATTGATTTCATCCTAACCAACAACATAACAACCCTACAAGATGTAAGCGTTCTTAATAAGTTTCGAACAGGTAGTGATCACAGACTAATCAGAGCTCGAGTAGTTCTCAATACAAGATTAGAAAGAATAAAATTAATACGAAAACCAACATCTGGAATAAATATCGCTAACTTACGAAACACCTCAGAACAATATCAAGACCTAATTAATGAAAAACTACAAGACGCAACAGATGGCTCACACTTGATGGAAACGATCCTAAACTGCGCCAAGGAAATTGGAGGACCACAACCACGTAACCACAATAGAAAACTCTCCGATGAAACGAGAGCTCTTCTGAAACAACGAAGACAAATGAAAATCAGCTCGAACATAAACCGAATAGAATACAGGGAGCTGTGCAAAACGATAAGAAAGAAGATTGCAGAAGATATAAAATCCTATAACGAGAGGCTTGAGGAAGATGCAATCGAAAATCATAAGAGCTATAAGAAGACAAAAAGCGCATTAACCATCGGTAAGAAACAAGTAATAGCACTGGTGAACGGAAATGAAAGAATAACAAACAGGGATGAAATAATAAAAATCATAACCAAATTCTATGAGGACTTATATAAAATACCGGCACATCAGGAAGTAGAGGAAGAGACAACTACAGCACAAGAAGATGTTCCAGAAGTTCTTGTGGAGGAAGTAGAAGCAGCTCTTAGGAGCATGAAGAACGGCAAGGCAGCTGGGAATGACGGTGTCACATCTGAACTCATAAAATACGCCGGAAACTCAACTTGGAAAATCTTAGCGAACATATACACAAACTGCCTAAAAGCAAGGCATTCCGAGACAGTGGAATAGCGCTAATATAATCCTAATCCACAAGAAAGGTAGCAAAGAGGACCTTAAAAATTACAGACCAATTAGCTTGCTACCAGTAATATACAAAATATTCACAAAAATAATTAACAACAGAATACAGAACACACTTGATGTTGCTCAACCTCGAGAACAAGCAGGCTTTAGAAGTGGCTTCAGCACAATGGATCATATTCAAACACTACGAGAAATTATGAGTCGAACAAAAGAATATGATCTGCCACTGACATTAGCTTTCGTAGACTTTGAAAAGGCATTCGACTCAATATACCCAAGAGCAGTTATAGAAGCTCTAGTCGACCAGGGAGTGGATAAGCCTTACGTAGAAATGCTAGCCAACATATATAGAGAGGCCACAGCTAGAGTAAATGTATACAAAGATACCCCAGAATTTCCAACTCAGAAAGGAGTCCGACAAGGTGACGCAATATCCCCCAAGCTATTTACAGCAACTCTAGAAAGTATCTTCCGCAAAATAGACTGGGAAAATAAAGGTCTATGTATAGACGGTGAATATCTAAACCACTTAAGATTCGCTGATGACATCGTTCTGATTGCTAAAAATCCTGAAGAACTGCAGGAACAAATTAATGATCTGAACATTGCCAGTAATAGAGTTGGCTTAAAGATGAACCTAGCAAAAACAAAAGTAATGTACAACGATCTAATAAGAGACATTGAAATAAGGATAAACGAAACCACGCTGGAAGTAGTAGATGAATATGTATACCTGGGTCAACTTATACACAAGTCGGGTTCACTACTTCCAGAAATTAACAGAAGAATCAAACTGGCGTGGTCAGCATTCGGACGAAACTCCATCATCTTCAAATCCAGAATGCCACTTTACCTTAAGAAAAGAGCGTTTGATCAATGCATATTACCGATCATGACATATGGTTGCGAAACTTGGACATTGAAGAGCAAAATAATTACGAAACTCCAAGTAGCTCAAAGATCCATGGAAAGATGTATGCTAGGGATAACAAAAAGGGATCGCAAACGAATAGATTGGATACGACGAATGACCCAGGTGACAGATGTCGTCCAAAGAATAAAATCCCTTAAATGGCAATGGGCAGGTCATGTAGCAAGAAGAACTGACAACAGATAGCTGAAAATGATGATGATGATGATATATATATATATATATATATATATATATATATATATATATATATATATATATATATATATATATATATATATATGTATATATATATATATATATATATATATATATATATATATATATATATATATATATATATATAGATTTGAGACAGATCAGCCTCTTGGGTTTTTTATTGTCTAAATTGTAACTTTATATTTGGCTTATCAGTCTTGTAGTCTAGAAATTTAAGAATCCTTGTGGCATTCTTGAGATTTTCCTGCAGAGATCCTGTTAGGTTCTTTGAAATTAATAGAGGGGCATATTGTGGACAGGACGAAAATATTTATTTAATAGTTAATATTGAGTTACATTGTTGACATGTTGGAGGTCTGACTTTTCTACTAAAAATCTTTGAGTCAATCTCGAATGTCTGATTCTTAATCTTGTCAGAAGGATTACAGTTTTGCCATTAATCATGTATCAAGATGTGCTCTAATTAATGTATTGAGAATTGGTCAGAGATAGAAATAGTTTGCTGTATTGGTCTTTTAGTTATTTGATCAGAGTCAGATCTAAGTTGATTGGTGGAAGGTTCCAGGCAGAAAAGTTGTATGAATTAATGGGAATCACTTGCGGAGTGTTAATTGAAAGCCTGGAAGACAGCTGAATGAAGCGAGCATAAGAGAAATTTGCCCATGTGTTTGGAAACGGAGTTGGTGAGGAAAGAAAGAAGTTACGGTGAGTGATATAGGGGCAAAATTTGAGGCTCTTAACATATCTTGCCAGTAGCACCTGTCTTTTGAAGCTTTCCTTCAGAAGACCGCTGATTCAACAGAAAGGTTCGGGTCCGAGAAATTGTGTCTCAGTACCTTTTTTTGAAAGCTTGTCTTCATTTTTATTTCCTTCTATTTTGGTGTGTCGCGGTACCCACAAGGTGGCGACATTATTATTCTTGCTTAGTTCCACTAAGCATTTCCAAACTATCTTGGAGCTGACTACACGGTAACTCATTATATTTATGGCTGTGTGACTATCGGACATGATAATAATCTGTTATCTGTGATAGTTTTTATCTTTGTTAACTTGGATAGATTTCCTGATGGAGTGCATTTCCGTTTGGAAAATGCACAGTGTTTGAACTTTCGAGAGATTAGCTCTCATATTAGCTAGACTGGTTTCTTTAGTTCAAATCACTATATATGATCATTGGCAGTATACATCCACTGCAGGCTTTTTTAGACTTGTTGTTTGCTTTTCGTTCCACGTTTATTCCAGAGAAGTTTGTTGTCAGACCCTGATATTTTATCTTTAATCTCCACTCAATAATGTTTCCATTCATTTTGATGGTTCTCAGGTCAAGGTTTCTTTTTCTTGCAAAAGCTACTAAAGAGATTTTGGTAGGGTTAACATTACGTCTCATCATCTGTCATCATTTTTTATTGTATTCAAATCCTCTTTGAAGTATATCGCACAGGATATTTTCGAATTTGCCACTCGCGACCTACAATGATGCTCCACATAAGCGGGGAGGCTACTTCCCAAAGATGGTATCCCCTTATGGTGTAAAAGGCTACAGTGTCCTCTCTTGGTATTCTAGTGGAAACAAATCGCACCATACATTTGGGCGTCGTTCCCATATAATACTATGGTTTCCTTGTTGTTTAGTGCATCTTGTATCCCATTTGTAAATTATACCAGTGCAGTTTTCGTATATCCCACTCGATACGCTTGCTAATGAGGATGTAGAGGTTCCCGTTACAGAATTTCCGTTCTGATATAATTATCAACTGCTTTTTCTATCGTTTTTAAAATAAACGATGTCTGGCTGATAAGTCGGAGAGATTTGGGATATGTAAACTTTTGAAGTAAAGATGAATCTGGCCCTTCTTTATATTTCTGGTATGTAGCCCAATTCCAGACGGCTTCAACTAATGAATGCGGTAGAATCTCTTCCTGCGCTCGTTGATGCAGGACAAAGAGTATTCAATAGACTTCTGTGGTTTTATATTATTAAATAAAGGTAGTAAGTTACTTAAAAAATATCAAATCTCATTGGTTCCCAAGTTAAAGCTAAATAAAGTTAATTTATGTTCTAATTAATGAATTCTCTCTGCCAAGCTCACATATACGACTTGTTAAATTAGAAATATTAATGTTTCAATCTATACGGTATATTTTATACTAATAAATTTACCTTCAGGAATACCCAAACTTATAAACTTACTAAACTGAAACTAATACATAGAGTTAAATTACATCGGGAAACTTTGGCAGTAAGACAGATAGCGGTTCATCTGCTCGTTTTGCAAATATAGCTTTTTGTTGTTTATTGCTGATATTTTCCTAGAGCTCAGATAACACAAATAAGTCACAGGGATATCGTGAAATTTCATATTTCAGGATTCCATAGGAGTATCATTTGATTGGTCTTTAAAAATACTAGTAAATGTTTTATGTCACACTTTTTACTTAATCGCTTCATTCCTCTCTTAATTTTCCAACAGTAAATTTTAAAAATCTACAGAAATTTAGTATAATAGTTTTTAGTAATATGTGCAAGAAAATTTGGGAATTGCGGTTTTTGATGTATTTTTTTCTGCCTTTCCATGATTTAGTCAGATTTTTCAAAATTTAGTGTTTGGTCCTTGAAAAAAAAACCGATTCTGCCTCTTATACTAGGAATGTGTATACTTTTGGCATCTCCCCCACCTCGGTTGAGAACTTGTTTTTTCTTGCGATTGCCCCCCCCCCCAAAGAGCTCCGAATTCAGAAAAATAGATCTAACCCTGCCTTTTACACTACAAATGGGAATGTTGCTGGCGTCTCCCTTCCCGTCGACAATTTGCTTTCGCGTACCACACTGTACTTTTGTGATATTACAGCCTCCCCCCCCCCAAAAAAAAAAGTGACTGACAATCATATAAAATGCGCTTTACCATTTCCTCAGTTTTACCATATAACCTGCAGCTGAGGTCTCTGTTGTGGAAGTTTATTTTATATAGATGAATTTTGATGGTCATGTGTTTCGTCATTATGCCCGTAATTCCCCTTAATTGGTTCCTACTCTTAGGAGTAGTATCCTTGCTAATTTCGGATCAGGATTTTCAATAAAAAACCTGGTGTGGTTCAGTCCCTGTCTGACTGTTTGGTGATTTTTGTGCTCTCACATAGTGGTGCCCAGCTCTCGCTAGCTCGTCAGCTTTTTCGTTTCCATGAACTGTATGTCAACTTATTACATTAAAACATGATATCACCTATTTGAAAAACCTGTATCAAATAATTAATGAAGTAAATTTACAAATGCAGAGTAATGAGTTGAATTTACAACAAAAAACGTTATAGCTGCTTTTGCGGAGAAATTTATTTTGTTCAAGCGGAACTTCACTAGAGGTGAATACAGCCACTTACGAATATTATTATCAATATCTGCAAAACAGGAAATGTTACTTACTACCCAACACTTAAATATTCTGCATCATGATTTCTCTGAGAGGCTTGAGGATTTTCATTCCAAGTTAGGTTTTAGACCTTTTCTCAAATACAAATAACCATTTTTCGTAGTGACGAGGTAGTTCGTTTTTGTTTCGTTTGTGCCATCGTCTGTTAAAGGTTATTGTAGAAAAATTGTATCCATGTATTTGTATTGGATTTTAGTTTCAATTTTAACTCAGAAAAATCGCTTTCCCAAGTCTTAAAAATGCTTTAAAATAAAGCCAAACTTCGGCAAAAGAAAAAACTGTTTTTCCCGATTCACGAACCAAATCCCGACTTATCTTGGTTAAATAATTCTCAAATAGATTAAATCTTGAATTAGTATTTGTATTTTCCAAATTAAGCATTAAAATAAAAATAAATTAAAGAAATTTACATAGTATGTTCGGAATGACTATAAAATATTTTAATTACTTCCCTTTTTTTCAGAAATCCGTTAAAATCCACTTTCCAAATGCTTGTAATATAGGATCTGGAGCCGAATACCACAAAAGAAACCGGGTACATTCAATAACCTGGAGATTTCCCTTATCCTACTAAAAAAAGGAAAGATATGAAAAAGACGCTGGCCCTACATTTTGATTAAAATAAGAGCTTTCGGAAATTTCGCGGATAAAACCAATCCTTTTTCATTTCGATGAAGCCTTTATATTTTTATGATCGCTAAAATAAAAAAATGCATTTACTTTTAAAAAGTATTTTAAGGCTTCCACAGGCGGCACATGATATTGTGAATTTCCTTCGTGCGAGAAAATTGCTTCGTCAGTAAGATTTAAATGTTCCCATTTTATTTATTGGATATAGAGCTATTTCATTTGCAGGAGAAAATTTATGTAAAGTGAGCGTTAAGATTTTAAAAAATTCATGACAAGCAGTTTTCTATGTAGACTATTCATTAACATGGTCTAACTATAAACTGGACCAAATTCACAAATGATATATATATATATATATATATATATATATATATATATATATATATATATATATATATATATATATATATATATATATATATATATATATATATATATATATATATATGAAATCTCATTTGGCATTTTCAAGTGCGGTTCGTCTCGTTACTCGCTGAGAACTTGATGATGGCCTCTGATGAATGTCGAGTTTTGTATAGCTGGCTCGCTTTCTGATTGGACGAGCGGCTTCACAGACTCCTCCCCTCTGCCGAGTGCGATATATTTTGTCCTTGTATGCAGGTCTTTCGTGTACTAGTTAATGTTTGTTGTTTTCTTTCTTGATTTTTTATTAATGTTTTCCATGTAGTTGAAAAATTTATAGCATCGTCTCGTTTATTTAGCTGTCCCGCTTTTTCGATTTCTAGGGCCTCTCTTATGACGCGTACCTTGTAGTTCTGTACTGGTGCTATTTCTTTTGTTTTTTCGAAGTCGATGGTATGTCCGGTTGTTTGGTGATGTTGAAATAGGGCTGAGGTTGTCTGTTTGTTTTTCAGGCTATTTTTATGTTCTTGGATTCTTGCTGATATGCGCCTGTTTGTTTGTCCTATATAAGTTTAATGACAATCTGCACATGGAATGCTGTAAACGCCATGATTTTCAAGGTTGGCCTTGTCTTTGGGATTTCCTAGTTAATAGCAGGTCCAAAAAAGGAAGTTTCTTTTCTTGTTTGATTCTGTGGTGGATATTGTTCAGGTATATGAGGAAATCGTCCAGGTGTTCTTTTCCATGTGGCCATATTATAAAAATACCATCAACAAAGCGTTTCCAAAATTTCGGTTTTAAAGGTGCCTTTTGCAGTGCCTCTTGTTCGAAATATATCATAAAAAGCTATGACTGGTGAGAGCGAGGACCCCATAAGTGCGCCATCTGTTTGTTCGTATATTTGGTTATTGAACATGAAGTATGTGTTCTTTAGGCAGTGTTCTGCAAGTTCAGTTGTGTAGGCTGGAAAATCCTCGTTCATGGCGATTTTGTCCAAAGTCTCATCCAGTGGTATGCTTGGATATAGCGATTTTATGTCGAGGCTTGCTAAGATGTCATTTTCTTCGAGGTGAATGTTTTTGATCATTTTGGTCAGATGTTCGGAGTTTTTCACGAAGGAATCAGCCAGTTCAACTCTTGGTTGCATGATACTTGCTAGATATTTTTCTAGTTTTTGTGTAGGAGATCCCACGGCGCTCACTATTGGTTTGAGTGGTGAATTTGTTTTGTGTATTTTTGGTAAGCAGTTTTGAACATCTGCTTGATTTTTCTCTTGGTATTATAGATTTTTCAGGTTTTTGGGTCTAGTTTTGAGGCTTTACTTTTGGCATTCGTAGTTTTTTCAAGGTATGTCGTTGGATCGCTGTTGGTTTGTTTGTAAGAGGCGTCTTTGAGAATTTTTTGCATATATTCGTTGGTGTTCATTACAACCGTGACATTTCCTTTATCTGCTGGTAATATTGTTATTTCCTAATTATTTTTTAACGATGAGAGGGCTTGATGTTCAGCTCGCATTAAGTTTGAGTTGGGAGGCCGGCTTGATTTCAAAATTTGCGTTTTGTGTGGCATGTTCGGCATTTTCTTCAGGGATGTTTTGTAGGGTAGCTTCTATATTAGAAATTATCTCTTCTAAGGGGACTGTTTTTGGCATTACGGCAAAATTAAAACCTTTAGACAGAACTAATTTCTCGGATTCTGTAAATTGGTGGTTGGAGATGTAATGGACAACTTTGTTGCAGTCCAGTGTTTGCTGTGTGTGGACAGTATTGCGTTGTTGCAGTGCCTTAAATTTCTCCTATTGTTTTTTTGCCTTAAGCTGGGTATCTGATTCCGTTCTCCAACAAGATATTTTTTCTATGTCATTCCATAGAAGATGATGGATTTTGTGGGTTTGAACGAACGGATTGAAACCCGGAATAACCAAACTACTACTATCCGTGAAAACCTACGATATAACATATACATATATATATATATATATATATATATATATATATATATATATATGTATATATATATACATATATATATATATATATATATATATATATATATATATATATATATATATATATATATATATATATATATATATTTATATGTCTAAGTAGATATACTTTTTCTTACATTTATAGAGTGTAAAATATCCTTCAGTTCCGACAGACTAACACATGACTGACGGCAAATTTAAATCCAATCCAAGGCAAATAGGAGAGAAAGCGCAACTAATTTACGATTTAAATATCTTTATTTAGCGAGAAATCCGACTCGTAGCTTTATTAGAATTGCGGTAATATTCTGAATTCGGCGTGTATTCAAGACGAAAATTTATTTAGGGGTTTGGTTAAATTTTTGGGGTTAATGAAAATTTTGATTATACACGGGATAATCTGATATGTCGTTTCCTTTTCGGCGCCATTCTTCCTTGGGTAATTATATTTAACATTAAGTGGATTAATTAGAGTGACAGATTAACCCAAATAAGAACTAAAACGTCAGTATTAATAATATTAATGCAATGCAAATTAAATATTACGTGTTCACCTAATTATTCGTCTGTTATTAAAAAGGAATTGGGTAAACTAGGTCGGTTTTGGTAATATACATAAATACTATATATATTTTCGTTAATTAATAACATAATCACTACTTTTAGTAACAGCACAAAAACACACACATATGCAAAAAAATAAATATTATTTAAATCCTTTGAAAACGATATAATAAATAACTAAAACAAAATTTAAAATAATGTTTGTTAGAACTGGTACCGACCAAATTACGAATGAGATGCTAAAGTACGGAGGCCCTAGCCTTGTCACAGAGCTCACTGTTCTATTTCAAAAAATACTCCGCACAACGTCAGTACCCAACGAATGGCGGAAAAGCATCACAATTCCGATCCACAAAAGAGGATCAAAGAAACAACCCGAAAACTACAGGGGAATCAGCCTACTGAATAGTTCAGCCAAATTGTTAACCAAAATACTGTCACAACGGATCGTAGACAAGTTAGGGGCGTGCGAAGAACAGCAGGGCTTCCGGAATAACCGCTCTACTATCGACGGTATATTTATTATCAGACAGCTGGTTCAAAAATCTATCGAATACGATAAACCGCTGGTCATTTGTTTTGTGGACTTTACACAAGCGTTCGACCGAGTCAAACTGGAACACATAACAGAATTACTGCGAAGAAAATAAGTAGACGAAGCAATCATATGCACAATATACGAACTGAATTCCAAAAACACCATGGTAATTAAAACAAATAACACTCTAACAGAGGAAATCCCTCTTTCCATAGGAATAAGACAGGGTAATAGCCTAAGTCCAACACTTTTCAATGTAATCATGGACGAAATCATTGATGAGGTAAAAAGCACAAATATTGAGTACCCAATGGGACACAACACCGTTCAGATTATATGCTTTGCAGACGATGTTGCCTTGACAGCAGATAGCGAGGACAACTTACAAAGAATGCTTTTCCATCTCAATCGAACAGCCAAACAGTATAATATGAAGATATCTGTGGAGAAAACCAAAGCAATGGTAATAGCAAAAAAACCGGTAAGATGCAAACTAATGGTTGATGACAAACATATCGAACAGGTTGGGAAGTTTAAATACCTAGGAGCACATATAACAAGTAACAGGGTAGTAACGGAAGAAGTACGCACACAGGCCAACAAAGCGGCCATGATATCAGGCCAACTAAGAGACATAATCTGGAACAATAAACATATAACGGTTGAGAGCAAAGCAAGAATTTACAAGGTCTGTGTAAGACCGATACTGACCTACGGCGCAGAAACAAGAAATGAAACCACAAAGACAAAACAAATTATGAGAACCACAGAAATGAAAACGCTGAGAATGATCACGGGAACAAGTTTAAGAGATAGAATAAGAAACGCAAAAATACGCGAGGACAGCGGAGTGGGGGATGTTGTGAAGTGGGTTCGAAACCGTCGTAGGCAGTGGAGAGATCACGTGGAACGAATGGACGACGACAGACTAGCAAAAACCGTGATGAGAGAGAAACCAAACACCAAACGGCCGCCTGGACGGCCCCCCAAAAGATGGAGAGACAGCTGGATTTCGACCTCAAACGAGGATCGATGAGGCATTGTATAGATAACAGAATTTGGTTCTACCTAGAAGAAGAAAAAGAAGAAGAACTAGAGTATGTTAATAAAATAAAAACACAAATGTCGAAATAAGAAACTAATATCACCTGTCTCCCGGTAACGAGTATGTTCTTTGTTCAGTATGTTTAGTAGTGTTTCAGTTATTTAGGGTTTGGCTTTAAGTATAGCTGTATACCGAAGATATTAAGAAATAGTTTCATCTTTTTTACTTACAAATAAGCCTCGATACATCTTTATATTTCCACTGAGCTGTATCAATAAATCGCACTATCCTATTTTGTCGATTATTAAAAATTTGTCTGTGTTAACCAGTTGCTCTGTTGCCAGATGTGCAAAATACAAAATACAAAATTATTCAGGAAAATTTTAAGCAAAAATAATAAGAGAATATATTTTTAGAAAAAATTTCGTAGTGCCATGGTACTGTAGCTACTGCGGCGCTGGGGTATGGTTTTACCAGTTTTACGCTATTACTGAGTAAATATCACTCATCTGAAGTATTGATTAGAGTTACGTATGGATGATATAACCTTCTGGAGGTATAGTTGTTAACTCTAAATTGATAACTTTGCGCAAATAAATGTAATTTAAAAATTAAAACTTTTATTAAGTTATAAAGAATTTTTTACGACACATAATTAGCTTAAGAATCTGAATTTTATACAGGGTGTTCCTTAAATGGTGTATACAAAATGTTGACCCAAATTACTAAGGCTAAAATGCAAAGATCTAGTCCAATTTGTCTTAGTTAAAAGTTGATAAGTACGGAAATACAGGCTGTTATAGTTGTAATTTTTGAAAACTTTTTTGTAAATATTATCTCAATAGTTGCTTGATTTGCATTTAATTTGGAACTTTGGGATTTTTAGAAAAAGAAATCAAAATCAGACTACATTTGCAAGGTACCTTATAAAGCGATAACCAGCGGTACTTCACCTATGTTAAAGTTTCATGACTTTTTTATGCTTTGGTATATTAAATTTAAAATTAAAAACTTTTATTCCTTGTCTTTATGCAAAAAGTTATATAATATGTGTTGCTTTGAGCAGGCGTTCCTGAGATAATAGGATTTAAATGTTTTATTGCGTGCTGAGACTCGTTATAGCTTCCCTTCAGAGCTTATCCTGCTTAAGTGCCAATAGGTCACCAGCAATAAAAATTTACATAGCAACGAACTAACGATAATAACACAAAACCAATAATAAACCAAAACTGAAAAATTTTATTTATTTAATTTTTTAATTAAATGCTAAATAAATGTTCAAAATGTTCTCCATTTTTATGTACACAAAAATCAACTCTACGGAGAAAGCTAAACTGCACCCTTTTCAACATCTCTGCATGTAAACATAAACCTCCTAATTCACTAGCATGATCTAATTTTAAAACCGGTCTAAGTTGACAGTAGAAGGTTTTATCTGACAAGCATAAGCCAAGCTGGTTAGAATCTTGAAAATACCGGAAAAAAAAATCGTGTGATTTTTTTACCAAACAGCCAAAAATGGAAAATTTTGTTTATTTTTGGACGACAGCTATTCCTATTATGTATTTCAAGGCCTTATAGTTTATGTTCGTAAGTTTGTAATGTCAGCTTTTGTTTCTTGACATCTTCTTCATCTGCCGATCCACACTACTGGATGATGGCTATCACACTTCCATCAGCTTCACGATCATCTGCTGTGTGTACCAGGTCTCCGATGGTTCTTAAATCTGTCCATTCTCCTAAATTTCTTAACCAGGGCATTGGCTTCCTTCCCACTCCTATTCTTCCTTCAATCTTTTCCTCATCTATTAGTTGTAGCAGTTGGTATTTTGTATTTCTCATCAGGTATCCAAAGTAAGCCTAAGTAAGTAAACGTGCTCCAAATTTGTTGGACCAGGGCCTATGTCCTCCAAAACATGAAGTTATAGCGATATGAACATCTGATCTGATTGTTCATTTCAAGATACGTCTGTACGTGTAAGATAATTCGGGTTAACTTGTTTTTAAAATTTGCATTTTGGCAAGAAAGTACTAAGTTGAAGAGAATTCGAAGTTTTTCTTTTAAAGAAGAAGGAAAGAAAATACTAACCAAATTTGGAAAGAAAATACTTTATTATGTATGTTAAACTATAATATTTCAATTGTTCGAAGACTGCGACGCTATACACATCTCTGCTACTAGCAAACCTTTAATAACTTGGTTTGCAAAATATACTTTGTCTAAATTTATAATACCTATATATAAAAAATAGTTGAACTAAAAACAAAATGCCTTAATACTTGGTGAGTCTTAAAAAATACATACTAAACGTCAAATCTGCCATTTCTTTTTCGCACCTTTCACCCAAGCGCTTACTTTTCACTAAGCAAAGAAGAATGTGAATGATGACAGGGTTAAGAATATAAATTTCACCATGTTTCAGGGAACATGACCGTTCACTTCATATTTCCTAGTTCGAAAATGTAGCCCCAGTCCTCGGCCTGATTATTTCAGAAACGGCTGTTCGAAGCGACATCTACTGGATATAACTTCTTAGAATAAATATGTCAAAGAATATGAATTTTTTTATTAGAAATTTAAATTTTAAAGCTTTAGATACAGGTGAAGTACTGCTGGTGAGGTTCTCTGAAATATACATAGATACAGTAATCGGGTCCGCTTATATATAGAGAACGATGCCTTGAAGACTGTTTATCGTCTCAGTTGCCTAGAACTAGAAAAGGCGGTTACTCAGATGTCTAGGAAGGCGTGGTGGAGAGGTGTCCATCACTCCTCATGCAGACAGATTACTTGGCGCCTTTTTTAAAACCCAATAACTGTCTGGAGATATTTTTGCTAAACAGAGAGGATTGAGAGGGAGAGCAAAATCTTCCTAGAAAGGGATCCTGATTGTATACAGATGGATCTCGACAAAATTGGAGAATGAAAGTGTTGACCTTGTCTCAGCACTCAACGAACTGAGATAGAAATATTTCGAAGATACACATTTGTTATCGGAAGCAGTTAGGCAAGTTCAATTAACGAGGTTACTTGGATAAGTATGGGCGATCGACCTCGAATGACTTACAGCTATGGTGGCATGTAAAAGTCTCAATGAGGCCTAGGCATCACCATCTTTATTCATTCAATCATTGATTCATTCACACTAATCGTATTTTGATTTCTCATCCAATAAATAAATATCTTAACATTCTGTATTTCGGAAACTATCAAGTTTTTGACTAAGGTTTAGGTAGAGCTACATATTTTAGCATCATACATTTGCCCTAGTGTTTTGTCCAGACCCTTTAGAGACACTGTGTATAGATAGGTGTTTCTGTAAATTTTGCTTTTACTTTATTGCTGTTCCACTGGCGAGGTCATTAAGTTTTCGAAACGCGGGGAAAGTACCATGACAGAAAATCAACCGTGTGTTTATCTTTTTTTTTAACGGCCTGATGGGCAAAAAGCGGCAGCTTTTGAAACTGAATGTAATTTATCTCCACTTTCACTTCTTATTCTTAAGTCGTGTGGTCCCACTGTATCTTCTGATTTTGCCTATCGAAAATATGAACAGAGAGATGATAAAAATCATAAATCTGTTTTTACTCTCCTTGCATTTTCGGAAACATGCTTGCCACTACACCTACAATATGCTGAAAATTCTATAAAAATATCTCAGTCCTATAAAAGGTTATGCACAAAAAAATTGGTAACCATCAATTTTTTTTTTCCAGACTGAAACCTTCTTGCAACAAACTTAAAATACTTTTATGGGACGCCTTTGCGAGCACTCCTACAATATGCTGAACATCACGTACTGAATTCTGCATCTGTAAGATTAATTTTGCATGTTTACTATTTCTTGAGTAATACATACATTACGTTTGCAGTAGCTCATTGTATTGTATGTATGTCTGGCGTCCACCCACATATTTCCACATCGGATTACTACATCTCAAACAAACAACTAAGTAGGTCATTGCAACGTGTGGGTACATAAATCTAGTTAAGTCTTACGCGAAAAATACCGTCATTTATCAACAATGAGCCCTTTTGTGTTGTATAGTTAAATTACAAGTCGTCGGCCACACTTTAACAATGGTCTGCGATTTCCCTCCTGCTGAGATATTCTATAGAATGAAAACTGCAAACAAAGTATTATTAATAGTTGACTTTTGTGTGAACAGGAGGAGGTATATTTAGTTACTTACAGTCGACTGTTCATTTTATTTATTTTTTAAAATTGCATTTTTACTTTATTGAGCATTTAAATGCTTAACAAATAATGCCACCATTCAAACTTTTCCTTGAAAGAATAATGCTTTAAAAGAATTTATAGACAGCGTCGTACGTTATTTATAAATGTTATTTTTAGAAAGTTGATGCTGGTAACCGTTACTATGTGGTAGTTAATCATCTTCGTGAAATGTTTAAAAAGGAACTACTATGTTTTATACCACTAAATTTATTTAGAAAACAGTGACTGCAGTTTCAACTCACAGAGTATTTTCAAACTGAGTTACAAAGGTAGACTAAGTTTCTGTATTGAATACTTCCTTACATCTATTTTAAAAACAGTTTCCAATTTTTATACTCATATGAGAAACTTTTGTTTATTGATTTATTAGAAAAAAAGCTTATCTTTAAACATTTTAATGTATTTCATATAACTTTTATATTACGTCATAAATGTGGATAATTAATTTTTCTCTACGTAGCTCCTAGTATTCGAACATTTCGCCAGAGGGCGCAGAACGCAGTCACAGAAATTAGTTTTGAGTGGCCTATCTATTCTGTTCTTATTTCACCTATGGCAGAGATGATAGAAAAGGTGCAGTTTGATTTTCTCCGTAGAATTTATCTTTGTGTATATGAAGGCGGCGGGCATTTTGAAAATTTACTTATAGTTTCAATAAAAAATTAAATAAATAAAATTTTTCAATTTCGGTTTATTATTTACTTTATGGGTTATTTTTATTATTCTTTACCAGTTCATTTTTACATTATTATTAGCTTGTTGCTAATTAAATGTTTATTGTTGTTGGCTTGCTGGCTCTTAAATACGCTTTAAATTTGTTGGACCTGTCCTAAGCCTAGATGAAGTGAAAAGAGGGGCTACCATGAGTCACAGAATTCAAGAATAAGAATTTTCAATTAGAAATTTAATATAACGAGACACAAAAAGTTATGGAGCTTCATATGTAGCAGAAGTCCTACTGGTGGCGCACTCTGCATTGTACAGACTTTTTAAAGACATCCCACTTATTATCATCTTAATAAAATCTTTATTGTGTGCCCTTTCTTAAATTACAATAGATTTATTTTAGAAAATTGAAAAATAGGAATTCCTCATGGCACGCTGCTGTCCGCAATATATCCGTATTGTAACAAATCTGACCCTTCTCATATGACTGTCGTCCTGAGAGATGTCATGTCTTCCCTGAACTCCTTCGGTAAATGCGGTCCCAAATTTTAATCTATTTGGGCTTTTGGCGGCTAAGTAATCATATATAATAAATCACTTTGGTGTTATCGTCCGTGTAAATTGCTTAAAAAGAGCTTAGAATCTTGAGCTCCAAAGGTGAGCTTACAATGTCATGATATATCGCAAGAAGTATAAGAAAAGACAGACTGGAAGTTGATACGAAATAAATTAGAAATATTTTCTATCTAACAATGATATATGGACTTTTGCGTTGTAGTAAGCCAAAGAAACGTTTTGCTACTGCCATTCCGGCACTTAGAGTCAGTAGCTTATAGTTTTTCAATTATCTTTTTTTATATATACTTCAAAATATTTCTTTGTAAGGTACTTGTATTTAACAAAGCCCAGGCTCTAATAAGTACCACCTTTACAAACTCACACTTGCTATTTATTTTATGCGTAATAAATATTTCCATTAATCATGCCAAGAGGTATTACAACTGAAAAGAAAATTAAACATAAAATTAAATGAAAGGGAATATTTAGAGAATCTCACTTCTTTATTGGGTTATTTGGTTGCTGTCTTTATTTTTCCATTTATAGTTCTTGTTATCAACAAAATCGAGAAGAATATGGTACTAAATCTACTTCATTATAAAGGATGTTCAGGATGTATAAGTCAAGCTCTCTACAGAGTACATAAGGCGTCAAAAGAACTCTTAGTGTTTTATATAATTTTAATTTAATAAGGTGCCACATAACGAAGCTGTAACCACGAGCTTCTTGCCTTTACAAAAATGATGAGCTATCGTATACAGCCTCAGTTTTAATATAATTTTTCTTTAGGTCACAACACATGTGATTATAACGTTATCGAAGGTATGTCAAAGAGTGTGTGGGGAAGACAATGGCGGACTCACTGATGAGTGAATGTGTCGGTGTCAGGACGAAACATCCAAGATTTTAGTGGTCGAAAATTTGAAAGCCGTTCAGGGTTATGGTGAATTGCAACATTCGTGTCAGGTGTGGGATGATGTGGCACAGGGTTACGCGCATTGTAATGCTGCTTCCAGCACTAGAACCCAAAATGACAACTTAAAAAGGGGGGAGCAATTTCTACAGTTTCTCAGGTATCCTGCTTTCTATATAATTCGAGATTACAAAAGGTTGATCGGGACGATCAAAAACTTGGACGGGAGCAATGTAACGGTGAGGTAGAAACAACCAGCTGAGGAACATCGCACCGATAGTTTCCGACGTGAAGAAGATTTAAATATCAAAAATGATTTTATAGAAAGTATGTCAAAGGGTGACTAGGGAAGGCATGGGCGTAGCCACTGATGAATTCGCCGCAGGTGTCAGGACGAAACATCCAATATTTTAGTGGTCGAAGTTTGTAAACTGTTCAGGGTTAGAGTAAAATACAATATTGATGTCAGGTGTGGGATGAAGTGGTACAGGGTTGCGCGCATTGTAGTGCTGGGACACTGGGACCCAAAATGACAACTAAAAAAGGGGGCAGTTCCAACACTTCCTCAGGAATCCTGCTTTTTATATAATTCGAGATTACAAAAGGGTGATCAGGACGATCAAAAACTTGGAGCAATGTAGCGGTGAGATAGGAACATCCAGCCGAGGAAGATCTCACCGATGGTTTCCGATGCCAAGAAGATTCAAATATCAGAAATGAAGTTATAGAATATGTCAAAGAATGTCTGGGGAAGACATCGGCGGGCCCCCTGATGAATCCACCGTCGGTGTCAGAACGAAACACCCAAGATTTTAGTAGTCAAAAGTTTGCAAGCCGTTCAAGGTCACGGTAAATTACAACAAAATATCTAATACAAAATACCAGTGAATTCAATATTTGTAGCTTTACGTTCGTTTCACTTTGTATGACGATAATTATAAATATTTGTCAACTTAAATTTTTTTTAAAGGTTATCAAAATGTTGTGAAATAGCACACACTAAGAGCTTGAGAATAATATTTTGATAAAATTATCTTGGGATTTAATTCAAAGTAACAAAAGCACTTCGTTGTTCCACTTTTATCTGATAGTATACATTAACCTACAAGAAAAGGTTAATAACGCCACAGAACTTCCACACCGCAATTTTAGCATTAGTCATGAGTTTGTCTGCAAAAGTGGTGGGCGACACATAATTTATAATCCTAGTGTGAAATATTTTCTACTTTAAAATAATAACCATTTTTCCATAATTGCCTTTCGAAATTGTTATTTAACATTCACTGAAATGTAAATGCAAGTTTATTTTTATACGGTTCACGTAATGCATTATGCCATGTAGCGCTAAATCTCATAAGACCTACTACCGGGTTGCAGGGAAGTCCAGGTTTTCTTTGGTTTATTCGTATATTATTTGCAGTGGAGCCATCAGCAGAGAAATGATGTGGCAATTGATCTTCTAATGACTTCACGACAGCTATGGATGCAGCAAAAAAAGATTTTGAAAATTAAGTATTTCTAATTTTTTATTAAATTTTGAGAACTTGATGTTGATTATATTTTAAAATATTTCATCTTTTTCTCCTTTCTATGCAGTTTTCCATATAGGTAGATGATTGACTGGTTCGTCCAAAGGAGCCTCTCCTGACGACGATGTCCAGCAATGTCTCTAGCTCTTTGCTGGGCTTCCTCATGTTCTCATTCTCTCAAGCACATATTTATTTTAGAATTTTTTCTTTGTCTGATCTATTTAGCTACAGCCTTTATTCCTCTCTGTACTCTAAGATCTTCGTCCCCAAATCTATTATTTAATATTTTCTCTTAAATAGTTTTTAGACCTTTCGTTTATACCGTATAGATCATTTGTATAATTTTTATGATAGGATAAGCGGTGGTATTACTGCGGGCGCCCCAAATATTGCGGATTTTTTACAATAAAATAAAGGAACAAAATTGTCTTTGTAAATTTTTCGATTTGTTCCATCATACTACCTAATGTTATTTAAAATCTTATTTTCATTATAACAATTGTTGAACAAGTATTTTAATTGAAATTAGATGCGCAAGAGCAAACTCTATATGAGGATATATAACTGCGGAGTAAACAAGTTGATTTTAAGAGAGAAATATTTTTGCTCTAACGTTTGACTAATATTTTCCAATGTTAGGTTGTTCATAATCTACGTGTGAAAAGGTATATAAATTCTATATTAAAAAGCATGTCACCAATTTTCAGAAGGCACTTATTTAGCAATATCCTTATACATTCTCTTATTTTGTCTTCCAATCTCTGTAGTGATGCAATACGCACTTGAACTTCTGTTGGTTATCGTTCTAATTTTATATACATGTGTGATAATGAAGTTTTTAGGTTTTTAGGGATTGATAATTTTCTATCGAAGACTAAAACCGTTGGAACTTTGTTTCTGGGTACTACTAGCTGAGTTTTGATTTCCTTTTCGTCGACACTTTCCCAGAATTTCTTTAGTAACAGAGTTTCAATCAATAATGTGTCCTGCTAAGCTCAAAGTGCCTTAAATATAAGGGTTTTATCCGAGAGATCTTTCCAATTAGGACGCCTTCATTCTGTTCTTATCTTTAATGCTACGTTCTTTCCCTTATTTTTCTGTCTTTAAGAAGACGTTATTCTTTCTGAAAGACTTTATCTTTTTGACGACATTCTTCTACTTCTTGTTTTTTTTTTCAGACGACACTGCTTTTCTTTAAGGCGACGGTCTTCTTCTTCCTGTTTTTCTTTTAAACTACCTTGTTCTTCTTCCTGTTTTTTCTGTTTGGGTCGTTTTTCCTTTTCTTGTTTTTCTTTTTGACGCCGTTCTTTCTTTTGTTTTTCTTTTTGGCGCCATTCTCTAATAAGTTCAATAATAAGCCAATATTTTATTTGTTTATATTTACCATAAATGCTTCTAGAATATTATTGAAAACTCAATTCTAAACTTCTTTCTTAATGACAAATCTGATGGTGAAGTTAGTTGTCCGCTATCTCCTCTAGTTTCCAAATGGAATGTTCTAGAACGATAATCTAGTTATAAGCCTCTTTCTTATCATATCTCTATTCATATATCTATAAAATCTACTAGAATATACGAGAATACAAACCTAGAAATTAAAAAAATATGACTAACCAAGGAAGATTCATCGATATAATATTTCTTTCGTTGCATTATAATAAAGATGATTCATTGATATAATATTTCTACAACAAGGACGCATAAAAAAATTCTCCTAGTCCTTTGTTACAATATTAAATCATACAAGGTGACTCGAAAGAAGTAGTGCTTTAATTTTTTAAATATTTACCTTTAAATTTTTGTACACTTTTAAACTATCAAAGTCAATCTTAAAACCCCATTTAAACTTCTACAACTTTTGTGCTTAGCCCCACTTCATACATTACTATATGTGATAATGCTCCTGATAATGGTGTTGTAGATTCTCTGTTTATTACTTTTTGATATATTTTAGTCCTATAATATCCGTTAAGCTGTCTTGTTGCCTGGCTTTCTTGGTTGTTCATGCCTAGATATTTGTATTTTTTGCTTTTGCTTATCTCCTGTGACTGATATTCCGGATTCACATACATTCCGTATTGTTAATATTCACTTCCAGTCTCTATTTATTTCTTCTTTTATTAATTTGCGGGTTATGTAGGCCAAATGTTATAGCTTTGGGCTGGAGCTATTTGATCGTCGGTGAAACACAGGGTGTATATAGCGGTTTTGTTTAGTGGCGTTCCCATGTTTAGCTACTTCCTCTTCCATATTTTGAGGTCTTGTTCTAGGTAGATTTTAAACCGCGTTGGCAATAAACAACATCCTTTTTTCAGGGCTTTACTGGATTTAAAACTTTTTATTAATGTCTGTCCCTTCTTTACTGTACTAGCGTTGTTTTATAATTCAGGTCGGAAACTTTTTAAAGGTTAAATTAAATCTCCGGAAATATTAATTCTGTGTCTGTATATTTTAATAAATTTACAAAGTTCGTTCCACATATATTATAGATAATTTAATATATTGGCCCGAATTTACCGTTCCGGACTTTTGTAATTTAATATTTAAAATTTACATATTTTCCAGAGTTTTCAAAGGTTATCTCCTGTATAATTGATTAATATGGCAAATGTGACCCTTTTCTAAATCTGTTGCACTGTCGCAACTTGTCGTCAACTGCTTCGGTAAATATGATTTATCAATTTGGCCCTTGGTTCCTTAATTAATTTCATTTGAGAAATCTTTAAATTGTAGCCTGGAGCGTAATGAAAAGCCACATTTCACTGGCTAACTGACAAAGACAGCTGTGGACAAGGAAAATCCGGTACCAGTTTTTAAATTATGGAAAGCTAGGGTTAATGTACTACCATTTTGTACAAGTTGAAATAAAAAGCTGATGTATTTCTGTTTTAATTGGGAACATGAAAAATTTTATGTCTAAAAAGATTTCTTATTATGACAAGGTATTATTAAACATAAGTCGGACACCGAAAAAGAAAATTGGATAACAATTAGTATAAATTACATTAAAAAACTTAAATACCCATATGCATCTTTTTTCTATTATTAATAAATTCACTTGAGAGACCAACATGCACTATTTAGCTATGAAATAGTTAAGTATTCCATTTTTAGCATTTTGTAGGAACTTGCTCAGTTTTGTCATGTCCGTTCGTCTGTCCTATTATACACCTGTCGATCTGTATATCACAGTCTTATATCTTTATTAATTTTTTATTCTTTTGCAAAAAAATCTTACAGGCGCATGTGTTCCAGTAACCCTAAAACAAATACGAGGTTTGTCCCAAAAATATCGAGCCTACGTTCATATTTCAGTATTGGCGTTCTTTATCATCAGGTGAGTGATATCCTTCAAAGTAGTCCCCATTTAATTGAATAACACGTTTATACCGGTGTTTCCACTTCCTGAAGCAGTCCTGGAAGTCAGTTTTCGGAATTGCCTTCAGTGCATTCGTCGCATTAGTTTCAACCATCTCTTTGTCATCGAACCGGTATTCTTTTAGAGGCATTTTTAATCTGGGAAAGAGCCAAAAGTCACAGGAAGCTACATCGATACTGTACGGAAGCTGGCGAAGCTGTTCGACATGGTGCACAAGGTTCGATAAATGCGCTGGGGCATTTTCGTGGTGAAATAGTCAATCACCGCTTTTCCAAAGCTGTGGCCGTTTTCTTCTGACTGTGTAACGCAATCTTTTCAATACTTCAACGTAGTATTCTTTAGTAATCGTGCGACCTCATGGAGCATATTCGTGGTGCACAACACCTTCATAATCAAAGAAAACAGTCAACATTGTCTTCACTTTGCTCTAAATTTGACGTGTTTTTTTTGGTATTGGCGATTTAGAATGCCTTCACTGGTCCAAGTGGTCCTGAGCGATTTCAAAGTGAAGATTCTTCTGCTCTGCCGTTAGCAATTTTGGGATGAATTTCGCACACACGTGAGCCATTGCCAAATTCTCGGTTAAAATTCTCCAAACAGTAGTTTTTGTTATTCCAAGATCACTTTCTGGTTATCGTACAGTCAACCGATGATCTCCTTCAATTGCAAGTCGCACACGCTCTACATTTACTGGTGTTATTGCGCTCGAAGATCGGCCAGAGCGAGAATCACTGTCAACTGACGTGCGGCCATCTTTAAACCGCTTGTACTACTCTTTTATTCTTGCTTTACTCATACACTCCTCTATAAATGCCTTTTTCATCATATTAATTGTTTCCGAGCAAGTTTCTCCAAGATTAGAGCAAAATTTCATGCAAATTCGTTGATCTAATTATTCCGTCATTTTTTACAATAACAAAATGTGACGAACGAAAAAAAAGACACTGTAAACACACGCACACCGTTCACGAACTAACATGTTCAGTCGGTAACTGCGCATACCAACGAGTTCGTGAAGACTTACTGGTGACGCCCATGTCCCACAGAGGTCGCTCGGAAGTTTTGACGCGTAGATATGAATGCAGGCTCGATACTTTTGGGACAAACCTCGCATGAAGCAAAATTTGGAAAACAAATTAGGGAGAGAGAAAACATTTGTTTGTCCACCTCAACGAGTGGAGTATCATTTAATAGGTCTTTAAAAATATCAATAGATGCTTTACGTTATATTTTTATATAATCGCTTTAGCTGCGAAATAAAAGCCTTTAGAGTAGATTTTTAAATGCTTTTGCTCTCTAACTTGCCTACCCTTGATTTTAAAAATCAGAAAAAGTTTAATTTTTTCGTTCGTACCAATAATGCAATGAAAATTTAACCCTTTTCTAAGAAAATAATAAATCATTAAAAAATTTATATTATATTTCAAAAATTTAACAGCTTTTAAAATTAAATAGACAAAATGAATAAGGATACAGCAGCTGATACGAAATAAAAAAAAAAGTGTTCATTTATTACAACCTTCAATAAAAGTATACCGTCATAGGCTTTTCTGAGATCAACATAAAGTAGGTGCAATTCTTGACTTCGTACCCCCACCTTCTCTGTTATTTGTTTAACGACGAAAAAATAAATATTTTTAATTTATTACTCAATTAATAATTCAGGTTAGAAACTTTGATAGAAGTTCTGACTGCTCTGGGAAGAATAAAGATACAGTCGTGGAAAGAGATGGAGAAGTTACACTGAATGACAACCAAGAATGACTCATAGAAACCTTATTTATTCATTTATTTCATTACAAACTCTACAGGAAATATCCAATTATAGAGTAGGGAAAGGACCTATTGTTAGTATGACTAAATAATAATCTAGTATTTATATAATTTCTAATAACAATTTCTTCAAAGATTTTATATTTGTGTTAAAAATATCAAAATCTTCTCTAAATTGATTATATAATTTACACATATTAATAACAGGTGAATTGCTATAATAATTAGTACGAGCTTTGTCTGTATAAAATGTTAACGAGTTCCTTGTCCTATATTTAGGTACATACAGTCGTATTAATGCCAATAAATTTGAATCATCAATTTGATTATGTAATAATGTAAACAAGAAAATTATGCATGCAACTATTCTACGACATTCCAAACTCCCAAGATTATATCTGTTCATGATTTCGTCTTTTGGTATGTGTAACTGATATACTCCAGTTTGTTTAAGATAGGTATATCTTAGGAATCTGTTCTGTATTCTTTCAATCATGTTTTTGTGATTCGCATAATATGGATTCCATATTATGAAAGCGTATTCCAATATACTTCGAACATGGGAAATATACAATCTTTTTATACAGTCAACGTTTTTAAACAATCTGTAGTTTCTGATAATAAAACCGTACATTTTTGAAGCTTTAGATGTAACATCCATCAGATGAGGTCTAAAGGATAATTGAGCATCAAAAGTAACTCCAAGCTCCCGCATCTCATCAACTCGGGCCAATGACATTCATACTTTAAGATATGTCTTTTTCTGTTAAAGCTAAGAATGAAACACTTGCTAATATTAAAGTTCAAACCATTTCCAATTGACCATTCATAGAGTTTATTCAGATTTTCTTGCACTATAAGACAATCACTGTCTTGCTGAACTTTTGAATACAGTTTTAAGTCATCAGCAAACAATAATATATTACAGCCATTAATTTATTTTGCTAAATTGTTCACATATAAAAGGAATAACATTGGACCAAGGTTGGAACCCTGAGGGATGCCTGAGGAAGGTGAAAAAAATTTGACATATAGCCTCTAATGCGATACTTTATCAAAAGCTTTAGAAAAGTCCGTATATATTACATCAACTTGGGATTTATTATCTAAACTTACTGATATATATATATATATATATATATATATATATATATATATATATATATATATATTGCATGATGTTACATAAATTGGTAATTGTTGACCTTTTATTCATAAAGCCGTGTTGTAGTTCAGTAATTTTAGTTGAGACATGTTTATAAACATACTTATATATAATTGATTCAAAGATTTTTGCTGGACATGATATCAATGCAATTAGCCTATAATTTTGAATATCGCTTTTGGCTCCTTTTTTAAAAACGGGACAAATTTTAACTTCCTTCCACATATTCGGAGAAGTACTTGTTTTTATTGACATATTAAATAGTATTCTCACTGGTTCAGCAAGAAAACCAATAAAATAAACATACATGCACTACTTGGCATCAACGCTTAGTTATTGACTACGGTATCATTAGGCAGAAATCCAAATGGAGAGTTCAAGAAGTACAATTTATAAAGGTGTAAAATGCGGATTCGATTATTATTTTCTTAGAGCAAAAGTCGAAATAAATTTTAACCACTCACCAACATAGAAGAAAATTTAAGAAAAACATATTAATAAGCAAATTACGAATAATTTGAAAGGACTTAAAGACAATAGTACTAGAAATTGATATCAATTAAAATTAGATCGGAAACTGGAAAAAATCGATCCACACATTTATACACACGGAACTAACTATCGCACCCCATGTATAAGAGATATCTCGGCATAGGGATATTTTACGAAAAAAAATTATACACATGAACATATGATGTCATTTTCATGTGAACTACGCGCCACTGAGAGATTGCGCACCTTTTTTCTGTATATTGGTATTAAAAAGCTTGACATCCTACTTCTCTTTTCGAATTTTTCTAAATTTTTTGTTATTTGCCTCTTGTGCTTCTTCTAATGTTTTCATTCACTTCCGTAAATTAAAATCTTGTATACCAGTCATTTTTGAGTTAGTTTACTTTCATATAAATAAAATTTTCTGGGAAAGTTTTAACCAAACCCCATAGAAAAAGTGGGTTTTCATAAAATTGCTCGAAATGATCATAATCCATGAAGAATTGAATTTTTGGCTGAATATACTCACAAATATGCCGTTGTGTACAAAATAGAAATCCTTTCCTAAAAAGTTTTCAACAACATTTATAGTATTTTATGTTATCCGCCCATATTGCACCTTACTGCAACTTGCAGATAATTCCTAAATAAATATGTCAAACTTAATACACTTACCAAACACGATTTTTTGAGAAAAATATGTCAAATTGGTTTCTGGTTTCTTTGCCCAATTTGGTTAAGTACAACGATAAATTTCCTCTAAAGACTGCCTTTTGCCTAGAATTTACGCACCCGGATGTTTTTTTCTTCTCAGTTTATGTGCACAGAAACTTGGATCGAGTTTTCTTAATCCGCCCTTATTTTATTTAAGGACGTTTAGAAAGCAGTATTATAACATCCTTTCTTGAAAAAGCTTCTAACAGAATATTAGCTCATTAATGTTATGAAAACTTTTTGGTTTAAAAACTGATTTCATAATCATTATCACAGAAATATTTTTCTATAGGCTGACTCTAAAAATCACAACAGACTTGCTCTATAACAAATTATCAATATGCCAAACCAACTACTACAAACACGGCACTCTTTTTCATGTCAAAATCACTGTAAAGTCCCCAAAATGCATTTTTTTGAAAAAAAATGTCTTTTTCACATAATATTGTTCTTATTTGCCACATTTTTTTTCCACAGGTACTTTATCAATGTCGCCAATAAAAGGAATAAATCATGGTCTTTTACTATGTTTAAGATTTTGAATAGATCTTTTCGCAGACAACTACATAACTTTTAGAACGCCGATAGACGTTCTGTCCATTTTGAGTCATTAGAAGTTTTAAAAATAAATACAACGTCTACATGCCTCAAAATTCAAGCTTTGTAATAACACACAAAATTGCCTTTTTTATTTTTCTATAACGAATAACATTACAAATTCAGGGCTATTACTTCATAATTACAAAAATCGATTAGTTTTACCATTGACGAATTATACTAAGACGACTCATTCTTATGGGAGGATTGAAAGCACTAAGTATTAAAACTCGGTCATTGATAAATCCGAAAATTTAAATCTTTTATACTTGTTTCTAACAAAAGTATGTATAACACATTAAAATACTGATATAGATATCAGTTATTGACAATATTGTAAATTGCCTTTTATGAATGAGACGGCGTACCAGTTTGGCGTACCATTTAGGAGCGTCAAAATTATAGCACAGGATAGGAATTCTTGGTATTTTTCTTCTGTGGTTTTACAGTACAAACTATTTCGAATTTCCCTGTGTCCTTCAAAGTGTTAAGATAAATATTTAGAAAAAATTATATAAAATTATAATTTTGACACAAAGAGTAACGAGCTCCGTTTTTTACAGATATGTTTCAATATGATTTCTATTTCGCGAAAATTTTAAGCTTACCGCGTTTCCTCTTGGACGCCGCCAGTGACATATACTTTATTATAATAGATAAAAATATATCCGAAAAGACCTAATGTCATATCGCATTTTTATATTAAGATAGCTGTCATACGATTGGACATGGGTAAAAAAATCCTTATTTTAATTTAGCTTTCTTTGAGAGACAGAAACTCATTTAAGAAAATAAATCTAGATTACACAAGTAAGTGATGAATTAATACCATTTTTACTATATAATTGCGACTTCATTTTGTCAGTAAACTGGCCATGTTTCATAAATAATTGTCATTTGACGCTTTTGATGTTATCTAAAGGGTCTAACGCCAATTTTAGCACAAAAAAAGCGCTGTGTTGCTGTGAAAGTATTGAAGTGAAGTTCTAGTTTTGTACAGGAACTATATTTTGACATTTATAGTTTTGAAAACTTTACATTTCACGTTGAAAAAGAACGTAATTTGTATATCTATTCTTCTTCTTCAAGTGCCTTCTCCATTGCGGAGGTTGGCAATCATAATAGCTGTTTTAATTTTTGAGGCAGTTCCTCTAAATAGTTGTTTTGAACTGCATCCAAACCATTCCCTTAGGTTTTTTTAGCCATGAAATTCGTCGTCGTCCTACGCCTCTTCTGCCACTTATTTTGCCTTGGATCATGAGCCGTAAGATGCTGTACCTTTCTCCACGCATAATGTGACCGAAATATTGCAGTTTTCTCTGTTTTACTGTTATCTCGACTTCCTTTTCTTTCCCCATTCTTCTCAACACTTCAGCGTTCCTAACTCGATCCACCCACGAAATCCTCTGAATTCTTCTATAGGTCCACATTTCAAAAGAGTTAAGTCTTCCTATTGTCTCTCGTTTCAGTGTCCATGCTTTTTTCGTGTTAAATGAGAGTCCATATTCTCCACTAACTCTTAATATTTTATACATTATTTTTTCTAGGTCTTTCAAACTATCAGCTATTATTACGGTGCCATCTGCATATCTAATATTGTTGATTAAAACTCCGTTTACATTTATCCCTACTGTTTCAGATTCAAAACTTTCCAATATGACCTCTTCAGAATAACCGTTAAATAGTAAAGGTGACAATATACGCCCTTGTCTGACTCTCTTTTGTATTTCCACATCTCCGGATATTTCCTGTCCAATCTTTACTGTCGCTCGCTGATTATAATACAGATTTGATATCAACCTTGAATCTCTTTCATCCAAATTTTTGCTTCTGAGAATGTCTATCAGTTTGTCATGTTTGACTCTATCAAAAGCTTTGTTGTAATTTATGAAGCAGACATAGAGGCTTTGATTGACATCTAAGCATCTTTGAGTAAGCACATTAAAAGCAAATAATGCTTTTCTTGTACCCACCCCGTTCCGGAAGCCAAATTGTGTGTCACTAATATCCAGCTCCAATTTGAAATGTGTTCTAGCGTGTACAATTTTTAAAAGGGTTTTCAAAGTATGTGACATGAGACTGATTGTTCGATAGTCACTGCATTCTTTTGAATTTGTTTTTTTTGGTAAACATATGAATGTTGATATTAACATTCCTGTCGTGTAAATTGTATTAAATAATCTCACCAATAAATCCAAATTTTTGTCATTGATCAGCTTCAATAACTCACCTGGCATTTCATCTGAACCAACAGCTTTATTAGTTTTTATTGACCTTAATGCATAAATGACCTCTGCTTTAGTAGTTTCAGGCCCTATGTCACCGCTTAGACTGTTTATAGAAGAATTTTCGTGTCTTTGATCTTCAAAAAGTTTTTCTATGTATTCTTTCCACCTGCATAATTTTTGTTGTGTTTCCATAATAATGTTTCCCTCTTTATCTAGCATATCTATTAGAATTTGAAATTTGACAATATTTTATTTAATATTATGGTACTTATTTTCTAATACTACACTGAGTAAAATTTTTTTAAAATATTAGAGTAGCCGTTTATATATCAGGAATAACAAACAAAAACCAATATTTATCATTAAAAATGGTTTTATTGTTTTTCAAAATATTATACATAATGATCACTATACTTTTGTATGCGTTTAAACCAAACCAAAAGCATTTTTTCAATTTTTCCAGTTGGCATCCCCAAAATATGGTTTTTGGACGCATTAACCGCCAAAAAGAAATCATAGGATTACTTTTTTGTGCCGTTGTGTAAAAACTCGCATTGTCATGGTGAAGAATGATAAGTTCTATCCAGTTTGTCTACTTTAATTTACCGAAAACTTTCAGCAAACCAATGGGTATATATCATTTAGAATTGAACTTGCTACGGTTCTCTTAATTAGTGTCCATCAATCTTCTTGTAAATGCGACGCCTTTGCAAGTAATACAATTCTTGCGAAACCCACTTCCCTGCACCACAATTAAACTATGTCTGTCAAAGACGATTTATTTAATTCTCTTTCTATTGAGACTGAGGAACTAAGTGCGCTGTGCAAGGTAGTCGTGGTCAGCGTTTTCGTTCACTTCAGTCAATTCTTTGAGTATACCAGCAAGTATGGAGGTGATTATGGTGTATTTGTGCTTCACTTCCAGCAAGCATAAAATGAAGAAGCTTCTCGAAAGATAAGCGCAGTTGTCTACGTCCCGTACAAGTGACAGTGGTTTTACTTTCATAAATAATAATCCTCAATTTGTAATTTATGGCGAAGTATTATCACATGAGAGTATGAAACCATCAAAGCTTATGCGTCACCTAAACATCCTTAGGAAACTGATAAACTATCGGATTGCTTCGAACGAAAGCTGAAAACCCTTAACCAGCAGCAAACTACTAAGAGTATTGTTATTTGTTGATTAAAAATAACATTATATTATAGATTATTTATTTATTTTTCTGGTATCACAATATTTTTTATGTGATTTTAGGTATCTAGTACAACGAAGAAAGCGTTATTAGCTAGCAACCTAGTCGCATACCGAGTCGATAAGTTTATTTTGCGGGCAGCCTTGGTTCAAAGTATGTTAGGTCAGCAGGAGGCTAACAAATTCAAAAAGCATACCACTTTCTGATAACACTACTGAACGAAGAATAAACCATATGGCTGGTAACATTCGACAACGATTAGCTAAAAATTAAAGAACAGCCTATATATTTTGCTTTGCAGAATGAATAATTTACAGATTTTTCGAATTATGCGCAATTTGTCGTATTTGTGCGCTTCGAAGCAGATGGAAGTATCACAGAATACTCCAGTCTTCCTATTGAATTTGTAGCGATTTCATGTAAAAATTTATTGCAAATATCTGAAAGTTTCAAGTCGAAGGGGGCACTCAATAGATGATAAATACGTAAAAAAGTACAGCTAGGTCAGTCCTGTTTTTTTATAAACAACATCCAAAGTCGGAAAAATCGATTTTCTGTCCGTAGAATTTTCCGGTTACATTTTAGAGAAACTTGTCCAAATGAAAGTTGTAGGTATTGAAAAGACCTTTAATTTTGTTTTCATACGTCAAAATCGATAAATAATTTATCGAGGTAATGGCGAAAAACCACCTTTTTTACACTATTTTATAAATGTTAATAACTTTTGCAAGAAAGGCGGAAAGTGATGTATAACCCCTTGATAATAAGGCCATCATATGTCTTTATAACTATGCGAAAGCTGGACTAAATCGGTTTGGTAGTTAATGAATAATCTTAATTGTTTATCCCTGAATTGAATGTTCAAACAATTGTCCTTGCCCAGAGGATGATTCTACAGATATTTGCAAAAGCAGAATGGATTCTTTGAAGTTCAAATTACAAACAAAGATGAAAAAACGATGGATTTTTAAAACAATTGTTGTTAAAAAAAACCGTTTAAAGAAGGGGTACCTTTTTTACGTATAAACAATTGGAATATCTTTGTTAATTTTAATGATAGAAGTTTGTGAATAAGTGGACACATTCTCCGAGTTTATTATCAATTGCAAATATGGTTAGGAAATCAGATGGACGCAACGAAACATGGCTGGTGAAAACATAACCATGGCTTCGAACCAATTTACGCATTAGAAAATTTGATACTCGACGAAACTTTAACTTTAATTACAATCAAGTGCACTACTGGGTGCAAAACAAGTAGATGGGGCTACAAAAAGCACGGTCTCAATTCCACAACTCTGTTTAAACTGCAACGATGAGGGAGATAAAAAATGCTACAACTCCGCTGCAGTGATAATGGAAGACGAAAATGACGCGGAGGAAGGTGACCATATGCTACAAGCAATGATAAATGATGACGAAGAAGAGCTTCCACAAAAAAAGGGCAAGAACAGAAATATAAGTTTTTATCGTCGAGTTATATAAATAAAAAATGTTGATTGTGTATGTAGCGTATTTAAAGTGTATTAAAAAAAAGTTTTGTATTATCCATAAAAATACGCCTGGATTATTTATTCCGAGAAGATATATATATATATATATATATATATATATATATATATATATATATATATATATATATTGTGACAGAGTTTTATACAATGAATTTGCTGGTAGTACTATCGGTCAATGTTCTTACGACATGTTTATTACAAGCACTCGGAACTACGAGATGGATTGGACAAAATATATCGCCATTTGTAGAGATGACGCTAAAGCTACGACTGGCAAAACGGGCTCGTTGCGAACTTAAAAACAATACTACCAAATGTTTCATAGACACACTGCTTTCTACATAGACAAGCTCTAGCACTCAAGGTTTTATCTTCTGATTTGAATGATGTACTCAAAGAGGTAATCAAAGTTGTGAACTCAATTAAAGGTAACGGCTTGCAAACTCGAATGTTTCGAATCATTTGTGAAGACATGGGTTTGCTTCATCAAAATCTCCTTTATCCCACAAAAGTTAGGTGGCTATCCAAAATGAAGACATTGACATTGAGTTTTCGAACTAATTCCATTTTTTACCCACAATGAAATTTTGAAGTTACTGTAAACAACACAAATAGATTTCGTATTTTAAAAGATTTTGAGTACATATACCGTCCAAAATGTCAAACTTTACATTGGATAAGTCACACCCACCTGACAACTTCAGTGTTGTCATTGCCTAGCTAAGACTACTCACATATTTGTATTTTAGGGTGTAGATTGCTAATATGAGAACAAAAGAACCCGGCACTAATCCTGTAGGAAACGGTTCCCAGTGAAAACATCTGAAAATATGGTTTAATGTAGTTCACGATTTTAAAATCACAAGTTCTCATGAGCCTAAAGCTATTAAATTACCATGATTCACGTCCCTTATTTGAAGTTGGATAATTCAAAAGCATTGTGGTACAAAAGTCGTGAAATATTTAAGCTGGGCAGGTAACGGTAGGCTTGTACTATATATTTTTAAATTAAAACGATTACAAATTTTAAAAGCAAGTCGGTTATCTGATCTAAAGTATACAAGGAAACTTTTTAATTTCGTTTCTATTTATTCTTCATGTCACGTTTGATTTTGCGAATTAATTACACTAGGTTTAATTAGACCTATCGGTGTGATTGATTATATTCCGTGAATATAAAGTCTTTCGTTTCGCATAGAGTTGGCAACAACTTATCAGGGCCAATCTGATTAGAAAATAAGATTACTCGTTTTCCCTTTCTACGATGGGAGTCGTTCAAAGTAAATAAAATTTAATGAAAATGTCACTCGATCTAAATTATCTCTTATTTAAATTTACAGTTATTTATATATACTATATTTTTTCTGTCAAAGAAGTACTGTGATAATGGTTTTGTTAAAAAATGATTCACCTTGCCTAAGTTAATAGAAATTAACTGAAATAAGTAACAATGGTATCTTGAACTTACTTAACTTCTTTATTTCAGTACATGATACAATAAATACAATTATAACATGGAATGAAATAACTTCAGTAAAACAAAAAATATATACAAAATTTATCTCCTATGTTTGCATTTAGATCCCAAAACATTCATTTATGTTACATTTTGTGAACCTCTATTTTAAAGCTTTCCTGTAAATTTATACTTTTAACCCTATCAGGAAGCTTACTGTATATATTCAAATACACCTATTGAGGAAACTTTTCAATTAGTGTATGTCGATGTTCGGGATAATATACATTTGACGTTCTTGTGTTGTGTTCATGATTAATTGGCTTTGTAAACATGTTTCTATGGTTAAAGAAGAACATTAAATATTCAAATATATACAATGCATATACAGTTAATTAATGTGGGTTTTTAAATACTGATCGACGTGATTCTATAAAACCCATTGGTTTAATAATTCTTATTATTCTCTTTTGAATGATGAATAAATTTTGAATTTAGTTGTTACTTCCCTAGAATAATATTTCTTATTTTATTGAGACCTCAATCAAAGAAATTTGAAGAAAAATGCCATATATAAAAATAAAAATCAAAGGAAAGATCACACTCTAATAGAGGATAAGAAAACCGAGATTTAATTAGAAAAAGGTAACAGCAAATTCAACCCCAATAGAAATAAATACAGCCACTCACAGATTAGTAAATGCCAAGCAAAACAACATATACTAATAATCAAATATAATATGAAACCGAAATTTTTGTTGTAAGACTGGAGGCAAAATTCAGGAAGATAAAATAATTAAGCTTGGCACGAAATTAATAACGAAGTAGAACTACGGAGATTTGTAGTAAAACCAAAAATGTAACTAACAGATAAACGGTATATTTTTATTTAAGGAATTTATGGAAGATAATTAAAGAAAATGATATTGTGCTTGCCCAAAAAGTAAGTATTGGCAAAAAGAAAAGTAATCAGTCAAAATAGCCATAGTAAATTTAAACTGAAATTTGAACCGTAACAATCAAAAACTTAAATTAGTCGCTGGTTAAGAAAAAGAATAACAAATTTTGCTACATGACTAAAAAATACTCATAGTCGTCATTTACCTGCATTTTGATAAACATCACAAGCCACCAATAACCGTACTACCAAAAAATATATATGTCACCCATATTACATCGCATTACATTGGTAACAACAACAAGAGCACCATTTATTCTGACAAACAATTAATTTTTAGCTATTAATAAGAAAATAAATTATCTTTTATAGTTTACCATTTTTCTTTAATGGATTTAAAATATTTTATTTTTCTTGTTTTATTTTTTATGATTTTCAAGCCGAACGGCTTCGCACTCCCTCCAGGGAATATTGACTCATACCAGGTATACAAAAGCTACGAAAAAGCCCTCCGTTTTAGAAGACATCTGTCTGTGAAATCAACCAGTGGTTCGACCCTTAGTTGTCGACATTGTTCTGATTGACCTCATTTAAATGCCGTCCATGAAGTGGATTCCGTAGTCGGGCTGGTAAGTTCTCTTGGTACGTTTGGTGGTGAGAAGCAATATCCTGTTCCCTCAGCTGTAGCGGCGTTGAATCGTCTGCCTCGCATATTGCTCGATGTAGAGTGGAAGAGCCAGCAAACATGTGGAAATAAGAACGTAAATTTATTATTTGTTGGTCGAGCTGCTTACCAATATCCACCAGTCCTCTTCGTCTTTGATGTTTTAGAAGTATTGTACTTTTAATAGCACTCCGAAAATGGTATTTGTGTGCTTTTGTTAAGAGTGTTCTTATTTTTTTTACAGGTTTTGGATGTCCGTCCTGCTCCATTTTACACTTCCAAAAGAGTAACTAAGCGCAAAGTATGCGTACGTGTCGAGCGCCTTAAACAAATTTCTACTATTTAAACTAGTTCGCAATACCCTCCTTATCCTCCTGACAACTTCGGTGGTCAATTCGGTCTTCACAGTGCAATGGTCAATTCTTTTAGCCTGTTTCATACCTTAGAATTTGTATGTTTATTCTGCTTCCATTGCAGCTATAGTTTCACTGGTCTGCATCTCAAATGCTCCTGGTTGTTTCTTTCTTTTAATCATGTCCAAAATATGGCACTTGTCAAGTCTAAATTGTATTTTGATATCCCCGGAGAACTCCTTTACAATTTTAAGCATTTGTTCCAAATAGTTTCTGATAACAGCCATCAGTTTAAGATCATCCATGTATAGAAGATAATTTAATCTTACTATCTCTTCGTTGTTATTTCTAATACTGAAGCCATATCTGGTGGAGTTCAAACGGAGTGAAAGTGGGTTCATTGCAAGGTCGAACCACAATGGACCTAGTGAATCGCCCTGAAATATTCCTCTTCGTATTGGGATTGTATTTGTTTCGATGGTATTGTTGGATGGTACTTGCAATTGGATCCTAGTTCTCCAGGTCGATATGATGCTTTCTAAAAGGGCAACAAAATGAATATCAACTCTATACATTCTCAATATAGTTGTGAACCACTCATTGGGCACTGAGTCAAAGGCTTTCGTATAATCCATATAAGCGGTAAAGAAGTTTCTTCGGTTGGTACAGGCTTGGTTACATATAACAGTCAATAAACAATTGCTCTTTGCATCCTATTGCTCCCTTGGTGCATCCTTTCTGTTGAGTTATTTCAGATTTACAAGTCAAACGGTTTCGCACTCCTTCCAGGGATTATTAGCTCATACCAGGTATACAAAGACACCAAAAGTAAACCTCTGTGGGGATCCTTTCCATCTTATCGGGGTCTAGGTGGCGTGGTCTCTCACTGTCTGCGGATTTGCACCTCCAGATCTCTGTAGTAGTATTAGGAATAGATATAAGCCGTAGTGAACAAAAGTTAAATGGTTTTTATTAGTCTATAAAATAAAATGAAAAAAATACAGGGTAAACTCTTTGAAAACAGTGATAGATTTTAATTTAAAACTTCAAATTTGGATCAATTTGTAGCATCTATTATCAATATTTAGTCGAAATACTCTTTATTTAGCTTTGGTCTTTTTGGTAATGTATTTGAATTTATTTCTTGCAAAATTAAGAACGTTATTTAAATGGATAGTTGAAAATATGATATACAAGGTGATTCAAAAATCGATCAGGAAACTTAAGGGGGTGATTCTACTTGACAAAATAAGGGTAGAGCTTCATATAATTTTTTTTCAAAATGTCATTCGTTTTCGAGTTACAAGCCGTCCAAGTTCAAGTTTTTATTTTTTGTTTTTTGAATTACTCGCTTACAAGAAAACCGATTTGACTAATATTTGAAAGATAGGCTAAGTCTTCTGCGCTTCATCATTTTAGTAACAATTCACATTGATTGTTTGCCGCTAGAGGGCACTTTACCTACATTGAAAATTGTTTTTTTGTCATAATTTTTTAGTGTTGACAGCTACAGTAGTTTTTGGCATAATTTCTGAAAGACTGATGCCAGGCCTTTAAAAAAGGTGCTCTTTATTTACATCGCTAAACCCAACGGTTTATACGTAAATCACCCTTAAAAATTAAGTGGTAAATTTACTTTTCTCATTTCATTACCACCAGCTACCAGGTCAAAGTATACTAGAGCTGTCAGTTTAACATCAAATAAATTCGCTTTTTAAACTATTTAATTTATAATCTTAAAATAACTAATAATGGCTAATCAGTAAATATTCATATTATGGATTATTGCGATATACATTTAATTGATAAAAATTAATGAAACAGTACTAAACAAACTAAAAAAGATTCTCAAAATGTCCCCCATTTTCTTCCATACATTTCCTAACACTCTTCAAAAAATGTCGCCTAACTCGATGAAAAATTTCTGGTGTTTCTTTAATAATTTGGCACTTTTCGATTATCCTGAAGCGAAGATCCTCGACGTTGATTACTGGAATATCGTACACCAATTGTTTCAAATGACCCCAAAAGAAAAAATCCATAGGATTAAGGTCTGGTGACCTCGCTGCCCATGCCAATGGTCCACTTCGTCCTATCCATCGCTCAGGATACGTTGCATTCAAATACTGTCGGACACGTATACTAAAGTGGGGCGGAGCTCCGTCTTGGAGGATCCACATGTTGGCCCTTACTTCCAATGGCACATCTTCCAGATACAATGGGAGACGATTTTGGATAAAATCTAAGTATACGTCACCAGTTAATGGGCCATCAAAGAAATGAGGACCAATAAGGTAATCTCCTATTATCCCTGCCCACACATTTAGTGAAAATCTACGCTGATGTTTCGTTTCTACCACATTGTTTGAGTTCTCGTAAGCATATGTGTGGATGTTGTGTAGATTTGTTATGCCATCACGAGTGAAACCAGCTTCGTCAGTGAATAATATGACGCCAATTAATCGATTATCGTGTTCATACTTAGCTAGGATCTGATTGCACATTTCCAACCGTCTCGGCCGATCATCGTCATAAAGAGCCTGCACCTTTTTTGAATGAAACGGGTAGAGTTGTTCTTCTCTTAGTATCCTCCATGAACTAGCCTGACAGAGCCGCACTTCATTCCCAATTTTTCTAGTACTAATACCTGGATTATCTTCAATAATTTCAAGCACTCTTTCTTCTTGTTGCACGTTTCTAGCAGTTCTAGGTCTTCCCCTATTTCCATTATAACTTTTAAAGGAACCACATTCCGCAAGCCTCCTGTGCACACTGGAAAATGTTTGAGCATGAGGGATATTTCTTTCCGGATAACTCTCCATATAATATCTTCTTGCCAACTCTGCATTACCATTTGCTTTTCCATAATAAAAATGGATATCACAATATTCGATATTTGAATATTGGTGATTGGCCATTATTAGTTATTTTAAGATTATAAATTAAATAGTTTAAAAAGCGAATTTATTTGATGTTAAACTGACAGCTCTAGTATACTTTGATAGCTATTTACCTGGTAGCTGGTGGTAATAAAATGAGAAAAGTAAATTTACCACTTAATTTTTAAGGGTGATTTACGTCTAAACCGTTGGGTTTAGCGATGTAAATAAAGAGCACCTTTTTTAAAGGCCTGACATCAGTCTGAAATTATGCCAAAAACTACTGTAGCTGTCAACACTAAAAAATTATGACAAAAAAACAATTTTCAATGTAGGTAAAGTGCCCTCTAGCGGCAAACAATCAATGTGAATTGTTACTAAAATGATGAAGCGCAGAAGACTTAGCCTATCTTTCAAATATTAGTCAAATCGGTTTTCGTGTAAGCGAGTAATTCAAAAAACAAAAAATAAAAACTTGAACTTGGACGGCTTGTAACTCGAAAACGAATGACATTTTGAAAAAAAATTATATGAAGCTCTACCCTTATTTTGTCAAGTAGAATCACCCCCTTAAGTTTCGTGATCGATTTTTGAATCACCCTGTATATATATATATATATATATATATATATATATATATATATATATATATATATATATATATATATATATATATATTATACGTTATATGGTAAATTAAATAAACAATTTTTTGTAAGAAAAATTTCAAAGAATTAAATTAGTCTTTTTTTTGAAGTTTTTAGTTACCTCCAGAACAGATTTATGGAGTACTCAAAAATATGCTAAATTAGTTTCAGGGAAGGTTGCTAAGTGGTGCTCATTTGGTAATCTACGGTAATATTCTTAGATAAACTTTGAGCAAAAAATTATTTTTTACCATGCCACTGCTTCATTATCTTACTCACAGCTATGACGAAAACACCTTAAAACGACCATTAATAAAACCCCATAAAAGTTACTCGCGACGACAGGAATTAAAATTCGAAGATAAAGTAAAAGCAGAGCGGTTAAAGCTAAGTGTTATATTAGAAATTGTTGGTCCTTTCGGCATTCACTGTAAGCGGTTTTTCTTTAGAGGCTGGCCAAAACACAAAACGGTTATTCGTTAGAGAGATGCAAATATCGCGCAGCATTAAATATTCTACTATTTATGAGTATTCTGTGATATGATTTAGGAAAGGTTTTACTATTTGAATTCGTAATTTGAAATAAATTATATACAGGGTTTTAGAGAGATAACAAATTTAGCATACTTGAAACAAAAATTTCCTTAAAACATTTATCTTAAATGCAACCTTATTCGCGGAAAACAGATCAGAACATTTGTAAGTGTCTTAAAAATTGACAAAGTGTTATTTATTTCCATAACCACTGAGCGCCGCAGATGTCAAATGAAATTTTTCCACGCATTATTGTCGTTTATTGTTAACTAAAATTACTAGCACAAATTTTGTACACCTTAGCATTTTAAAAATTATTTAGGTAATATAAAAACATACGTAATTGTTGTTTTCATAAAACTTCATGTTCAAAATGACCATCGTTTATATCTTTGCAGGTCTGCCAGCTTCTTAACCACTTTTTCTGAATATGTAAAAAAATTTCTGGCATATTTATAGTGTGTTAGGTGGTCGGCAGCAACAAATATATATTTATTTTTCTCTCTCTCTCTCTCTCTCTCTCTAGCAGCCCAATTTGGTCCACTCTTGGATATAGAATTTCTCTAGTCTCTTCCATCTCAACCTTATTTTTGCAATGTGGTGCCAGTTTCTACCTGCTTTCCTTTTTATGTCGTCTATCCATCATTTTGGGGTCTTCCGATACTTCTTTTTGACGACCTAGGTCTCCATTGCAGTTTATGTTTTGTCCACGTTGTATAGTCTTGCCTAGCGACTTGTCCCACCTAGGTCCATTTCAAAGTAACAATGCGTTTTATCACATCCTTCACTTTTGTGTGTTTTCTTACTTGTTCGTTCCTTATTCGGTCACGTAATGATATTCCCAGCATGATTTTTTTCTATTGATTATTGTGTAGTACGCAGTTTATTGGCTGCTTTAACTGTTAATGTGGTTATCTTCATTTCATAGGTCCTTACAGGAGTAACACACCAATCAAATTCTCTTCTTTTCAAATTAATGGAAATATCGGGGTTTTCAAGAGCCTATTCCAATCTTCCAACGACTGCCCATAATATTCTAATTCTTCTATTTATTTCTGCTTCTTGGTTTCCTTTCTAAGTCAAATTAGATGGTCTAAATACTCACATCACTCGACTCTTTTTATTTCGTTGTTTCCTACATAAAGTGGCACATCTTCTCGAAACATTATTTTGGTTTTTGCTAGGTTCATGCTTAATCTATCTTTCTCTGAAGCATTTTTCAACTCAGAGAGCATTTCGTTTGACTCGTCTGAATCTTTGCTTATTAATATCATGTCATCCGCGAAACATAAATGTCTGAGATACCTACAATCGATGATAATGCCCTTATGTTCCCAGTTCAGTTGTTTAAAGACATCTTCCAGTATTAAAGTAAAGAGTTTATATATATATATATATATATATATATATATATATATATATATATATATATATGAAGCAAAATGCGAACAGTAAATGCAAACTTCTCTCCATCATATCCTTTCTGTGCCAGATAGTACAGGTAGGCTATCATCTCGATGGTGGTGGAATAGGATAAATTGCGTTTTATAACAATTTATTCCAACTGTGCAACCTCTGACACAGAAACGATATGATGGAGAGAAGTTTGCATTTACTGTTCGCATTTTGCTTCATTCATACACGGAGCTGCATATAGTTGTACGTTTGCTGAATGTGATTTCAGCACTACAACGGCATAATGTGGATATATCCACTGCTATTGCATCTCACACGGAGGAATCCGTGAAAACCGCATAAACATATATACGACATCCGGCGGGAAGTCGGCGAAGCCCCGTTCAGTACTTGCATGCTTCCTTTCGATCTGTCCTTTGCACAACCAGGTGCATGTCGGTACCCTGATGAGTCTAGTAGAGACGAGACATGTATCTCTGCCGTATCACTTTGGCGGGGAGGGTAAGTTTTTGACTTTCTTCTCGGTATGGTGGGACAGGTAGGCCATCATCTCGATGGTGGTGGAATAGGAAATATTGCGCTTTATAACAATATATTCCAAATGTGCAACTTCTGACACAGAAAGGATATGATGGAGAGAAGTTTGCTTTTACTGTTCGCATTTTGCTTCATTCATACACGGAGCTGCATATAGTTGTACGTCTGCTAAATGTGATTTCAGCACTACAACGGCATAATGTGGATATATTCACTGCTATTGCATCTCACACGGAGGAACCCGTGAAAGCCGCATAAATATATATATATATATATATATATATATATATATATATATATATATATATATATATATATATATATATAACGTTTCTGAGGGAAATAGGACTGAAGTACTTGTTTTAATCGGCCAGGCAAGGTATCCCTAACGACATAACAGCAGAAGGGGAGCATAACAGATATTTAGGTCGCAGTGTACAAATCGCCAATTTCGCACACATACGACCGTGTTTAAAAAGACGCTCTATGTCAAACTTCCTCAGTTTACCTTCAACAGTACGCACAGAAAATGCCAAGCGAAATTCTAGTCCAAGTATGCACGGTTTCACTAGAAACCGAACCGACTAACGGATGTATATTAGTTTCGGATTAATACAAAGTCAAGTCTATTCCAAAAACTTATAAAAAAAAGTCGCATGCTTGCGCTTGTTTCCAAAAAATAAAAATTAAATCATAACTAGTACCAGGTCTTTGGTAAACATTGTATACATCTATTCTTAAGATGATTTTCACAAAATCAGTTTTGACCGACTTTTTAACATCGTTGTTCCACTGTGCGACCGCGTAAATAATTAATTAAATTTCAGTAATAACGAGAATAAGCCCAAGAAAGAATGGCTATAGACGATATTAAAGAAATTATAAATTGTTTTAATAAAAAAGGAACTTTTTTTTATTTTTAAGGAAAGCCTTGAGAATATTTTGATTTGTAATGTCCCCTTAAAATCCGAATATTCATAGCTAGGTTCATACTGACATCTTACTGTATTGAAACTCTAAATAATTTAAGAACGTAAACCACCATTTCTCGATGAACAAGAGACAACTTCTTACTTAAATTTTAGAATAAAAATAAATCAAATAGGGCAACCTACATCTAGATTATACCGTGGATATTCCAGGTCAATGAAGTACACTCACGTAGAATGTCCTGAACTTAGGCTGCTTTATAAACTCGCGCACTGTCGTGAAGCATAATTTTTGATCAATAGCTGCATGGACCTCTTTCATGGATTCTAATTTTGTTTCTTGATCTCTATAATGCATCCAAGTCTCATCCAAAGATACCAAATAAATTGTACGATACTGCTTAAGTAATTTTTGTTCGCGAGTCAACAATATTGGAATCCACCATGCTGAAACTTTACATATGCCATGTATAGAGTCAGTAATACTCTAACTTCAAGATGACACACGTGGTCATCTTTATTCTGTTACTTTACGAAATCTACATTTCCAATATAATATAATATTAAGTTGATTTACACACAGTGAGTGTAGTATTTGTTCGTGAATTATTTTTTCAAGCTACCCACTATATATTCGGACGAAGGTAAAATAAATTACCGAAACGTAAATCTTTTTAAAAAATGGAAATATAGAAAATATAACACTACTATTACATTTCGATCCCATTTTTAATGAACCATAACCCCAAGAAAAACTAAACAAATAATATATATATATATATATATATATATATATATATATATATATATATATATATTGCGAACAGTAAATGCAAACTGCGTTCCAACCATATCCTTTCCGTGTTAGAGGTTGCACAGTTTAAACAAATTGCTAAGGAACACAATTTATCCTATTCCACCACCATCGAGATGGTGGCCTACCTGTACCACCACACCGAGAAGAAAGTCAAAACTTACCCTCCCCGGCATAGTGATACGGCAGAGGTACATGTTTCGTCTCTACTAGACTCATCAGGGTACCGAGCTGCATACGTTTACTGAATGTGATTTCAGCACTACAACGGCATAATGTGCATCTCACATGGAGGAATCCGTGAAAGCCGCATAAACATATATACACCATCCGGCGGGAGGTCGGCGAAGCCGCGTTCATTATTTGCATGCTTCCTTCCGATCTGACCTTTGCACAGCCAGGTGCATGTTCATCACACTAGTTGCACAAACACTATCTACCTTTACTATACCTGTACTGGCTACCTTGTCGATTTGCAAATGTAATTGTTCCATGTTTCTGGATTTCAATCACTTCCTGTTGTACTTCACCATGTGCGTCTCCTGTAATTTTGCTAATCTTCTGTTGCATCATGTCTTCTTTCATTTCCTGTTTCATATCTTCTTGACTTGTCTTCAGTTCCTGTCTCATGTCCTCCAGGCTTGTTTTCAGTTCTTGTTTTATGCTTTCTTCATGTCCTCTTTCAATTCTTGGCTTATATTTTCTTGACTTGTTTTTAGTGTCATCAATTATTGTTTCATATCCTCTTGATTTGTCTTTAATTCTTGTTTTTTATCGTCTTAGCTTGTCTTTAATTCCTATTTCATATCGTCTTGATTTTTCGTCATATCTTCTTTCAATTCTTGTTTCATCTCTTCTTAACTTCATATCTTTTTGACTCTTCTTCATATCTTCTTGGCTTGTTTTCATGTCTTGTATCATCATCAGTATCTAATTTAAACTAGTTTGAAGTTGTTTCTCCATTTTTACTTTCTGTTTTCTAGTTTCCACTGGCATACAATTTCAATTTCCTTTTTTTCTAATTTTCTAACCTGGACAAAATCTACATTTCCAATATAATATAATATTAAACTGATTTACACAGAGTGAGTGCAGTGTTTGTTCGTAAATTATTTTTTCAAGCTACCCACTATATATTCGGACGAAGGCAAAATAAATTACCGAAACATAAGTCTTTTTAAAAAATGGAAAATATAGAAAATATAACACTACTATTACATTTCGATCCCATTTTTAATAAACCATAACCCCAGGAAAAACTAAACAAATAATATATATATATATATATATATATATATATATATATATATATATATATATATATGTATATAAAATAAAATAGAATAAAATATTGGCGAAGCGGACGTGAAAATTTGTTAATCTACATGATTCTCGTATTAAAAATTACGGAGCACTCCAAAATATGGAAAAACTCCGGGTCCGACAGATGGCGACAGCGCTGTTTCGTTCTAATATGGGACTCGTCAGGCCACCGCAGTCGGTACAAACCATTATCTCGCCTTTGCATCGTATAAAGCTGAATTTATAATCAAAACACAGCAAATAAGACGACAAAGGCGACATCTCGATGGTCCACTTGATAATACAAGAACCACACAGATTAACAAAGTTTGTAAAAGAACCGTCATATGGTGGCGCGACGGTGAATTAAAACAGAAATATGTAAAATCGAGTACATGAAACGCGCTGCCCAACGGATAGGGGTCGCATTTTTCGGTACTGGCAAGCAAGCCTACCGCTATTTAAGCAGCCAAAGCCACGTGCCGCACCAAACGATCCCACCATGAGAGCATCGTTTAGCGTGTTTAAAAGCCAAACAAGTAAATAAATATGTAGATAAGTTTTTGTCCGTGTAATTTAAAATAAAATAGAATAAAATATTGGCGAAGCGGACGTGAAAATTTGTCAATCTACATGATTCTCGTATTAAAAAATGCGACCCCTATCCGTTAGGCAGCGCGTTTCGTGTACTCGATTTTACATATTTCTGTTTTAATTCACCGTCGCGCCACCATATGACGGTTCTTTTACAAACTTTGTTAATCTGTATGGTTCTTGTATTATCAAGTGGACCATCGAGATGTCGCCTTTGTCGTCTTATTTGCTGTGTTTTGATTATAAATTCAGCTTTATACGATGCAAACGCGAGATGATGGTTTGTACCGACAGCGGTGGCCTGACGAGTCCCATATTAGGACGAAACAGCGCTGTCGCCATCTGTCGGACCCGGAGTTTTTCCATATTTTGGAGTGCTCCGTACTTTTTAATACGAGAATCATGTAGATTGGCTAATTTTCACGTCCGCTTCGCCAATATTTTATTCTATTTTATTTTAAATTACACGGACAAAAACTTATCTACATATTTATATATATATATATATATATATATATATATATATATATATATATACATATATATATATATATATATATATATATATATATACATATATATATATATATATATATATATATATATATATATATATATATATATATATATATATATATATATATATATAAATTTTCTTTAACCATTTTCAACAATACATTTTTCTTTCTTGAGTACAGGTTTTTATTTTATTATAAAATAATTTTCTTTTTATGTTAATTTGACGACGTTTTGCTCACTGTGTAGAGCATTTTCAAATTTTATTTAGAAAGTCTCTACAACCCTCATACAAACCTTAGAATATAAAAATTCCAGTAATAATTCTAGATGGATTGCCCAGTTTTTAGATTGTCACATTATTTTTTAATAATATTTAGCTTCGAAACTATATATTTTTAAACCCTTACCTTCTGAAAAGAAGTAAACTTAAAAAATATTAGTTAAAGATTTGAGAAAAAACCCCTTTGAAATAGTATTACTTACATAAATTCTTATAAAACTGATATTGACAGGGGTTAGCGAACATATTGTGAGGAAATCTTTCATTTCGACGGATCAATAGGAAAAAAGTTATTATGGAGTATTTTCGGGTAGCTTTTCTTTATCCTCGGTGGACAGGAAGAAGTTAAAGGATGTTTTTCTCTATTTTATTTTTAACAAATCGAATATTGGCTTGATGCGAGTCCTTAGATAGGTACAGGTTTTGTTAACGTTAAACATCGGCATTAATCAAACGACATATGATTCTACAACTCTTTTCCATAATTAACAAGTGTAAAATTATTGACAGTCCATTTACTGCTATCTCACTCTACCATGATTGTTAAGAAGTAAATGTAGGGAACAGCTATTCTTTTATACTGGAACATGACATATTGAAAACAGAGTAAATTTAAGGAACATTAACTCCGGGATTTTTCATTTCCTGAAAAAGCTCTATGAACATCTGATATAAGCAGCGATGGTATTCTGTAACTTGTCTAGGACATTTGATTGTGTTTATTGTAGAATACTACTGCCTCAACTGGAACTACACAGTATATTTAGCACTCACTTAAAGCTACCAGATAAGTGACATCTGCCTTTGGAAATCATATTTACAAACTCCTAAGTTGCTCTTCATATTGCAAAAAATCCAGGTGTTACTGGGAACATTTTTAATTCAACAAAAAATAATAACAGTACTGAGTATTTTTATGATGCTTATAAAATTTATGGCAAACATAATGCAGAGTCTTCTTACAATACACGAAGCAATAATTACATTATTCTACCAATCCCTTTAAATGGTCTCATAAAAGATCAATATTATATGACAGAAAAAGCTCTTCATTAAATTAACTTTAATACTCCGACCAATTACAAATTCTGGAACATTTCGAAAAGAGATAAAAAATATATTGGTTGTTAAAGTCGATGAATCTTTATGCGATAATTTTATGTCGGTTGAGTAACTCTATTTTTTTTACATATTCTTTCAGTAAATTTATTTCGGTTTTAAATTTTCTATTTCTACACCGTCATATATGTATTTTCTATAATTTTATTTGTATATACTCCTATATATATATATATATATATATATATATATATATATATATATATATATATATATATATATATATATATATATATATATATATATTGTGACGATTATGGGTGATATTGCACACTCGCACAAAATATTTGCCCGCTTAATAAAATTTAGGAAACTTTGTTATTATTTATCTCTGAATTTATTTATATTTTCAAAATATCGCCAAAAATTAGTTAAAAAAATTTGTATATATTTGTTGAGCGCCAGGTAAAAATAATTATAATAAATTATAACTATTTCTTACCAATTTTAAATATTTTCAATTTTCAAATTATCTATATACATATAGATGTGTTCCTACCTGTTAATTGACTCCTTCTCAGGTGAGTTCAGTTGTTTTTCAGATATCAGTCAGATAATCAATACGCAGACTGATTAAAACACACAATATAAATTTTATTTAATAATATAAACAAATGGCACAATTTTATTAATAAATATTAAATGAAATTAAATGGTCAATACTTTTATCTTTCAACCAACACTATTTCTAATCAATATTACTTATTATTTACTTTTATCTACTATGCATTGTCTTTTAACAACCTGTATCACATATTGGCAACGTTTTAGTTTCGCAATAGTCTACTAGATGGCTATAGCGAAGTTTTAGATGGAAAGCGTCGTGATTTCTTAAAAAAATGATATTATTTTATACAAATTATCGTGTGCTGTGTTGTGATTCAAGTAGTTAATATAGTTTCACACCTAATATTGATGATGATAAATATTATTATTATTCTAACAGGCTAGTATAGCAAACTATTATTTATTAATTTAATTATTTTTTATTATAAGAAAAGTTGGGTTATTATCGGATGCTAGTTTTCAATGTCTACGAAAAATTAAAAGCTTTCTACTGCCTTATCTAATATAAATACCTTGTTATGTTTTCTTTTACTTGGTCCCAATATATTATAAAACACAACTCCAGAAATTTTATTTATTTTCTTCTTAAAAACTTCCAAATCACCAAAATATTTTAATCGTCTTTTCCTATAAACTAAGGAATTGACAAAAATTTTTCAAAGTCTGGTTCAGGTATGTTCTTCTGAGTTCAATTCAAATTAATTTTTCTTATACTCTTCTTATCACAATTTTCTCGTATTTGTTGTTGTCTGGGAATTAAATTTATCAGTTTGCTGAAAGTACTGCGTTTCTCGAACTTCCGAAAATTTTCAATTGTTTAAAAAAAGAAACAGAAGTTTTCCTACGTCACAAGAAAACAAAAGTAAAATATTTTGTTTTTAAAAAGGTTATGTGTTTTTGTTGTTGTTAAAAAAATAATTTAATAAGTTTGTTCCGTAAAATAATTTTTCAACTCTCGGCAACAACAAATACGAGAAAATTGTGATAAGAAATATTAATTTATTATTATCTTCTATTTTTATGTAGAGGAAGCAGTGCTTCCCTAGGTTCCATGAAAAACACGCCACTGAAAAGTGCTGATAAATTTCAACGAACCAAAATTTGGAATGCTGCTTTTTAATGAGGCCTTATAAATAACTAAACTTCTATTTAAACTCTTAGAGAATTAGGATATTTGAACTATTAGATATATTACACCTTCCTGAAAACCGACGAAAAATTTCTCTTCATCAAAAGAGACCGCACAAGATAAGAAGTAAAACAATTAAAGTGACTGTTTTAAACTTGAAACTTTTCGAGACGACAAAGTTTTCGTAAGTTTTGCACAGAAAATTTTAACTGTATCTAGTTTGTATTACTAATTTTTGCATACTAAAATAGAAGAACTGTATAAGTTTCTTTTTAACAAAGAAATTTTGTTATACAGTGACCGAGAAAAAGTCGCATTAAAAAGAAAACTTTCCTTTTTAACCGACTTCTAAAAGAAAGAGGTTCTCAATTCGCCGACTATGTATTTTTTTTATGTATGTATACCGATTACTCCGGAACGGCGGCACCGATTTGAATGAAATTTTTTACGTTATGTTCAGGAAGTTGCTGGTCCCATATTTTTTTGGACAAAATTTGTGCAGTAATATCCATGATGGCACTGACAATATGGCGGCCAAAAAAATTAATTTTGTCGGATTTGCTACAAAATTGGTATGGGAGAATTTTTGGGGTCATACACAACGAATCTGAAATTATTTTTAAAATATTCAATATGGCGAATCCAATATGGCGGACAAGAAAAATTTAATTTTGCCTCATTTTCTCCAAAAATTGGTGTGGGGAAGTTTTCGGGGTCGAACATAATGGATCTAAAATATTTTTAAAAAATTCAATAAGGCGGATCCAATTTGGTGGACAAAAAAATCAATTTTGTCCGATTTTCTCTAAAATTGGTACGAGGGAGTTTTCAGGGAAGTACATAACTAATCTAAAATTATTTAAAAAAAATTCAATATGGCGGACCCAATATGGCGGACGAAATAATCAATTTTGTCTGCTTTTCTTCAAAATTGGTACGGGGGAGTTTTCGGGGTCGCATATAACGAATCTGAAATTATTTTTAAAAAATTCAATATGGTGGATCTAAGATGGCAGATTAAAGATTCCACATCTCCCGATTTTGACTAAAATCAATATTGGGAAAACTCAATCTGGCAGATTAAATATGGTGTCCTAAAAATTTTTCATTTTTTGATTTTCTGCCAAACTGATATAGGGGGTTCTTGAGGGTGTAAATTATGAATTTAAAAGTATTTTTTTAGGATTCAATATGGCAAATCCTAGATACCGGACTAAAAATTTTACATTTGTCGATTTTGTTCAAAGGTGGGACTGAATTGTTTTTGAGGATGTAAACAGCGAATATAAGTCTAGAAATTTTAAATTTCCGAATTTCATCCAAAATTGGTACTACGGGACTTTTGAAGGGTTTAAATTTAGATTAGATTAAGACTTAAAATAATTTTTTTGAAATTCAAGATAGTGAATGCAATATATTTGGTTGAAAATTTTACCTTATTCGAATTTTTTCTGATTTGGTATTAGAGGGTTTTCGGGGTCGTGAATTACGATTATGAAGTTAATTTTTTACAACTATTAGGTTAATAAGATACAATATGAGGGACAGAAAATTTTACATATTCCGATTTTGTCTAAAATTGATATTATGGGGTTCTTGAGGCGTATACAAACTCAATATGCAGTATAAAATATATCGAGCTAAGAAATTTACATCTCAGGTTCTTTAAACATCGATATTGGAAGGTTTTGGCGCCTATATTACCAATCTAAAATTAATTTAAAATTTAAGATAGTGGATTTACTATGACAGACTAAATATATGTTTTACACAATTTTACTGGTATTTGGAAAACTCTAAGAACCAAAGAATTTTTAATGGTTCATTTTAGGATAAAATGGGTACTTTTTTGCCACCTTGAAGTCATTGCGAGGTACCCTAATCTCGATTAGTACTTAGTTCAAGTAATTTAAGGATATCCTAATGAATTCTAGAACTGAAAATAGAGAAATAAAATTTTTATAAAAAAATTGAACCGACTTCTAAAAGTGCGCTAAAAAGTGAAAAATAACTATATATTTTTATATGAAACTTTTGAAGTCGGCGCCAAATTATTTGTAAATGAAATATAATTAACTACTAATATATACAAATTATGGTAAAAAAGCAATTACAAATAAAGTATTTTTAATCTGTTTATGCAAATCACATTTTGTCCGGTATTAGTTTGGTGCTGACTTCAAAAAGTTTAATTTCATATAAAAATTTATAGTTATTTTTCACTTTTTAGTGCACTTTTAGGAGTCGGTTCAATTTTTTTATAAAAATTGCATTTCCTTTTTTTTTGTCATCACTTGAAACGGCATTCGAAAATTAGGACTGACCTGAAATGCAATTTTTTATTACAATACAAGAATTTTTCATTGAGTAAAGGAGTTAGTATTTACGTGAATATTTTCAACTCTCAACAACCAATAAAACCATCAATATTTTAGGTACTGGATTTTTCTAATGTCGTTTTTCTAACGTTAGTTTTAAAAACAAATCATTCCAAAGAAGTAATTTGTAGAAACTTTCAATATTATCAGAGTGGTATCAGGTGGTTTCGCCGAAAAGTGGACAGAATAACAATAAAAAATCAAAATGGTCCATAAAATGACAACCCAGCCTCTGAAGTAGGTACATTTTCAAAGAAATGTTTCAAAATCCTATGATATCTATTTTCCAAAAAATGGTTAACTGTAGCGTGTTGTAGTATACTTAAGTAATTGCCAAAACTAGTAAATATATTATATAATTAAATATTGTCTTATAGTTATGTAAATATTATGTAACAAGACCCCTCAAAGAACACACGTCAATGTTGTAATAGTATTTTTTTGCAAATATATTTAATTTATTGCTAGTTAAGGGCATAGAAACTTTACTTGAGGTTTTGGTTATACCTTGATTATTTTATATTTAATATATAGATACATATTAATTTGTTAATTGATATTATAATCGTTCAGATCCAGATCACCATTTTTCCAATAACTATTCACAATTTCTTTAAGCATGACATACATTAATTTATAAACTTTTTATTTTGTACTTATTAGTTCAGGTTGGTTCAGGTTAGTTTAACAGTATATCATGAAGTATCTAGTTATGTTAATATAATGTTTCACTTCTAACTTTGTTCTTTAAATGAATTGTCTTCTATTGGAAAATGTATATAAGTTAAGAATTACTTCCTGTATTTTCCAAAACAATTTATTTTAGACATGTCAAACGGAAGTAATACCCCAAGTCTGTTTTATGGTTTTATCCTTGGAGACTAAACCCATAAAAAATCATTCCAAATATAAAATACATTGAGAAGTTTCACAAACTACTATCTTGTTGTTACGTCCTTGAAACTTAGATAGTTTTTCGACAGGCCTTTTGCCGAAAGTTGTTTTAGTTTTAATATTAAGTTGGAAAAAGAATATCTGTTTCTATTTGGTACTAAAATATAACTTTAACAATATCCTGAGACTAAAAATTAGAGTAATCATTGAAGAAGTTTGAGTTTATAAAGTTTTACTTTATAAGCTATCTTTTTGTCTTTGTTTTATCCTTATTTTTAAGAATTTATTAATTGTTTCTTCGATGATGCTATTTAACTCTAAATTACCTTAATATCAGCCGATCGTATTTGTATTCAAGATGATGGATAAAAAAAAATTATTTTTGTTTAGCGTGAATATTGCAGATCTTTTTAGCAAAATACTCAGAGACAAATGAAAGAATTTATTTTAAAAGCAACAAAGAAAATGTATTTATTTGATTCGCTTTATTTACGTAACCAATGTAACAAATATTTTTTATTTAAAAGTTTTCCTTTCTTTTATTTGAAATATATTTTTTTAAATCCCCAGTGTTTGCTCATAAAAGCCTAACGTTGATATAAAGGACAGAACAGAAAACACATAGCGAATCTTGAATCTCTAAAATAATTAATTTAAAATTTCTTCTGGTAAATAAAATGATTATTTGTTTTGCCATTTAATTCAAGCTTTATTTCCATTCGAAAACTTCCAATACAATAACCATTCTGTTCACGAAACGTTAATAAACTAAAAACTCCGTAGTTTTTCGGTTTAAAAATATTTATGTTTAATAGAAAATATATTTAAATTCAGGACTGATTTATGTTTAAAAGTTCTTAAAGTTGTTGTTATAGCAAGCAGGAAAAGTATACTTGATTAATATGGGTAATTTTTGACAGTCGCAGTTTTGTCGTATAGTTAACAGATTTATTTATTTATAAAATTGGTTGTCACCACTGGCAAGAAGATATTTATTTAAATGAACGAAACATCATTATATAATTATATATACATATATATATATATATATATATATATATATATATATATATATATATATATATATATATATATATATATATATTGTATAGGTAGTCACTTTTTCTCAGGTGTGATAAGTTTTTGATTATGAAAATGTCAAACAAAAAGACATAAATAATTAATTAATCCATTTATATGGTGAGTGTAGATGGTAGAATAGATATTACTTAATAGTATGTAAAAATTTATATTTGAATCATGTTTTAAAAGGACATAGAATTCCTATAATTGTGTAATGACATGATAAAATGTATAAAAATTAGTGTGAAAGGTTGTACATTAGTGAATATAAAGTAAGAATAATAAACATATTTCACTATGAAAGGCATGAATCTTATAAACTAATAAATAAGTGATATTTTGAATAAGGCGTGAAGTGTTATTGATCAGAGATAGTGACTAAAAAAGAAATTTTAAAACAATATAGTGAAATCCACAAAGATGAGAATCTTAATTACCCATTTTATAAATAGTGCGGGTAGAGATAATATTAGTGAGGAAAAGCGGCAAATAATAACCATTTAGTGAAATATAGACACTATTCATCAATAGTTATTTATAATATATATTAGTTTCTAAATATTACAACAACAGTATTTAATAAAACTTTTTTAAAAATATTGTAAATGGGTAAGAATAGTATAAGAAAATGTAGATTATAAGTTAATTTTAATAAGAAACTAGAATAAAATAGTACCTAATTGTAATTGAAACCTTGTTAAATATGATTATAATATTAATAAAACAAGAATTATCAATTTCAGCAAGTTACAATTAAAATTTAAATGTATATGTAAAATTTTGTTAGATGTAATCTCAATTTATTTATCAATTTAATGTGGTAAATAATAACCAAATGTATATCAAATGTCAAGCAAAGTCCAAAATTTACATTAATTATAATTTATTGTTATCAAATAGAATATTTAGTTCATAATATCAATAAAATATCAAAATTTTATCATAAGCCTAGAATTCCATCTAGTGGCCAGTTCACGTCAGATGGCTGACCAATCAGAAAAAAATTAAAATAAAAATTTATATTGCATCACCACTTACTATAAAAGCCAAAATTCATTTTTTTTATGGGGAGTATAGGTCCATCAGTTGTAGATTAAACTTCCTTAGTCTTGTTCACAAAAAAATAACATAACCTAAAAATTTTCAGTTGTTATTTTGAAAAGTAAAAGAAGGAGTGGATATTAATCGGTTGTAGTGTAAAAATCGCTAGTCTTTTTTATTAATAGCACCGTAACCTCAAAATATTTCATTTGTTATTTTATAAAAAAAAATTAAAGGAAGACAGTACAGATTAATCTGTGGTAGAGTTAACATTCCTGGTCTCATTTATTAAAATTTTTAAAAAAGGGAAGAAATATAGATCTTGGATGTATAAATATCTGGAGATTGAAAGTCAATTTTAAAGGAAAAGGAGTTTAATAAATTAGTAAATAAATTATATCAATAAGCAAGCAGCTGTGAAAAATATTTAAAAGTTACAATAGTTGGCAAAGCAAAAAGGATTTGTAAGTTTTTCTTTATAAAAAAGGAAGGAGAATATCTAAAACGTGGATATAAAAAATTTCTGGAGATTAAAAGGTATTTATTTAATGTGTAAGAGATAGAAATTTTTGACTTGCCTGAGAATATAGCGCATATTGAATAATATTCATAATATTAATTGGGTACAGATAAGGTGATTTATAAGTTCTACATAAAACTTCACTCACTGATATGATTGTATTATTTTAAATAAAGTTTGTATTTGTGGTTTTTTGAATCATTGGTTTGACTTCTTCTAGTAATAATTATAATTTCATCTGAACTCACCTGAGAAAGAGAAAATTAATATCAATGTTTTAAACTTCTAATCACTAAAAACGGGGTACATTCAGAAATACAGCACATGTGTAATTGAGTAATTTTTATTGAAAATAAAAAAAATTTGGTACAAATCGATTATACTTAGGTATAATTATTTGTGCCTGTATCATATATATATATATATATATATATATATATATATATATATATATATATATATATATGGAATGTTTAAAACTTATGACATAGAAACAGTAACAGTAAAACAGAAAGTCTAGTTGAGATATGTCGATGATACCTTCATTGTATAGGAGGGCAATATTTTAACCATTCTGTTGTAACAAAACGGGGAATTATACGCAATCTCTATAATCGCGCTGTGAGTGTGGTAAAATGTATGTTGGAGAAACCAAAGAACCACTAAAAGTTAGAATTAAGGAACACAAAACTCATACACAAAAAGGGGAAACGTCGAAATCAAGTTTGCAGAACCTGCCTGGGGTAAAGTACACCATGTAAAATGGTCTGAAGCTGCGGCAATATATATGGAACCCAACATGAAAAAAAAAAAAAAATTGATAGAAGCAGCTTACATTAACAATAATAATTGTATGTTCAGTAAACCCAGTGTCGAGATACCTAATCTTTGGCAACCACTTCTTTGTAATATCAAATCATTGAGGTGTGTACAGTAATGCGAAACTTTGTTTTTGTGTTTTTTTGGATCAATGGTTTGACTTTTTCTAGTAATAATTATAATTTCATCTGAACTCACCTGAGAAAGAGAAAATTGATATCAATGTTTTAAATTTCTAATCACTAAAAACGGGGTACATTCAGAAAGACAGCACATGTGTAATTGAGTAATTTTTATAGAAAATAAAAAAAAATTGGTACAAATCATTTATACTTAGGTATAGTTATTTGTGCCTTGCGGCCTACAATTTAATAAGTATCATATATATATATATATATATATATATATATATATATATATATATATATATATATATATAAATATATATATATATATATATATATATATATATTTATATATATATATATATATATATATATATATATATATATATATATGCTGTCAATAATTTTGATGTTTCTAATACTAAACAATTTAGTCTAATTAATGTTTTTTACGGGCACGTTGCTGAGTCGTGAATAAAAGGACAGAATCATCGCAATACATACATATATATATATATATATATATATATATATATATATATATATATATATATATATATATATATATACATGCTTTATAGCTGCTCTATAACCAAATACGGTTTGTACAGTTTTAGAGAATATTCGAGAATTTTCAATTCACTTCCATTATATTCACAATAGTGGCATTTATCATTTGTATACAGAAACTGTAAACTGTTCAGTAAAAAGCAGACTTAAAAGACTATTTACATGGGTTTAAATCCCTAGAGATACCACATGCAGTGTTGCTAAGTTGTGTAAAATTTTCTTAGCCCTGGGAAAACATATATTTGGTAAGGTCGCACACCTCTATTATTATAATAAAACAAATATACGACATACATTCTTGCGATTACATTGTTAATATATATTGAGACATTCCATCACATATCTCTAAAACTTGAAATAACATTAAAAAGATATGGTTAGTTTCAGTTTTAGCACTCCAAAAATGGTAAGATGTAGTCCATTTTATTTTGGATATATTTTGGCCGTTGTCCATTGTTATTTGTGAACAGCGTCAACAATAAGCATAATTAACGATACCATTATTGAGACAATTATCTCTAGGACATTTATCTATTTGGTAAGTTTACTAAGTTTTGTATATTTTTTAGGTCACAATACTAAAACGTCCCATTACATTTTACAACAGCGACTAATATAACCTTCTTTATTTAAAGGCATAACACAACTTTCAGATGCGAGCACACATTTGATCGTGAATATTTTTTCTTTAATAAATACAAGCACAAATAAAAATGTGTTTTAAAAATTTTTGTCAGTAAATAAAAAAACGAAAATATAACTAAGGATTAATAAAAATGCATTTTTTTATAAAACTTTTTGGCATTTATACAGTAAGCTGTATTCGAATTAACGAAAATTGGATCTACTTGGATCAGTTTAAAGCACGTCAATTTTAATTTATATTTTTCTGATACTCTTTTCGTCCCAGCTATCTATGTAAATAAATATTTAGATCGACCCGCGTCAATCAAATGCTACATAAAATTGTAAAAAAGTATTTTTCTGTTGTACATTATATCTATTTTTGCTTAATCTAAAAATAACGAATATTACTTATTCAAACGACATTCAAATACTTTCACAGTTTCTGTCTGCCTTTTTAGACGACTGTTTGTATCAATTGTTAATAATTTATTAGTACAAATTCTAAAGATTCTTGATTGGCGGCAGCAATAAAGTTCGTTCTTGGCCAGCAGTCAGTTTTCATTAATGGATAAAAATTTAAAATATAAAATATATTACTTTAATGTTCATAAAATGACATATATGAGATTGATATAAGTAGAGTTAATATGACGGATCAATATATGGGCCCATAGACATATGATATAATAGAATATGAGTCCCCAGCGCTGGTATTGCAGATATGATGCAACGTTGTAAGATACAGTTTATCGTTTTACCTGTTCAAGAAATGATTACTGTAATTTTTTTATTTCACTTCATTGATTTGATATTACAAAGTAGTGGTTGCCAAAGATTAAGTATCTCAACACTGGGTTTACTGAAGATTCAATTATTATTTTTAATGTAAGCTGCTTCTATCAATTTTCTTTTTTTTTATGTTGGGTTCCATATATATTGCCGCAGCTCCAGACCATTTTACATGGTGTACTTTACCCCAGGCAGGTTCTGCAAACTTGATCTCGACGTTTTCCCTTTTTGTGTACGAGTTTTGTGCTCCTTAATTCTAACTTCTAGTGGTTGTTTGGTTCCTCAAATATACATTTTACCACACTCACAGCGCGATTATAGAGGTTGTGTATAATTCCCCGTTTTGTTACAATAGAATTATTGAAACTATGGTTGGGTTCCTGAATACTGAAGTTTTAATAGTTTCGTTTGAACAATTCTCCATTGCATCAAGGAAGGGCAATTGATGATTTATCTGTTTTTTATGGTATAGTTAATTGTAGGTCGAATGGTGATTAGATGTTTGAAGAAATCATTAAGTTTTTGATCATTGCCCTCCCATACCATGAAGGTATCATTGACATATTTCAACTAGACTTTTGGTTTTCCTGTTGCTATTTCTATGTCATGAGGTTCGAACATTCCATGTATATATATATATATATATATATATATATATATATATATATATATATATATATATATATATATATATATGTATATAGGCGACGACTGGAGGGAGTGAAGAACCCATCAAAAGCCCGTCGTCTAAAGCGTAGAACGTGTCCTTTACTTGAAAGTAAGCATTCCCACACAACACTCCCAAAGGTCCATCACCCCGTCCAGTGGTAACGTAGTTGGATGTGACACTGTTGTGTCATTTGAAGGTCTACTTTTGATTACGTCTAATGATCTCCTTAATGGTACATTAGTATATAGAGTTTCCACATCAAAACTTATTAGTCTGTCGTCTGGCTCTAGATTAATACTACTAATAATGTTTACGAAATGTGTGGAATTTTTAACATATATGTGTTGTCTTACTTTCTAAAAGTTGTATGATTTTTAAAAAGAAACTTTGCCAGTGCACTTGTTGGGGATCCTCTGGAGCTGGTTATTTGTCTCAATGTTATGTTCGTTTTATGAATTTTTGATAGTCCATAAAGATGTGGTGGCTTACTGTAGGGTGGTGTGAGTGCCGATCGTAGGTTGCCAGGTATATGGTCTTGGTATTTCCTCAGTGTTTTGTACCTTTTTGACTCACGAGCTAATTGTCTATATTTTCCTTTTTCCAGGATATCGACTTTTTCATTGTACGTTACGATGTTCATGATCACCATTGAATTTTCTTTGTCCGCTGTTAGAATCTTTATACATCCATCCTCACAAAGTTCTTTTAAGGCTGATGCTTCTAACTTGAAGAGATTTTGAACTAGATGTTTTCTGTCTTCGAAGGTTGATTTTATTTTCCATTCAAACTCGTCGAAATGATCGTATGGATTCTACAGAGCTTACGATGTCTAAAACAGGTATGCTTTTAGGTGTTACTGCGAAATTAAGCCCCTTATTTAATAGGTCTTCTTCTGCTGCAAAGAATATTCTTTAAGATAAGTTTATGATGGTTTTTCTGGAAGTTGTTTCAGGTAGAGTTGGTTGTTGTTGTGATTTTAATTTTTCCAGTTTATTCGCTGTTTTCCAGCCATATTTTCTTTCAACTTGTTGCATATGTTGTCTATTGTATGGAATTTGAGCTCATGATCATCTGACAGAGTTTAGGCTTTGATTTCTTCGTAGCGTTATGTAGCTTCATCCAGAAAAAGAGCTTTTCGTCATCAGTGATAATTTATTTGTGTTCTTAGTAGTGCTTTACTAGCGTTGTCCAGAATACGGTGTACTCTATTACCTGGTATTGGTCATTTTAATCTGAAACCAATAAGAATGACGTGGCTGTCTCAAGCTCGTAGTAAAAATGAAGAGTGACCTTCTTCCTTGGCAAGTTTGATTCTAATTTTCTCGTAGGCTTTGGTTTTGTCGCTGATACCGCGTCCGTACTGGGTTTCCAACGTGTGTTTAAAGGTTGTAGATATAACCTAATCGAAATGTCGGAAAAATAAATAAAAACAAAGAAAATGTAAGTGCGACAATCACATTTTAGTCAATCTTCAACATTGTCTACAACCTTCAAACAAACGTTAAAAAATGTTGGTCTTGAAATGGACCAATTAAATACTGATACTGTAACGAAGACCTCCTGAATACGATCCTGTCCTTATAAAAATATTATCTAGATTAATTATCATTGTTAGTCATGCTCCTAGTGAGATTCTAGACTTTTACTTAAGTATATTCTATGGGTGTAAATAAGTAAGTATGATAGAATTTAGGAGTTAGTTTTGACGTAACAGTGAAAGGGTTAACAAGTAGTTAATAAAAAATGGAAGTTAATGGAAAGTTGCTTTATTCTATTAGGTATAAGTGATGTATAATGACAAGGATCAGGAAAAGTTTCAATGCACAACGAAAAGATGTATTAATCAGGTAGTAGGGAATCAACACCTGGGAGTTTTGAATATGAAGATGATCAACAAATTCTGAAATATGTTTCGCTCCCTACTCTGAGAGAATTATCATGTTCTAACTTCACATAAAAATAGAATAAACCTCATACTTGTATATGCAATTACCCCAATCTAGATCAGATTTTGAAATCAACATCATACCACTTTAGTAATGGAAACTTTAAATCCAAAGCTGACCTAGAAAGAAAAGAAAATTAAGTAATGCATTTTAATGAGATTTTAGTTCTTTTTTCCTAAATATTTTATATTGAAATATTACGTTTATAAGAAAATAGTTTTTATTTATTTTTAGACACGTCCATTAAGCTAAAAAGCTCCATTTACGTCGATAAATCAGTAAACGTTCTCATGCAAAAATCACTTTTACTAGATACCCGATCAAACCGATCGGGAAAACCAAGAAAAATGAACCTCTTGAACGGATTTTCAACTGAAATATAGATGGAAAATCATCCCGAGCCAAGATTTTTCCTTAGAGAATCGTACATTGCTCTAGACAGTTTGGATATGTGGTGCCAACGCTAACATAAAACCGCTCCTATTATTACATGTCGGATCCAATTTTCGGTATTGATTCTTTAAAATTTATCATCATCTCTTTAGTTGGAATTTTCCTGACTAAGCTGATTTTTTAGTAATTGTAGCAAGTGTAGAATTTTTTATTAGTTGGAATGTATCAACGTACGTTTTAAATGCGATGATAATTAATCTAAGGCATGAAAACATCTCATTTGTTAGTTCATCAATATATAAAGTTATTTAAATTTTAACATTCTTATAGAATTCCCCATTTATGTTCGATACAAGATAGATAACAATACTAGCATTCTCAGTCGCAGCTTCGCCTGTACTATTTTTGTGTGTCACGAGTATTCTTTAAAAAACTTCTGCTTGCGAAAATACTTTTCCGTTATACAGGGTGACTTATTTTAAAAGACACACGTACATAAGTTTAATGAGAAGATCTAAGTCAAAAAAAATGTAGGAAAAATGATTTTTTTTAATTTTCAGCTTGAGATTCAAGGTCATTTCAAGCTCAAGTTGATTTTTTCAAATGGCATTCCTCATTTTCATTATAAAAATGAAAAGTGTAGAAAATTTCCTATATAACCGTATAAACAACATAGGGGTCAAATAACATATACAGGTAATTTAAAGGGTACAATTTGTAATGAAAATCGTAACTACAGAATTTTTAGATTCCATCTTAGATTGGCCACTTTGAATTTTTTAAATCTGACCTCAGAATTAAAATCAGCGACCACAAAAACACCTTGGTACAAATTCTTAGCCAGATTCATGTAATTTTAATTTTTGTCGGCCGCCATCTTGGATCCATCATTTTGAATTTTGGCACTTAAGCAATACCTTAAATCAGAGACATTTTAAATCCCCATAACGAGCAATTCACCAAAAACCCCAAAAACTCGTTCATAACTCAACCGTAAGATAGTTTTATGGAGTCTTGTGTCCGCCATAATGGACCCACTATTTTTTTGGTAATGTAGCATCAATGATCACTGCACTTATTTTAAAAGTAATTAAAAGGTATATTTTAATAATTACAGCAATTTCATTAAACGTTTTCTCCAATTTACCGTAGAATGGAGATGTACAGCTGCCATATTTTATTGAATTTTTCAAAACACCACTATTTTTTTGAAAGCTCTTGTCCAGAAAAACATTTTGACACCTCGATCACAAAACATCCATCAAACCCAAATTTTGGGTCCGCAGGTGATCTCGTTGACATGAAACGTTCCATATCCTTTCCGTGTTAGAGGTTGCAATGTTTGAATAAATTGCGATAAAACACAATCCATCATATTCCACCACCATCGAGATGGTGGCCTACCTGTACCACCATACCGAGAAGAAAGTCAAAACTTACCCTCCCCGCCACAGTGATACGGCAGAGGTACATCTTTCGTCTCTACTAGATTCATCAGTATACCGACATGCACCTGGCTGTGTAAAGGACAGATCGGAAGGAAGCATGCAAATAATGAACGCGGCTTCGCCGACCTCCTCTCCTAAAGTCGATGATTTCTCGAGTGCAATTCTGACTATTCTTCTGTCGTCCATTCTCCTGATGGGCTCGTTTCATTCCCTTTCTCTACCCAGTACCCACTCATTAACGTTTTCTACCTTGTATGTTCTTCTTATATTTTCACATTCTCTCTCTATCCAAGAGCGTTTTTCCAGTTATTCTACGAAGTATTCTCATTTCGGTTATCTCTAGTAGTTGTTTAGTTTTCGCTGTGTCAGGTCGAGTTTCTGCGGTATATATCATAGTTGGTCTTACCATTGCCTTGTAAATTCTTAATTTGGTTTCTATTTTAATATTTTAATTCCTCCATATTGTGTCATTTAAACATCCTGCTATTCTTGTTGCCCTAGTTGTCTGTTCTGTTACCTCGGCCTCAACATCACCTAAATACTTAAATTTCATTTCTTGCTGGATATCTTTGCCTTCAACTTCCAGTTTGTACCTTAATGGTATTTTTGACGTTATCATGCATTTAGTTTTCTGGGCCGATATCATCAGATAAAATGATTTTGCAGTGCAGTTGAATTGATGCAATAGTCGCTGTAGATTGTCTTCACTCTCAGCCACCAGTACGGCGTCTTCGGCGTAGCACAGAAGAGTAATTTCCTAGTCGCCCATTCTGTATCCTTTCAATAAACGTATATTTCTTATTATTTCGTGCATAATGATGTTGAAAAGAAGAGGGCTCAGGGCATCCCCTTGTCGAATATCACGGCCCACAGCTATTGGTTCAGTCTCTCTCTCTCTCTATCTTCTTTTTTCATTTCCTTGTTTAGAGTTTTGAAACTGTCTGTTGTTCGATCTGTCCTTTCTCACCTTTCTTTGAGAAGTTTCAAGGTATTTGGTTGTAGTTTGGAGGTCTTTGTTATTTTTGATTTTGAGCAGACTTTTTTAACCGATGTGTTAATGGTTTCTTTTATTTTCGTGGCTAGTTCGTTTATTTGCATTTGCTTTATTGTCTCTATTGGTGTTAGTCTTTTTTCTAATTCACTTTGATAGTTGATTTGTTCTTGTGTCAGGGTTTCCGTGGTTGGGTAGCGTTCTTGTTTGATGAGCTTGTTGCGTTCTGTTCTCATATGTATCTTGATCTTCGCTCGTAATAATCTGTGGTCACTTCCGGTATAAAACTTATTCAGTGTTGTCACGTCGGTACATATGTTTTTCCTATTAGAGAGAATATAGTCTATTTCGTTTTTAGTTGTTTTGTCTGGGCTGGTCCAGGTCTACTTACGTGGTTTGGGTTTTTTATAAAAGGTTCAGTCAGGACCCCATTTATTTTTGCTTGAATCTGATTTGTTTCATATATATTTTATATGGTTTTGATGAAATTATGTGGAATGTAAAGAAGATATATAACGTCTTTCATCTGCACACGATCGAATGCTTTTTTCAAATTAATAAAACACATATAGGCCGGTCTGTTGTATTCAATTGATTTTTCTGTTATCTGTCTTATGACAAAAACCGCGTCTGTACATGATCTACCCGATCTGAATCCTTGCTGTTTATCTGCTAAGGGTGGTAAGTTATTAATTTTTTTGTTATAATTTTTGTTGTAAGTTTCAATGTAGTGCTTAGGAGATTTATTCCTCTATAGTTTGAAGGCAATTTCTTATCTCCTTTTTGTAATATGAAGTAAATAATTTAAAATGGATAATAAATGTTTTTTTTTATTTAGCCAGCTTTATTTACTTGCATGGTATAAGGAAAAACTTTATCAAGAATGATTTTTTTTTATCGAACCATTACATTTTTAGTTTATTTGTTCTCTTGTAAGCCCCAAGCCCTAACCGGGAATATACTATATATAAAAGCAGTTATATTATCACTAAAATATTATCCACACTACCATATTCATGTTTCTGGAAATATATTTGTATTCTAGAGAAAGTAGATAATAAAATATTTAGTTTTCGGTTTTTATTTTTCTAGCCTTTCATTTTTACACCACTTTATGTACAAATCTTATGGCAAGAATATGTATATAATACTTAAGCTGCTGTCCATAATATTTTAATATCCAACATTCCCTGGATACGCTCGGTTTTTACATAAAAACAAACAAAAACGACAATAAATAATATTTCAAAACAAACTGCCATTTGGGATCGTTTTATTGCTATTATAAACCACTTTTGGGTTGGCTCACAAAGGTTATGAGATGTAACAAAAAATATTGGGTTATAACGTAGTAAAGCTAATGTATGTTGAGCTATATTGAAGGTATTTTTTTTACAAATATTCTTGTACGATTATGTGTTTAATGACAAAACAGCTTTTTCGTTTTATTTGCTTGAGTATTAAATAGTTTATCAAATATTCTGCTTCTATTGGTCATATTTTTTTGAATGTGCGACTTTCCCCAGCTTTCGAATATCACCAATTTAAATATGTACTATCAAAATAGCCGCATTATATAATTTATTAAGGTGGGAGAAGAAATACATTTTTTGTTATATTTTTTGCACAATTTATTCGAATAGCCCATGATATAGAAGACACCGGAGTATGTTTAATTCGAAAGAGAGTCTTAGAAATTTTTTCCCTAAACTAAACGTTATCCACGAGTTATTGAATTCTCTTTAAGTCTTATTTAAGCTCTTTATGTGTTTTAGAAATTGAATTTTTCCTGTTTCTTTAAGCTTTTTGTTTCTATTCTTTTCATGCGTTATCTGTTTTGACAAGAATTATGGACAATTGGGAAATACATTTTAAAAGCTGTGTTTATTTAATTTATTAATGTATTTTAACTTTTACAGAAATGTCCTTACCCGTTTTGGAGTTTTGTAGGGATATCTATCAGATAAAACCTTTTTTTTTTGTAAAATGACACTCTCACGGGAAGACGAAAAATAATTTTCCATACCACCGAGTACATAACATCAACACGACATCTTAAAAGTATTTAAAATATTATTTAAACATATAATGTGCGAAGTACAAAAAATCAATTATATAAAATCACGATCACCACAAGTATAGCCAGCGCCAAAATCAAGTTCTACAGATACGACGCAGCTATGCCAAATCCAGTTTAAGGACAACAGTGTCCATTTTACAAAAATTAATTACATAGCTAGAGTGAAACATAACAATGTGAAATCAATAATAGTATAAAAAAAAGGTATTTACAAAAGAAAAAAAGTGTACATCTGTCAATCTGTAACAGCCAAAAAACACAAAACATCAATCGACAATCAATTTCAACAGCCAAGGACGTATCTAGGAAATTCAAGCATATCTAACCACCTTTGGTATAAAATAAAAGAATGGTTTGCATAATTTGTTCCGTGAAAAGGCCGGTGAAATATATGGGAAGTACGAGTACTCCTGGGAGGGAACCTCAGACCAACACTCGACAGCAGGCGCGGGCAATCGGTGATACTGTTTATAATTTTAAAGAGAAGGTGTAAGTCTCTACAGTTTCTTCTATTCCATCAAAGTGATAGCGAAAGTCCGGTGGATAACGCAGTTTAGAAAACTTTACTTAGGAATATCAGACTCATCCCATTCATTCCACACCAGGAAATAAATCTATCAAAGTCCCCCTGAAGCTCCAAGCAGTCACTGTAACTGTCGATGACCCTATACACCTTCATGTCATCCGCAAAGAGTAAGAACTTGCTTGACTTAAAGCAGATGAATACATCACTTATGAATAAGTTGAACAAGAATGGGCCAATGTGGGATCCCTGAGGGACTCTTAAAGACAGTGGTATCTCAGAATCCAACCAAACAGCAGAGACGGCAGAATCTTATGGGGCACCCTATCAAGGGCCTTCGAGAAGTCAGTATACATCAAGTGGACCTGAATTCTGTCTCCAAGACTTCAGATAAACCGCCTACATAAGAGACCAGATTTACCTTAGTGTTTCTGGAAGCACAAAAACCAAACTACTCCACAATGACGATAGACTTAGAAATAGAGGTGGGAAAGGCATTAACCAGCTTTTTGAAGATTTTAGGAATAGTATTAATTATGGCGATAAGTCCAGAGTTTTGAATCTCAACCCTGCTGTCGGTCTTCTGAATAGGAACCACAAAACTCATTTTCCAAAATTGCGGAAAAATATCCCGTCGAAGAGATTCATTGAAAATGTGATGAAGTTTTTGAGCCAGAACGCACGAGCAAGTTTTCAGTAGCATTGGATGAACGCCATCAGGGCCCGGACTCTTATAATAAATATGGCGTAGTTGGAGACGTTTTTATCAGCTGAGACAGCCATCGGGCACTTTACTGTTACATCAGTGTACACTTTGCTGAAATATTTAGTATAAAGTTCAGCAACCCCTGGACCCATGACCGCGCTTTCATCCTCCAAAAACAATTTAATTAATTTTATTAAATTAATTAATAAAGAATTAATAGACTGTTTGCTAAAGTCAGTTTACAGAAATTATACATACACTAAATACAGATCCCAACTCAGACATCTTTTAACGACATTGGTGTCACTCATGAAGAATATATTTCAATGGAAGAGGTTCCCACAAAGAAATCGAAATATTTTAAATGAGAGTTCTTTTTTAAAATAAATTTAACTTTATTTGGTAGTTTAATCGTCAATCTAACCATGAAAAAAACATTTCCTCTTATTTTATATTTTTATTTGGTGAAGTTCGAAAATGGAGTACAACTTTAATATATTTTTTTACAATGAATAAAATATGAATATAAGGCCAAAGTCTTGTTTTAAACCCCTCCATTATTTCGACCAGTAATATCCTTATTGTTTTTTTACTTTTTTTATTCTCCGGCTTTCTTTTATTATTAATGGTAAAAAATTTAGTTTACTTTCAGCTGACTCGGTTATATATTTGTTTAAATCTCCCAAACCTTCCAGTTGTTACATAAAACTTTTCATTTGTTCTTGTTTTATTATAAGAACTAAAGTTTTACCTCCTGCAATGCCAGTGTTTTTAATAAAGTTATTTTAATTTTGCTCTTAAATTTTAGTTTAGAATTATAAAACTCTTTTCATAATATTTTATGTTAATTTTATGGCCTAGAATTAACTTTCGGGGAATACTTTGAATGAGTGTTAGTTTTTACGACCTTCTTGCATGATATTTAGTGTCATCCTTATACTTTCTTTTATGAAAATTTGTTTAAATATCTTCAGCAACCTTCCATACAGGGTACAAAAATAGTGTATAATATATTTTGTGCACCATCAAACCTCGCAAAGGTATGGAAACACACACCTTCATAATATGGAGCGCCATACGATTTTTATAATCAATTCATTCATTACCTTGCCTAGCATATATATATATATATATATATATATATATATATATATATATATATATATATAAATATATATATATATATATATATATATATATATATATATATATATATATATATATATATATAAATATATATATGAAGTAAAATGCGAACAGTAAATGCAAACTTCTCTCCATCATATCCTTTCTGTGTTAGAGGTTGCACAGTTAGAATAAATTGTTATAAAACGCAATTTATCCTATTCCACCACCATCGAGATGATGGCCTACCTGTACCACCATACCGAGAAGAAAGTCAAAACTTACCCTCCCCGCCACAGTGATACGGCAGAGGTACATGTTTCGTCTCTACTAGACTCATCAGGGTACCGACATGCACCTGACTGTGCAAAGGACAGATCGGAAGGAAGCATGCACATACTGAACGCGGCTTCTCCGGCCTCCCGCCGGATGGCGTATATATGTTAATGCGGATTTCACGGATTCCTCCGTGTGAGATGCAATAGCAGTGGATATATCCACATTATGCCGTTGTAGTGCTGAAATCACATTCAGCAAACATACAACTATATGCAGCTCCGCGTATGGATGAAGTAAAATGCGAACAGTAAATGCAAACTTCTCTCCATCATATCCTTTCTGTGTTAGAGGTTGCACAGTTAGAATAAATTGTTATAAAACGCAATTTATCCTATTCCACCACCATCGAGATGATGGCCTACCTGTACCACCATACCGAGAAGAAAGTCAAAACTTACCCTCCCCGCCACAGTGATACGGCAGAGGTACATGTTTCGTCTCTACTAGACTCATCAGGGTACCGACATGCACCTGACTGTGCAAAGGACAGATCGGAAGGAAGCATGCACATACTGAACGCGGCTTCTCCGGCCTCCCGCCGGATGGCGTATATATGTTAATGCGGATTTCACGGATTCCTCCGTGTGAGATGCAATAGCAGTGGATATATCCACATTATGCCGTTGTAGTGCTGAAATCACATTCAGCAAACATACAACTATATGCAGCTCCGCGTATGGATGAAGTAAAATGCGAACAGTAAATGCAAACTTCTCTCCATCATATCCTTTCTGTGTTAGAGGGAGGGTAAGTTTTGACTTTCTTCTCGGTATGGTGGTACAGGTAGGCCATCATCTCGATGGTGGTGGAATAGGATAAATTGCGTTTTATAACAATTTATTCTAACTGTGCAACCTCTAACACAGAAAGGATATGATGGAGAGAAGTTTGCATTTACTGTTCGCATTTTACTTCATCCATACGCGGAGCTGCATATAGTTGTATGTTTGCTGAATGTGATTTCAGCACTACAACGGCATAATGTGGATATATCCACTGCTATTGCATCTCACACGGAGGAATCCGTGAAATCCGCATTAACATATATACGCCATCCGGCGGGAGGCCGGAGAAGCCGCGTTCAGTATGTGCATGCTTCCTTCCGATCTGTCCTTTTCACAGTCAGGTGCATGTCGGTACCCTGATGAGTCTAGTAGAGACGAAACATGTACCTCTGCCGTATCACTGTGGCGGGGAGGGTAAGTTTTGACTTTCTTCTCGGTATGGTGGTACAGGTAGGCCATCATCTCGATGGTGGTGGAATAGGATAAATTGCGTTTTATAACAATTTATTCTAACTGTGCAACCTCTAACACAGAAAGGATATGATGGAGAGAAGTTTGCATTTACTGTTCGCATTTTACTTCATCCATACGCGGAGCTGCATATAGTTGTATGTTTGCTGAATGTGATTTCAGCACTACAACGGCATAATGTGGATATATCCACTGCTATTGCATCTCACACGGAGGAATCCGTGAAATCCGCATTAACATATATACGCCATCCGGCGGGAGGCCGGAGAAGCCGCGTTCAGTATGTGCATGCTTCCTTCCGATCTGTCCTTTGCACAGTCAGGTGCATGTCGGTACCCTGATGAGTCTAGTAGAGACGAAACATGTACCTCTGCCGTATCACTGTGGCGGGGAGGGTAAGTTTTGACTTTCTTCTCGGTATGGTGGTACAGGTAGGCCATCATCTCGATGGTGGTGGAATAGGATAAATTGCGTTTTATAACAATTTATTCTAACTGTGCAACCTCTAACACAGAAAGGATATGATGGAGAGAAGTTTGCATTTACTGTTCGCATTTTACTTCATCCATACGCGGAGCTGCATATAGTTGTATGTTTGCTGAATGTGATTTCAGCACTACAACGGCATAATGTGGATATATCCACTGCTATTGCATCTCACACGGAGAAATCCGTGAAATCCGCATTAACATATATACGCCATCCGGCGGGAGGCCGGAGAAGCCGCGTTCAGTATGTGCATGCTTCCTTCCGATCTGTCCTTTGCACAGTCAGGTGCATGTCGGTACCCTGATGAGTCTAGTAGAGACGAAACATGTACCTCTGCCGTATCACTGTGGCGGGGAGGGTAAGTTTTGACTTTCTTCTCGGTATGGTGGTACAGGTAGGCCATCATCTCGATGGTGGTGGAATAGGATAAATTGCGTTTTATAACAATTTATTCTAACTGTGCAACCTCTAACACAGAAAGGATATGATGAAGAGAAGTTTGCATTTACTGTTCCCATTTTACTTCATCCATACGCGGAGCTGCATATAGTTGTATGTTTGCTGAATGTGATTTCAGCACTACAACGGCATAATGTGGATATATCCACTGCTATTGCATCTCACACGGAGGAATCCGTGAAATCCGCATTAACATATATATATATATATATATATACATATATATATATATATATATATATATATATATATATATATATATACATAGTGTCGTTAATTTTATCTTCTGAATCCTTTTTCTTGTTAAAAGATAAAAAAAACTCATGTTGTATACGAAATCTCATGAGCCAACTGCAATAGTGTATACATAGGGCAAACAAGTCAGCATCCCCAAAACAAACTACGGTCGCATAAGTATGATAAGAAAAACAGCCTTTATTAGACATGAAGCCCAACATAATCATTATTTTAATTACGAAAACAAAAATCCCTAAGATTGAGCCTCACAAAAAACCAACGTAAAATCTACGAGGCCATCGAAATTTAAAAAAATAAACATTCTATAAATGATGAAAAGGGCATAAACTTATTTATTAAAATTTATATTATTTATTTTAACGTATTGTGAAAAGCTTATAATCTTATGTATAATCTATTTTTTAAAAAAATTAATTAATTAATTAAAATCATGACATCAACAAAAGAAAAAAAAATTCCCTACCACCTACCAGTGAAAAAATCAAATACCAATCTTATCGCGGAGTGTGTTCAGATATTGGCAAGGTTTTGAGTCTAGAAGTATACATATATATATATATATATATATATATATATATGTAAATATATATATATATATATATACATATATATATATATATATATATATATATATATATATATATATATATATATATATATATATATATATATATGGTTTGGTTATTTCGGGTTTCAATCCGTTCGTTCAAAAAATCGTTTTCACGACGTTTTGCCAAAATCTCAATTGGCATTTTCAAGTGCGGTTCGTCTCGTTACTCGCTGAGAACTGATGGTGGCCTCTGATGAATGTCGAATTTTGTTTAACTGGCTCGCTTTCTGATTATACGAGCTGCTTCGCAGGTTCCTCCCCTCTGCCGAGTGTGATATATTTGGTTCTTGTATGCTGGTCTCTCGTGTATTGGTTGATCTTTGTTGTTTAGTATCTTTTTTTTTATTAATGTTTTCCATGTTGTTGGAATATGTATAGAATCGTCTCGTTTATTCAGCTGTCCAGCTTTTTCGATTTCTAGGGCCTCTCTTATGACGCGTACCTTGTAGTTCTGTACTGGTGCTGTTTCTTTTGCTTTTTCAAAGTCGATGGTATGTCCAGTGGTTTGGTGACGTTGAAGTAGAGCAGAGGTTGTTTGTTTTTGAGGCTATTTTTATGTTCTTGAATTCTTGCTGATATGCGCCTGTTTATTTGTCCTATATATGTTTGCTGACAATCTGCACATGGAATGCTGTAAACGCCATGATATTCAAAGTTGGTCTTATCTTTGGGCTTTCCCAGGATGTTGGCTATTGTTTTTTGTGGTTTAAATATGGGCTGTAAGTCGTGTTTTCTTAAGATTCTTCTGATTCTGTCCGTTATTCCTTCTATGTATGGGATTATGGCTTTGTTTCTTGTTTGATCTTGGTCTTTGGTTTTTATTGTCTCTTGTCTTTTTATGGCTTTCTTTATGTCTGACTGTGAGAAACCATTCCGTTCTAGAGCTGTTGAAATGTGTCTTATTTCGTCTTGTTTTGTGTCGAGTTCTGTTAGTCGGAGAGACCTGATATTAGTGTGTTGACTACTGCCTGCTTTTGAGAGGGATGATGATGTGACTGCATTGAGATATCGGTCAGTATGTGTGGGTTTTCAATATACGCTAAAGCCTAGGGTGTTGTTGGGTTTTCTAGTTAATAACAGGTACAAAAAAGGAAGTTTATTTTCTTGATCGATTTCGAGCGTGAATTGGATTCTATGGTGGATATTATTCAGGTATATGAGGAAATCGTCTAGGTGTTCTTTTCCATATGGCCATATTATAAAAATATCATCCATATAGCGTTTCCAAAATTTCGATTTTAAAAGAACTTTTTGCAGTGCCTCTTGTTCGAAATATATCATGAAAAGGTTGGCTATAACTGGTGAAAGTGAGGACCCCAGAACACTGCCTAAAAAATACATATTTTATGTTCGATAACCAAATATACAAACAAACAAATAACGCATCTATGGGGTCCTCACTTTCACCAGTTATAGCCAACCTTTTCATGATATATTTCGAACAAGAGGCACTACAAAAAGCACTCTTAAAACCGAAATTTTGGAGACGCTATGATGATAATTTTATAATATGGCCATATGGAAAAGAACACCTAGACGATTTCCACATATACCTGAATAATATCTACCGCAGAATCCAATTCAAGCTAAAAATCGAACAAGAAAAGAAACTTCCTTTTTTGGACCTGGTATTAACTAGAAAACTCAACAACACCCTAGGCTTTAGCGTATATCGAAAACACACACATACTGACTGATATCTCAATGCAGAGTCACATCATCATCCCTCTCAAAAGCAGACAGTAGTCAATACACTAATATCAAGATCTCTCCAACTAACAGAACTCGACACAAAACATGACAAAATACACTTCAACAGCTCTAGAACGGAATGGTTTCTCATAACCAGACATAAAGAAAGCCATAAAAAGACAAGAGAAAACCACAACAAAAACCAAAGACCAAGATCAAACAAGAAAAGCCATAATCCCATACATAAAAGGAATAGCGGACAAAATAGGAAGAATCTTAAGAAAACACGACATACAGCCCACATTTAAGCCACAAAAAACAATAGTCAACATCCTGGGAAATCCCAAAGATAAGACCAACCTTGAAAATTATAGCGTTTATAGCATTCCATGTGCAGATTGTCAGCAAACATATATAGGACAAACAAACAGGCGCATATCAGCAAGAATTCAAGAACACAAAAATAGCCTAAAAACAAATAAACAACCTCAGCTCTATTTCAACATCACCAAACCACCGGAAATACCAATGATTTTGAAAGATATATTGCACTCGGCAGAGGGGAGGAGTCTGCGAAGCCACTCGTCCAATCAGAAAGCGAGCCAGCTAAACAAAACTCGACATTCATCAGAGGCCACCATCAGTTCTCAGCGAGTAATTAGACGAACCGCAATTTGTCTTTTTTTAGGTTTAGGTACTTTATTTAACAAAAAATACAAACAATTGACGTTTCGCCCTTTATTTAAGGCATTTTCAAAATTTTTGATTTATTTTCCTTCCTTGACATTTTGTTTATTAATTATTAATGGAATTCAATCTTTAACATCGTATATTGTTTGTATTTTTTATTAAATAAAGAACCTAAACCCAAGAAAAGACAAAATAAAGAAAAATGATATAATATATGGTTCAAGAATCAAGAAAATATAAATATATATATATATATATATATATATATATATATATATATATATATATATATATATACATATCGCGTATACATGTGAGACGCTCTACGTTAACTGGACATACCCACGCCCCAAAAATTGACACTTTCGAGGTTGACTGAACCCACACTCACGGTCCAGAAATTGACGCAATAAAATGTTCATTAGGACGTAATAGTCATATGTCGGGTGCACTTTAGGAAAAATTCAAGATAGCGGATTCAATATAGCGTGCAAAAGGGCTTAAAACCTTGATGCATCCACTAAGTCACTTGTTATGACTCGTTTCAATACCGAAATAATGATTTCAAAGAGAGTCTTTCAAAGTGGTTCACTTCTTTTCTGGGGATTCTATTTTTATTGTGCCTTAAACAATAAGAGTAACTGAAAGAAACGTGATGTGGATAATAAATTTATTTTATGAAACTTATGCCGTAAGAAAAGATTGATTTTTAATACGTAGTTCAAAAATTCGATATACCTTGAAGTGTTTTTATTTTCAATCATTTGATTATACACCCTAATTTAGGTTCTTGCCATCTTACACATCCTATTAGCATGTAAGTCATCCAATCCATTAAAAAATAATAAAGCACCACAAAATTCAATTCCCTAAGAAAAACATCATCTATATTAAATACACATTTCGTAAATTTATAGCTTAACCTTTAAAAAATAAACATTTATATATGGTCCAAGGAAATTAGGCAAAAACACGTTTTTTGGTAAAAAGATTAACCTGCAATTTTATTATTGGAAAGTTTATATGATATCCAAAAAAGTAATTTTTACAAAAATTCACCTTAAAAACAAACTAAATAAGCAAAAAAATGCCATTTTTTAAAAAATTTTCCCTTAACTTTCCTTTAAGTGAAGTTAGGTATTGCTCCATAAAAAAGAAAGCTGACATTATGCCCGTTAAAATAAACTCCTGCTGAAAAGTAACCATAACATGGAATGAAACTTTGCTACTTTTCTCGATATTTGCAAATTTTAGATGTTTTCTTTTTCAAATTTCCACTCACAATTTTTTTGTAAGTGAATTTAGGTATAGACACTTCCCCCCTTTAAAAGAAACCTGACATCACACCCGGTAAAATGGTTCCCGTCCGAAATCTGTACGATGAATAGTACTCGAGAAATTGCCTCTCCAAATTTTCAATTCTTTACGATTGTTATAACATTTTACCCGAACATTATGTATTTTTATATTTTTTCATAAAAATATTTCTTTATTTAATGAACAGATTATTTTAGAATATTTATTGATAAATATAATCATATTTTGAAAAAACTATTAACATGAGGTATAGAATGAAAAATAAAATTATCACATTATTTTATACCTTTTTTTAATTTATTTGTTTTTATTTAAAAGCTGGATTCAGTTTTACTATATCTGGTTTAAAAACATATATGTTTTTGCACTCTTCTAGTAATATTGTTAGATAATGCCCTAAGGTATGGTAATATATAAATTAAATATAGAGTTTAAACAAAAACTCGTTCATAATAAAACAGCTTTTACGAATAAATGAATGGTGTACCATTCAAACAACAAATAAGTCAAAAAAGTATAAAATTATGTAATAATTAATTTTGTTTCTTCTTTCGTACCCAATATTATTAGTTTTTTTCAAAAAATAATTATTTTTATTATTAAACAACCTAAAATAATTTGTTCATTAAATAAAGGACAAGTTTTACGCAAAAATATAAAATTGTTGAAAACTTTGAGAGGCCATTTCTCAGCTACTGCTACAAGGTATAGACTTCAGCTGGGGACCATTTTTACAGGAATATCGTCAACTTTTGTCTATTTGAAAAAAAGTTACTGGGAAAAATTAATTTATTTTTTTTTTTGGTTTTTGGGGTGAATTTTTTTGAAAAATGATTTTTTTGGACTTCGTAAGGCCCCACTTCGATATTAAATTTCATTTCCTACGAGTAAAACTAAAAAAAAACTGAAAGTCTTTTCTACCTTAATCTCAAAAACGTACCCCTTACGAGTAGTTTGGTTGTGATTTCGTCATATTTAGAGGCCATTTTTAACCGACTTCTAAAAGGAGGTTCTCAATTCGTCAACTATGAATTTTTTTATGTATGTACAACCGATTACTCCGGAACGGCGGCATCGATTTGAATGAAATCTTTTACGTTATGTTCAGGAAGTTCCTGCGGTGGTCATGTCATATTTTTTTGAACGAAATTGGTGCATTAAAATCTAAAAAAATAAATTTTGTCCGTTTTTCTCCAAAATTGTTAAGGGGGAGTTTTCGGGGCCGTACATAACGAGTCTAAAAATATTTTAGAAACATTCAATATGGCGGGTCCAATATGCTGGACAAAAAAATCAATTTTGTCCAATTTTCTCCAAAATTGATATAAGGAAGTTTTCAAGGTCGCACATAACGAATCTGAAATTATTTTTAGAAAATTCAATATGAAGTATCCAATATGGTGGATAAAAAATTAATTTTTTTCAAAATTAACATGGGGGAGTTTTTTGGATCGCACATTACGAATCTGAAATTATTTAAATAAAATTAAATAAGCCGGAGTAAAGATTCTACATCTCTAGATTTTATTTAAAATCAGTATTGGGGGATTTTTATTAGGGTTTTTTGAAAAACTCGATTTTCTCCAAAACTGATATAGGGGGTTCTTGAGGGAGTAAATTATGAATTTAAAAGTATTTTTTCAGGAATCAATATGGCAAATCCAGTATAGCAGACTAAAAATTTTACATTTTTCGATTTTGTTCAAAGGTAGGACTGAATCGTTTTTGAGGATGTAAATAGCAAATATAAAATTATTTTAAGAAAATCTAATATGTCAGATAGGCAATATGACGGTCTAGAAATTTGAAATATCCGTATTTCATTCAAAATTGATAATAGGGGATTTTGACGGGTTTAGATTTAGATTAAATTAAGACGTTAAAATTATTTTTTTGAAACTTAATATGGCGGATCCAATATGGAGGGTTGAAAACTTTACCTTACTCACATTTTTTCAGATTTGGTATTAGGGGGTTTTCGGGATCGTGTATTACGAATATGAAGTTAATTTTTTACAACTATTACGTTGATAAGATACAATATGAGGGACTGAAAATTTTACGTTTTCCGATTTTGTCTAAAATTGATATTGCGGGATTTTTGGGGCGTATACAAACTCAATATACGGTATAAAATGCATCTCAATTTCTTTAAATATCGATATTGGAAGGTTTTAGGTCCTATATTATCAATTTAAAATTAATTTAAAATTTAAGATAGTGAATTTACTATGACAGACTAAATATTTATTTGGCACAATTTCACTGGTGTTTGGAGGACTCTAAGAATAAAAGAATTTACATCTTTGGATAAAATGGGTACTTTTTTGCTACTTTGGAGTCATTGCGAAGTACACTAATCTCGATTAGTACTTAGTTCAAATCATTTATGGATATCATAATGAATTCAAAACTAAAAATCGAAAAATAAAATTTTAATAAAAAAAATTTTACCGACTTCTAAAAGTGCGCTAAAAAATTAAAAATAACTATAAATTTTTATACGAAATTCAAATTTTTGAAGTCGGCGTCAAATTATTTCTAAATGAAATAAATAACTACTAATATATACAAATTATGGTAAGAAAGCAATTACAAATAAAGTATTTTTAATCTGTTTATGCGAATCATATTTTATCAGGTATTAGTTTGCCGCCGACTTCAAAAATTTCAGATTCATATAAAAAATGTATAGTTATTTTTCCCTTTTTTAGCGCTCTTTTAGAAGTCGGTTCAATTTTTTTTTATAAAAATTTTATGTTCAGTTGTTTTAGTATTTGTGTGTGAATAAATAGAAAAACAAAAGAAAATAATAATTGAGGCGAGAAACAATTCAGAAAAAAATCACATCAACACGAATATTTTAGAAGCACCAAGTACGAAATCCAAATCTTTCAGCACAATCAATACCGCAGTAGTAAGCGAGATAAGATTTTACCGCAACTGCCAATTTTGCGTAAGTAATTATTATGAGCTCACCGAAAGAGCTCGGGAGCTCATTGCCGACATTCCTTGGGAATAATTTTCCGGATTTCCGTATATGAGGACGACAAAGTTCCTTGAAATAAGAGAAATGCTGATGTAATGCCTAATATTACCTGAAGAGCCAATATTCGCTTTGCTGAGGAAAGTTTATATGTAAATCAGGGAGTTGCAGAATTCATTAAAATTTGCCCTGATACAAGCGCATATATTGATAGTAAAGATATTCTAGGAATTCTGATATACGTGGCTAGCATACATAAAGTTATGTGGAGCATGTATAGTTATAAATTAATAAATATTGCCAGCCAGGTTGTTGGGTTAGCCGCAGCAGTGTAAAATATATAAAATATGTTTATGTACAACATGTGGAGTGACCGGGGTTGCTCAGGCAAAAAATTCATTTTGAACAAAACCTTAACCAGCTTCCAGTCTATCAGTTGTTATTTAAATTAAGACGTAGACTTCCATTGATTTTTAAATAAAAGTATCATACTTAATAATAAGGATAGATTAAACTTGATGAGACATAATGTTTATTCTCATATATAATATAATTTAATGAAATTTTAATATTTTATAGTGGCTTTAAAGACTTATTAAACCATACTACAGTAGATAGTTTAGGTCATCAGAAAAGTCAGGGACAGACTTGCAGCTTCACTTGTTGGGCTCAATTTTTGACAGATGTTATTTTACAGAGCTGAAAACTGATTTTTAGGTACTTTGGTTATTCCTCTTCCAAATTGGTACTCTTATTTTATTTCGATAAAACTGGCGGTTTTCGAGATAAATTGGTTTTTATGCGAAGAACTCAAAAGTTACTAATGCTAAACACGAACAGGTAAAATCAGGTTGTTATTGTTAATACCTACATAATAAATTACTATTGACGGAACTTGTCAAAACCGCCTTCAAGTGAAAATAATTTTAAAAAATAGAAGAATATTCTTACGCACAGTATGCTGATATGCATTTAATTTATGGTGAAGTGCTGTCAAATTCTTCGAAGGCAAGAAGACTTTATGCTGAAAGATTTCAAGCTTGAACATTGCCAAGACCAGAAACCTTTCAAAGCGTTGATCGAAGCTTAAGGAAAATAGGTATAAGATGATTAGAAAATAATTATTACAGTTAACTAATTATTTTTTTACATGTTTCATTCAGGATCATTTTTGCCGCGACGTGACGGTGAGGGTCCTCCCAGGAGAGCACGAGACCCTCACCTGGAGGAACAAATTTTGCAAGATATTGCTGAAAATCCTTCAAAGAGCATAAAAAAGCTCGCGATATTGTACATAAAACAGAACAGTTGCTTCACCGGTACCACGGTGAAAAAGTACACCTATGTTTCCGGATGATTATCACGCAAGACTTCAATACTTGAACTAGCTTATACAGCACATAACCTAAATCTGAATTTTTTCTAACCTTATTTTGTTTACCGACGAGGCCGATTTTACAAGAGATGCCATAGTAAATTCATACAATTTACATTTTTGGGCTTATGAAAACCCGCACTCTATAATTCCAAACAAACACCAACAAAGGTTTATTGTAAATGTGTGGGCTGGCATTATTGAAAATAACCTTATAGGTTTATTTGTTTTGGACGGATAACTCAATGGTGAGATTTATTTGCAATTTTTGTAACATAATTTAAATAATTTATTGGAAAACGTACTTTCTGATAGAAGAATGCAACTGTGGTATATGGATGATGGTGCTCCACCTCATTTTAATCGTTTAGTTCGTCAACTACTAACGTTTTTGGCCCTTGATGTATAGGTAGAGGCGGGCCTATTTTATGGCCACCAAGCTCTCCAGACCTAAATCCCTTAGACTTAGAACTAGTTTATTCAATACCAGTAAATACTTTAGCAGAACTACTAGAGAGGACAGCACAGCATTCTAACGAATTTCGTAATAATTCCGGAATATTATTTGCAGTGCAGCGGGAAAATATTCGAAGAATAAAAAAATGTGCGTTTGAAGTACGTCGAGCCCATAATGAATATTTGCAAAATAATGTTCATATGTTTTCATTATTCTTGCATTTAAATAACAGTGTAAGTGAATTGTGCTCTGATCAACTGTTTGAAAGGTTTCTGGACTATCTGAGCTGGAAATCTTTCAACATAATATCAGTACAACCTGCGTATTTTATTTTTACCTATTTGGATTTAGAATTGGTAATTTTTGGGCTATGTAAGATAATTGATAAAGTATATTCTATTTTTGGCATCCCATCATTATTCTTAGAAAAAAATAATTTTATTTTTCCTCTTCTCGCACCAGTTGTAGTATTTTTTTTTTTGATTCTGCAAACAACGGAGTGAAGTAAGTACGATAGGAAACAAAGCTTTCAAAATAAATGAGAACACGATTGAACAGAAGTCAGAGGTTTAATATCTGGCACTTTGAAATAAGCCTGAAAGGGAAGTAATCAACAAGGCTGCAAAAGCTCTGACGGTATGTAAGAATTTTGCGAAAAAAAAAATGCGAAGACTAACCCAAACATCCTGCAATGCAATCATGAGAACAATCATCATATATGGAGCAGTCATCTGGAGTAAAAAACGCGTAACACGAGAGCCAATCTCTCTAAAGTTCAAAGACAAGCCTGGGCCTGCACAATGAAAACGTGCCGTTATGGAAGTAATTTGAACACATCTACATATTTTAGTGGAAAGTATGAAAAAGAAGATAACCTATAAAATGAGTGATAATGTCAATAAATACAAGCTTCATCTCTCATTTAGAAACAATCAAACCCGGGACATGCCTGACGATGAAATGAAAAAGAAGTTCAACTTTGTGAAAAGTTTTAACAGAAGGGTTGAGTCTTAAAAGTGAACGAGACAGATATACCATTAAGAAAGTCAACAAAACCCATTAAATGGTACATAGACATTTCGAAAACAATCGAGGGAATTGGAATGGATCAGAAAGTTTGAGTAAATCACCAAGTATTTTTCAAATGTGCAATGTGATCAAGTTCAATCAGGAAAAAACTATCGCAAACAAGCGATGTAGTCGGATAACCAATTATCCATTAACTCACTGAATGCCCATGTAGTCAGTTCCAAGACGGTCTGGAAATGCTTAGAGGAAATAAAGAAAGTAGACAAGAATGAATGAAATAATGGAGTGGAAACAGAAGGGACTGAAACAGTATTTTTGGGACTTTAACCTTTTTGTGAAATTAGCAACTGCACAATACTAGAATAACTTTTAAAAAAATGGGAGATCCTATTTTTGGACAACATTACAAGAAATTAGACAAGCGAAGATACTTTTGGGGAATTATGACCTGAAAAAATTAACAACGTACTAGCCTAAGTAAATACTAACTTAGAATTCTAACAGGGATCCTAACAGAGCACTGCCATCTGAAGGGGTACCTTAAGAAATGAACTAGCAGAGAGAGGAATGCAGGTTTTTAGAGGTAGAGGATAAAATCTTTATCCACATGCTATTAGAATCCGTCATATTGCAAATTCTTAGGATGTGATACCTGGAAGAGTACCGAATAGAAGAAAGAAATCTATTCAAACTGATGCCGTCGAATAATCTGAATTTCCGAAGAGAAATATGATACGAGAACGTCTAGGTATTTATAAAGATTTTGCAGCAGAACGGAGGCACTATAGATATTTAAAGTCATAGTGCACACTTCCCCACCTTCACATATATACAAATGCTATGGATTGTTTCAAAATGTCATGTAGAGTATGTAAAACAATCTGAACTACTCTTGCTAGGTTTGTGAAAAATTATTCAGTTAAATCATGACAAACTTATTGCAAAACCCCATTTTACATTATTTTGAATTTCCGGTCTCACATATAGATACATCCAAGGTTTTTCATATCGTTTACACAAAATGCAGACTGGTCTTCAACTATTAGTATTCAGGTGAAAATAGATAATTTAACTTTGCCAAAATAATGATCTGAAGAGAGTCCACTTGTACGATTAGTTGGATTCAATTCGGAAAAAAATAGAATATGCTAATGTTTCGTCACTATGTAACTCTGTGCCTTATTCAAAAAATTTACCACTTTGCACATCACCAGTGATCAAACTTTCACTGACACATCGAACAATATTCCGTTGCACAGAATAGTAATAGTGAGCAGTCTGTCTCGGATAACTTTTTCGCTGATGAGGATGGTCTACATTTGATACTTGGTCTGAACTCAATCCGAAGTCCAAAGTTTCAGTCTTATCTAACAATCGAAATTGTTCTATGTTTACACAAAAGTTAGTATATATTAGCTAGAGAATCAGCCCTACGCTGATTTTTTTACAAAGAAATAAATATAGTGTAATAGGCTTCTTAGCCTATCTGAAGAGGTCTAGAAGATCGAAACAGTGAACACTGCCTAGGTTAACACTACAACGCATTGGGTGCGAACACCTCGTGGCCTCCGGCCAATATGCAGGACTAAGTGCTAACGACGCGGTTGCACCGCGCACGACATGGTATACGTTTACCCAAACTTGCTTAAGCGTGCAAATTGGAAGTGTGACCTAAAAGTGTTACGGTCTAGGGTTTATCCCTTCCGCAGTACACCGTTGCACTGGTCGCCTTTTGACACGGCTTCTGCCGTGTACCTGGCACCGGTTGGTGTGGGCACGCAAGAATTGAGCGGAGCTCACCTTCGCTAGGCTGGTTTTATCCTCAGTTGGGCTTTGCTTTTCAAAAAAAAATAAATTTTGTAACTGTCATATTTATGGATTTTTTGACGAAATGGTACACCCATACACCCCAAAAGAACGGCGCCTTTTTATCGATTCCTCATTTAAGTCTAAAAGTTGTTCTTTTGCACCGCGGAAATAAAAAGCCTTCAATCACATACGTGTGTGGTAACCTAAACCTCCTCGGGATGCTCTTCACTTTACAAGGGAGCTACACAACGAGTACTGTTGCCTTTGTGCCTCAGGGACTCAGGGGCAAAAAAGAACCACCATAAAAAGAAATTTAGTCAAGTTCAAAAACCAATATATTCCAGGTAAAATGAATATTAAAAATACATTTGTGGTTGAACTAAAAAAAAAACTAATTTCTACCGCTTTTTATTAAGTTAAGCATAATGAAAAAGTTTGCCAAAGTTTTGGATATAACAGGGCCGGATCAACGTTTCTGTACTTAGATAGTGTAATTACAAATATTTCCAACGCAAAATTAATACCAGGAATATTTATGATCCTTTAATCAGGAAAATTTCGAAAAATAAAACATTGAAGAGCCATTTGACAAACGGTGAAAAGGCTTTTTGGAATTTTTTTTTAGGCAATAGAAAAATTTAATACAGACTTACGCACGGATTGGTGCGAACATGTCCCTCAAAATTTATTTGAATATGTTTCACTTCATGAACAAAGACCTTGAAAACTAGTCTAATTTAATTTTATTGTAAAATTCAAACGAACAGAGCTATTAAATACAAGTATTGTTCACAAATCCCAGCTATCAAACCCCGGAAAAATCAACTAATTATCCCTATTTACAATTTGATTAAATTAGTTTAATTCACCGAAAATTATTGCTATAGAATTAGAATATAGTTATCTACCCAATTTTCTTAATATAACAATAATAACAATTATTACTGTCACGATTTAACTGCCAAAACTTCGTAACAATAATGCTCTCCACCTCGTAGTAATCCTAGTAGACCCTTTAATAAGGGTAACGGAGAACAATCTCGGCAGACTATAGATGTCGGCGCTAAAATAGACTAGCATGCACGATGGATACCCGGGTTGTAATCTAGCTGGGTCATTAGGCGTAATTTAGGTTAAATTTGGAATGGGTACGATAACCATCTTTCCGCTATACCGCCTTGGTTAACTTTATCTACAATCTTATCTACGAAGACGAAAAAAAGCAATTTTGCAGTTAACCTTTTAACGATATTAATAGGTGATGGCTATTTATGAAATAAGTGGCGAAAAGGAGGATTTAAACACGCGAAGACGATAGTCGTTTTAGACAGTTTAAAACACGTCGATTTCGGCAATGATATTTATATATATATATATATATATATATATATATATATATATATATATATATATATATACAGGGTGTTTGGGAAAATGTGGAAAATCTCCCGGAAATGACAAAAAAACACGGGAAAGCAATACTACAAGTATCATATCTTTGCAGGTCTTTGCCATGATAACTGTTGACCAGTATAGAGTAATCATAGGATGTGTATGTGTGTGATATGAGGAGTCCTGTTGCTCATTGGAGAATGTTTTAGACAATAACACCTATGATGATATTCTGTTATGTGGAGATTTTAACCTGCCTGGTATCATGTGGAGGAATGAAGAATATGGAGCCGTTCCTGTTTTCTTGAGTGGTTCAAACCAAAATGCAGACATTTTTTTGTACTTGTTTGTGTATTTAAATATGTATCAGCTGAATTCATTTCCTAATATATCTGGTAATGTACTGGATCTGGTGTTTAGTAGTACCCCAGGAGTTAAATTGAATATATCAAATGTCCCTATTACCAGATGTGATATCTATCATCCAGCATTAAGCTTGGAGATCCCAATGCCTGAGCAAATGCATGAGTTTCAGTACTGTTGTATCTATAATGATTTTAAAAACTGCAATTATTTAGAAATTAATAATTATTTATCTTGTTTTGATTGGCACTTACTTGTTGATGAAAATGATGTGAATGTTACTTTGAATACCTTTTATGATATTCTTAATGAATGCTTTAATATTTATGTACCTAAAGCAATTGCTAAAAATAAGAAGTTTCCTCATCGGTTTAGCCCTGAATTAAAAGCACTGATCTTAGAAAAGAAGAAGGCACACAGAAATTTGTCTAATTCTGCTGAAAACTATATGGTGTTCTCTGATTTGAGAAGATTATGTAAGCAGTTTTATGAAAGTACCTACCATGCTTATATTTCGGATATGAATGGGATTATGTGCTTCGATAATAGTGCGTTTTGGGGTTATGTGAATGCAAAAAATGGAAGAGGTTGTTTTCTCCTTAGCTCAATGTCCTATGGTGATTCTTGGGCTAATAATCAATCAAAGATAGTGGAGCTCTTCAAGTTATTTTTTTCATCTGTGTATTCTAGTAACTCCGGTGGCCTCCCATCTCATAACTGTGCAAGGTCAACTCATCTTGGTTCTCTGCATGTGACACTTTTGGATGTATTTAATGCAACCTCGCATCTGGAAAGTAGGTTGGGAGTGGGGCCGGATGGTATTTCACCTCATTTTATCAAAAGTTGCCAGTGTATTCTTTCCACAATATTATCTGAAATATTTAATGTATCTTTGTCCACTGGTATGTTGCCTGATGTTTGGAAGGTTACTTATATTACCCCTATCTACAAGTATGGTGATAAGACGAATGTTGAGAATTATAGAGGTATCTTAAAATTCTCTATATTTAGCAAATTGTTTGAACAGATAGTCCATCAAAAAATATATCCCCTCTTTATAAGTGTTTTCTCTACTGCCCAACATGGCTTTGTCCATGGTCGCTTTGCAGTCATTAATCTGCTGGCTTATGAGCAGGTCTTGTTGGAGGCTTTGGAGAGGCGTTGTCAGGTGGATCCTATTTACACTGACTTCTTCAAGGCCTTTGAGAAGGTGGATCATCAGCTTCTCTTGATGAAGCTAAGTAGTATGGGTATTCACGGAGTTTTTCGTAAGTGGTTTGAAAGTTATCTTTCCAATCGAATACAAAGGGTGAAGATTAATGGCGTTGAATCTGCTGATATCCTTGTCACTTCTGGAGTCCCACAGGGAGCACATTTGGTACCCCTTCTTTTTAAGTGTTTCGTGAATGACATAGAGGATTCTATAATCTCAGGGCAAATGTTTCCTGAAACTGCAGGCTTCCTTCTAGCTATTCAAGACTACCAACAATATGAAATAAGTTATCAGATACTCCTCGATCCAGAACGACCAATGTCTATGTGGATGCCGAACACCAGGGACAATTGAGGATTTAACAGAACGATGCTATGAACTCGCCTCATTGAAGTGCAAGAAGAGACACAATTCCACGATTATCCATCAAGTATTGGCAGAGAAATTCAAACTATTACATGTAGAAAAGTTACCATACTATGAATACAGCCCGGAATCTATACTGAAGAACAACGGGTTTTAGCTGTACTAGGATTGAACTGTGCCTAAGGATCACACAGCAACAGTAACAATCTAAGAGATAGGGATAAAGAAATGGTCATCAAATATGTTCCCTGAAGGCGGTATCAATGCAGTTTGACTAAGTCCATGGATAATAATAAATATTTTTCAAAAGTGTTGTTCTACTTTTCTCTCATAATACATGTACGTCGAGTTTTCCTTTTTATAAAAAGTCCAGCAAAAAACTCTTTAAAAGACCATTTAAAAGCTTCGTACAAAAACAAATTCCGCTTCGTTAATGTTTATTAACAAACCCATTATTGTAACACGATGTTTAAAAACTTGTAAATGTCAAAACAAAAATATAATATTTCTTACGAGTTGGGAAAAGTTTGTATTAAAATAGCAAATCTTTAACGATTAACGTCATTTTCATTAGGCTTAATCTTTTTAAAGAAAGGCACGAATTAGGAATTTCATAAACAGGGGTTTTCAATATAGGCCGGGCACGTAATTACGGAATCAAACGGTTTTTTATTAGAAAGCCTGTTCAGTGTCGTCAGCTCGCAGTGGCGTGCTCAAATTTTTTTATCGTTTTTTTTTTTGATAAAACATATTTCTAGTGAAGTGTAAAGTTATTGAAAAGAAACAATCTGATTTTATTTTATGTAATTTTGGATTGGAGCTAGCCGAGTTTATGTAGTCCCCAACGTTTTCTAACACTGACTGCAATGGACTCATCATACTTTCCCAATCAATCTCAAAATTTATATTAAGGATGTTTAGTGTGTCATATTCAAAGATGCAGTGAAAAAAGAAGCATGAAATGAAAGTATGGAAAGATCACAATGTTGCAAGCAAATAAAAATACATGTCGGTTTGAATGTCTCATAAATGAATAGAACATTAATTATTCCAAGGATCTACAGTGTCTAAAAAAATTATATTGTGTTATGTTATACGATAATTAATGATATTTTATTTATAAGTTGTAGCATTTTCATATTTTCGCACGTTAATATTACAACGTTTTGTATAATTAGAAGTTTTATTTTCACTTCATAAGTGAACGTATAATATTACGGAGTAAACGTGGGCAATATTTCCAATTTACTTTTTGTCCTAGATCCGTTCCGTTGTGAAAGGGAGAGCACTATTCTATTCCGGGCTTACCCTTATGGTAGCAGTTGCTCGATGACGTGCAGAAATTGGCGGGAAAAATTGACTTTTAAGGTTCGTAGGTTAAACAGATCATTTATCGTTTGGCAGTTAGCTGGTTTAAAGTGCCATTTTCTAGTTCTCTATTTGGAGATCGAAGCCCTTTTAGAGGTAAGTCCTTTTGGCAAGAAATTTTATATTATTTTTGTTTACGCCGTCCTGCTACTTATTTTAGGGTGCCTACATCTGGGCTTTTTGAGTGAATTGTCCCTCTACGTTCCTTGAGATCATCTTCTTTTTTTTTTTTGTTAGCGAGAATGGGCAACACATGACGATTCAGTTTTTTGGATTTTTTACTTGCCATGTTTTTTTGGGGCAAAAATCGGCCACGTGTCAATTTCAAGATTTTTTTAAAAGATCTTCAGCTGTCCTAACCATCCATTCACCCTGAAAGAATCAAGAATAAGGCCTATATCAGTATATTATTTTATTTAAATTTAGACAAAATAACTATGCCATGACTATTCTTTACATCACTATTTCATAACTATTATTTACATAACTATAATATAACATAGTATATACGGATTTCTAAAAATAAAATTGATGACAGATGGTAATAGAGCTGTCAAACGAAAAATGTCCGAAGTATGCTCTGCGCCATCTTAGGTAAAAGTGACGTTTTGGCACGTCAAATTAACCGTCAAAGGTCAAAAAATAGTGTCATTGTTGTTATTACTGTGAAGTAATCTTAGTTTTTCCCTGGATTAAATTTATTTTATATAACTTAACAACCAAGTAATATGCACCAAGCCATCAGTCAAATATTTAGCTGTAAATATAGACCACAAAATTACCTTAAATTGGCACTTTGGAACTGTTAAACAAAAATGTATACAAAGGGCCAAATATCTTAGGAGTCTAATATATAAAGAAAAAGGCATATTAAGAAAAACAACTCATATATACAAAGCAATATACTGACTTTAATAGGAATGCATACCCCCTACAAAAACTTGAAACGGTAGAAACCACTGCTCTATGTAGTATGACTAAAATCCATCGTCTTAGCTATCCACCAATCAATTATTGTATGCATTCACTAAACATCCAGCCGATTATTGCAAGACTTCCTGTCCTGATAACTAAGTTTGAAAGAAAACCTGAAACTTGACCGGTGATAGAGGAACTATGTACGAGCAGGGGCCGGAACCATAGGCCAGCCAGAAGACCTCCATTACTGATACTATTCAACTTTTAATATACTTTTTTTATTATTTTGTGAAGATTTGTAGGGGCTTGAAGACGAAACGTACTATAAATAAACTTTTTATTCTGAAGGGCCTCGTTTGTTGGCCTGTAGGGTTCAAATTTATATGTCGTAATAAATTATAATTATAATAATATTTATTTAATTGTAGTGTAGTATAGTGTTTAACACAGTGTAAGGAAATAAAATGTTGCGTTTAACATTATTTGAATATAAAATTTAATGTTACTTATTTAAATAAAAGTTTTAAATATCTTACAAATTGCTATTTCTCAAATTTTTTACAAGTTGTGTTGATGAAAACAATTATGTTTCACTTAACTGTTTGAAAGTAAGATACTCGACTGTTATAGATATAGGGACACAAGTGTCTATAATATCAAATTTACTTGAAATTTGCGAGACATTCAACTTTCTAAGGATATTTTAATTAGAAATTAAAATACTGAAAATACCGAGGTACCACCTAATTAACATTTCAACTGTTTTTTCAAAAAATAAACATTTTGAAGAAATGGTTCGTCAACATATTGCTTTTTTTAATGACTAGTTATTTTTAATAACCAAAAATATAATAAAAAATTGTAATATATTTTTACGACCGACCAATAGTATAGCAAACATCTACAAATAACAATCAATTGACACGAATTGGATAAGTTGGGTATACAAAGGTTATAACGTAATACTGTCATTTTATCTCTTTCTACCATTCGTTTCGTCCAACTACTTATATCGATGAAATTTCGGAAAGGTATGCAAATTGCTTTAAACTTTGTCAATGGGAGGTAAAGGATTACGTTTAGTCGTTATATTTTTTCAGTAGCGACAGCATATTCACTGTTATTACAACTTCACTTTACCTAAAATGGCGCATAGCATGGTCCGGACATTTTCTGTTTATTTGAAGATCAGTACAGTTACTTTTATATGTGCGTGATAGTATAACATAACATAAAATTTTTTCTTAAATGAATTTACAGCATATTTTTTATTAAGCTCATTGATGATCTATCTGGGTAAGCGATCTGTAAGTATAACATTTTATTATACTATCTTCCTTTTAAGGCCTTGATATTCTTACCCAGAGAAGCTGATTTCATAGAAAAAAGAGCATAAATAACATGAGACCGTAGCAATAAATATCCTTATATATTCATATTTCAAGTAAAATGACTTTATCTCAAGTTTCAGCACGAGTTTCAGTGTTTTATTGGTTTCTAACTTAAAATAATATGGTTAGGTTTTCTGTATTTTATCCTTACAAACCAGAGTAGCGTCCCGTTTGAATAGGTAAGATTTGAACCCACGACTCTCCCCGTATGCATTGTGCTCCTTGTTGGCTACACGAGCCGGCGAAAAAGGGTTACAAGAATATTGAGTTTGGCAACAATGTGAATTACTGTCAAAATTTCTGCATGACATGTGTCAACGCACTGTTTATCAGTGACACTTCCTTGTTTTTTAACGAAACTAATCAATCCTGCGTATTATGTTGACAGTCCAATAGAAAGATAAAAAAAATCGAATATTTTTTGATTTTAAACAGATTCAAAATGGCAAAGCAGATACTGAAAAATCGCAAAAAATGTAAGAGAGTTGAGTGAACCCGATATAGGGCGATGTTTCCCAATTTATCATTTCTTTGTAGTATAGCCTAGAAAGAGTATTAGAATCTTTCTTTCCAAAATGTGCGATAAGATCAGAAAATAATACCAAATCATGCTTGAAAACCTACTCTTTCATACCGCTACCTTTTTTCTTTCTACCGTGCCGTACAGGGTGAATAAATCTGTATAATCCACTACATCTTTCTTTCTACAGTAATCATAATATACAAAATTGAGACTGAGATAGATAAGTGTACTGTCAAAGGTCTAGTATAGCACCTAAGCAATTGTCTCATACATGATATTTGTAAAAATTTTGTCTATTTGATGAAACGTAAATTAATTTTTATTTGATTTTTTAAATGAAACACCCTGTACTCTCATACTATTGCGCCTCCCTATAGTCTAAATGTAAAAGAATTAATTTCCCTATAAAAATGCATAACCATTAAACATCCCTAATACAAACATTCGCTAGAATTTTATAACACGTTTTTACCTCGTAATGCTTTAAAACTGCTTTAGATGGATTCAAAACCAGTCACGTTTTCAAAAGAAAAACAATAGGTAGATATACTCTAATAATTATGTTTCCATAAAAATATCAGCATAGCGAATAAGACTTTTTTATTATAGAATGTCCATTATTAGGTCATAAAAGTAAATAAAAACACTACATTTTTAAAAACCTATATTTTGAGAAATAAACCTTTTAAAAACCATTCAAATTTTTCAATAAGTAGTTAAAAGACCACGAACAGAGTAAAACAGATTCTGAATTCCCTTAAATTAGCTGAAACTATTTTTTTTGATTGCTTTATTTTTCCAATATAAGTTTTCACGGACACAAACCTAGAAAATGTATGCTTAAGGGACTCCAATGGATGTCAAAAATCTTTTTGTGCACTAGCTGAATGACCCAATAACTTTAAACTTAAAAATGCTAAGGTAAAATGGTAGCTACCTTAACGTCGACCTTAATACTAACTTTGAACTTAGTTTCACAGTCCAAAAGGATTTTTCATATTATGTATTAGAATCATAATATTTAGTTTAAAACGAATGTGTACCGAGTTTACACCAATTTTGAAAAACAAATAAAACGTATTGTAGAAAAGCTTGGGGATATTCCAATGTTTTTATTAATAACAAAGTTACGGTTGATAATTAAAATATATTGTTTATTTACCAGTAAAAATATACATACTTCTAAAATATTGTCTCCTAATTGTGTATTTTAACCGAAGCACGAGGGATAATGAAATTTTATCAGACATATAAAAACAAATAAATTTTATCAATATATTAAGAAACCAAATAATTACAGAATTTAGTGTTTTGCGTGATAATTTGCTGATAGAGATAAAATTTGTGATATTAACCTTGAGTACAGGTGACATTTTGATTCGTTTTAACAAATGTATTGAAAATATTAGTAAATTTTTGGACAGTTGTTTGCAATTAATCTAATGGTCTATTCATACTTATAAAAATGAGGAACTAACACTAATAATTTTCAATAAGTTCTCACTTGCAAATTAAATGACACAATTTACTTTTATTTGTTCATAGTCTCAACTAAAAATTAATAATTAAAAAGTCGAGGAACATTCGACTTCTTAGTTGAATTCATAATTTCGGCCTTGTTTTCGTCCGCTTTTGGAAGTTTTTGGTGGGAAGAAAAATAAATAAATGCATCAAAGTAGAAAAAAAAAATATTAATAAATAAAGTTCAATGAAAATTTGTCATAAAATAATCAAAATGTTTTAAAATAACATCTTCGTCGTTACATTTACTTCTTGGTCTGCCACACACTCCAACCAGTCTCTTGTTATTCATATGACACACAGGACCAAACCACCTTTACTGTTCTTTTTCTATTTTTTTTTCCGTTATTGCTTGGATGCCCAGATTCTTCTAGTATGCCCTTTTTCTAATTTTATCTCGGTGGGTCTTATTTTCTATTCTTCTTAAAAATCTCATATCAATTGCATTCAAACGTGCTTTACTCTTTCCGGTCATTGTTCATGTCTCACCACTATACATTATTGTTGGTCTTATCACTTTTTGTCACTATTTTCATCTTAGTCGATTTTGAGATTTCCTTTTTGAATATTCATCCTGCTTTTATCATTCTCTCATTTATTTCTAAATCCATTTTTAAATTGCTTTATATCATTGTTGAAAGATCTAGAAAGGAAACATGACACATTCAACATGTACAAAAAGGCCAGAGAAATAGCAGGTCTATATAATAAGAATACCACTAATACCCTTGTGGACTCTGATGGAAAAATTATCTTGGACGAAAAAGAAATTTTTGAAACATGGGTTAAATATGTGAAAGAATTATTTGATGATGACAGACCGAATGAACACAAGTCCGATGATCTCGCTAATATAGACGGTAATATAGACATGGGACTGGAAATTCTAAACAGTGAAGTTCTATCTGCCATAAGATCTGCAAAAACCAGGAAAGCCATCGGGCCTGATAATGCCCCAACCGAGCTGGTACATATGATTCATGAGAAAAATATAGGAATCTTGGTCAAACTGTTTAATACCGTTTACGCGACTGGAGATATACCGGAAGATTGGCTGAGGTTTGTATTCGTCCCAATCCCAAAAAAACAGCGAGCAAAGCGATGCAGTGAGTACAGACTAATAAGTCTAATGAGCCACACTTTGAAGGTCTTTCTCAGAATCATCTAGAACAGGATAAGATCTAAATGCGAAGCAGATTTAGATGAAACCCAATTCGGATTTAGAAACGCCCTAGGTGCTAGAGAGGTTTTATTCGTTCTAAATATACTTCTGCAAAAATGCCGGGACCAACACGAGGATGTATTCGTATGTTTTGTCGATTACGAGAAGACCTTCGACAGCGTACAGCACAGAAAACTCATAGACATTTTAAATAACGTAGGGGTAGACAGCAGAGACGTAAGAATTATTAAAAATCTATATTGGCGGCAGAAAGCAACAGTAAGGCTAAATGGAAAACTCACAGAAGAAAGTAAAATTCCGCGAGGCGTTAGACAGGGCTACATACTATCTCCACTGCTTTTTAATATATATTCAGGTAAAATCTTTAAACGGGCTACTCAAGGACAACGAATGGGAGTACAAATCAATGGAGAATATATAAATTCAGTACGATATGCTGACGACACTGTTATCCTAAGCGACAAACTACAAGACCTGCAACATCTATTAAACTGTGTTAACACTGAGGGTCAAGAAATGGGGCTCAACGTAAATATCAAAAAGACAAAATTTATGGTCTTTAGTAGACAACCTCATCTTAACGCTTCAATACAAATGCCACGATTAATCGGATGGAGGTTCTCGAAATGTTGTTACACCGGCGAATGCTGAGAATACCTTGGACAGCTAGACCGACCAACGAAATAGTACTCAATAGGGCCGACACAACTCGTTTACTATTAAACACTGTGAAGTGTAGAAAAATCCCATATCTTGGGCATATATTCAGAGTGGAGCGATATAGAATTCTTCAACTAATCATGATGGGTAAAGTAGAGGGACGTAGAGGGGTAAGAAGGAGACAGGCTTCCTGGTTGAGGAATATTCGTGAATGGACAGGTATACGAAGCGCGGGGGAACTGTTCCAGCTAGCGCAGGACCGTGAAAGAGTTGCCAATGTAATTGCCAACATCAGGGGGACCTTATATGGCACTTGAAGAAGAAGATTGTTCTTTCCACCTGGTCCAATCTTTTTCTTTGTATTTTAATGTCATGTCATTTCCTTTGTCACACAAATATCATTGTTTTCGTGTTTTCGATAGTATTTTCATATTTATCTTTTTGATTTGTTTGTCTAAAATTTCTAGATTTCTTTGTAGGTCTTAAGCTGTGGCCGTTATTGCCATATCATTTGCAAACAATATTTCTCGCAAATACGTCTGTTGCATTTGCCAAAATAACATTTTTTGTAGTTTGATTGATTTTTTAGCTTCCTTTAGGGCTTAGGTTAATACTAACGAGGACAATTATGGGCTTAGTGCACATCCCTGTTTCACTCCTATCTTTATTTTGAAGTCTTTACACTCTTCGCTATTGTTTATGTTCTTCCTATACGTCTACTTTATTATTTCAGTTGTCCCTTTATCTATCGTTCTCTATTCCAAAACTTACCATATATCTTCTTTCCTTACATGATCAAAACAATTTTCTGATTCTAGAAAATACACATTTATCTCTTTTTTCTTGTTTATGAGTTTTTCGTTCATTTGTCTTATCGCAAATATTAAGTCGTGTGTATATTATTCCTTCCTAAATCCACATTGAATGTCTTCTATACTATTCTTAGTTCAGTTTATAATAAAATTAGTGAAAGAACCCCAATTAAAAGTCAAAAAATTTACGTTTCACTTGTAGATTAGGTTACCAATGCACGATTTTGATTGGCCACTCTTAACTTTTACTAATGATTAAATTTTGAAGTATGAACAACGCATTGTAGTTATTAATTGTTAATTTTTGAAATAATGAAACGATTATCCAGCCCGTTTAATTTAAATATTACAAAATTAAATTTTATGGCATCAATTGTGAGATTTTTACTAAATAATACCAATTATTTTGAAGTAATTGCTATACGTCAGAAAATCTCTACACAATTTAACTACAAAGGCTTTTACCATATTCTTAACACCATTCAATTTTGAAGAAATTACTTGTAAGATTTAACGAAATTGGTTTAATTTTGATTCCAAAATCTTTCGAGATAATTTGGTGTTTAAATTAAAGCTATATTTAAATTATTTGTAAGTAAAAGGGGTTAAGTACCTATTAAAGAGATTTTGGTGTGAATATAATAATAATACAATGCTATTTTTAGAATAAAAGATTTAGTTGGATTAATGGAAATTTAAAGCAAAAGATTTACGAGAAAATAACAGAGTGGTAAATCTACTTAATATTTTAACTTAAACGAATATAATAAGCATTGTTGGGAAAGGCGAAGCGAAATGCAACAGATGCTATTTAAAACATTTTCATTTAGATCTTTTCCCTCTTCAAACGAAAAATAATAAAAAAATAACATGTCTTAATTATTTTAACTGAACATTTTTCTCCTTTAAATCATTCTTTTAGAGAAACTATCCAAGAGTGTAATTTTAATGTCATTTTTACAGTCAACAATATATTTTGATGTCGGAATAGGGCAAAATGCCAGAAAAATAATTTTAAAGTAAGACCTTTAATGAAAATATTAAAATTAAACAAAAGAAAACATTCTAAAGGCTCGAGTTCGTTGGATACATACAGAATATACTTTTAAAAAATTGTATATCATGCACAAAAAAATTGTGTATATAAAGGGTGTTTTTTATAGACGTATAGAACTTTTAAATGGAATAAAACAAAGATAATTTTTTTAAATTGACATGAAATTTACTTTATTCGAAAGATAACCTTCTGGCATTATAATTTAAATATGACTTCTGGCCTATGACCGCCACGGCTGGCTCGGACATAGTCTAATCTGGAGGTCCAATTTTCGATGACTTTTTCCAACATTTGTGGCCGTATATCGGCAATAACGCGGCGAATGTTGTCCTCCAAGTGATCAATCGTTTCGGGCTTATCGGCGTAGACTAGCGACTTCACACATCCCCACAGAAAATAGTCTAGCGGCGTTAAGTCGCACGACCTTGGAGGCCAATTCACGGGTCCGAAACGTGAAAGTATGCGGTTACCAAACGTTTCCTTCAATAAATCAATTGTGGCACGAGCTGAGTGACATGTTGCGCTGTCTTGTTGAAACCACAGCTCCTGCACATCATGGTTGTTCAATTGATGAACGAAAAAGTCAGTAATCATAGCTTTATAGCGGTCACCATTGACTGTAACGTTTAATAGTTTCATTTAAACGGTTCACCATGACATCTAGAAAGGGTAGTTAATCATTTATCTCTTTTTCAAACTTAATTGTGGGTCGAATAGTATTTAGATGTTTCAAAAAAACTTTAAGTTTTTGATCATTGTCCTTCCAGACGATGAAGGTATTATCGACATATCTCAACCAGACTTTTGGTTTTACTGTTGCCGTTTCTATGGCATGAGTTCCGAATCATTATATATATATATATATATATATATATATATGTTGGCGACGACTGGAGAGAGTGAAGAACCCATCGGAAGCCCGTCATTCTGAGAGTAGAACTTGTCCTTTACTTGAAAGTAAGCACTACGTAGGCAACAGTCCAGCAGGTCTATCACTCCGTCTAGTGGTAACGTGGTTTCGATCTGTTTTATGATATTTTACTTTATCTCCAATATTTTTCTCGAAAATTACTACTAAACAAAAATTTCCTGAGGTTTTCCGATGCATTTCAACTTTTTAGAGAATATAAACTAATTATAGTTTTTATGTGAAGTATAAACCCTATAGACGCTTTACCACTCTATACAATCCTCTTTTGTAGGTTTTCCAGTAAGAAAATTTAATATTTTTTGGAACCATGTCTACAAAACCATTTTTTTTTCGATTAGTGCTCTAAAAGACTAGTTTTTCACCAAGTATTTATTGTAAAGAAAAATTAAATTGTAAACCTATTAAAATCTAAATTGATTAGTTTATATAAACCCCTTTATAGTAATATATGTAGATTAAGAATATAAAACGTGTTTATGTATATTAATTGTCAATTAAACTAAATTGGATGTTGCCTCGGGCTACCAACTCACATCCAACTTGTAACTTGTTCCCAAAATGGGTCTTAAACCGGAGATTTCAGGAAACCGCTTTAGATTAATTTTAAGGGATTTTCAAGTTTTATTGCTGGAGTTAATATTTTCAAATTAATTAACAGTATATCGAGCGTCACAATTTACAAAGGGGAGAACGGTTCAAGGTTAAAATTATTTAAATGTTGTTGATCAGAAATCATACTCTCTGGGTTATTCACGAAAAAATAGTGATTTCGATGTGTCACAAATAATATCCGCAAAAATATTTGTAATCAGGGGGTCGAAGTACATAAAAAAACTTTGGTGGGGCTATGTCTCTTCCTCGGTGACCTAAACCCACTGTGCTCTCCGACTATTTGCGAAATGATAGTTAATTGAACTGAAATTATATACATGTACCCGCTCCCGGATAATTAGTTTTAGTACAGTTGCATTATGTATACACGAAAATTTATTATCTTGGAAAATCCGTAGTTACTACACAAATGTCCACATTTCAATTTCAAAAAATTATTTGGAAGCTAAACAGAATTTATTACAATTCGTCCTTCATACTATGGTTAAAATGGATAAAAGTTCACCTTAGGTACGAGTGTACGATTTACACCTAAGTTCCAGAAAGACGTTGAATGCAGGGGATTCTATGCAGGAAGCTGTATATAGTAATATAAAATTGAAAAAGAAACTCTTAAACTAAATTCAGTAGTTACCAATGTAATTAAGTTTAATAACTAATAAAAGCAAGCAATTAATTGCTGATTACTTCACAAGTTAGATTAATATGATGATTGATTTTGCTTTTGTGTTATAATTCTTGCCTCATATTTTGAACTAATACGTTAAAAACTTGATTGGCATTAACTACGATACGAACTTTTAAATTTCAATTTTCAAAGAAATTTAAACTTCTTGGATTATTTGTAATGCTCGGATTGATATTTTATCTTAAAATAGGATAGGATGTCGTTCTCATATAAAAAATCCTTTACAATTTAAAATGGATTTTCATAAAAAACCACTGCCAAGTCAGCTGATTTTTATCCGATCTTCATATGAAGTAAAAAAGAAATTTTGCGGAGACAATAATGGCAATAAAAACGTTTTTCGGAAAGGGATAAAGACCGCACAGTAAATGGAGATTATTCTGAAATTTGAATTGATAAGTAAGGATTCTTTGATGGTATATTTTAACATTTAACGCTTAAAAGTAGATCTAATTGAAACATAACTAATATCATCATTGGGTTTTAGCCCAATTAGCAGTTAATTATACTGTTAAAACATCATCGATTTATTCGTGTAAAAACACTCTGAAAGTCATAATTCAGGACGTTTATTGGGTTCTTGGTTTTTAGGGTTCCATAAGCATTACGATTCCTTTAATTGTCACATGCTGGTTTGTCCGTCTGTATGGCACAGCCTTGTAACTTCAGATATAAAGGGAATTTGTAAAAGAATATTAAGGGTTCAACAGAAAATTTTAAATATTGCCGTAACAACTCACCATTGATTTCTGCCGCCAAGTTAGTTCAAATACAAATTCCAAAAATGGTAAAAGTACTGCAACGGGTGTCTGGGAAAGGCGCTGGTGGCCCCACTGAGGAATTCACCGCCGGTGACTGAGGACGAAACACCCAAACTTTGAATGGTAAATTTAAGCTTGTAAATCGTAACGAGGGACCTAGGTTTGCAACAATATCTGAAAAATTAGACAAAAGGCGCATTGCCGCAGTTAATTTATCTTCACTAATTCATGAGGTATGAGAAACAGGATGTTCAAGGTTTAATCTCGCATGTTACAGTATACTTTTTGATAAAAAAAGTAAAAAAAATCGTATGTGAAGGCGATTTTTCTAGCAAATAAAAATGGTGCATTGTCCTAGAATATCGAAAATTAAACAAGGTTAGTATTGCTGATCGGCATCTCCTTTCAAATATCTATGATCTGTTAGATCAATTTGACAATGGCCAATATTTTATGAAGCTTGATCTTGCGTCAGTTTCATCAAACGGAAATCAATCTTAAGACAGCCTTCTTAATGCAAAATAGTCATTCTGAATTTGTTTGTATTCTCTTTAACCTCAAAAATGTACCGTCCTGCTTTCAAAGAATCATGAACAACATACGCGCGTTTAGAACGATAGATGACTACTTTACATGAATAAAAGACAAATATAATATAAAAAGAAGATAAACAACTGCAATACTCACAATGGAGAGAAACAAGGAGAGCTTGATGTAAAGAAATCGAAGATTTTTTACAATCGACAAGACTCCAGAAGGCACTTATTAAAAAAAATGTAGAAATCCGTCAACTAACAAAGAAAGATTGTATACAAACAATGAACCCTCAGGAAAACATGCAATTGCTAATGATAATGCAGTTCAACAGATAATATACAATCATTCAAGAGAAGACTAGTAAATAGCCACTCAAATTGTAAATGAAAATAAACTTAGGTAAGCAATTTCTATCTTGTCTCCCGTTATATCATCAGAATATCCAGTCGCCCTGCAGTGGGGCATGGAAAAAATATTACCCCACATAGTATAGATATTTCGGTCCTCTTTGGCACCAAGATAAACTGGACGTTTATATAAGAAAAATATACCGGCGACTCAGGTCTCACTTAATTTGTTTTAAAAACATTAGAGAAAAAAAGTGAGAGGTACATTAGAGATTAAGTGCTGTATTATATTTTAACAAACATGCATTCGTCACGGGCAGGTTAACTGAAACAAATCTCCATCTGGTAGCAGGTCGTATACAGTATGTTCTACCACGAACTGCTGCGATTGATTTCTCGAAAAATACACTTTGTAAAATTGTTAAAATTTGGCAGTTTACTAGAATCGATGGGGACAATCCGGCTAAAATATTTTCAAGATTATGGTACTTCCGATTATATCAGTAGTTGATACCTTCTCACATATTTTAAATAAAATACCCCATATGTTATTTCATTTTTAGATTTTACGCAAAATTGTAGACATATTTCATGTATAATTTTCTATACTTCAGTTTAACTGTTTTTGACATATTTTCAATTTTATTTCAAAAATAGCGTTTGCAAGCCTAAATATAGCTAAGACTATATGAAAGCCTTTGTTATTTAATTGGGATTGGTTTTCTTCTAGAAGGAGATCTACTTTAGTGAACTGTGTTTATATTTTGGTAATAAATAAATACAAGGTGATCAAAAACTGACATAAATATTAACTTGCAAAAATCGCTAAAACTCAGTGTTTGTTAAAATTGCACTCTTTTTGGCATATCAGCATATCTTAGGGGCTGATCCAAAGATATTAAAGATGGAATGGAAAAGTATTCTATGTATTGAGCTCTTCCAGAACTACATTTAGTAGAGAAATGAAGTCCAACACTTTTGACATCTTTGTCAAGGAGATGGCTTTGACGCTTATGATGCAGTTCCTATCAGAATTGAACCATGTGTAGTATTTAGTGCGGTATAACGTCGCTTGTGGATACAAATGTCGGACACCGTTCCACACCTTCGGATAATGGGAGACTATTATTCCAAAACTGGTCTTTAACAAACCCTACACTATACAACTCCTAGACATAGATATGACAAATGACACACATGGGTCCAAAAAAAAATGAACAGGATCTGTAATTTATTCTAAATATTCAAACCTCAATACTAACTAGACAATGAGTAAATATGGCAGTGTAACTCAAACAGAACTCACTGACATTACAGCCAATTATATTACAAGAAGGGCGTCAGAAAGAAGGTAAATATATATGCGAATATATAAGCCACGCATTTTCGATAATCTAGAGTTGGAATGCTATGAGGCTTTTGTCTTTGCTACAGGTCAAAATGTCACCTTGAGCTGGATCAATGGACACAGAAGGTCTAACGAGACTTAAGTGTAGTAAAACCTAGCTCACTTCCTCTATTTTCAGAGACTTGTCTAATACGCCCAATGAATACAGTAAAAGAAAAAAAAAGGAATTTTTTTCACTGTCAAATGTTAATCGTATATTGCAACTCAATTTTTCAAATATTACATTTTTACTCGGCATCTAATTGAAGTCAAAGGGCACAATATTTGACATATTTTGTTTTAAATCATGTCAATAATGATATAATTTCATGAACTTTTAATACAATCCCCGTACAAATAATTGATAGCTTAATCTAAGATTGCTTCTGTTTTAGGTCGAAATTCTACCCACATTAGTAAAATAGTCCAATATTCGGGCTTATCGCCGACAGACTATATTTGAAGCTCATGTGTTCTCATAAGACATTTAAGGTCCCAATATTAAACCTATTTCAATCAAATAAACCTCCGAGTGAAAATGCCAGTCTATCCTTAATGAAATTTAGTATTTAATTTAGTATTATTATTTATTTTAGCAATTTAACTGAAAAAATGTTCATGTTTTAATTGGTCTTTGTCTGGATTTTTTTTTGTTTTGAAAATACGATCAGTTTATTTAAATCATTATAATTAAATTGCACTAAAAAATGGTATTACTTTTTAAAATAGAAATAACTTCTGCGATCGCAACTGTCTATATGTCAGGCATAATATTGGAAATTATTGAAAAAAATTTTGATCCGGTTGTTACCACTGATTAAGTCATTTCTCAAAGGTTTTGCTATACAATACATCAATTGATACTCTTCTTGTTTCTTCTTCTTCTTTCTAACACGGTTAACCATGCTAGTAGGCTATTGCCTGTTCATTGCCATCACGTCTCCCCGGAAGATGAGGTCCAGCATTCTCGCCATCGTTTTTGTGGTCTTCCCCGTGATCTTTTTCCTACCGGGTTATTAATTTTTGCGCTTTTAACGAGTCTACCGTCCTTCATTCTCCTCATGTTTGTTCCAGAATCTTCGCCTGTTTTCATTTTAACTGTTCTCATCATTTGTAGGGTTCTGCCTGTATCTGGTCTTGTTTCTGCCGCGTATGTTATGATGGCTCTTAGAGCCGTTTTATATATCTTAATTTTGCTTTAGATTTTAAGGTATTTGTTCTTCCAGATAATTTCCCGAATTCTAGCCGCTTTCATTGTTTACTCTCTTACTTCGTTAAAAAGGTTTCCATGGCCCGTTATTTCTGCTCCCAGATATTTGAAGTGATTTACCTGTTCGACAATTTTGGAGTCGATTTCCAACTTGCACCGTATTGGTACTTTGGATGTTACTAAGCATTTGGTCTTCTCGGTGTTGATGAGCATATTTAATTCTTTCGCTTTAGTGTTAAAAGAGTGCAGTAGTCTTTGGAGGTAATTTTCAGAGTCATGCAATAAGAACAGCATCGTTCGCATAGCAGACGGTATGGAAGAATGGGTTTCCCATTTTGTCTCCAGCTGTTCTGGGGAGATTTTCTATTATTTTATCCATTATCGCCCCGTCTAATTCCTGTGTCTACATATATGTCTTCCGTTGTTATATGTCCCTACTCTGATTTTTATTCTGCGCTGGATGTTAATATCGTATATTAGGTTAATTAGCCCATGGTTTAGACTTTTTGTTCCCATTGTTTCTAAGATGTCCTTTAAGCGTACTCTGTCAAAAGCCTTGGTCATATCGACGAAGCACATGTAATGAGGTATATTGAATTCTAGGGATTTTTCAGTTATTTGTTTGACAATGAATATTGCGTCAATAGTGGATCTGTTCTTTCTGAAACCTTGTTGTTCTTCTCGTATACTTATGATTTTGGAGATTTCTTCCAGTATAGTTTTTGTGAATGCTTTGAGAATGCTATCAAGCAGCGTTATTCCTCGATAGTTTTCTGGGTGTGTTTTCTGTCCTTTCTTAAAAATGGGTATTGTTACACCATTCTTCCATTCATTCGGTATTTTTTTTCTTCTATGATATTCTTGAATGTGGTTAATATTTCATTCCATAGTTTTTTCCCTTCGTATTTCAGCATTTCATTAGTGATCTCGTCTGGTCCAGGGCTTCTTCTATTCTTAAGGGACTTTAAGTTGTTTTCTATCCTGTCATTTGTTAGTTTTATGTTATCGTCCTCCTCATATTCATTTTGCATCTATTCCATGTTCTCCTCTTCCTTATATATTTTTCTCTGTCTTCCGTACATGTCTCTCTCCATCCCTTTTGTGAAATTTTCCCAATAGTTTTCTTTTAGTTCATTTATTCTTGCGTTTACCTCGTTCCGTTCCCTCCGGTAGTTGTTCCAGTTTTCAGGCGTTTCATTTCGTATATATTGAATGTATGCATTTTTCTTTTGTTTAGCTAGTTTCTTTACTTCCAGCGTAAACTAAGGTGTTCTCTTTCCTACTGCTTCCATGGTGGCGTCTAATATGTTATTTTTTATTGTTTTCCATTATTGGTCTATGTTGTCTTTGATATTAACTGGCCTTTGTACTATTTTTTGGTTTAATCGGTCTTCGTATAGGTATTGTATACTTTTGTCTTCTGGCGATTCGACGTTGAATTTGTTAATCATTTGCGGTTTAGGTTTTGAGGCCTTAGGCATTTTTAGTCTCATTTTGCAAAGTACCATCTTATGATCGCTTCCATAGTTGGCACCATTTAAAGTTCTTACGTCTAGTATTGTTTGAGCGGCGAATTCTCTGTTAGTGATAATATAGTTTAATACCGACTGTTGCCCAATGTTATATATATATATATATATATATATATATATATATATATATATATATATATATATATATTCTCATTTCAGGCAGAGAAAATGAAAGAATATATACAAACAGTTTATTTCCTGCAAATACCACTCTGGTCCTCTCTCTATACGCGTTTCGACCACTTCATGATCTCATCAGTGGAGTTGTATTGGACCAAGAGCAACATTCGCAGGAAATAACTGATATATGAGATCTAATTTCCAAGGTATATCGGTAGAATATTGCCAACCTGCCACCTACCGACTTCGATGTCAGACTGAAAAAGATCGCCAGTCCAACGACATCTATGAATCACCGAAGTAGTGAAAATTTCTCACAACAACCGTAATTTTCTTTACTCTACGACAATTACATTATCTCTTATTGTATTTGTTGCATTTGCCCCGGGAGGCAAATTTTGGGTGTCGCGAGAATTAAAAAAAAAAATCGAAGACAGGTAGCGATTAAAAAAAGGTTGAGAACCACTGCTTTGTAAAATTATTTTCAACAACATTTACCTGTTAACGATCTGCCTCGTTACCTTCGCGAATATATTTACTTTAAAAATAAACTTTTTCAAATCTTTTCGGTAAGTTTTAAAAGCAACGAAATTAACGTGCTGATAGCTAAATTAAACACTAATGAAGTTACTTTTATACATCTTTTCAAAGGTACGTTGCAAAATACCCCCGAACTCTATATAAACTTTTAATGAAAGATCAGCAGATAAGGACTAAATATGCCCTTTCTTGAAAATATTGGACGAAATTTAATATTAAACAAAGAAGTGTGGTTGTGTTGTTAATATATATTTTTTAATAAAGACATAAAATTCAACCTGTCCTTAAGTAATATAGGAAATTGAATATGACTCGATCAGTATTTTATCTTTTCCTAATAGGGATACAAGATAGAGACATGGGTTGGTATTTGAGTTTATGATCAGCATTTGTGAAATCAGGGGCGGATTTAACCTCTCTCTTTGGGTGGGGCGACATCACAAGAGTACAGTATGGCAAGTTATTAGTCGACCGCGCGGGGGATGCCGGCCACATTCACCTTTCTAATGTAACAGCTAGAGGCGAATCTATTTTTCTAAATTCGAATCTCTTAAGGGGGAGGGGCGATCGCACAGTATGGCAAAAGAAACCGAGCTGTCGGCGGGGGGTGCGTCTATTTTTTTCTGAATTCGAAGCGTCCCCTCTGGATCCGTTCCGGTGTGACGTATAAAACTGGTGGTTCGCAAGATCCTGAAACTGATATATAAAAGCATTTTTTTTTGGCAAATTTCAACTTTATTCATCAACATCGTCTCATTCCAACGCTGCCCTAATATTTCTATGCCTTTCTTATAGAAGGATTTGTCTAACCCTTCAAAATACGCTTCAGTTTCGGGATTACCTCTTCATTGGAGCCACATTTGTTTAAGGTTTGCGAAGGAATAATAGTCAGTGGAGGCCAAATCTGGAAAACATGGTGGATATGGAAGAAATCCGACGTAAATTCATGCATTTGTACCATTGCAACTTGTGACACGCCTTGGTGAAAGAGTACTTTTTTCTTCGTTTTTGGGGCCGTTTTTTTCACAATTTCTTCCTTCAAACTAAATAAGGTCGTTTCAATATTAGCTATTGATGAGTTTTACCCTATGAAGATAGCATGTGAACATCCCAAAATATCGATGCCATAACCTTGTCAGCCGACTGTTGCGTTTTTGGTCGCTTTGATCGGCTTTTATCTTTCGCTGTCACTCAACTGACTACCGATTTGACTTCGGACCATAGTCTTTCATCCATTGTTCCATATCGCATGGAAAAATCCACATCCTCTTTATTTCGCTCAAACAGTTCCAAGCACAGCTCTAATCATTAACACGTTAAGAACGAAAACTTTCATGGATTTGAGGGTAGAAAAGCTCCGTTCTGCTTCAACCGATACCATCGGAATAGTAATTAAAATTTTGAAAAGTTTCATTAAATGTCTAACTTAGCTCGATATTTTACGAAAGATAGTCATAAAATACAAGAAGTCTCAAAATTGATCTAAATTCTTCAGTTTTATATATGATGGTCAGTTCTGTACGAAGTTTTGTTTGATAAAAAAGGAGTTAATTTTAATCGTATCCTTAAATTTTTGTTCAGGAAAACATGTACTACATTCGACATACTGTTCCGAAGAAAAAAGACTGGCTGCCACCAAGTGACCTGTAAAGCTAAATCGTTCTTTTGTTCGACACATAATTATATCACAAACTTCTTTTGCTTCTCGAAAAAACTCCGCAGAATCATCAAACTTATGTCGTTCTGAAGTAACAGGAGATGGTTCAACGTCGCTTGAGGTAATATTATTTCTAATTTCTGTTAATTTTAATTCAAATGATAATATATTTTCATTTGCGATAACAGCGTCAACTTGTCTTGTTTGAAACTTACCAAACAACAAATCAACTTAAGGCATTATTTTGTAAAATAAGTTTAACCATGAAAGGAAACTCTTGTTTTTGAGAATTTTGACATACCTTGATGATTAGTTCGTGGTACTAACGTTTCTACTGTCGTCTAAGATTTTTTCCATTGTCTCTAAAATGCTGTCTTTGTATTCGAATACGGTACAAACAACTCTAGAATTAAAATTGCATCTTGCTGGGGACGAACGAGGTAGACGTTTGTTAACAATTTGATCTAGTATTGCGGTTCAATAAGGAATATTTCAAAAAAAAGAACAAATCCCTTGTTAATTGGAAAAAAATATGCGGAGATTTTTGTTGGCGGATGCAGCAGATTTGAATTCCGACCACGACCCCGTCATATTGTCCCTAAGGTTGGCTCTTAAAAAATAAGAGGTAAAACACTTGCAAGCTTAATATGTCCAAACTAGACAACATGGAAAACAGAATAGAAATCACACAACTGATTAACGAAAAGTTACAAAGTAGCGATGTTAGCGAAGGATATATCGAAGTAACATAGAAAACCGTTAAACAGGCCATAGTTCAAACCAGCAAGGAAGAATCTCGAACTAAAAAAAATGTCGGATGACAGACAAAATTTTGGATCTCATGGAACGACGAAGATTTTCAAAAAACAAAAACCAAGAAAGGTATTCTCAAATCTAAACAGAAATTAGGAAAAAGATCAGACAAGCAAAACAAGAGTGGCTGTATATTCAGTGCAGTGAAATCTCGAAGCCAAACACGATTCGTTCCACATGCATACAAAGGTCCAAGAAGCTACCGGGTTATACAAATGTAAATCTACTGGATTATTAATAAACCAATAAGGAGGAGTTATCCTTGATACAGACGCAAAGCTGAAGGAATGGTGTAATTATATTGAGTAGTTTTTTATGACATCAGAAATGGATCCATAGAATTATCGGCGGAGGGATTTGATATAACCAGATCAGAGGTGAAACACGCAATATGACTTGCAAAAAATGGTAAGGCACCAGAACCCGATGAAACACATTCGGAATTGCTAAAACTACTTCTAGAAGAGCAATCACTCCGTGTTTTGGTAAGGCTGTTTAATTTAATTTACAAGTGGCAAAATTCCTAAAGATTGGTTAATTTCTACCTTCGTGACAATACCAAAGAAGCGGAATGCCAAATGCTGTAATGAATATCGCACAATCAGTATCATGAGTAATATTTTAAAGATACTCCTGAAAATCATTCATGCTCGCATTTATAGCAAATGCAAAGAGAAGATGAGCAACACACAGTTTGGTTTGAGAAATGGAATAGGTACACGTAAGGCTTTGTTCAACATATAGGTGTTTGTGCAGAGATGTCGAAATGTCTGCAGATGTTTGCGTGTTTTATAGACAACAAGAAGGCTTTTGATACTGTCCAACCCACAAGTGCTTAACAATGCACACAAGCAGCCTGTTCATAGGTTTTCTTACAATTGCTTGCACCCCATTAGATGAGCCGCTCATGTTTTCGAGAAAATAAAAAGCGCTCACTTGGTTTTGCTTACCCATACAGAAAAATAGAGAGCAGGAACTGCATTATATTTAACTGCTTTTCTAGAATCTCTTACAAGTAATTATTAAAAATGTCTAACACATACATGATGGTTTTTATAAATTCCTTCGTAACTCGGAATCTTTTGAATTCGGAAATCGACCAATGTATTTATCTGCACAATTCGGAATAAAGCACTTAATTTTGGATTTTTAATCTTGTCAAATATTTTTTCCCACTTTAAAACGAAACAAAATACCTTGATCAAAGTAAAAACATAGTCACTATCACAAAAATTAAAATGCCGGTGCAGTAGATATCACGTATAGAAATACCGGCACAGTAGACACCACAGTTATATTCTAACCTGAACTAAAAGAATGGTTTAGCTGCTTGAAGAAGGAACCTTTACTTGATATTGGCAGCGCCACGGGCGACTGGAAGCAAAAGTTCAAATACTCGTCCAGTGGGTTGCTTGCAAGATAAATTTTTCTAGAGGAGGGATATTTTGTGGAGCAAACTAAACATAGGTTTGCAAGTCGACTTGCAACCTACATGAAGTTTATAACACGAAATTAATCTCCACGTCTTGCATAGGCAATTCCATATATATATATATATATATATATATATATATATATATATATATATATAGTAACTTCTTTGGATTAGGTTTCAAAAATTAATACTACTATTCTGTGCTTGACGTTTCACCCAACGTAGTGGACTTTTTCAAAAGTATAATCTAAAATAAAAACAAAAGAAATTTTATTGTTAATTTAAAAATTCACTCTACATTTTCAAGGGTACCCAGCACTCAGGAATTTTAAGAAAAACTTTAAACGTGTCTTAGGTATCTGCAAAAAATTCATAGTTCAACAATTATAACGCTAACAATTTAATTTCAGGGTGGACATCCACAGACGTTAAAAAAATAAATTTTCTTGTTATTTTAAAATTCACTATGCATTTTTAAGGCCACCCAGCACTCAGGGATTTTAAGAGAAGCTTTAAAAGTGTTTAGGTATATGTAAAAAATTCATAGTTCAACAATTATAACGCTAATAATTTATTTTAAAGGTGTACATCCACTGACGTTAAAAAAAGGAATTTTCTTGTTATTTTAAAATTCTCTACGCATTTTTAAGGCCACCCAGCACTCAGGGATATTAAGAGAAGCTTTAAAAGTGTTTAGGTATCTGTAAAGAATTCGTAGTATAACAATTATAACGTTAACAATTTATTTAAAGGGTGTACTTCCACTGACGTTAAAAAAAGAAATTTTCTTGCTATTTTAAAATTCACTATGCGTTTTTAAGGGCACCCAGCACTCAGGAATTTTAAGAGAAGATTCAAAAGTGTTTTAGGTATTTGTAAAACATTCATAGTTCAACAATTATAACGCTAGCAATTTATTTTAAAGGTGTACACCCACTGACGTTAAAAAAAGAAATTTTCTTGTTATTTTAAAATTCACTATGCATTTCTAAGGCCACCCAGCACTCAGAGATTTTAAGAGAAGCTTTAAAAGTGTCTTATGTATCTGTAAAAAATTCATAGTTTAACAATTAGAACTCTAACAATTTATTTTAAGGGTGTACATCCTCTGACGTTAAAAAAAGGAATTTTCTTGTTATTTTAAAATTCACTATGCATTTTCAAGGCCATCCAGCACTCAGGGATTTTAAAAAAATCTTTAAAAGTGTCTTAGGTATCTGTAAAAAAATCATAGTTCAACAATTATAACGCTAACAATTTATTTTAAGGGTGGACTTCCACTGACGTTAAAAAAGAAAAATTCTTGTTATTTTAAAATTCTCTACGCATTTTTAAGGGCTCCCAGCACTCAGGGATTTTAAGAGAAGCTTTAAAAAGGTTTCAGGTATAGGTAAAAAATTCATAGTTCAACAATTATAACGCTAACAATTTATTTTAAGGGTGTATATCAACTGACGTTAAAAAAAGAAATTTTCTTGTTAATTTAAAAATTCACTATATATTTTTAATTGCACCCAGCACTCAGAGATTTTAGGAGAAGCTTTAAAAGTGTCTTAGGTATCTGTAAAAAACTCATAGTCTAACAATTATAATGCTAAGAATTTATTTTAAGGGTGTACATCAACTGACGTTAAAAAAAAATTTCTTGTTAATTTATTTATAAATCAGAAAAAACTGAGTAAAAAGGTTTCCAAAGAAGTTGATAGTAACTGAAGATATCGTCAAATACTTCACTGAAAAACATGGCCAAGGTAAATTGAGGTGCGTATCTGGGATTAATTTGTAATTTTTAATTTTAATTTTTGATTTTTAATTTCACATTATTTTATAAATTGATATTTTTAATTGATATTGTATCATTTGAATGTTAATTCTAAGTCTTATGAGTGTACGTTTGTGACCATGTTAGTTCAGGTTAGGTTATAATTGTTGAACTATGAATTTTTTACATATACCTAAACACTTTTAAAGTTTCTCTTAAAATCCCTAAGTGCTGGGTGGCCTTAAAAATGCATAGTGAATTTTAAAATAACAAGAAAATTTCTTTTTTTAACGTCTGTGGATGTCCACCCTGAAATTAAATTGTTAGCGTTATAATTGTTGAACTATGAATTTTTTGCAGATACCTAAGACACGTTTAAAGTTTCTCTTAAAATTCCTGAGTGCTGGGTGCCCTTGAAAATGTAGAGTGAATTTTTAAATTAACAATAAAATTTCTTTTGTTTTTATTTTAGATTATACTTTTGAAAAAGCCCACTACGTTGGGCGAAACGTCAAGCACAGAATAGTAGTATTAATTTTTGAAACCTAATCCAAAGAAGTTACTATACATTTATATAGAAATATGGTTTAAGAAAAATTTTAGCAAATTAAATGTATATGTATATATATATATATATATATATATATATATATATATATATATATATATATATATATATATATATATAATTTAAATTTAATCATTAAATTATCAGTAAGAATAAAAAAAATATATTTTTACTTATATTTATTAGTATGTTTTTTTTTCAATTTACAATTTTTTTGGGGGTTGCGCAAACCTGCAAAACTAAGTAAGGGTGTGTATATAGCAAATACCATTAAATTAGTTACCAAACTATTTGAAACTTTTCCAATTTAACAATTTTTCTCCCTCTCATAGTTTCCGATATAGCAATACATCCATCACCAGTTTAATCAAAAACAACTTGTTTCAAAAATAAATCATAGTTTCAAAATGACTTTAAATGGTTAATAGATATTCGAGCGATAATAATTCCATCGAATTTTCCCCAAAACTGTATTTATTTCTATGGCTTTACAGGATATTAAAACGTAATATTTAGTCCCTTTTATTTCCTTGGCGGAACTTTTCCTTATCATTATAGAATTTACCTTATTTCCTTTTGTTAACCTTTTGTTTTTATTTCAAAAATAGAATTTCCCCGAGGGAAAATGTTAGCTTTGCAGACAATATTTGAACCTATTGCACATATCGTCTCTAATCTCACGAAGTGGCTTAACAGGTTTAACAGGAGAACAAATTGACAATTTTTGTACAATTCTATATACATTTTTTTAGTTTCTTTTATGATTGTTTGGAAGATATTCCAAGATATCCACATATAATAACCTGCTCCTGAATAAATAAATAATAACACATATTGATTAACAGGAGTGCCTCGTAATTTCCCGGAAACATACAGGGGAGGTCAAAATAACCCTACTTTGTCATAGAAAAAAAATTTTTTTAAGTGCAACTTAACGAAGAAACGGAGCCCTAAATGGGTACCCCACGTTACCATATTGGCATTCATTTTTGAACTAACTTGTAGGATTTAATGAACTTTTATCATTTTATAGAAGCCATAAACCTTTCTATAGTAGATGTTTTAAATCATTCGAGAAGTCAGGAACGGACTGGCAGATAGCCTCGTTGGGCCTAACACCCGAAAAAATGTGATTTGCATAAACAGATTAAAAATACTATAGTTATTTTTTTTATAAAAATTTTATTTTTCGATTTTTAGTTTTAAGTTCATTATGATATCCATAAATTATTTGACTCTAAGGTGGCAAAAAATACCCAAAGTTGTAAATCATCCTAAAATAAATCACTAAAAATTCTTTGATTCTTAGAGTTCCCCAAATACCAGTGAAATTGTATCAAACAAATATTTAGTCTGTCATAGTAAATCCACTATCTCAAATTTCAAACTAATTTTAGATTGGTAACATATTTCTCAAAACCTTCCAATATCGATATTTAAAGAAATTGAGACGTAAATTTCTTCGCCCGATATATTATACAAACGTCCCAAGAACACCGTAATATCAATTTTAGACATAATCGGGAAATGTAAAATTTTCAGTCCCTCATATTGTATCTTATTAACCTGATAGTTGTAAAAAATTAACTTCATATTCGTACTATATGACCCAGAAAATTCCTTAATACCAAATCTGAAAAAATGCGAATAAGATAACATTTTCAACCCACCATATTGGATCCGCCATATCCAATGAAAAAAAAAATTAACGTCTTAATCTAATTTAAATCTAAACCCTTCAAAGCCCCCTATTACCAATTTTGGATGAAATCCGAAAATTTAAAACTTCTAGACAGTCACATTAGATCTGATATATTAGATTTTCTTAAAATAATTTTATATTCGTCATTTACATCCTCAAAAACGATCCAGCCCCACCTTTGAACAAAATCGAAAAATGTAAAATTTTTAGTCCGCTATATTGGATTCGTCATATTGATTCTCGAAAAAATAATTTTAAATTCATAATTTACACTCTCAAGAACTCCCCATATCAATTTGAAGAAAATCGAAATATGTAAAATTTTTTAAGACGCCATATTAGACCGTCAGATTGAGTTTTTCAAAAAATGTATTAAATTCATAATTAGTACTAAGAAAAATCCGCCAATACTGATTTTAGACAAAATCGAGAGGTGGTAAAATCTTTAAAGCGCCATCTAAGATCCCTAATATTTAATTTTTTTAAAATTATTTCAGATTCGTAATTTGCGATCCCAAAAACTCCAACATATCAATTTTGGAAATAATTGGACAAAAATAATTTCTTTTGTCTGCCATAATCGATGCTGGATTTTTTAAAAATAATTTAAGTTTCAATATTTCCGATCCCAAAAACTCTCCCGTACCAATTTTGGAGAAAAACGGACAAAATTATTTTTTTTGTCCGCCATATTGGACCCACCATTTTGAGTTTCTTAAAAATAATTTCAGATTCATTGGGTACAACTCCGAAACTTCTTCCATACCAATTTTGCAGAAAATCATACAAAATTATTTTTTTTGGCCTCCATATTGTCAGCGATATCTTAGATTTTACTTCATTATTTCATCCAAAATAATATGGGACCACTACACTAACTTCCTGAACATAACGTAAAAAAAATATTCAAATAGATGCCGTCGTTTCGGAGTTATCGGTATACATACATAAAAAAAATACATCGCCAACGAATTGAGAACCTCCTTCTGTTAGAAGTAGATTAAGAATAAAATACGCAGGGTGTGCTGATGCGTTTTAATTTATGGGAAAGCGCTGTCTACCTCTTCGAAGGCAAAAAGATATTATGTTGAAAGATTTCCAGCTCAAATATCGTCAAATCCAGAATCATTTCAATGGGTTGATTGAAGCTCAATTAATTTACAGTGATATTAAAATTCAAAAATAGTGAAAATGTTTAAATGTCATTTTGGCAAATGTTTAATAGGGCTCCACGTCCTTCAATACATGTTTAAATAGTTTCTTGCTGCACTGCAAATAATATTGCGGCATAATTACGGACTTCTTTCGAATGCTGTGCTATTCTCGATAACAGTTCTTCTCTAGTATTTACTAGTGTTGAATAAACCCGTTTTTTTAGATGTTTCCAGCAGTAAAATTCTAAGGGATTTCGGTCTGGAGACCTTGGTGGCCATAAAACGGGCCTACCTTTACCTATTCATCGAGAACCAAAAACGTTTGTTAAGTGTGGACGTACTATAGGGTTAAAATAAGGTAGAGCACCATCATGCTTGTACCACATTTGTATTCTCCTATCAAGAGGTACGTCTTCCAATAAATTAGTTAAACTTCGCTGCAATAATTGTAAATAAATCTCACCATCTTCACCTTCTTCCTTCTAAAACAAAAGGGACCTTTAACGTTATTTTCGATGATGTCAGTCCACATATTTACTATAAACCATTGTTGGTATTTGTTGACAATTATGGCGTGCGGGTTTTCATCAGCCCAAGAATGTAAATTGTATGAGTTTATTATGTCATCTCTTGTAAAACCGGCGTCATCGGTAAGAAAATAAGATTAGAAAAATTTAGATTTAAGTTATGTTGCTGTGTAAGCCAGTTGCAGTAATGAAGTCTTGCGGGATAATCATCCGGAGACATAGCGTGCACTTTTTCAACATGGTACAGTTAAAGTAACGTTTTGTAACATTGTTTTGTGTCGCGAGCTTTCTGCTGTTTCAAGTATTGTCAGCAATATCTTGCAAAATTTGTTCCTCTATGTGAGGGTCTTGTGCTTTCTTTATGCCCTCACCGCCACGTCGCGTTAAAAATGACGCTGAATAAAACATGTAAAAAATTAATTTGTTGACTCTAATAATTATTTTCTAATCATCTTTTATCCTTAGGCTTCGATCAACTATTTGAAAGGTTTTTGGATTTGGCAATGTTCGAGCTAGAAATCTTTCAGCGTAAAGTGCTTTTTGCCTTCGAAGAATTTGGTACCGCTTCACCATAAATTAAATGCATATCAGCATACTCAGCGTAAGAATATTCTTCCATTTTTTAAAACTATTTTTACTTGAAGGCGGTTTTGACAAGTTTCATCAATAGTAATGCATTATGTAGGTATTAACAATAACAACTAGATTTTTATCTGTTTGTATTTAGCATTAGTAACTTTTGAGTGTTCCGCATAAAAACCGATTTATCTCGAAAATCGCCAGTTTTATCGAAATAAATTAAGAGCACCTTTTTTGAAGAAGAATGACCAAAGTATTTAAGAAATCAGTTTTCAGCTCTATAAAATGACCCCTGTCAAAAATGAGGCCCAACGAGTGTGGCTGCAAGTCCATTCCTGACTTCTCTGATGATCTAAAACATCTAGTTCAATGAGTCTTTATGGCCTCTACCACATATTAAAATTTCATTAAATTATATAAGTCAGTTCAAAAATGTTTATCATTTATGTTGTTATTTTTTACGCGTTTATTGAACAATGCGATTACTATTCCGTAGAGAGTAGAATTATTTTTTGTTAGTTCAACTTCATGTTATTTGGTCATAATCAAGATACATTTAAGAGGAATTGACCGATGTATTTTTTTAAAAGGCTGTTATTAAAAATATTTTATCACTTTTGTCTTTATACATCGTTAGCTCCACCGTTTTCGGATAATATACATGTTCACCTTCATTATACTCTCTTACATTTAAAATTCTTACACCTTTTGACAACGTTCTAATGTAAGGAATCAAGATGTAACAGTGGTTTAATTGTCTAATACTGACTTTAATTGTCTAGTTTGAAAACAAGTTCATTACATGAATCTTACAATTCAAAATGAATGTTCGAAATTCAAACAAATATTTTATTTTCCTCACATTTATAATCATTTTCAGTTCTCCGCGTTTTTAATGTAAACAACAAAAGCTATAAAATCTATAAATAATCGTCTTCTTTCTCGACTTAGTCAAACTCTTTGTAATATTCGTAGTACTGCTGATCGATCATTGGTCAAGATGACGAAAGATGCGGCCATCTTTATTCGCTATCCAAAAAAATATCATAGCAAAAGTAAAAAATAAAAACACATCTGGTTTGGATGAGATGTCGATCAAGGTTTTTGAAAATTTGCCTGACATTGCATTGCATTTCCTGTCTAGAGCTGTAAATCATTCTTTCTTAAATGGTATATTTCCATCATGTCTTAAAACAGCTATAGTAATACCAATATATAAGGGTGGAGATCGGAGTCAACCGACAAACTTTCGTCCAATATCTCTCCTGCCCACTCTTTCTAAAATAATTGAGAAACTGGTTAAAAAAAAGAATAACAAATTTTCTTAGCCAACATAACATTCTGTCTGAATGTCAGTTTGGTTTTCAGACTTCCAAGAACACTACGGACGCAGTTTTTTCTTTTTTAGAGAAACTTTACATCAGTTTGAATGAGGGCGATTTCGCGGCTGCGGTCTTTTGTGACTTCTCAAAGGCGTTCGACTGTGTGAATCACGAAGTACTTTTGAGTAAGCTCGAATTGTATGGTATTAGAGGAGTGGCATTAAATTGGTTTGCTTCCTATCTTTCGAATAGGCAGCAAATGGTTAAGTACGATGGTGAATTTTCCAGTGTCTTTTCTCTGAGTTGTGGCGTCCCACAAGGTTCTGTTCTTGGGCCCCTGCTCTTTCTTTTATATATAAATGACCTGACCAAGATTGATATCCGAGGAACATTTACATTATTTGCAGATGACGCAACAATTTTATGGCATGGAAAGAATGACTGTGATTTGAAACATATTATCGAGTGTGACTTGATTAGAGTGAATGAATGGTGTGCTGCAAATTGTTTAAGTTTTAATTTTACTAAAACCAACGTGTTAAGTTTCAAATTTACCTGTGATAGTTTAACTTTGAATAATCATTTTATAAAGAATAAGCTAGTGACTAAATTTTTAGGTATACTTATTGACGATAAGTTGAAATTTACTAACCACATAATGGCATTAAATAAAAAGTTGGCTACCGGGTGTTATGCGGTACGAATAGTGTCAAGGGAACTAGATTCAAATGTGGCTAGAACAGTGTATTTTTCGTTGATTGAGTCTCATTTGAGATACGGAATTGCATTTTGGGGATTCTGTAGTCGGCAGTTATTAAATTCGATTCTTGTGTTACAAAAGCGAGCAGTGCGTTATTTATTTAATGTAAAAATGAAGGAGCATTGTAAGCCTTTATTTATTCAAGGCATAATATTAACAGTGATAGGCATTTTCATTTTAGAAATAGTGGGACTGATTCATAAAAAATATAAAAATTATTCAACTCCAAACCCATATAATACACGTAATAATGGCCTGCCATTGCCAATTCCCAGGACTACTCTCACTAAACAATCTCTTATTTTTGAGGGAATTAAAATATATAACAAAATTCCTCTAAAGTATAGAAATATTATGGACGATAAATTGCTTAGGAAAAAACTTAAGGGCTTTCTTGTGACACGACCATATTATTCACTGGAAGAATATTTTGCTGACCATTTTTAACAAGGTGTGTTTGTGCTTTCAAAATGTGTGTAATGGTGTAATTTTATGGCTATTTTTGTCTTGTTTTATTTTATTTTATTTGACTGTAAACTTTTAAAATAATTTAGTAGACATTTATTTTATTTTAGGTACCTGTTTTGTTAATTATGGACTTTTGTTTATTAATACTGTTTATTTTAATTACTGACTTTAATCACGTGTTTATTGTTATCATTGATCTGAGTTTTTTTTTTAGTTTTTTATTGTCACAATTTCTTGTGTTGAATATGTTTTTGTTTATATTTATTTTATGTTCTGCATAGTGCTTTGTTAACAAGATTGATTTCTTTACAACAATAAAGCTTATTATTATTATTAAAAGTGCTCATCTCCTACCGTGCAAGATAGTCAATTTCTTGTTACCCCCTGAGGAGTACACAAAATATGGATGCAAAGTATACTCAGTTTCTCATCGCGCATAAGTCGCGTATTTCTCTCGACGTATTCCAATGCCCCGTTCATTGGGCTTATAATTTTCCATATTTAATCTAATCTCTTTGGCTTCACGTAGTCAATTCCATCTCTAACCTGTCAGTTAACTTTAATCAATCTCTTGTCTACAGAGTAATTTAAATGAAAATAGTTTAATTTCTCGTCTCGATCCATGAACCCACATCATTTAATTTTTCATTAAAGAACCATCGTCTAATTTTTATTAGTATAGAGTTAACCTTTAATGTTAATTAACAAAATCGTATACACTTATCACTTTATTAAATTCAGGAATAATAATTTAATTTCGTACTAAAATTTTACTATTAACACAAAACTATTAATCCGAATACTTACATTTAATAGGGGTTAGTAATTAGGTAGTAGGGTTAGTTTATGTTAGTTTAGGTTGATCAGCAAGTTTTTTGGAATATTAGCGGTTACCCCCTTGATGGTGAGTAAACTTTTGGCGTTAAGCGATAATAATGCGAATAAGCTTCATGCAAGACAGCAGCGCCAACTAATGCGTGCGCTAAAGGGAGATATTTCCGTATATTGACAGTGTAATAAAATGGAAATTCACAATTAAAAATTTTGTATGATGGTTTTAATAAAAGTATATGGGTTTATGAAACAAGTGAAAAGATTAGTTTATCATTTATGATTTCCAGCCAAACGGCTTTGCACTCCCTCCAGGGAATATTTACTCATACCAGGTATACAAAGATACCAAAAGTATGAAGCTCTGTGGGAACCTTTTCCATGTTATCGGGTCCTAGGTGACGTGGTCTGCTGTATTTCATATGAATTTTCGGACGGTTTCGCGCGGTTGCAAGGAGAACTACCTTCTGAATCGGTTTATACAGATGCTCCCTAAGGCTCAGTCCCTTGATCAAGAAATAGACGGGTTTTGTATTTCAGTGTATGTTTTTATTAAAATCGGCCAAGCGCTTTCGGTCTAACAGACCATCCTCAGGGCTCAGACCTCGTCAAAGGGCACACCTTAACCCTGAGGATGGTCTGTTAGACCGAAAGCGCTTGGCCGATTTTAATAAAAACATACACTGAAATACAAAACCCGTCTATTTCTTGATTTCTTCGGTGTACAACCTGTTAATAACTCAGTCCCTTGATGTTCTACAGGAAGTTCTTTGGTATCACTCCAGTTGTTGATAAAATTATGGGAATCTTTTGGACGCTGCTCATTGCCCATTGTCTTTGGATTTGCACCTCCAGATCTCTGTATTTGGGGATCTTGTTATATTTTGGCCTTAGGTTGTTGTTCTTAGGTACAGCAACTATCTGATCCGTCAGAACCGTTCAGTCCCAATATAACTTGAACTCATTGTTTTGAAGAATAGGCTCTGGATTGTATCTGTAATAAGTCACTTTTCCTATCTGCAATAGGTCTAACTTATCTGCTAACTCTTGGTGGAGTATCTTCTTATATTCGGTTGCGGCAAATGCTTGGCATTCTCAAGTTATGTGCTGGATTGTCTCTAATGTTCGACAGCCATATCTACATTTATCGTTTTCTGTTGAGGGATCTCTGATGATGAAGTTCCGATAGTTCTTTGTCAGAATAACCTGTTCTTGGATAGCTTACACAAAGCGCTCCATTTCTGGAAACATCTGTCCTGAAATCAACCAGTAGTTCGACGCTGAGTTTTCGACATTGTCCTGATTGACCTCATTTGGGTGCCGTCCATGAAGTGATTTCTGTAGCCAGGTTTGTAACTTCTCTTGGTCTGTTTGGTGGTGAGAAGCAATATCCTGTTACCTCAGCTCTAACCGCGTTGAATCGTCTGCCTCGCATATTGCTCGATGTAGTGTGGAAGGGTCGGCTAACCTGTGGAAATATGAACGTAAGTTCCTCCTTGATGTCTTGGAAGCATTGTACGTTCAATAGCACTCTGAGGGTGTAATTTATTATTAATTATATATTTTACATTATTATTTCAACAAAAAAAAGTAAGTGTAATCTTCTTCTTCTTCTTCTTCTAGGTAGAACCAAATTCTGTTATCTATACAATGCCTCATCGATCCTCGTTTGAGATCGAGATCCAGCTGTCTCTCCATCTTTTGGGGGGCCGTCCAGGCGGCCGTTTGGTGTTTGGTTTCTCTCTCATCACGGTTTTTGCAAGTCTGTCATCGTCCATTCATTCCACGTGATCTCTCCACTGCCTACGACGGTTTCGAACCCACTTCACAACATCCTCCACTCCGCTGTCCTCGCGTATTTTTGCGTTTCTTATTCTATCTCTTAAAGTTGTTCCCGTGATCATTCTCAGCGTTTTCATTTCTGTGGTTCTCATAATTTGTTTTGTTTTTGTGGTTTCATTTCTTGTTTCTGCGCCGTAGGTCAGTATCGGTCTTACACAGACCTTGTAAATTATTGCTTTGCTCTCAACCATCATATGTTTATTGTTCCAGATTATGTCTCTTAGTTGGCCTGATATCATGGCCGCTTTGTTGGCTTGTGTGCGTACTTCTTCCGTTACTGCCCTGTTACTTGTTATATGTGCTCCCAGGTATTTAAACTTCCCAACCTGTTCGATATGTTTGTCATCAACCATTAGTTCGCATCTTACCGGTTCTTTTGCTATTACCATTGCTTTGGGTTTCTCCACAGATATTTTCATATTATACTGTTTGGCTGTTCGATTGAGATGGAAAAGCATTCTTTGTAAGTTGTCCTCGCTATCTGCTGTCAAGGCAACATCGTCTGCAAAGCATATAATCTGAACGGTGTTGTGTCCCATTGGGTACCCAGTATTTGTGCTTTTTACCTCATCAATGATTTCGTCCATGATTACATTGAAAAGTGTTGGACTTAGGCTCTGTTTTATTCCTATGGATAAAGGGATTTCGTCTGTTAGAGTGTTATTTGTTTTAATTACCATGGTGTTTTTGGAATTCAGTTCGTATATTGTGCGTATGATTGCTTCGTCTACTTATTTTCTTCACAGTAGTTCTATTATGTGTTCCACTTTGACTCGGTCGAACGCTTGTGTAAAATCCATAAAACAAATGAACAGCGGTTTATCGTATTCGATAGATTTTTCAACCAGCTGTCTGATAACAAATATACCGTCGATAGTAGAGCGGTTATTCCGGAAGCCCTGCTGTTCTTCGCACGCCCCTAACTGACGTTGTGCGGAGTATTTTTTGAAATAGAACAGTGAGCTCTGTGACAAGGCTGGGGCCTCCGTACTTTAGCATCTCATTCGTAATTTGGTCGGTACCAGGTGATTTTCTGTTTTTTAATTTCTTAATTGTCAGGTGCATCTCTGCTTCACTGATATTAACATCGGTTAGTTCTGTGATTTCTTGTTGGTTTTCGTCTAAGTTGTTTTCTGTAGCTGGTGCCTGGAGTAAGTCCTTAAAATGGCTGACCCATTGTTGGCTGTCGATTGGACTTAGTTGAACGTATTCATTGATTGGTTTTTTTCTGTTCCTCAGCATGTTCCATATTTTCTTTTGTCCTCCATATAGGTCGTGTTCCATGTCTTTTGAATACTTTTCCCAGTATTCTTTCTTTAGTTGAGCTATTTGACTGTTGATTCTGTTTCTCACCATTTTATACTCTTTGAAATCGTTTGTTGTTTTGTGCTGTCGGTATTTTGTAATGCTTGTCGTTTTTCTTTTGCTAGTATTTTCACCTCTTCTGTGAACCAAGATTTTGTATTGCTTCGCTTCTTCGTACTAACTGTTCGTGTTCCGATAGCCTCCGTGGCGCTCTCTTGTATATTTCTTTTCAGTTTTTCCCAGGCTTTCTCCACTCCGTCATGTAATCAATAAATAATAAAAATTAATTGAAATTTGGGTAAAATAATGTGTGAAGTAAAAATTGTTATATATTGCTGTGTACTTATCCTGGGTAGCCATTAAATGAAAAAGAACTATTGAACTAAAGAACTATTGAACTATGTATTTTATTACTTAAAATACGACTTCACATGGGAAGTTCTAACACGTGATATTTATTTATTTGATTTAATTTCCATGTTGCCATTGGAAAATTATAAAATTTACACTGTTTTTTTGGTTCATATTTTTACAATTTTCTGTAGTTCATATCAGTATCGCTTTTATTCCCGCTTCTATGACTTCTCATTGAGCGAATAGGCCACTACGTGCGTTAGACTTCCTCACTCAAAAAGAGGGATTTAACTTAATTTAGAGAATTTGTAGGATATATACTTTTTTGAGATAAGAGAGGAGTTTTTAATAGAATCGAATTTAAAATAACTTTCGATCTTCTCAAATCATTAAGTACATTTTTTGCAGTTATTTAAGTTTTATGAGATAATGTTGCAAACGGATTTTTTATCCATTTCTTACTGAACGACTAATAAAACTGCTTCAAAAGGCATTTAAAACGCTTTATTACGGCAAAAGGAAAGCATAAAAAAGGCACCATATGCGTTACAAAAATGAACTAAGTTATATACGATTATCGGCAAAAAAAAATATAAAAAAGTTATATCTGAGAGGTTATTTTTATCACATGAGACTAATTTAACTTCAAACAGTTATAAAATCAAATTAACTTAAGAGGAAAAAAATGGGAAAAGTTTAAAAAATAATGGAAAAAGCAATTTAATTCGAAATTTGTGTCAATCTAGTTAAGTTCAACAAATTGTTTGTTCGAGCAAATTGCTTGAATTATTGAAAAATGGAAAAGGGGTTGCTAAATTAATTTTATACAGGGCATAATAAAAAATACGCAGCGCTCTCAGAGGCAGATCGTTGATGCAACACCTGCTTGAACTGCGAAAGCCTACGGTTATTTAGGTCGCCGATGCCTATCCTTCGGGTATTTCAATTCTCATTTTATCATCGCGTCATCACATGGCGGTTTTATATAACGTTATTGGTGGGTGCTACTTTTGTGTTATTAAGTGATCTGTCGAGATGTCGCTATCCGTGTGTTGCCTGCTAGTGTTTTAATTCAAAAACAGCTGATCGATTATACCAGATGCATTGACCTGATGAGTCCCAGATGAGGTTGAATGATGCGACCTCTATTCTTGGGGTAGCATGCTTCGTGTATTGAGTTTAACATATTTTTTTTTTATTTTACGGTCACGCCATCACATGATGGTTTCATACAATAATGTTGGTGGGTGTTGCTTTTGTGTTATTCGGTGATTCCTGCTACTTTTTTCAGTTTACAAATAGTTGATAGAGTGCGACTGTCAGATGATGGATTGTACCGGATGTAATAGCCTGATGAGTCCCAAATAAGAACGAAATAGCGCTGCTGTCATTTTCCGGACCCGGAGCCTCTCCATTGTCTTGGAGTTTTCCGGATTTTTTAATACGACAGTAATATTTATCAACAATTTACGTCCGCACAGCCGTTAATTTTCTACTTTAATTTAAAATTATACCGACGGTAATTTATGTTTTTTTTTGTAATTGTTGGCTTAAAAAAACATGCAACTCTCTCAAAGGGATATGCTATTATTCAGAATAGACGATAAATGGATCACAAAACACTATCTACTGATCTTGGTGCCCGAATTGATGCACTGGCTCTTCCTGAAGGAGGTCAAACCACAATAGAAGAAGATAATCTACGGGATATACTAAGGGTGGACTTTTCAGGTTCAAATCAATATGGGGGCGAATTTGAAGAACAATATAAAGTTAGCTAAAAGGATAGTGCTATGTGAAAAGGTAAAATGGTCGATAGAAACCTTTGCCCTCTTCGAGTCACCTAGTAATGACGGTATATTTTCAGCCTTACTATAAAATTTTTCCGATAATTTAAGTCATTGGTAAAATTATTGGGGTTTGGGGTACATACCGAATACGTGGAGAGAAAGAAAACAGAGAGTGTCCAGCACTCAACGGACATATATATATATATATATATATATATATATATATATATATATATATATATATATATATATATATATATATATATATATATATATATATATATATATATATATATATATATATATATATATATATATATCGGAGATACAGTTTTGTTACTGGAAGCCGTTAAGCAAGTTCAATTAACGTAACTTCGCAAAGGCGATCAGCCTCAAATAAACTGCAGCTATGATGGAGTCCCAGAAAAGCCAAGACACCAAAGAAATGATCGAGTTTCAGATGGAATTATCATATCAGAAAACTGACAGGAACAACTTGGTCCCAGACAGTTAAAGACATAAATAAGAGAAGGAAGTATAGCAACATTGAATAAAAGAGGCTGCACCGTAGTTGGAAATAGTAGATGAAGCTGAGAATGATGATGTATATTATACAGGCGGGGATTCAGGGGGGGGGGGGCGATCGCCTCTTATACTAGGAATATGTGTGCTGTTGGTTTCCACCCCCTGTCGACGACTTGTTTTTTTTGTAATCGCTCCCCCCCTCCCCAAGATCTTTGACTTTAGGAAAATAGACCCAATTCTGGCTCTTATACTAGGAATGTGTATGCTGCTGGCTTCCACCCGCCCGTCGACAACTTGTTTATTCTTGCGATCGCCCCCCTAATACCTTTGAGTTTAGGAAAGTAGATCCAATTCTGGCTGTTATACTAAAAATATATGCTGCTGGCTTCCACCTCCCCCGCGCTGTCGGTAACTTGTTTTTTCTTGCGATCCTTCCCCCTCCGAGTTTAGGAAAATAGACCCGACCCTGACTTTTACACTAGAAATGGGAATATTGCTGGCGTCTCTCCCCCTCATCGACAACCTGCTTTCACTTGCCATACTGTACTTTTATGATATTACCGCCCCTATATATATATATATATATATATATATATATATATATATATATATATATATATATATATATATGGGGGCAGTAAAGTCTACATCATATGGGATTATTTATTAATAGTTTTATTCGAAATTTGACTTTGGCAACAATTTCTACTTCGATCGAGTCACATCATTGGCTTCTGAAATACAAATAGGCCAATTAAAATTTGGTTGTGATGAAAAGTTTATTTGTTTTTGACCCTGTATAAGGTAACTTCATAAAATAACTATTTTTGAAAACTTAGTTTGTGTTTAAAAGTAAAACACATTAATATTAAGAAAATAGTTTCATTCAAAAAACTCTCGAAAATATGGCTTGTTTTTTACCCTCCAAAAACACATTCATAACTCTCAGCTTTAATTTTTTCAGAATTGAAATGTTTCTTTGTATAATTAATTCAGTATAAAAATTTATACTACTCATGAGTTGTCTTAGCCGCCACTCGTTTTTCGAATTTTGAATTATAGTGTATTCAACGTAATAGAAAAATTGACAAAAGAACTTTTTTTGTCAATTTTTACATTGTAACACTTTTGTTTTCAGTTAGAAATTTGCGATAAATCCACTAAAAATACAATTTTCTCTCGTTTATTACATACAAAACGAGAGTACCCGATTTTGTCATCCATTTTGCCACGGATGGCGTAAACGTAAAAATGATTTGATTTTCCCGCATTTTCCTCTAGGGCACAGGGAAATAATTTTCCTATTTCTCTGCCAACATCGGATACTTTATGAAGAAAACTCTGAAGGAACATTTTTATTATGTTCATATTTGATATAAAGCAAGGTAGGATAGCTGGGAAAAAACTTGCACATCTACGTAAGAAAGGGATGTAATATGGAAATGTATTTTTATTAAAGAATGTAGCATTTTTACCTGCATGCACATCTGCATCTTTAATATAAGAGCATTGTATAAGAAAAGTTAAAATAAAAACTATAATTTGACTTCTTTAAAAATTCATACAATCCAAAGCATCCGTGTCATAAACGGGAACTGACATCTGTTGATCACACGTGAGTTTACGAATTTTATGAAGCCTTAAATCCGGATAATAATAAACACATTGAGATTTTTATATGAGAAAAATGTATATCCCATCAAATAAACAGGGCGAGTTAACGAATGGATGAAGTATGTTTATGCATTTTAGGTAGGGATTGCCTAGAAATAATATTTACTGTATTATATGGTGAACTAAACTGCTATAAGAGGTGTTGGAATCCTAGTTCACAGGAAATATAAAAATAAGATTGTAGATGTCAAAAATATATGTCCACAAGTCATAAGTGTGACACTCAAGATAAATAATAAATAAATATACTCTCTAAAGGTAATTCAGGCATATGCACCAACCATCGAAGACACCGATGACGAGTTAGAAAACTTTTCTGAAAATATATACACCGCTCTACAAATGGAAAAACACACTATACAAGATTTCATTGTAAAAGTTTGTAATAAACAAGATGAAGCTGAAACTGCAGTCAATTATCATGGATTGGGAAGTCGAAACGAAAAAGGTGATACACTGATAGACTTTGCTCACCACAATAACTTATATATAATCAATACCTTTTTCAAGAAAAGAAACAGCAAAAAATAGACATCCAGATGGCAAAACCAAAAACGCAGTAAATTTCATAATCAGCAATAGAAAAGATAATCAAATACGTGAGTGTATTGAACATATTTTTGACAAGACGCGATCACCGCATTGTAAGAGCCGAAGTAAAAATAAATATAAAGAAAGAAAGAATTAACATGACACTCAAAATGACAAGAAATGGGTAACTCCTAAAAACACAGATTCTTATTAGGAATGTATTGCCTCTACTCTAAATTATGAAAATAGTACGACGATAGATGAAATATTTGGAAACATCCAAGACTCTATAAATACAGCTGTTGAAAAATTCTGCCCTAAGGAAGTGAAAGAACAAAAATTAAATCAAAAAACAAAACGTTTAATGAAGCAGAGAAGAAAAATGGAAGACAAGAATATACAACCCTAGACAGAGAGATATCAAAAGAAATCAGAAAGCATAAGAGACAGCATAATAAGGAAACAATCGGAACGTCATAGAGGAGAATAGAAGTTTGAAACTAATAAAAAACAATACAACAGGAAGCGAGGAAATACAGAAGATCAAGGATATACACAGCAACATAGTAACACACAAAGAGGAAATTTTGCACTCTATCAAACTTTTCTACCAAGAACTTTATACATTAAACCAGCGATGGATTACAGATAAATTGGTTAATTATTAAATTTTTTACAAGCTTTTTGATATTCAACGTTGTCATATTGGATATGCCATTCTGAGTTTTTTGATTCTGACAATGAATTCGTAATTAGCGACTCCACCAACGTCTTAATAATGAATTTCAGATTAAGTTGTTAATTTTTTGCAAGCTTTTTGGTATGCAATGTCGCCATATTGAATCCGTCATTTTGAATTTTTCAGTTCTGATAACGGGAGTCGCAATCAGCTACCCAAAAACCCCTTAGTATCAAATTTAAAATCATTTATTTTATTTTTTAACTGATGGCCAAACTTTGGGGTCGTGGTATTCATCTAGCCTTACAATATAGATCAAAGATGCGGTTACAGTGAGACTAAGCAACATCTGATACTATTAGGCCAACAATGCAGCTCCCAGCCGAACTGTTTGGTGATTAAATAATCCAAAACCATTCGAAATTTCATGTTCACCATGTTCGACTGACTTGACACTCTTTGACTTTTATTTTGTAGATTTATTTAAGGAATATTTACGGCAATAAATTTAGATCCCGCGACTAGCCAAGGAACTAACGTAAACTAACTTTGTGCGAAGTTAGTTTCAAAATACTAAGTTCTTATAAAAAATTATTAACTTTTTAAATTAGCTAGAAACTTATGGGCTATTCCGTAAATGTATATCAACCAACAATCCTTAATATGAGAAAATTTAGGATAAAATTTTCTCTTGTTGCTGGTTTAATAATAATAATAAAATATCTATTTTTCTTATAGGTTCTTTAAGGTTTCAAATTTGGTTGACAAATATCAATTTAAACCCTTATTTGTCAGCTTAGATCACGTATTAATTTCTAAGTTTTTATTGTTGAATCATCACCTAAAATCTTGTAATGAAATTGCATAAATCAACATATAAATAAAAAAGCCAACACCCGATAAGAACCGTTTTTTAAATCAATGGTTTACAGAAAATATTTAATTTAAAGGTGTTCCAAATAATCTTTTTGTAAGCGTCCTTATTTAAATAATGAATAACATTTTTATTTGTTTACTACCCTTAGATACTTTATCGTAGGCGTAAAAAAATGATTTTACTAAATAAATTAAAATCTTTATTTTAAGAATTTACATTTAAACCAGATATTGATTGTATATTTTTATATGTAGCATCAGTTACTTTCATGGGCGTAGCTAGAAATTCGAGATGTGTATTTATTCGGTAGCGCCCACCACAAAAATTAGGGAATTAACAATGACGTAAGAAAAAGTTCTCCCTGGGCTAAGAAAAGATTATTTGATTTTTTTTCTGTTTTCTTTGCTGTAATATTTGTGATGTGAACATGATAATTGAGTTATAATTATTTGCTTTCCTTAAAATCATATTTATGTTTCTTCGAGTGTTGATTAAAAATATATTTTCGATGAAAAATGTTTTTTTTTACGATGACAATGTACATAAACTTCTAAAAAAAACATCTGTCCTCTTCTTAATTACATTATTGACTCGGGCTCAATTTGTTTTTCTCTTCTATTTAATTTAGCCAATTCGCACCCCTAAATCTTCTGTCGTTTTTTTTTTCTTTCTGTTCGAGCAATTTTTGAGATTGATGGGAAACAATGAAACATTTAATCCTAAATTTGTTTGAAGTGTAATTATTTGATAAATAAAAATATCACTATATATAATAAATAAAAAAATTTCGCTATCGTTTGTCTGTATGTTTGATTTTAGCGTTTGAAATATAAAACAAGTCTGTGATTTTTAAATAATAATTTTCCTTCTCAAATTAAGCCTAAAACTACTTTGGTTTTTTTCTGCAATATTAGTGTAGGATAATTCAATTCAACTGTAAAACATATACATGAGTTAAGTAAAGCTGTTTCCAACCTTTTTTTTCTTGCGAACCTCTTTTAAAAACTAGAATAAATTAGCAAACCCCCTATGTAGTCAATAGGAATAGTAAATGAAACAGTAAAATTTGGTTATAAAAATTTATTTTCCATATTGAAAAACTAAAACATATTCGTAAAACATTTTACACACTTATATTAAAACTAAAGTGGTAGCTTAACCTACAAAAAATAATTAGTAAAAAATAAGTACAATAATACAGAACTTGAAAAATATCCTTAATACGGTAGAAAATACTAATTATTTATTTTACGATTTTTGATGAAATGAAAATATCTCTTGTTTTTTCTGTTCGATAAAATAACAATCAAATCATTTTTAAGTCATAGAAACGTTGCTACAATATTTTGCCATGTATTAAATTTTGACCGGAGCCGACTTCTGGTTTGTGATGGAGCAGATCTTTGTTTCTGCTTCCGCAAATGCGGAAGATTCGCAAGATTTAAATTTTCGCGCTTAGTTCCTCTACTGCATTTTATGTAACAGAAGTTGAGCAGAACTATAATCGAACGCAGGATAGGATAACAATCATTTCTCGTCAGGCCGATTCTTAAGTTAAATTTGCATGCTAAAGGGACGCAGATGAGAGCGTTGGCGAAGCGACACGTTTATGGAAGACAAAGAACAAACTGTGCTCAAGATAATTGGAGAGGATTTTATCTTCCTTGACTAAACTATAACAATGTTTTACTCATATAATACTTCAGTAAACAACTATCAGTTTTGTGTAAAAAGAATATGGATTTTATCAATGCCAGGCAAATTCCTCTTGTCAAGGACCTTTATTGACTGTTTAATATTTAAGACTAAAAATTGAGAGGAAAAAATGTGAGAGTTCTCAAGCAATTAGAAACAGATAGTTTTAGTAGAAAATACGATTTATTTCTTATATTACGATTTTTTGATGAAATATAAATATCACTTAATAACAATCAAATCATTTTAAAGTCATGGAAATGTCGTTACAATATTTTACCATTTATTAAATTTTTACCGAAGTCGACTTCTAGGTAATGATGTAGCGGATCTTTACTTTTGCTTCCGCAAATGCGGAAGCCTCGCAAGATTTTAGATTCTCGTTCCTAGTTCCTCTTCTGGATTTTATATAACAGAAATTTAGCAAAACTATAATGGAACGCAAGTTGAATTTGCAAGCTAAAGGGATGTGGATGGGAGCATTGGCAAAGTGAGACGTTTATGGAAAACAAAAAACAAAATATACTCAAGGAAATTAGAGAAGATTTCATTTTCCTTGACTAAACCATAACAATGTTTTACTTATTTAGTACGACAGTATGTAATCAATTTATATGAGCTATAATAGCTGGAGCCGGAGTATTCGGCATGAGCAGAGGACTCAGAGAGACCTTGTCGGACAATGTGCGACAATCTTCGCAGCGGAAATTTATACTATTCTGCAGTGTGCCCATCTCTGTGAGTGGGATATAGACAAGAATAGGGTAACAAATATATGCTTGGACAGTAAGGCTGCGATGTTAGTACTGAAGTCCAGTGTCGTAACATCGCGACAGGTGTGTGAGTGTGAAGACGTACTGAATGGTGTGACAAGGAACGGCTGCACAATCAGACCCGTATGGGTGCCGGGTCACTCGGGCATACGCAGGAATGTGGAAGCAGGCCGTCTGGAAAAGTTGGGTTTGGCAATTGAACCTTATGGACTCCAACCAATACTACCTGTCCCAATTGCTATTGGTAAAAGGGAATTAAAATCGTTGCTGGCAACCAAATTTATTGAATCGTGGAAGGAAGTTCCTGGAACGAGGTGTGTTAAGGAACATATAACTGGATCTAGCGCGTGGCGTACAAAGGAGCTTCTCTCCTCGGGAAGGGCGGAGCCACGAATTGTTGTGAGATTGTTGACAGGACATTGTTACCTTAGGGGCCATCTTCATAGAATCGGTGTCGAAGACGACCCGACGTGCGGATGGTGTTTGAAGGAGAATGAAACTGTTGACCATGACCTTAGAGAATGCCCAGCACTTAACGGACTGAGACAGAGATATTTCGGAAATACAATTTTGTTACCGGAAGCAGTTAGGCAAGTTTAACTAACGATACGGCTTGGATTCGCAAAGGCGATCGGTCTCGAATGATCTGCAGATATGGTGGGATGTAAAGGGCCCAATGGAGGTCTAGGCATTGATGATCTAGTATCACCACCCCTTTTTCATTCATTCATGAGCTATAATAAATAATTTTGTGTCTTAATATATTATGAAAAAGGAAATAACGCTACTGAACTGTTTTTGTACTTATAGGGTCTGAAATAAAAAATAAAATTCTAGTCCCACCCATATTTGTTAGCATTAAGGATGGGTTCCTGTTAGTAAATCACGGCCAAACTTTTTTTGCGATCAGGTGTCCTCGAAATAAAAAATTGAAGAAAAAAAATCGTTCAATCGAAACTACAGGGTTGGAAATAAAAATATAAAATTCTTATCTGAAATAATAAAAATAAATTACTCCATGCTGTCCCCATTCGCTTTAAGTGTTAGTTCACGCTAGTTCATCTGAAGGGTCCTAAATATTCAAAAAATATTTTTGGAAGCATTTATTACTAACTTCGCAAACAAAATTGACTACTGGCGAATATCCTTTTTCAACGTATTTGTGTTGAATCCGATGCAAATATCTTTTCCATATTTCTTGTTGTAAAAATAATTTTTTTCAAATTCTTGTAAAATTTTTTTGGAATTTTTACTGTTAGGGGTTGTTTTCACCCCCCATGGAAGGGTGAATGTCAATAAAAATAAACCATAAATGTATGGCGATTGCTGTTCAATAATTATATTAAATTATGAACACAATTTTTTTCAGATATTTTATAATTTATTTCCCTTTTTCTTGCATGGGGGTAGTTTTACCTTGTCTAAGGAGTGAATTTAACAATTTTTTTATATCATTGATATATTTTGGTATTTTAGGTGTCCTAAGCTTTAAAACGAGATAAGATAAACTTATTTATTTTCTTTTGTTCGCGATATATTAGATTTTTTATATCAAAACTTTTATTCAACAAAAGCACATTATGCAACTCAATTTCCTCAACTTTGATAACTAATTTCTCATAATTGGAATAGATGCTCATCTGGAAACTTATCTTAAAGCGTTATTTTATCATAAACTTTCAATTAGCAAACATTTTGATTTAAATACGAGATCCACGAAATAGGTTAATTTTCACTTATTTTTGTGATCACTCTTTGGAAACGTGGGTTTTATTTCTTTATTTCATTAAATAAATACAAATACCTCAAAGCAGAAGAATTGATTTTGCATCAACTGAAATGAACGGCAATGACTCGCTATGAAAATTTTTTCAGTGTAAAAATAGGAGTAAAATGTGTTGAAAATATAATAAAAAGTTCTATAACACCGCGCACTATCTGTGCGTCTCATTATATGTTTTTAAATTTATTTCTTGAATGCCGCATCTTATTTTCCTATTAGACACTTAATCATAAGCAAGGAAATTGATAAAACTGAAAATGTTATGGAAAATGACTTATTACACAGTGGGTATTCATAAATCAAAAACATTTTTAATATTAAATTTCATGGAAAATAAATATCCCTCATAAAAAACTTCGTGTCTTCTAAATTTATTTTTGGTCATCCTAATTTTCTAGAACCTACAGTGCTACAAAAGATTTTCCTGCGTCTTAAGTAAAAAAAATATGTTTTATCTAGAAACACAGTGTGGTGAAAATATTCAAAATAAATTACAATTTTCTTTTTAAATTTATTAGCAATTATAGGTTTTCATGTGAAGGATTTGATACTGAGATATTTTTTTCTTTTGTTTACTAAAACTTATTATTTGTGGATATGTACTTAACTACTAAATATCCGACTACAACAAAAATATGATTGAATTGTAGATTTTAGGCTTTACAAATAAGTCGGAGACATTAGATGACTGTCCTTTAAAGATGGCCCATAATAATGTATTTGTCAGTTAAAAATTTATTCAAAAACATATTTTTTATACATTACATCATGAACTTTTATACATGCAGAAATATTATTACACTCCTATGCTGTACTAATAATCTCTAAAAGTCTAAAACAGGATAGATTTTGTTGCCATTATTCTTCTCAGATTCCCAAAAAATATCTTTATACCATAAATAAACATTTCAGCAAGAAAATATGTTGTTAATATGCGAGTTTGTTTAACCCTGTTTTTTTTTTTGTTTTCCTATACATATAAAACCTATTTTCAAGATGTCTTTTTCCATTCAACTAAAAAGCATAAATATAAAATTTTATGACTTTTCCCAAAGGCATGTAACTTTTACACTACCCACTTTTATAAGGCTGCGTAGGACATAAATACAACAAAGTTACAATAAATGCGTATAAAAAATCAAAAATAACATGTTTTTGAGGTCCCGGATGTAACTATTTATATATTTTTTCATGACGAAAATAACAAAAAATCGTATTTAAAAAATCTCAGACTTCCCACTCAACAGTTTACAGTTTATATATAAACTTATCTTCCATCGAAAAATAAAGATTGTCCAGGCCATACTCCAGGAACTCAAACTAACATTAATAAAGTAGCGCAGTCAAAATAAATTTCCGTTGAAGTTTATTTTGACATTGACTTTGAAGTCTTATTGACAGGTTTAAGGGCTGAAGTTCATTTTTTAAAAACTACAAAAAATTGCCCTTTTAAATGAATAATTCAATAACAAGCAGGAATAAATTTCTCTGTGAGGGAAACAGTGTTTCAGCACATAGAAAGAGACCTGAACCTAGAGAAGATTAAATTTATTTTCCAAAATATTCATTTTCACATCTATATGGTTCTGGGGTTTAGTACACAATCTCGCATTCTGAAGAGTATTTCTATAATAGAAGCTACCTACTGCAAATAAAATTAAGTGCCGCTACTGATTATTTACACCAGGTGTGTAAATTAAGCAATGAAATAAATTTTTTTTTATTTCTTTATTCGAATACAATTAAAATTCAATATTATCTTAATAAAAATAACTTCCTTAGAAAAGCATATAATGCTGGATATGGTCTCTCCAATCTTCGTAGCAGAACCAAAATCTCGATACTGGAATAGCGTTTAGCTGGTTAATTACAGCCTTTTGGGGTGATTCAATGTCGGGAAGAGGAATAAGTCACAAGAACTCAAGTTAGGCAAATAAGGAGACTGGGCAGCTACAGGAGCATTTTTACTGGCCAAAAACTCATTTATTGAAATTGCTTTGTGACAAGGCGCATTGTCATGTTGCAACATCAAATTGTTTACACACATGACCCTTTTCTAAAGTTTTTTTATAACCTCTTAGTAAAAGTGTGGATTGATGTTATGGCTCTGAAGCACAAACTCTTTGTGGCCGGTTCTATAGCTATTGAAAAATCAAATCAACATACATTTAATATATGACCTGCTCATTCTTGCTTTTTTGGGCCTTGGAGAGGTTGAAGTGTATCATTCCATGCTCGGGCGCTTGACCTCCAGGTCGTAATCAAATACCCAAGGCTCGTCACCAGTAGTAATACGTTTCGAAAAATGGAGATAATTTTCAATCGATTCCAAAAAGTCAAGGCAACTTACTCTCCTGATATCCTTATGGATGTGCTAAAGGTTTTTGAAATCATATTTGCGCAGATTATTCTCATCCCCAAATCATTGGCCAAATCCAACTCATTCCCGATCGTTTTGACTATCTGAATGTACAAGATACCGGACTCTGTCGACATTTTCATCATTTCTTGAAGATGAAGACCTTCTGCGTGATTCATCTTTATTCGATTCTATTCCTCCTAAAATGCCATAAACCACCAAGAAAACTGAGCTCTTGATAAAACACTGTCTCTGTTTTACAAAAATTTTCATTGCACTGTGTCTGAAGTAGAATCTAATACATTATCACTTGAAATTATTGTCACTCTTTTTTAGAACACACTGTTTCGCGAAAAAAATCGCTGCGGGCAACTATATCACTCTAACGAGTTCAAACTTGTACTAAAGATGTATTATATTCACCTATCGCCCCTCCAAGTCCCGCGTCTCAAATGTTGTCAGATCGAACACAACGTTGCCAATCTCATTATTTACTTTATACGTCTTGTAGATCATTATATCACAGGAATATTCCCCCTCTTCATAATAATTCGTAAGTTAACAAAGTTTAACTAATCTTCAGTGAAAGCTACTTCTTTGAACGCGACCGCCCTCCGTGTTGTCCAGATTTAGCTTCGCCCGACTATTTTTTATTCACAAATTTAAAAAAGCAAATCAGGGGACATTATTTTGCACATAATAAGTAGTTCAAAGAGGGCCTATTTCTAAGCTCAACTGTGCACAGTACCCTTTTTTCACTCACTCAGGTCATAGACAATAAATCAAGAAAAATTATTATCCGGTGTCTCCTTTTCAATGCCACTCAGTAAATTAAAAAAAAAAAATTTTTTAAATTATTTTATAAATAAATCCATTCATGATTGATTTACGAAAGTTTCACTTTTAAAATCGAATTATCTGATGTGTTTTCTTTCGCATTTTCCAGAAAGAAAACCTCCTGATTTAATTAAATGATTTCATTGATATTTGCTGTCAAACAGTCTTTAATAATATAAAAGGACTTCTATCATTTTGCGAAACGTTTTAATAAAATGAAGAGTTTTGAAGTAAATCCTTAAAAACCCTAATACGTAACAATGTGAATCCTTTGATGATTTTAGGAAAAAAAGTTCAAATCAACCGCAACCGCCTTTTTTTTAAGACAAGGGGTGTTAATTTTTCATTTTCTAAATAGGTTTTTACTCGAAATATTTATGGTAGTTCTAGAAATTTTGTTGAATTTGCGTACCGTGCATGAAATATTTTTTTTACTTTCACCGGTGGCATTTGTAGTTACATCTCATTGAATGTTTTTATTTAATACAAGCCATAATGACACTGAAAACAAGCCAAAATGATATGAAACAAGAATTAAAGGCAAGCCAAGATGATATGAAAAAAGAATTGAAAGAAAACATGAAGAAAATTCAAAAAAGTATAAAACAAGAACTAAATGCAAGTCTGAAGGACATCAGACAGGAACTTAAAACAAGTCAAGAAGATATGAAACAAGAACTGAAAGAAAACATTAAAAAAGAATCAGGAAGACATGAAGCGCATAGAACAAGAGATGCAACAATTACATTTGCAAATCGAAAAGTAACCAGTACAGGTATAATAAAGGTAGATGGTGTTCCTACAAGTGTGATGAAGTCACCTACCTTTGACGGAAAAGTACCTTGGATTACCTATGTCCGTCAATTCGAAGCAATAATTGGAGTTCACCTGAGAAGGCACCTGCTTTTGCTCTAGCACTACGAGGTGAAGCTATGGGGTTCTACGTAACATTCCTGAAGAAAAACAGAATGATTACGAGTTTATTTTTACTTCTCTGGAGATGCGCTATGGGAAACCTCACCTCCAAGAAGTTTATAAGGCTCAGCTCCAAGGAATTAGACAGAAATACAACTAAAGTCTTCAAGAATATGAGGCGGATATAATGAGATTTATAAATTTGGCCTACCCAACATATCCGGTAGAAATAAAGCAAAAATTATCAGTAAATAGCTTTATTGAAGGTTTACGCGATCCAGAAACAAACCAAACTCTAAGAATAGCCCGACTGAAGAAAATTTGTGAAGCTCTTGCTTATGCCCTTTAGTTTAAAACAGCCACACAGGCCTCAAGAAACCAAGGAAGAATCATAATAAAGGTCAGAGTTTCCCGGGATTAATGCAATACCAACGAGGAAATTTTCTTAAGGCTAATGAGGGAGTTGCAAGAATTTTTGAACAAACGAAAAACAAATGACGATAGAAACACAATCTTTCGTAGTAGAAATAGAATTTATTCTTGAAAGTGTGGCCAAGAGGGGCATGTACACAGCCAGTGTACTTACAGTAGTGTTCCTGACAGAGATCCTGATGGCTATTGGCTTTATATTGCTAATAAAGGTGATGAAGTTCAAAGGAACGACTTGGAGAAAGTCTTCGTTGGTTATGGTGAACTTAAAGAAGCCTGGTTAAGTAATAGTATCTCTTGTTTTGGATTTGCTTTTAAGAAAATAAAAAAAATGCTGCAGTTCCGTCAAGGTTTGCGATAAAGTTGAAGTATGCGGTTGTTGTATTAGAGAGACTTATGCCAGACCGAGAAGACGAGGTCAGAGTCGCCGGTTCTATTCGAATTGTAACCAGTGCAGATACAAAGGTCACTCTTACAAAGATTGCTCGGAAATTGCTGTTGGTGGAGACGTTAGAACAAATTACCATTACGGAAGAGTTGGAAGGAGTACTAGCGGCGACCGTGGAGAACTAGACGAGAGAGGCTGTGACCGCGAAAGGGGCTACGGCAGAAGAACGTTCTACAGGTCATCCTGGAGAGGGTACGTCCAAAGGGGCCGCGAACGCAAAAAGGACTATGGAAGAAGAACGTCCTGTAGATCATCCTCGGAAGGGTACAGAGACTACAAATAGAAAGCGACGTAACGAAGACCCGCTATAACCTCAAAGACATATTGGTGAATTCATAGTTGATGAAAAAATGTCGTTTTACAATCTAAAAAAAACTAAAGGGCGTTCACAAAAGCTTCATGTGTCATGGAAAGGTCCGTACTATGTAGTGATCCGACTAAATGATCTGGCGTATCAAATTCAGAAAAGCCTTCATGCGAAGATGAAGGTTGTGGATCTTGACATATTGGCCCATTATCAGAATTAAGAAAGTTGATCGGAATGATCAGTACTTGGAAGGGGGCAATGTAATGGACTTTATAGCAGTATACGCTTCATAGTGTTAATTTGTGTTTCTAGTTTGTACGCTTTTAGGTTTATTTTTTACGAGTTTATAATATATTTAATTAATTGTTGTGGTTGTTAACATATTGGCCCATTATCAGGATTAAGAAAGTTGATCGGGACGATCAGTACTTGGAACGGGCAATGTAATGGACTTTATAGCAGTATACGTTTCATAGTAGTAACTTATGTTTCTTGTTTGTACGGTTTTAGGTTTATTTTTTATTCCTCCCGAGACTGCGATGAAAGAAGATCTGGAATTTTTTAATAAATTCTATTTCCATATTTTTAACATGGAACGCCTATGACAAAAGGTGTAGAAATAACCAGATTACTCCTTTTTATTATTTTTATTACCCCATGTAGTATGAAAATACTTCTAGAAAATTAGGGATTCTTCTGGTATCGGCCAAAAGGGTATATGAAGGATCCAGATCGGCTTTGTTGGGCAGTTTAGTTTGAAAAGTCGTTAATGCAACGTGAATTGTTTGACAAGTGTCAGAACTGAAGTTTTAATAAAAGGGTATTAAATAATACAGTGTGTACAGTGTGTTAAAGAGAGGACTGTCCGGAACAATATTGTTAATAACAAATTATCTGATCACAAACATGAATAGTTTATGTCCTGTAAATATAAGTCTGGTTTTTTCTTTATATGCGTTTCGAACACTTTATGGTCTTTTAGTGAAGCTGTATGAACCGAGAGCAACATTCGTAATAAACAATTGTCTATATAAAATATAAATTCCGAGTTTTATTTGCAGGAAGAAAAACTGTAATTACCTAAACACGGTAGAAATAGATTTATTTATTTTTTCCTAAAATCTTAATTATTAAATTTTGCACTACTAGAATGAATGTATAGATGTCGTTCGATTGGCGGTATTTTTCAGTCTGACATCGGAAAGTCGACAGGGTTAATATCTTGCCGACATTTCTAGGAATTTATATCTTATATAGACAATTGTTTCCTGCGAATGTTGCTTTCGGTTCGATTCAGCTCCACTGACGAGGCCATAAGGTGTTCGAAACGTGTATGGAGAGAGAACCAGAGTTACATTTGAAGAAAAGAAACTGTATATATTCTTTTTCTGTTTGAAAGGAGAATACATATAGGCAAATAAATAGCAGTTACTGATTTTGTTGTGTATATTGATTGGGCGTACATAAATTAATTAATAATATATCTGGAACAGCGTTTTTCGGAAGAGGACTTGCTCGCATACTATGTGTTTTCGTTGCGTCCTTACGTAATGCTTGAAACGACGTATCAGGATTTAAAATTTTGTGGTTATTACAATTTAAATGATTTCCTCGGAGAAGTTGAATTTTTATGCTCTAGTGGAATGAAAAAGTGTGTAAATTGCTGAATTGAAGGAAATAGAACTAGCTGCACTAGTTAAAGAAACGCAATTTTTCTACATAGCCATAAAAAATCTCTATTTATCTCACTTGCACAGCATCTTCCGCAGAGTAAACACTTGGTTACGGTCCGCAGTGACAGAAAATCGGCTTTTTGGTATTTCTGTGGTGAGTCTGCATAAAAAGAGGGTTCTAGAAATGAAAAACAAATTTTCAACTGTTCAAATAAAACGATTTTTTCTTGTTTTGGATCTCCCCTGGAGAAAATCCCGGTTACGTCTTTGATTGTAAGTGTGTTTTATTTTGTTAACAAACAACTTGTCAGGCATATTTCACATATCTTAAAATTTTATTTTCAAATAAATAAACACCTACAACTTCCGTTTGCAAAAGCAAGTCTTTAAAATCTAATAAGTTAGATTTACCCTTTCAGTTAATAAACATCCAACATTTATGAAACATTTCATATTTGGCATTTCTCTAGGAGTTCACCTTCGCCCTGTTTATTTATTGTGGCAATAATTTGTTTATGTTCTCTTCCTCTGTTGATTTTACCATGGCTGTAATAACAGGTATGGGGAGTAAGGTTACAATGTGGATTCTGATTAATTAATTCGCGGAATGAAAGAAAATTATTAGCATAACCATGGTAACAATAATATCTGAATAACAACAACAACAAGATTTTATACAGGGTGTTACCGAGTGCGGAATATTTTAAAGAGTTACTCTTGGGGCAATTTTAAACATAAAAGTTCATGTAAACATATGTCTGATAATGCTTAGTTTTTAAGATACAGGGTGTTAAAAATTATTATCTTGCCAAGTATGTATGTATGTGCGTAGAAATGGGGGCTGTACACTGCGACCTGGTAGATCTATTGTGCCCCTCTACTGCTGCTAAGTCATAAGAGTTATCTTATCGGCTAAAGCAGATCCTCCAGTCTTATTTCCCCCAGGAACCTTTGGAGATGGGACGGCTTGAAGATGAGTAGTTCTCCTTCTTCGATTTGGTGTGTTTCCACGAACCGCATCCTAGGGTTTTCTAGAGCACAACACTCTGAAAGAAAATGAATAGAGGTTTTGTCCTCCTCCTTACAGAATCTGCATTCTTCTCCTTCTACTAGCCCGAGTTTCTTGAGGTGTCTCTTTAGGTAGCAATGCCTCGTTAGGACCCATGTCAGAACTCTGAGTTCGTTTCTACTGAAGTTTTTGCATTCTTTGAATCTCTTCTAGTCATAGTTCCCAAGAAATATCTTCCCTTGTGTCAATTCTTGCAACTCTGTCCAATAATTGGATCTCGTGCTCCCTTCTTCTGTCTTTAATTCTTCCAACATAACGCTACTACTGATTTCACAGAAAGGCCCTGGCCCCAGAAATGATGTCTCAGCTCCTTTCTTCGCGAGCCTATCCATTATTTTAGTCCCCTCTATCCCGATATGTCCCGGCTATACTTTTGTCTACTACTGTCTACTTTAATTGTTAAGTTCCTAACTACTCCGATATATGTATATATGTCGTTTGACTGTTGCTACTTTACAGTGGGGCATTGAACATATCTACAGCTATAATATCTCGCCGGCATGTTCCGAAATGAGGATTTTATATAGATCATTGGTTTCTGAGAATTTTGCTTCTTGAAGGAAATGAACTATCTATCTTTAAGGGTCTAAATAACAAGAAAAAAGGTAGACTTTTTAAAAATAATAATTTTTATCCACCATTAATCTTTCGTATAATCAAAATGCAGCTGAAAGTTTAAGAAATACTTCTTACAGTTTAAATTGGATGACGAGTTCAAAGATAATAATCACATTTATTTCGACGACAAAAAAGAATATATCAATACTTTGAAATAGCGATAAAGAGAATAATATATTATAAAGGAAAAAACATACTTGACTTTTTTCCGTATACAAAATGAGGCAACCTCACATTGATGGTCCATTGTGGCCAAAAACTAGCAACGCCAACTCGAATTTATTGCCTCTATTGAAAAGCGTTTATCCTTTGCATATACTGAAAACCGGAAATATATTCTCTAGTTTTCCCAGCGTTTCTGCAGTTTTTCACTGGATTTTTGTCTGTTCCAGGCGTTTGTAGACACGGTTATTTTTCCGCTTGATAAATATCAAATTTAAAGTGCAAAGTTGCAGAAAATTCGCTGTTTTTTATGGATTGTACATGTTGTAGGTAAGAATATTAATATCCCAACAAAAACATACCTGTAAAAACGGGACTTAATTTCGCAACTGTCTGACGTTAACGTTGGTGTTTACAGAGATATAAAGTCTCTGAATATCTTTTCAACGCTCGATCAATGTCGATATGGACACCGTACATGTTATATTAAGAGTTAGCAGAACAATTAAAATATACAGACCGAAATACTGGAATTGACTGCACAGTTACTCATAACAGACAAGATCTTATTTTCATAAAACATCTAGCTGAGTAACATCAAGACCTGAATGTACAAATATTTAGATAGTGGGGAATGAAGAGCATCTAGACTATGATTATAATTGTATCAGCAATTGGTGTATTGCCATAGAGTCTTCTACTTAATACCAAGGGACGAGATCTGCGCGAATTCCTGGATAAGTCTATGCAAGACAGTACTACTTGAGACTGCTCGATCTATCTGGAAATTTATGGGACGTGACCTAATAGAAGTTAATCCACGTTGATTATATATATATATATATATATATATATATATATATATATATATATATATATATATATATATATATATATATATATGTTGCAGAAATAGAGTGGTATTTAACTTTGATACTCTTAGCAAAAACTGGGTAATCAAGAATTAAATATACTTATTATTAATAAACGTTGCTTCATTCAGTATGTGTTATGAACGAATGTAAGTAGATAAATATGTCTAGAGGATAGGAAAGGCAGATAACAAATATATGCGATTTATGTTTATTGTAAGTTTTAATAACATTGTAAGGAGAACTGCATTAAAACTGTGCAGAGTTATTTTGAGAAATAACAAATAGACTACGTCGATGAAACTTAAGAACATGAAAATTCGAGTAACCAATAAGTTCTTCATATAAATTAACAGGTTTCTTAAGAGAGATGATCTCGTGAACACTAAATTCTGTAAGCAAAAATGTTCTCAATATAACCAATCGGAAAGTCTTAAGTTCTCAGAAATGTTATCAAATTTTCTTAGATTATAAGTCCAAAATATATGTTCTAAAACCGTAAAAGCCTGATTCTGTTGTTTTTAGGAAGAGCTGATCAATATACTATACTACAGTATAACAAATATAAGAGTATTAGTACTTTGGAGATTTTTGGAGTAGCGAAAAATGTAATTTTCTAAATGTGAATTATCCGCAGTTAAAATGAAGTGTCTTAGAAGAATTAAATGTATTACAATTAAATACAATATAAGAAATTCAAAAATAAGAGGATCTAGAAATACACGCCACTTGCTAGCAAGCAGACAACTAGGTTACTGGTGTCACCTAGAATGAAGAATAGGAAACCAGTCAGACACGTTTTGGAACTCAAAGTTAAACAAAAAGAAAAAAAGACCGAGACAGAAAAAAGCCAAAGAACCAAGAGAAAGTAGACAATGTGTGAGGTGTGTATAGAAAATAATTCCGGGAATACATCTGTTTGTTCATTTGGTTTCTTATAGAAATATTCAGAAAGCTCGCCAAAATCCCCTTTGGTGTCTTCTATGCTTGCTGGTTCTAGATCAACTTATTAACTAATCAATTGAGTCAACTATACTTGCTGGTAGAAGATCAAATCAGTTAATCAGTTCATTTACAATCAGCAAGCACAGAAGATGTAAAATAGGATTTTTGTGAAACGTCTGCATAATTGTATGAGAAATCAAACCAACGAATGAATGTATTCCCGGATTAATACTGAAACACATGTTTCCATCCATGAAATACTACACTATAACATATATAAATATATATATATATATATATATATATATATATATATATATATATATATATATATATATATATATATATATATATATATATATATATATATATATATATATATATATATATTACTGTCTTAAAATGTTCACGAACGAAAGGTAACGATATGTATATATGTAAGGACAAGGCTCGATTATATTTTTAAGTAAATATCTTAAAGATAATCCCAAGTGGATTATTCTTAAAATTATCTTAATTTTTGGAGGCAGCAGCTCGAAACGGAGAAGTTGTTGATTTTTGATACTTCGTAGATTTTCCAACTAGGGATTACGTCGACGAAAATATTTTTTGAGCTGCAGTTTGGTAAATATTAACAGGGTAAACCTAATGTGGGTGGCAGATTTCAAGGCAAAAGAAGGGCGAAAACTTCTTTTCTCGGTTAGGAGCATTTCCCTGGATTATCAAAGAGCCACATAAAAGAAGATCTCCGGAGATGAGAAGAAAATCAGATAAAATTAAGCTGGAATAATACGCCTATCCTCAGAGATATAATCTCGAAAAGATACAAAATTTGGAATTTCTGCGATCGTTTTTATTATATTTAATTATGTTCCCACATATACGACAGCAACTGTCAGGTCAGCGATATAACAGCTGGATTTGCAGTTAAATGTTAAACTAAGAGTAAAATAACATTGATTCGTCTTAATTAAAAGGGAGACCTCGGCCTAGACCATTGATAGTACATAGCAACACAACCCTGGTTGATATGATACACCATTTCTCATGTGCTTTTATTATGTGCACAATTGCGTATATTATGACATGCAATTTATATATATATATATATATATATATATATATATATATATATATATATATATATATATATATATATAAATATATATACAAGTTATGATTGATTTATAGTACAGTTAAATTTTATTTTAATAAGTAAAAATTAGTTACTATTTAATTATTATTTACATGTTTTTTGTTATAGTTTATTTTGTTATAACATATTTATTTATCTGTATTTTTATCTGTATACTTAGCTGCAATCTTATTTATTATAGTTACATTACTTATTATTTGTTTGTCTTCATTTACATATATATATATATATATATATATATATATATATATATATATATATATATATATATATCTATATATATATATATATATATATATATATATATATATATATATATATATATATATATATATATATAGGTAATTATATTTTTAGTTCACAATTTGTATGATGTATTGGTTTTAATAAAGCTCATTTATTGTTATTTCGGTTTTATTTATGGTTTTGTTGATATGTGATATATGAAGTCGTAATATATTATGCAAATGAATGGTACTGCAATAGACTTAAATTTCTGGAAGGTCACTTTGACACCCAAAGAAAGAAAGCATTTATCGCTCAAAAAAATAGTGGACTTCTGGAAAAGACTAAGTGTTTAGAGCTTTTATTAGATTAGGATAATGTGCAATAAGACGAGGTGCTATAGAGGGGTAAAAAAGCCCTCACGACTCACACACAGTTTTAAACGGTAATTGCATAGAATGGATTTCAATTTACTGAATGCATGTATCGCTTGTACAATTAAGGTATTCTTTTTCATTGATGGTAATTTGTAAATTTTCGTATGATATTTTTATGATTTTGTTGTTCACTCTACTACCCATAACTCTTGATGACTTTTTGGGATGACTATATAACCTATTACTCGCAAGTGTAACTGTTTTGAGGGTATTTTTTCCTTATGAGGATAAATGCCGCAAGTGTCTTGAAGTTAAAATAGATTAAGTTGTAAAATAAAGTTATTAATTCTTTAATTTCATTGATAGTGCAAAAACATTTTGGTGCTCCTCAAAATATAGAAAAAATAAATAAGAAAATGAAAATAAGCTGCTGCAAAAAATTAAAATATGTGTCTAATCAGTATTAGGACACTTCTTTTATTACTGTTGTTGAACTAATCAAAGCAATAGTTTGACACATGAAAAATTTCCTATTATGATTCGACTGACTTAATTTAAACCCATTTTTGTAAAAAATTTAATCAAATACTTTATAAGCTTTTGAACAACATTAGATATTTCCAATTTGCAATGGGACTTTTAATACACAAAAGCACATTTTTCTTTAACAGGCAAATATCTATAAAACGAAATAAAAATTGTATATTTACATTAACTGTTTTTCCGATTTGAAACAAGTTCCCGTAAGTATATTTCTTCTCTTAATATTGATAGTGTCAACAACTTCTTAAAGGAACAACTGCGGTGTATTTTCCTTTATTAAATTATCAATCTGCCTCAAACGTGTTTTTTCCTTCAAAAAATTTTATCAATTTTCGTCATACGTGACATTCGAGACTTTTACGTTGCTTATTGAATAAAAACTCCATTTTATATTCACGAATTGCCTGGGGTATAATACTTATGTGCAGTAATACCCAACAAATTTCATTCCTGTAATTGTTTTTATGTTTAAAATAAAATAAGAAAACGAAGAAATTGCAAATGTTCATTTAAACTTTCTGAGTGAAATTAATCAAATAATCAAAATATTAAATATTGGCACGATGTTTAGGCACACATTGTTCCTTAGTATTATTGATAAAAGGTCCTACTATTGCGGGGTACGACAGTGCCTCCCGCAGGATCAGTGCATTATATACTAAACTTTATTGAAACCATCCATATACACTTTGAGCAAGAAGCTTCAATCGTTCGGTATTAAGTGTAAAGTGTCAAACTTTACAATGAATACGTCACATGGTACCTATCAGCGTCAATGTTGTCAGTTCCAGGAATATAATGGCTTCCCTCGTATACATTATTTGAACAGATTTACATCAATTATAAAAATACTTAAAAAGGCCGTTATCCATGTATTGAATAATCCAATAAGAATCTCATTTTAAATGTTTCCAGTCTGTTAAAAAAGAAAAAAATGTCTGGCGAAAATACACCGAGACACTTATTCGACGTGATTTTAACTTACATTGTAAAAGTCCAGATATGTTTTTTCGTACATTAAATGACTTCGTTTCAAATTACCAGGGAATAAATGTATAGCCATAGAGCTATAAAAAAATGCGATAAAAATGAGGTAGTGTGATGATGTTTCTTTATTTTTTTTGTTAGATATTTTTCTTTTTATTTAAAAGAAATTTGCTTGTATTTTTCAAACAAATGTTGTGCTAAACATAACAAGATTCAATAATAAACTTGAACATTTATATGCCTTTTGTTCAGAAATAAAAAATGATTTTTTTTTGGTTTAAACCGCGCGCGTATGTAGAATCGCATTTTTTTTTTTTGAATTGGTACAAGTGTAGGTGATAATTATGTGAATTTTTACGGTATGTCACTCTGGTACAATCTATGACAATCAAAAACGATTGTATCTAGGTTATACAGCTTCATTCGTGAAATGGAAATATAAAAAACTCAATGCTGTATGATTTTAGTTCTCTTCTCAAATGGTATTAGATCGCTTCTACAGTAGTCAAAAACTCAAACTCCCTAAAATGCATCTTTACTTGCAATGAGCTTTAGATCAACGAGTTTGATATCAAAACATCGCAACAATAATTGGAACATAGCCTACAAGAAGGAAAATAATCAAGAAGAGCACGTCAAAAAGTAAAGCCACTTTTATACTCTTCTGTATTCTTTTTTCAACACTTCCTAACCTAGGTCTGTTGTTTTATTCACTTCCTTTTCTTTTTTTCCGCTGCTTCCCTAACCTCGTCGTTTTTTTGTCTTCTTGGTCTTTCTTTCTTATTTTCCCTGTCACTCGCGTCTGATACACTTTTTTTCGCCAGTCTCTCATTATACCTATGTGAACGAACTACCTTAACTGTTCTTCCATTTTTTCCATCATGGCTTTAATCCCTAGATTCTTCCAGTATGTCTCTATTATTATTTTTTCTTTCTTAGTCTTATTTTTTATTCTTCTTATAACTCTCATCCGCTTTGCATTTGCACATGACCTAGTCTTTCCCGCCATTGTCCATGTCTCACTGCTGTACATTATTGTTCGTCTTACTAGTTTTTCCATTATTTTCGTCTTGATTTATTTTGAAATTTCCTTTTTTCTCAGAAAAAATGTTTTCATCGTATAGAATATTCTTCCTGACTTCCTCATTCTCTTATTAATCTATCGACCCATTTTTTCAACGGTTTGTATTATTGTTTCCAGATATTTATAATTTCTCACCTGCTCCAATGTTTTTTCTTCAATTTTAATGTCAGTTATTCCTTTCTTCTGCAATTATCATTAATTCAATCTTTTCGATCTATATCTTTATATTTATCTTTGTGATTTTCCTGAGAGAAAAATAATGTCGCCTGTCGGTACTAACAAATTGCGACTTTATTCATATAAATTTGCCTGCATTTTTCAAAATTCTTAATTTCATTCCAGTTTCGTAACGAGATACGGTCACTTATTTTTTACTTCTTAAATACTTTTATTAAGATCTTGGTGAGTTTTTAAGAAATAGTGGTAAATGAAGCACGGGAAATTTGGGGGTTTTACGGCCGGTATATTATAATTTATATTACTGTCGTTTTTAACACCAACTGGCCGATATCTCACTGACATTTACAAAATGTAGACCTATTCTTTTGCTATAACTGCCAGATGCAGAGTTAGCTGTCCGCCACAGGTATATCCATTCAGTTTTACTACACCATGGAACGATTTGTGGGGAGATGGGGGGGGGGGGCGAAAATTGTTCCACTCTCTGTAGAGCATGCAGCTACATACAAAATTTTCTCAAGCCCTTTAGAACTTAAACCAACAACGAGTATTTCCTACTTACATCGTACATGCAGCCTAGACCCTCGTTTTTGTCCACAAGCTGTTTCAGTTTTGTTATTTCATGAACAAAACTATAAATAATTTTACTAAAATACCAACAATCAAGCCAATACTCACCATAAATTCGACTCTTATTTTCATCAAGTAGTCTCTTTAATACATATAAAATAAAAGCTAATAGTTTTTGTCACTGTCACATCAAAAACCGGTTTTGTAAAAAAAGATCAAGTGTGTCTAGAAATGTATCAAACATTCCACTTTTGCCACTTTCATCAAGGGTGTAGTTAGTTAATCTTTTGTTTTTTTCTTAGCGCTCTTGAGATTTCTAAAAGTGTCAGTAGAGAAAGTCTGGGCCAAGCCTTGGTTGTGAAAACTGGCAGAAACCCAGAAAGCAGATTTTTTTGCTGATTTTCTTAGAGTACGATACTACTTTTATTCTTGTTTGCAGCTAAAACCATAGTTTAGTGTGTTAAGGCATCATTTACCAGATATTGAGGATAAATAAATTTTTTTATTGTATTCGTTTTTGGTTAAGTACACCATAGTGAAAGTGATCACTCCTAAGAAGTCAACAGACCATCTTTGAGACTTTTAATATTTGGTGCATCCTTAAAGACAATCAGGTACATGCCAGAAATAGTTCTTATTATACTGTTTAATTTGTATTCGTGTCTAAGTTTAGATTTGCATGCCAGAGCCGGCATATTACACACCACTGCTCCATAGAGGCCATCGGCTATCCAGCTTGCCGAAAGTGTTTGGATTTAATGACACAACTGCCTTTCAGGTATTAGAACTTCGTAATAAACAGTGAAATTACCAGTTTTAATGTATACTTTCCTTTTTCCTCTGTGATTGGGAACTAATAAGACTTTATGCGAGCAATTACAGGACAATTTATTTTTAATTTCATTTAAAAACCTTGTAAACCGAAGGTATACGTATACACTAGGTAATTTAAAACATCACTTCACATATTAGTAGTCCAACACTTTTAATTAGGCTTAAGTAAACATAATTTTAGACTTAATCGGCCTACTAGATAATTTATTAGTGCAAAATACAACTTTACATAAAAAGTAAGGTTATTCAGTTCAGCCGATAGTGAAAATTAAGGCCTGACCTACATCTAAACCGACTTGGCGTATGGCGCAGATGACGTCATACTTGCAGTAGTGTTGTTCATTGTTTCTTTGTTTTTTTTTGTTCTAATCCAGGTAGCAAATAGTCACACATTTCTTTAGTTTAAGTAGCAATTCACATAGATTGTAAAACAGAATCCTTTTTTTTTATTGTTAAATATAGATATTAATTGTTTTTGGAATCGGTGTGTTTTATTTTGGGATCTAGTTGTTTCCTGTTTTCGATAACATCATCGCTTCTTCTTGCCGACGGGCCTAAAACAGGTGGCGCTTTGAATTTATATAACCCCACCTAATCTCCGGCATGCTAGCTTAGGCACTGCCCTAAAACAAAGAGCGATCAACACTAAAAAAATAACCACTTATACAGAAGCATTAAATATCTACTTTTCATTCATTCGTTTTCATTTTAATTCTTTTTCTCTCTCGTGACGTAGCAAAGCATCTAAACTACATTTTTTTTGCAAGAGCTCACTGACGCACAAGTTTACTGTTCAACGACCAAAAATGAACTCCAATTTGGAGGTTAAGTCCAGTTTACCAAGTTTTCTTGACAACTACACGTTGAAGCATCTACTCCTTTACGGCGTAGAGATATTGGGGTGCCAAAAATAAGCTTAATTGGTTCTAGTAAGCAAATATTACCTGCTAGCTTATCGTGATCTCAGATGAGGTGTTCTTAAGAATTTTACAACCGAAATAGATTTTTTTCGGTCTTTCTAGTTAAATTTATTTTTTTTTGTTAAATGATCAAAAAATGCAAAATAAAGCATTCTCCAAACAACATACTCGTTATTTGAAGTATCCAATTAAGGAAAAAAGTATCAATTTAACTCGTTTTAAATTACATTTGGTTGCCATTTAAAACTTTAGCAATTTACAAAAAAACACGAAACTTTTGCACAATAAAGTAGCATTAAAGGTATTTTTCCTTTGTTTTGGAAAGACAAACGCGCGAACTGTTCTAATTTATTTATAACCAATTCGCTTCTAATTTCATTTGCTCCGCAGTAAAACAAAGAATTGCTATTCTGGAGTTTTACTCTTTCTTTAACAATGTTGTCCATTTTATTATCTTTGCTAGGAAATTTTAAAACTCTTGTGCGGGCAATAAATTTAAGTAGCTCTGAGAAAAAAATTAAATTTCCAAGTTAAGAAGCTACAAAGGTATATAGAAAATATCACTTTACGGCAGATTTCTTACTATTTTTTTTTAATTTCGCACTACTTCGGTGATTGTCTAGATGTCACTGATGAGACTATAACCTGGTCGAAACGCGTATGGAGACAGGACCAGAGTTGTATTTGCAGGAAACAAACTGTTTCCTTTCCTCTGTTTGAAAAGATAATACAGATAAACAACTATTTCAATACGGCGGATAGATTTCTTTATTTCTTACTGAATTTTTTTTTAATCAATTCTTCTTATAGATGGCACTACTAGTTGAATCCATGCTTTCAAAAAAATAAAAAGATCAACCCAAGTAAAGCTTTGGCTTTGAGTTAATAACAGGTAAAATATTAAACCAGCTGTTTAGAAGATAGGCCAGTCAGGTGGTCAAAAAAAAGGGGGTTAACTGAAAAGTTTTCCGGGAGTTTTGGAAATTGGTAGTTTTATAGATTTCGATGTGCTCTTTCCGAATTTCGACTTTGCCACCTCGTATCTCCGCCGCTCGCGCCGCCATATTGGAAAAATGGCGTCTAATAACAGTTTTTTTACAATATCTCCTTTCCGACGCATTTTACGACAAAAACATTTATATACAAAATTAAACTGGAGAAAATTTCCTACAATTTATGTTCTAACATTTTTTTTTTAAATCAATAGTTTTGGCGTATGAGCGCCGCAAAGTATTATTCATCTACACCACCACGGTTTTTTCGTATATTTCTCCAAAATATTTTACTATTGTCGCAGGTATTAAAAAAAACAGGTATAAGGGTAATGCGTCACCTTTGTGTCGGGTCCCTCTCTCGACCTTAAACGAAACATCTATCGGTAGAACTCAAGAGAAGTATTTAGTTTAGTCTGAGTCATCACTATACGTCTATCGTCTTACAGTGTTGTTTGTGTTTATAGAGCCATGGCTTCTGATAAAGTAAATTGTTTTATTTGTAATAACCCATTATTAGAAAGTGAAACAATTGAAGTGAAGGAAAAAGGATTTGGGGACTTTTCGTAAGTCAAGTGTTAAAAGAAAAGACAATAAAGTTGAACTTTTGGCGGGTCGAAAACGATATAATAATGAAAAGTTAATCACTGCATCATTGCGTAGAGGAAGCGGTGTCACGACACCTCAACCAGTACTGCGATCCTCGCACCCAACATTCTCATTCAAAGACCATTGTTTTTTATGCGCTGATGAGATAACAGCAGAATTTATAGCAAAACAAAAATAGACGCGGTTGTGCAAGCGTAATATTGTGTATAGTGTGCGGAAATTATCAATGAAAAATAGTATTTCAGAACTTGCTAGAGCTCGTAATGATGATTGAGGTTGAGCAATTGTTGAGCGCCTTAAGCATGTGAATGATTTGTTCGCAGCCGATGCACAGTACCACAATTCCTGTATGAAAAAATTGTATTAAGCACCACCAGCTGAAGATATAAAAAAAGGTCCATATGCAAATGAGATCGATACTGCGATGCAGTTCATTTATTTTTATCTTGAGCAGAATTCCGTTGAGTGTCAGTTGTCTCTGGACGAATTGATAGCCAAAATTGAAGGTGATTACCGTCCATACATAAAAACAGTGAAAGCACAACTCCTCAAAAGATACGGTGATGATATTTTAATTTCCGTCACTGCCAATAAGGCTTCGGTGGTTTGTTTCCAAAATACAGGGTTTAAGCTATTAACGGGAGCATGGTACAATCCAAAAAATGATGACAATGCAGAAGAACGTCGGCGTATTGTAAAAACAGCAGCAGAAATTGTTATAGAGGATATTCGTTCTACGGTCTATGAGACAAAACATTATCCTCCATCAGATAATTTTTTTCAAGACTCTGAGTCAGATATACCTGAAACTTTACGCGTTTTCCTAGAAGGAATGATTTTAAGAAACAGACGAGCGCCTTTTGAAAAATGGAAAAAAAAAGTATTGCTCTCGCCTATTCTATAATTACAGTAGCAAGGCCGAAATCTTTTATATCATCATTACAGATCGGACTATCTGCATTTTTATTTCATAAGCATGGATCTCGGCGATTAGTAGATGTATTATTATCTCTTGGATTTTGCTCTTCATACACCGAAGCAATGTTGTTCGAAGTTTCATCTATTATGCGCGCACCGTTGAATATCGGTGATAACACATTTTCTCAATTTGTTTTTGACAATGCTGATTTCAATACGCAGATATTAGATGGTAATAACACTTTCCATGCCATAGGCGGTATCCATTGTGTAACACCTACAACTGCTACCGCTCCTGATCAAATTATTCCACGATTAAAGCAAATGCCGTTGGTAGTTTAGGTACCATTGCATTAAAAACATTTGTGAAAAAAAAACGATACGGGCTTAAAAACAATAAAGATTCAAAACCTCGGTAGCATTCGTGCGGCTTCGGAAGTAGTTATGCTATCCGTTTCAGATTTATTGTGGCTATATCCATCGCAGATGATGCGGATAAAATTTCGGTCTGCGACGTCTCGATCGGTGCCCAAGACGAACTCGCAACGCCTGGTCCATCAGGAACAGCAAAGCAAAGGAGATTGCGCTAAATTTCGAAAGTGTGCATCACATGTGGATTAGGCCTACAGGGGACACCACGATAAAAAAAAACGCGCCGCTTACTCTACCTCAAGGTGGTGTGGAAATGACTTTTTTTTCCAAAACGCATATTGAAATGTACTTTGCGACGCTCGTACGCCAAAAACTATTGATTTTACAAAAAAAATTGTAATTACATAAATTGTACGAAATTTTCTCTAGTTTAATTTTGTATATAAATGTTTTTGTCGTAAAATGCGTCGGAAAAGAGATATTGTAAAAAAACTGTTATTAGACGTCATTTTTCCAATATGGCGGCGCGAGCGGCAGAGATACGAGGTGGCAAAGTCGAAATTTGAAAAGAGCACATCAAAATCTATAAAATTACCAATTTTCAAAACTCCCGGAAAACTTTCCAGGTAAAACCACCAAATGACTGGACTAATTTGCTAAAAATGATGCATTCAGATTAAAAAGTATTCCTGTCAGCATGAAGTACCATCATACAAATCTACCTCACTACTATATATTATGTGCAAATTTTTGAGAAACGACCGCTTAAATGAATTATTGGGAAGAAAATTTTGATACTCGATTACCAATTTGATTTCAGGCATAAACGTTATTTTTCTTTTTCTAGTGCAGTGTAGATTTTCTGGTGTTAGCTGTTACCATGTTAAGTACTTCTTGAAATATTTCTCTATCGGCTGCTGCATGGAACGGTTCTATAACTTCCGGTCCACTACATTGTCTGACATTACGCAGCCACTAAAATTTCTTTTTATCTTATAAACCTTTTTATTCAATTTTTCCTCATGTTATGAGACGAACTAGATGGTATTTGGGTCCTCTATTGTGTTCAAAATACTTGTCTTTATAACATTTAGGTGTCCTCTGTGTCTATTTTTCGAAGAACATCTACGTTAGGGGTATGCGATATGTATGATATTGACGCTTCTAATGTTCACGTTTCGCAGCCATAAAGCAAAGTAAACCATATATAACATTTAAGTACCCTCTTATAAAGATGAATCGAGAGATTTCTGTTACATATAACTAGCATTCATATTATACAAGTTCATTATCTCGTCTTCAGAATCTGTTTTAGCGTTTAGCCAACTGGTTCATACGCTCTAGCTTTTATCTATTAAACCAAAGTTGACTATTATATATGTTGATTTTTAGACTTCTATGATGGCTTGCTTAATTAATGATGTTATCTAACATCTTCTTCTCTATTTTCTGTAAGGACTTCTGTATCATCGGAATAGCTGATAACATGAATAACCTCTCACCAATTTTTATACCTTCTGGTCTAGCCTACATGAATATTCTTCAGAATACATGTTAAAAAGGGTTGAATGAGTTTCCTTGTGTCATGAACTTCTAGTTGAACAGATACAACTTGGGTATTGTGTGTAAGTGTTTTAGTAATCTTATGTTATGGTTATCTAAACCTAGTGATTGCAAATATTAAAATAAAGATCATGTTGCATTGGATCAAATGCCTTTTCAAAGTCAATGAAGCAGACATAGAAGTTTTTCGAAAACTGGCAGCTTTTCCAAGAAAGAACGCGCATTGAGAATAGTGCTCTCTATAGTCCTTCAATCCTTTGTAAAATCGTACTGCTCGTCGGTCACTCTACTGTCACACAAAGACTCTGAAAACTTCGTGAAAGAAATTTCAAGATGTAACTTATCAGACTGATAAATCTTTTGTCGCTGTATTTTGTGGAACTACTTTTCTTTGCTGATATATTGAAGAGAGACTCTTGTTACCTGTCAGACTTTATTTTCGGTGTGTCTCTGATTTAAAAAACTGATAACTAAGTGATAAGATTTGGCACAAAAGATCACACCATAAGGTAAAATCAATATGACTCAATCAATTTACACCAATTCTAAAATCACAAACATTTTAGGATTAAGCAAGAAGATCCTTATCCTGATCTTAAGTGAAAGGTTTTGGGTCCAGTCCTCTATCTTCTCTAGATTTGTGATATTCCATAATTACAGAACAATTTAAAACCACACACATCGACTTTACAAACAAAATGGAACGTATTCTAACCACATTGAATGAAAAATAATTCCATATGCCAACACAGTCAAATTTCACCTGAATCTATTGGGAATGACGATCACTATAGAAACCCTCAGAAACGAAATAAAGACAGCAAAAGAAACTTTTTATGGAAGAAAATGCGAGGAAATTGAAGAACTGCAACTAAAACATGAAACTTTTAATTTACATAAAAAGATAAAGGAATTGGCAGGTATACAAAAACGGAAACATCCCAATCTATTATACAACGCAAATGGAGAAATAATAACCGATCTACAAGAAAAGCTTATGACTTGGAAGAATTATGTAGAAGAATTGTTCGACGATGAAAGACAAGAACCTAATATAGATAACATACAAGGTGACGAAGGACCAGACATAACGAAAGAAGAAATACTATACGCTATAAAAACAATGAAGAATGGTAAATCACCGGGTCCAGATAGGATTACATCGGAACTTCTCAAGCTTGTGGAAGGTAAATCAGTGAATATTCTTTTCGATCTTTTTAACTGCATTTACAAAACAGGAGAAATGCCAAAAGAATGGCTCCTGTCAACTTTTGTCACCATACCAAAAAAGACAAACGCAAAACCGTGCACTGACCATCCCACAATAAGCCTAATGGGACACACATTAAAAGTATTCCTCAAAGTGATTCACACAAGAATTCACAAAAAACTAGATGTGGATATTGGTGATACTCAATTCGGATTTCGGAACGGGCTTGGAACAAGAGAAGCACTATTTGCACTTAACGTCATGTGCCAAAGATGTCTAGATATGAACCAAGATATGTATATGTGCTTCATTGACTACAATAAAGCGTTCGATAAAGTACGTCACGATCATCTAATGAGACTGTTGGTTGAAAAAAAACTTGGATAAAAGAGACATCAGGATTATTTCCAAGATTTACTATAACCAGAAAGTGAATATTCGAATAGAGCAAGAGACAACGGAGGAACTCGAGATTAAGAAAGGCGTTAGACAGGGATGTATATTTTCATCAATCTTATTCAACCTATACTCAGAAGACATCGTAAACAGAGTATTTTCAGAGCAAAATATAGGTATTAAAATAAATGGCATCCCAATAAACAACTTGAGATATACCGATGACACGGTTGTAATTGCAGAAACTTTGGAAGATCTTCAGATACTAATTAACAGAATAGTAGAATGCAGTGAAGAATATGGATTATCATTTAAAATCAGTAAAACAAAAATAGTGGTGGTATCTAAATCACCACAAAACTTCCCTGACATAACCGTGCATGATCAAAGAACTGAACGTGTGAGAAAATATAGTTACCTGGGAACTGTTACCAACGAAAATAACGATAACTCTGAAGAAATCAGAATCAGAGTGGAAAAAGCTACAGCTACGTTTATTAAAATGAAGAAGGTGTTCTGCGGACGAGATTTAAGCCTTAAACTTAAAATTCGCCTTGTGAGATGTTTCGTGCTGTCAGTTCTTTACTACGGAATGGAAGCGTGGACATTGAAGAAGATTGATACCAAGAGGATGGAAGCATTTGAGATGTGGATGTACCGTAGAATATTAAAAATATCGTGGACAGAGAGAGAGTAACAAATGTGGAGGTTTTGCAAAGAATGCGGAAAAAGAAAGAATTAGTACTTACTATTAAAGAACACAAACTGCAATACTTGGGACATGTTATGAGGGGAGATAAATACCAGTTGCTGCAATTAATTATCCAGGGAAAAATAATAGGCAAAAGATCCATAGGAAGAAGAAGGCATTCATGGTTAAAGAACTTAAGAGAATGATACAATTGCAACAACTGCCAACTGTTTAGATCTGCAATGTCAAAGATACGCATAGCTTTGATGATAGCCAAACTTCGGAACGAGGACGGCACCCAAAGACGAAGAAGATAGACCTTAAAATGAAGTACGTAGACAAATAAGTCCAGAAACTGGCAAAAAGTGGCAAGAGAAGATAATATGAACCTAATCAGAAGTCTTGAAAAGGTGCTCTTCTGGTTAGTGTAATAGTGTTAAAGCCCAGCAGTGCTGGTGATAGCGCATGAAAAAAAACTCCAACAGAAGAACATTTGGAAAATAATCAGTGGGTGACTTTTAGATTTGAAGGCTTTGTTAACTCAGTTAAGAATATAATTAAGTCGCTTGTTAATCTTTAGAATAATCTGTAATAACATACTTAAAAAATGTATAGCAAGATCAAAATCAAATCATTAGATTTTGAGATAAGTTTAAACATATAAAAAAATTCGGTCAGGAAACTTTCTTGTCAGTTATGTAGTGAGCAGTCAGTTTTTATAAAAAGATTTAAAATTTCCTCGGAAGAGTTTTCTTACATGTTTACATACCAGTGCATTTTTTAATCAGTAACAAGGCATCCAGCGAATACATTTGAAAGAAGTTTTTCTTGTGCCTGGCTAAGATTTTACTAAATTCGTTGGCTCAAGAAAGTTGCCAGCAATTAAGGGTCTTTGCGACTTGTTTGTCGAATAATTGCGGATTTAAATTTCGAAAGGGTGAATGCGTTAAAGTTTTAAGTACCGTATAAAGAATATTATGCGAAGAAAATATTCGAATTAGCGATCCGTTTGGAAATTAGCTCCACGTTGAATTTTACCCATGTTGAACGAATATATATTTTTTATTTTGTTCACAATTAACGTCTCGTTCTAGTTTAACACATACAGGGTGTCTGGGAAAATGTGGGAAATATCTCTGATATGAAAAAAACACGTAAAAGGAAAACTACAAGTTCTTATAGATTTTTTTTCGTAAATGCCTCCTCTTCGGAGACATGTGTTCCCAAAGAGCTGCAATAGACCACCAAGTATATCTCAATTTTTTCTTATGATGGATACCAGGTAAGACTCTTCAAATTACTATCCAGGGACAGACTAGCTGTGACACTCATGACTCCATTTTTTTACGCCCTGTATAATAAGAACTTTCGACAACGTTTTTTACATACCTTTAAGTATTGACTAACGATTAGGTACTCCTTCAACGAGGACTAGAAATTTATCAGCATAGTTTAATATGTCGAAGAAAAAGGTACAAGAAGTTCTTCAAGAACCGCTGTTATATCCATATCATTTGAAAAAAAGGGCATAAACTGATTCCTGAAGATTTTTCCCGTAGAATGCACTTTGCAAGCAGCACCAAAATAATGTAAATTTCATTAACAATATTCTCTTCACAGATGAAGCAGGATTTACCAAAAATGGTATCATAAATTTACACAATTCACATGTATGAGCTGATGAAAATCCTCATGCAACTATTATTTCGTATCATCAACATCAGTTACAACCAATCGGGTACAGCAGTCCTCAATTCGTCGAGCTCGCGAGTGTATCAGACTTCAAGGAGCCCATCTTAAACCGTCTTATGAAGTTTTTAACTAAGCAGTTGATCTAACTTTCTATTAAAACTATGGCAACAAAGGAAAATTCTTCTTTTTCATATTGAACCCAATAGAAGTTAGCGGACTCACAGTTTAAATAAAATGACCTTTTTCTTGAAAACGGTTAGGAATAGCGACATGAATGAAGAGTATTTAATTTTTAGTCAATAGTTTAGATATGTAAAAAACGTTGTCCAAAGTTCTTATCATAAAGGGCGTAAAAAATGGGGTCATTAGTGTCACAACTAGTCCGTCTCTGCAGCTGTGAGTAATTCACACGCTTTTTTGGATAGTAATTTGAAGAGTCTATCTGGTATCTTCTTCTTCTTCTTTTTTCTCAGCCCATTGACGTCCACTCCTGGACATAAGCCTTTCCGATGGTCCTCTACTGGGATCTGTCTCTCGCCTTCTGGAGCCAGTCTTTTCCAGCAAACTGTCTCATATCATCTACCCATCTGCGTTGTGGCCTGCCACGATTTCGGTTCATTCCTCGCGGTCGCCATTGCAGTAATTTACTCGTCCACCTATCGGGCTGTTGTCTAGCTATGTGCCCCGCCCATTGCCACTTTAGTCTTGATATGCGTTCAATGACGTCAACTACTTTGGTTCTTGATCTTATTACTTGATTTCGTATTTTATCCCGTAACGAGATTCCTAACATTTTTCTCTCCATAGAGCGTTGAGTAACTCGGAGCCTATTTGCGTTTTGTTTGGTTAGTGTTATCGTTTCCATGCTGTAAGTAGCAACAGGCAAGACACACGTGTTATACACTTTCCGTTTAAGGTTTATTGGTGTGTTTCTATCTCTTAATACGTACTGCAACTTTCCAAAGGCAGCCCATGTCAGCCCTATTCTCCTTGTTATTTCAGCCGTTTGATTTTCTTTCCCAGTTTCATGACGTGGCCTAAATATATGTACTCTTGGACATTCTCTATGATTTCATTTTGAATCTCCATTTGTACATTTGCGTCAGGGCTCATTAACTTAGATTTCCCCAAGTTCATCTTAAGTCCCACTTTTCTCGCCTCTTTATTGAAATCTTGAAGCTCTTTTGGGTTGCTAGACATGACAACAACATCGTCGGCGAAACGAAGATGACTAAGATAAGAACCGTCGACTCTCAAACCTTTCTCATCCCAATTTAGTTTTTTAAAGACATCCTCCAAAGCTAGTGTAAATAGTTTCGGGGAGATGACGTCTCCCTGACGCACACCTCTCATAAAGTTTATTTTTTCGGTTTTTGTATCTTCAGGTAGCGGGTGGATACTCCTTACGATCCAGGTCTGCTTCAGGGATGCGCCCCTGTCTACGCGAACTCTGATTACTCTTCCCTCCCCCTCCCCTTCCGGGGCGAATTTCGGATCCCTACCCCAAAAATCCTATCCACCACCCCCAAAACTACCACCCACCCCTCCATCACCCAACCCATATATCTTCCAACCCGCACTTAGCCAGCGTGGAAGATTACGGCTAAAACCCTCCAATATCTAGTATACATCTTATTAAAAAAAAATGAAATATACCTGGTGGTTCAATAATTATGTGTGAAAGACTTGATTCCATTGCAGCTCTTTGGGAGCCGATATCTCCGAAGAGGAGGTCTATACGAAAAAAGTTTACATGAACTTGTAGTATTCCTTTCACGTGTTTTTTTTTCATATCTGGGACATTTTCCCAGACATCCTGTATAAATTATTAAATCACTAAGATAATGATAGCTAGTAATTTATTTGCTATTGCATTTACCCAAAATAATATTTATTTACAATATATAATGAAAAAATAATAAAAATATCTGATAAACAATATACATACATACGACAGATTTCTTAAATACTTTGAACCACTTATAAATAAAATGTTATTAAAGATACACAGAGATTAATTTGAAATAAAAATAAGTTTATTTATATATTTATCTAATTATAGGTCCATTATGCGATGCATGTCTACATATAAAATATAGTTGTAGCGCCTGCCGTGTGCAGCCCGCAGTTCTCTTCTCCGCTACTTGTAACTTCCCACTACTTTTGCTTCGGTCGACTTGAGATGCGAGTTTACGCATGTCACGCTATGTTGGGAAGCATTTTTAGCATGTTTCAACAAATTTATATAAAATCTGAAATAAACGAATTATAGTTCATAATGAGTACTTTTAGAATCGTTTTGGTAAATTCAAATCGGACTTATCAGATTAACAAGCTGGCATTGACATAAAAATGCTCTAAATTATTTATATTGCAATTAAGCAAAAACTACTAATGAGACAAATTTCAATTGCCGCTTGTTTAAAGTACACATACCAGATTATCATTTCCCGAAAAATCTTCGTCAATCACTTTAAATAACTAAAAAAACAAATTTAAAAAAAAAACATTTTTGGGCGTCTTTCCGGTTTTTCTCGGTGAAAAATTGACCGATAGGGTCTGTAAGAAGCATTTAATAGGCTTTTTAATGACCACAAATAGTTAATTGAATAATAAAGGGTGTTTTTTTTTCTAGAGGTATAAAACTTTAAGTTGGCAACACTTTTTTAACTGGCGGCCATTTTGTCAGCTGTCAAGTGATTTATGTTTAGTTTGGTTTGGCATTTCAACATGAATAGACTGACGCCTGAACAACTCTTCCAAATTGTACAAATTTATTTTGAAAATCATGGTTCTGTTCGAAATACGTATCGCGCACTACATCCATTTTACGGTCAACATAATCGTCCATCAGAGCAATTAATTCGATTAACTATGGAAAGTTTTCGCACCACGTTTACTCTAAAAGATAATCCGCATCCACAGAAACGTCGTACAGTGGGTACAGAAGAAGTCATTGCTGCTGTAGAGCGTAGCGTAGAGGAAGACCCGAATCAGTCTATCCGCCATCGTGCACAGGAATTGGATATGTGTCCATTCACTTTATGGAAGATTTTGCGGAAATATCTTGGTTTGCGTGCTTACAAAATCCAACTTGTGCAAGAATTGAAGCCACACGATCACCTAGCAAGGCGTAGATTCGGTGAATGGGCCCAAAACAAGATTGCCGTTGATCCCGATTTTCATAAGCGAATTTTGTTTAGCGATGAAGCTCACTTTTGTTTGAATGGATACGTCAATAAACAAAACTGCCGTATTTGAAATGATGATAATCCTCAAGTGTATGTTGAGACACCGTTACATCCAGAAAAACTGACTGTTTGGTGTGCTTTATGGGCTGGTGAAATCATTGGTCCGTACTTCTTTAAAAACGATACTGGTCAGAACGTTACAGTCAATGCTGACCGCTATAGAGCCATGATTACTGACTTTTTTGTTCTTCAATTGAACAACCATGATGTGCAAGAGCTGTGGTTTCAACAAGACGGCGCAACATGTCACACAGCTCGTGCCATAACTGATTAATTGAAGGAAACGTTTGGTAACCGCATAGTTTCACGTTTCGGACCCGAGAATTGGCCTCAAAGATCGTGCGACTTAAAGCCGCTAGACTATTTTCTGTAGGAATATGTGAAGTCACTAGTCTACGCCGATAAGCCCGAAACGATTGATCACTTGGAGGACCACATTCGCTGCGTTATTGCCGATATATGACCACAAATGTTGAAAAAAGTCATCGAAAATTGGAACTCTAGATTAGACTACGTCCGAGTCAGCCGTGGCGGTCATATGCCAAAAGTCATACTTAAATTATAATGCCAGAAGGTTATCTTTCGAATAAAGTAAATTTCATGACAATTTAAAAAATTCATCTTTGTTTTATTCCATTTAAAAGTTCTATACTTCTATAAAAAAATACCCTTTATAAGCAAAAAACCACCTAAGTCACTTTTTTTATACTTTTTAAGGTTCAATTTGGTATTTTAGTCATTTAATAACTACCCTTTAAGTCATGGTGTAGACGGTTTGTTCATAAATTAACTTTTTTGTTGCTTTATTACTTGTGCTAATATACAGGGCATTTCATCTCAGGAAGATATAGTTCAGGCACTTTGGGAAAAAATCCCGTTAAGGAAAGTGGCCAAGAGAAATTGCTGGAAATAATTTTTAAGTTTCTTACTCTGCTGCTAGCGGGCGTAAGAGCTAAATATTATATTGATAATTTTACGAAAATTCTATATCTTTTTGGTTTAACATATTTTGTTGTAAGATCTAAAACGATTTGCCTACGATTGTATGAGGCATCTTCAGGGATCTTTACTTCATGAGATTAGAACGTATTGTGTCCCATGTGTTTTAATCTCGTGGAGTAAAAATCCCTGAAGATGCCTCGTGCAATCGTAGGCGAAAGATCGGATAACAGTTCCAATTTGACACGGTCTAAACCCAAGAACCATGATTTTCAACTTGCTCGAAGCCTTTAAAATTTTCGTTTTTTATTCTTCTTCTTCTTCTTCCTCTTGTTATAGGCTTACAGTCTGTTTTTTCTAACTCAATCATTCATCTAATTTGATGTTGAAATCCAGGACTCTCTCCATCTTTTAGGTGGTCTATCTATTGATCTTCGGGTTTCCGGTGTTCCATCTCGGGCGATTCTCGCTATCCTATTTTGCGCCATTCTTCCTACGTGCTCATTCCAGGCTCTTCTGCGCTTCCGTCCCCATCTTACTATATCCTGCATTCCATGTTCCTCGCATATTTTTGAATTGCGTATGTGATCTCTTGATGTGTATCCCGATATTCTTCTTAGTACTTTCATTTCGGCAGTTCTTAGAATTGATTTTGTTTTTGTGTTGTCAGCTCTCGTCTCTATTACGTACATCATTATCGGTCGAATACAGGTCTTGTAGATTTTTATTTTCGCGTCCTTGCTCATGTATGTATTGTGCCATATTATATCCGCCAGGCTTCCTGAGATTCTATTTGCCTTGTTTACTTGGTTTCTTACTTCTCTTGTTCTGTCTTGGTTTGCGGGTATCTCAACTCCTAAGTAATTAAAGGTCATAAGTTGTTCTATTGGTTTGTCATCCACTACTAGTTTGCATCTTAAGGGCACTTTGCTTATTACAATTGACTTAGTTTTATCGATGAATATTTTCATGTTGAATTGCCTGCTTATGGTGTAGAATGCAAATAGAAGTCTTTGGAGATCGTCTTCATTTTCCGAGACTATGACGGCGTCATCAGCGTAACATATTATTGTTATTTCCCTGGTATTCATTCTGTACTCTGGTGCCGCTCTTTTCACGTTCTCAATTATTTGGTCCATTACTATGTTAAACAGTAATGGACTCAGAAAGTCCCCCTGTCGTATGCCCGACGCTATCGGTACATCCTTAGTTAGGTTGCCGCTTACTGAGATTTGTGTTGTGGTGTTGGAGTTTAGCTGTTCAACTATGTTAATTAAATTGTTTGGGATGCCTTTAATTCGCATTATTTGTAGAATATCATCCAGTCTCACCCTATCAAAAGCTTTAGTGAGATCTATAAAGCACATAAAAGCCGGCTTAGTAAATTCAATAGATTTCTCTGCTATCTGTCTTACGATGAATATGGCATCTACTGTAGATCTGTTTTTGCGGAAACCTTGCGGTTCTTCGTTTTTTATTGCTTGATTTATTTGTCAATAAGTTGAGTATTTCGAATTATTTTATTTCAAATTTAGCTTTGGGCTGTTCAGTTATACAGCTAATCTGTTTATTAATAATTTAATATTTGTAATACAATTTTTAATATTTTATATACATAAAAACATCAAAAACTGACGGGGAATCAAACTTGAGATCTCGATAATGCGAAGTAAATCGCTCGACTCTTTCTCTAATATCAAGAATTATAATTTGTAAACATATAGCCTTTTGAAGCTTGGCCCGAAACCTTCGAGCAAACCGTGTTAACTTCTTTGTCGAATCCAATCTACATTCTTCGGTTGATCAAATAATCCTTTGTATGCGGAAAAAGGAGAGAACGAAACTTTTTTATAGGCCTTATATTTATTCATGAGGTGAAAAGGGATACTGAGAATTCGTCGTTTATCTTTAATTGAAAACCAATAGTCTTATTGGCTTTAACAATGTCGGTGTACGTTTTGTAATTTGATGATGTTTTAGAATACAGGGTGACTTAAATTTACCGATTTTGAGTTATATTTTTCTAAAGTTAGGATGAAACTTAGAAAACTTTTTACACCAAATTTAATGAGTTTAAAAATGATGTTGTCAATTTTTTTATTTGAAATTTCGCCTTGGACGGAACAACTATGATCAGCTTAATTTTTTTAATACTATCCTGCGTTCTCAATGTTAAATTTTCAAAGCTTTTCTGATTCCAAATTTAACTATTTGTCACCCATATTGGGTGAATTACATTTCGGATAAATTTTGACCATTGTTAAGAAATGTTTAAAGTACGGACTTGTAATTTTTATTAATTTTATAAAATTGGGTTCATACAGTACACTCTAATATTAATAAAATATTGAATTGTCAGTAAATAAGTAAATTCGCGGATATGGATAATATTAATAATAATAATAAGCTGTAGGTACACATCGAGCCATATGCGAGGTGGACGATTCAACGTCGCTACAGCTGAGGGAACGGGATATTGCGTCTCACCACCGAACAGACCAAGAAAAGTTACATGCATGGCTACAGAAATCACTTCATGGACGGCCTCCAAATGAGGTCAATGGACAATGTCGACAACTCAGCGTCGAACTACTGGTTGATTTCAGGACAGATGTTTCCGGAAACGGAGGGCTTCTTGTTAGCTATCCAAGACCAGGTTATTCCGATGAAGAACTATCGGAAGCTCATCATCGGAGATCCCTTAATAGAAATAGACCAATGTAGGTATGGCTGTCGAACATCAGAGACAATCCAGCACGTAATTGAAGGGTGCCGCAACCGAGTATAAGGAAAGACATGACTCAGCTGCTAAGATACGCCACCAACAGTTGGCAGATAAAAAAGTGCTTTACTAGAAATACAATCCAGAGCATATTCTTAAAAACAAGGAGGTCAAGTTATATTGGGACCGAACGGTTCTAACCGATGAAACAGTTGCTCATTATAGGCCAGATATTATACTAACAGATAAAATTTCTAGGCGAACTACAGTGATTGATATTGCAATACCTAAAAACAACAAACTGAGACCAAAATACAATGAGAAGATCTGGAATTGCAAATTCGCAAACAGTGGGCAATGAACAGCGTCTACACGATTCCCATAATACTATCAACAACTGGAGTGATACCAAAGAACCTCCTGCAGAACGTCAAGGGACTGGACCTCAGTGAGCATCTATATAAACCAATCCAGAAAGCAGTTCTCCTTGCAGCCGCTCGGATCTTCCGAAAGTTTGTAGCTAATACAGAAGACCACGCCACCTAGGACCCGATAGCATGAAAAGGGTCCCCACAGAGCTTCATACTTTTGGCGTCTTTGTATACCTGGTATGAGTGAATAATCCCTGGCGGGAGTGCGAAGCCGTTTGGCTTGTAAATGTGAGCTGTAGGTACAAATACGCGACAGTCAAGAATAAGTAGCGTCCGGGTGATGGCCATAATTTTATTGTTTACATTATGGCTGGCGTAATACCGAAGGGTATTCTGCCTAATAACAAGGCATTGGAGCGTTGCGAACACTTATATAAGGCTATGCAAAACTTGGTACTGTTGGAAATTTATGGGAAATGCAGAGGACCATAATATCACCAAAGCCCCGACAACACGGAAAGAACCCCTACAGAGTTCCATCCTTATGATATTTGAGTTTATCTGGAATGAATGAATGTTCCCCTGGATGGAACGCGAGAGCCGTTTGGCTAAGTTAATGGGGATGATAGAATAGAATTCGGCATGTAGTTGTTGTCGGTAAGCGATCATCTCTTGTCGAAACGAGTTCCTCTGTAAGAAATGTGCATCGTAAAGCTCGAATTAGCTCTGGTTGAGATTCTCGCACATCATCGCAGATCTTAGTGTTGTTTGGTTCTCGTGCTAATGTAGTTCTTATTACTGTTTTGGTTGCAGTTGTAAGGCTGTGTCTTCTTATATGACAGGAGCCCGCCTCTTCACCTGCTGCTTCTGCAGAATATTTTTCCCCCAGAATTCGTAAAACAACCTTCGACAGAAGGGTGAAATTCTCCAGTACCATCGGTACCCACCTGCGGTAAATAATCCTTTGTCTTTGTCCCTCTGTCTCCATCTGCCCGGCTGTAGTCGTTCATTCCCAGTCAGATGCTACATTGTGGTATTCTTCTTAGTCTAGATTCTTACCTTCGACCTATCCACCATGATAGAATAACTACCATCGGCATGGCTCCCGGGATCACCGAAACGGCAAATCAAGTAGAAGGAAAGATATCACTGAGAACATTTAAGACGCAGAACCGTCAAAGCATTGCAGCAATGGAAGCAGAACCGATCTGTACCTTGGCATGATACAGATTCAAAGAATTTACTAACGAACTCTGAAGTTCGAGTTAACAAGCTAATTCATAAGACGGGTGGCTCAGGTAATGCGAACTAGCCTAAACGGTAAAAATCTATTTAAAGTCATCCACAGATATGCGTGCTCGGTGCTCAGTTATTCTTTGGGAATTGTGAAATGAAATAGAACGGACACAACAAGTATGCAGAGGAAAATCAGAACACTCTTGAAAAGAGCATACAAATATTATTCTGGTAGTATTATTGAACAGACAGTGCTACCAGGATTCCACAGAGGAAGAGAATTGGTGGATAATGGTAAGTAATTGGATCAACAACCAACAAACTTATGCTCACATTTTCACAAGCTACTCCGAGCACTATGCCAGAAAGACGATTCAGCACCACTGTAGTTGAGGAACTATGAACTGACTTCTCATCACCAACCACACGAAGAGAAGTTTCAAGCCTGGTTACAGAAGCCCGTTCGTGGACGATACCCAGATGAGCATTCATTTCTAATCTTTGACTGATTTGAAGACTATTCGTAAAATTTTTGACTCAGCCTGTTCCTAGTTCAAAGAGCTCGATTGACTTTCCTTATCTTATCGTGTTGTTGTAGAAAACAAATTCTCTTAAAAATATTTTATCACAGAGTATTTTTAACCAACAGACTTTATCTTATTAAATCTTTTATAAACATCTGTCTATTATAAACGTACCATTGGTCTTGATCTTTGATTAATATTTGACCAGGCTCTTTTCTCCTGTAGTAGTGACCTAACTTATTGCATTACGTACTATTACAATATTATTTTCTTATCTGTTACTATTGTAAGTTCATCATAGTACCTTGTCAAATGGTGAACGTAAATTTTTAAAATATTTTAGTAATTTTAAAATAACTGAAGGTCAACTGATGGATGGAATGGAAGCGTGGACACTGAATCGAGAGGCAATGACAAGACTTAACTCTTTTGAAATGTGGACCTATAGAAGAATTCAGAGGATTTCGTGGGTGGATCGAGTTACGAACGCCGAAGTGTTGAGAAGAATGGGGGAAGAAAAGGAAGTCGAGATAACAGTAAAACAGAGAAAACTGCAATATTTCAGACACATTATGCGAGGAGAAAAGTACTTATAATACAGGGCAAAATAAGTGGCAGAAGAGGAGTGGGACGACGACGAATTTCATGCCTAAAAAAACCTAAGGGAATGGTTTGGATGCAGTTCAAAACAACTATTTAGAGCAACTGCCTCAAAAATTAAAATAGCTATTATGATTGCCAACCTCCGCAATGGAGAAGGCACTTGAAGAAGAAACTGATTTACTTTCGATCGGTGTAAAAATAAATCTTTATTCATTTCATTTTTATTAAGAAAATTGAACTTTTAATTTTTGTCGTTTTGATCTTTTTGGATGTACAATTATTTTTGTAATAATTTTCAACACTTTTGTAAAAAATTTTCAACATTTATTATTAACAAATTGTTTATCTTTCTTTCTGACATTTATTTTGCACACACACTACACTTCATAATCCTACATTTCCAAAAATTTAGATTGAAACTCCGTGAGCTTAACTATCAATAACTTGTAGGAAAGGTAAATTTAAAAATAATGGTCTTCACACAATTCTAAACTTTATTGTGTAGAAATAAATTTGGAAGTAATAACCAGAGACTCATTACGTTAAATAATATAAGTTATAAAGTAAAAAACAATAAATATCGTAAGAGATAGGTCTAAGAACAAAAACCCTTATCCATCGCCCACGCTTGAATTGAATACGGCATCTGGAAAAGCAAATTAGAGAGAGATGGAACATCCACAAATTTTAAGGTAAAAAAATTTTGCTATATCGCTAAAGAAAAAAAGTGGCAAACCTCACACGTAAAATATTAATTAAACACACTTAACAAATGTTCTTTAATGAGAGCAAAACATATTAAAAATAAACGTACCTAATAACTTTTTCAATATCTTTTACATCTTTTTTACGCCTGATCTTTATCAACTTTCCTTCCTACTTCATAATAATTAAATCATTCGGGTCGTTATTTCTATTGAATAAAACAATTAACTCAAGTTTAATGAACTTTTCATCTGAATTATAAAATTTTAATTCTATTGTCCTGAATAAGAAACAGGCTCCCCTCCATTTATCAATTATTTTGGAATTCTGCAAAAGAAAACCTGTCTTAAACTTTTAGCCTGTTTGCGAAACTCAGTACATTACTTGCCCATTTAATTAAGCTAAAAAACAACAAAAACACCATTATAAATTATGCTTTACACGAATCGAATTATACTCGTAATGGTAAATAGAAGTAAAGATTTTTAATTAATTGTCTGTCAGAAATTTAATATAGTATAGGTTTGTTGCAAAATATTTACGTTCTGTCTTTGGAAATTGAAGTAATTTTTAATAAATTCTAATATATTATTTTTAGTCCTGCATATTCTGTTATTTTTACAATTTCTATAATCATTTTAAAAAAATAGAGACTGTTCTTATTTATTAAAATTATTTCACCTATTGTTTATGTATATATAGTTAAAACACTTTATATCTTTACGTCAAAATTTGACAAATGCATCAAACTAGTGACATTTTTTTTTAACAACTGTAACAGGATCGGAGTGGCTCATTCTATTATTTTCTTTTTCGATTATATAACAAGAAATTTGTCGAATGGTTTAAAAGCAAGTGTCAGAAACTAAAGATCCTTAAGAAAGAAAAATGTTATACACAAAAATTTTAAAATCGAAGTTTTTCCTTCTGTATAGACATATCGATAATTTTATATCCCGTTTGTATAGGGCTATTTAATAAGGAGTTTAAATGCTTATAATGGGTTCGGTATTTTAAGTGAAATTTTAAATATGATAGATTTTTAAAGCGAATTTTCTCTTTTATAGTACTACACTGAGAGATGTACTACTGCTAAAAATAATTTACTTTACGTATTAGTACATTCTTTAATAAGCATTGACTTTTGAATATGTTGTTTTTAGGTAATAATTTAGAAATTGTAGAAACTATTGTACTAAAAATTTTAGATACACTCTTTTTAATATTGGGATTAGTAGGGTGATGCTTGAAGATACAAGTGTAGGTGCTTTTGTGTATGTTCACTTTTACAACTGAACCTATGACGCTGTAATGTTTCACCTATGAAATTTATGACAATAAAAGCTTTATTTATTTATTTTATAAAGTAAATCGTTTATATTCTAAATTAATGGTAACTATTTCGGTAACAGAAAAAATTATACGCAATTTGTTTATAAAGTTTTATATAATTATAAGAAATGGAAAAATATTCTTACGCAGAGTATGCTGATATGTATTTAATTTATGGTGAAGCGTTGTCAAATTCCTCGAAGGCCAGAAAACCTTATGCTTAAACATTTCCAGCTCGAACATTGCTAATTCCAAAAACCTTTCAAAGGATTGATCGAAGCCTAAAGAAAACTGGTAAAAGATGATTAGAAAATAATTATTAAGGTTAACCATTTGATTTTCTACGTTTTATTCAGAATCCTGTGTCGCAGATAGCCCGACATTTTCCGATACAAACATTGGTTGCTCGTGAGATCACGTTTACAGCCTCTTTAAAATCTATATTCGCCATTATCTTGGAGCGGAGATAAATATTAAACAAAAAAAAGCAACAAAGAGTAAATAGCTCTCAAATCCTCAGGGAATGAATAAATGGATGAAAAAGGTATGGTAATACTAGATCGTCGATGCTTAGGCCTCCATTGGGCTCTTTCTATCCCACCATATCTACCGGTTATTTGAGGTCGATCGCCTTTGCGAATCCAAGCAGCCTCGTTAGTTGAACTTGCGTAATTGCTTCCGGTAACAAAATTTTATCTCCGAAATATCTCTACCTCAGTCCGTTGAGTGCTGGGCACTTTCTGAGAACATGACCAACAGTTTCATCCTCCTCCAAACATCATCTGCATGTCGGGTCGTCTTCGACACCGATTCTATGAAGATGGCCCCCGAGGTGGCAATGTCCTGTCAACAATCCCACCACAATTCGGAGCTCTTTCCTTCCCAAGGAGAGAAGCTCCTTAGTATGCCGTGCACTAGGCCCAGTTATATGTTCCTTAGCACACCTCATTCCAGGAGCTCCCCGCCACGATTCAATAAAGTTGCTTTCCAGCAACGATTTTAATTCCCTTTTACCAGTAGCAATTGGGACTGGTAATATTGGTTGGGGTCTATACGGTTCAGTCGCCGAACCCAACTTTGCCAGACGGTCTACTTCCTCATTCCCGCGTATACCCGAGTGACTCGGGACCCATACGAGTCTGACTGTACAGTAGTTCCTTGTCATACTGTTTAGTATATCCTTGCAATCAGACAGCAGTCGCCAAGTCACGACACTGGACTTCAGTGCCAATATCGCAGCCTTACTGTTTGAGCATATATTTATTACTCTATTCACAAAGATGGCCACACTATAGAATAGCATAAATTTCCGCTGTAAGAATTGTCGCACATTGTCCGAGAGGGCAGTACTCTCTGACTCCCGTGCTCCTGCCGAATACTCCGGCTCCAGCTCTTCCATCTTGTTGAGATCAGTATACTACCAGGATCTATTTTTTGGAAGATTTTGTTCTCCCTCCCGATCCTCTTTACTTGGCAAACATATCTCCAGGGAGAGGTTGGGTTTTAAAAGCGGTGTCATGTAATCTGTCCTCATGAGGAGTGATGGACACCTCTCCACCGTGCTTTCCCAGGCACTTGAGTAGCCACCCGTTCCAATTCCAAGATGTCTCAGGCAATTGAGATGATAAAGAGTCTTCAGGGCCTCGTTCTCTATGTAAAAGTGAAGAGCAGGCAGGTTCGTTAGGACTTCCAGAGCCCTGGTGGGAGCAGTCCTTCTCGCACTCAATATTCCCACACAAGCCATTCTTTGAACTTTGTCAAGTTGAAGAATGTGTTTGCGCTTTGTTATATTACGTCATCATACAATATCATGGGGCGGATCACCATAGTGTATATCCAAAATAGCACTTAAGGTGTCAGTCCCCATGTACACCCAAAAGCTCGTTTACAAGCCCAGAAAGTACATGTGGCTTTCTTGGATCCAGTCTCAATATGATCATTCCAGCTCAGTCGTGAGTCTAGAATTACTCCCAGGTACTTAACTGTCCCCTTAAGTTGAAGAGTCCCTCCCACCAATGTAATTGTAGGCAGTCTCCTCACTTTTCTCTTTTTTTGTAAAGAGTAGTCGCTTGGCCTTGTCTGAATTTATTCCGAGCCCCTCCCTGCGGCACCATCGTTCCGTGATACGGAGGGCCCGCATCATTGGCCCCTCAAGCTCCCAGTCATGGCGACCAGGGCACAAAATGACTATAGGCCTGTGTATACAAACCAGCATCATTCAGTTCACCCAACAGGCTATCCACCACAAGGCTCACAGCAAAGGCGACAACAACAACAAATCCTCAGGGAATACTGATGAAAAAGTCAAAGTAGTGCTGAGGTAAATTTTTATCATCCTCGTATTTAACATGACTATTATTTTTTGCCACTTTTACATAAAACTTTCTCTTATAATTTATATCTTACCAATACTAATAAAACGAATGTCAAATTGTAAATTAGACATTTCTAACTCGTTAGCAAGCTTCTCCGGCTTAATGCTTTTTCAGAAAACCTTTTTCAAGGTTCGATTGAACCATCAAATTTTAGAGGCCCTTAGTTTAATGATCTTTAAAAATGACAAAAACATTAATATGAAAGGAAGATTTAGGGATTATTAAACGCTAAGGATCCCTTAAAACCTAAAACTTTGAGAACAATGAACCCTTAATAAGTTTTTTCTCTTTTAACTTTGGCTGATCATTAAAAATTCCATATATTTCTGTTCCTAAGAGATACAACAACATGAAACGTCAATTATTAATGTAAAATTTTTACGTTAAGAAAGTACAAAACTTGTAAACAGCGGAATGAAGTATTTCACCATTTTAAAAGTTTCTAAAATTATTAAAAAATCAAAAATCGTCCATTTTTAAGACTTTTACGTGAATACAAACCAATTATGGATTTTAATATGAAGTATAAAACCAAAAGTGCTTTGCCGCTCTATAAAATTCCCTTTTGTAGCTTTTCCAGTAATGAAAAATTGATATGATTCAGTGTTAATCCTATACCATTCGTTTGTTCGTATGGTTTCTTGCAGAAATTTGCCGACGTTTCGCAAAAATCTCATTTGGCATCTTCTGTGCTTGCCAATTGTAGATCAACTGAAGAAGTTTAGTCTGCAGCGTGCTTTATATGCAATCGTACCGAGCAATTGGTGTTAGTTTTGCTGGAAAAGGGCAGATGTAGTCAGTTTGCTTCTTATGCTGAGTTTATGTTCTTCTATTCTTGCTGATATTCTTCTGCTGGTCTGGCCTATGTATGTTTTACTACAAGTCTATTATTTTTTGTGGTTTATAGGCTGTAGATATGTTATGTTTCCGGAAAAATCTCCTTATTCTATCTGTTGTGCCTTTTATGTAAGAAACTATAGCAATTTGTCTATTTTTGGCAGGTAGTTTTATTTCTTGTTTATTTTCTGTCTTTTGTTGCAATTTTATTGTTTTATTTATAGTTGGTGGTTTGAATTTATTTTATTTGAAGTTCCTTTTTATGTGTGATAGTTCTTTTTCGTTTCAATGATTGTCGGTTATTAGAAGGGATGGTGTTTTGGCCACGCACTGTATTTGTGGAGGATGATGGATGGTGGGAATCAGCATTAATGTATCTGTCCGTGTGGACATATGTACTGTATGTCTCAGGTATCCATCCATTGTCTTGATCCCAAGGACGTATAGAAACGAAAGCTGATGAGTTCCAAAGTGAGCTGTATCTTTGGGTGGATAGAATTAGGAAACTCATGGATGCAGTTGAGCTGTTGTTTGCTATGGGGCCATATTACAAATACATCATTCACATAGCAAGATTCTTCAAGAGCTTTAGTTTCGAAATAGGTAATGAATATACTTGCCACATCTAGAGATAATGATGAACCAATGGCAGCGCCATTTATCTGGCCATCAAACAAGAAATATGCAATGTCTGGTGAAATCCAAAATGTGAGTTAGGAATTCCTCCCATTTGGTGACTCGCTCCAGTGCTTCATCCATCGGTATGATCTGATACAGGGATTTTACTTGGAAGTTTCATTTCATCCTTATCAATTCTTACAGAGTGCAGAATTGTTAAGAACTGTTCCGACTTTTTTATGTAAGATGCGGTATCCTCCACAAGTGGTTGCATGAGGCCAGTAAAGTATTTTTTCTAGTTTTTGAGTGGGTGAGTCATATGCGCTATCAATGGGTTATTTTGCTTATGGATGTTCAAAATTCTTGGGAACCTGCAGGATTCTTCCCGTAGTATCAGTTCTATAGTTCTATAGATAAGTCCATGTTTTTGGTGTTGGTTGTTTTTTCAAGAAATATGGTTGGATCTCTTGACACAGGTTTGTAAGCAGGATTTTTTAAGATATCTTACATTTTTGAAGTACAGTTTTCAGTATTCATGATGATAGTTACATTGCCTATATCAGCTGGTAATATTATAATCCTATCATTATCCTATCTTAAGGCTGTAAATTAATTCTTCTCTGCTCATATTATGTTTCGAAGTACTCAATGTTCTGAGAATTATTGACACTTGCCATATTTGCTCAGCCTCGTGGTTGTTTTTTGAAGAAGTAGATTCGATTTGTACAATTATTTCCTTCTGAGGAATCTTTCTACAACAAGCCAAATGTATTCCCGGACTAATACTGAATCACATGTTCCCATCCTGGCTGACCCAATAATTGATCAGGTTCCGCCTTCTGAGTGGTGTAGGAGCTGTCAAAGTTATAGGCTTTTGACATGATGTCACTGCTCATTTTCGACAATGAATTCGTTACCAAGACTTTAATGCTATAGGTGTTTTTCCGCCAATACTTTGTTTCTATACCCTCATACTATCTGAGACTCGTGTAAATTAGAACTGATCTTCTTGCCATGGAATATATATATATATATATATATATATATATATATATATATATATATATATATATATATATATACATTGCCTATACGGACTATGAAAGGACTTTGATAAGGTGTTGTGTCATTTTGTTAGAAAAGGAATTTGAGTTTCACAGGAACTTGGTAGATTTCTTTGTGTCTTATCCTCACTGTCGTAATCAAGTCGTGACGACTAAGAGGTATAGGATTCAATCGTTTGGGGCCACTTCTGGCATTTCACTGGACTCTAGTCTAAGGCCACTGATATGTTTTATTATATATCAACAGTATTACCAGAGTCATGCAGAAAGTCTTATATCTAGTTTTCGTATACGACTCTCTATAAAAAATACAAATATTGTACTATTGTGTAATTAAATGATTGCAGCTACCACGACCCTGCGCCACTACCCTACGAGCCCGCACTGTTTAAATAAAAAAAATACTGTCGCTTTATAACAGCAAACAAATTTATATATTTAGTTTTGTAAACATTTTTTTAAATGGGTATTGTCAATAATATATTCCTTTGTGTTAACTTTTTTGTTCTTTTTGCCTTTTATTTAAAAAATATAAAGAAATGATACTTCGTTCTAAAAATTTCCTCTCAGCGTGGGCATTTTATATATATTTTTATCATTTAACACGCTAGAATAAATATATTTAAATATAGAAAAACCTGAAGAAAGTAGACTTGTAGATTGTTTACATCTGTGTTTTAACAATATCTTCAATTATTTACTGTTCTACATTTTAAAACATAAACTCCCTAATTCACTAACATGATCTAACTTTAAAACAGGTCTAAATTAACAGTATAAGGTTTTAATTGATAAGTATAAATATACATCAAGTTTTAAACCTTAACAAAGGATAACAATTAATTTACTTTTATTATCTAATAGGCTAATATCGATATTTAGTCTATTTTCGGGAGAAGACTATTTCTCATACTAATCTCTAGGTTTCTATACTTATTGTCCCAATATGGAGGTTTATATATTGACTTATGTTTTATATATTATAACAATATCGTACGCAATACGAAACTGACCAACAAATCTTCTTCCACCGCAATAAGAACGGGTCTAAGTCAATTTGGTTTTCTGCTCTGGCCAAGGAAAATACCAAAAAAACTACCCAAATGGAGACTTTACATGGTAAGTTAACTTACAGGGGTCTCAAATAGTATGAGGGTATAGTTATTACCAAAGGTAAAATGACCTTTATAACAGCAAAAAGAGCACTAGAAAAAAAGTGGGGACTAAATTCACATATTGTACTAGCCACTCTGTGCATCACTGGAGCAATGAGAAGCACACCGACAGCAGCCATAGAAATCCCAATAAATCTCTTCCCCTAAATGTACTAATCAAGACTGAGGCAAGGGTAGAGGCATAATGATAGGAACAAAACAAGGTCTGGTGAACTGGATCTGTCCTCGGATAAACTAGCATTAAAATCTTGGTAACGAACTCATTTTCGGAAATGAGCAGTGACACTATGTCAAGAGCCTATATCTTGGTAGGCACTACATCACTCAGACTTACTAGAAGGCGGAACTGAGTCAGCCAGGAAACCTCGTTTCGTTTACAGATGGGTCAAAAACTGACTATGTACAGGAGCTGGAATATACGGAGACACACCCAGACTTAACATAAGTGAGGCACTGGGGCAGCATACCACGTTACTCTAGACAGAAATATACCTGTCCCCGATTGAATCTGATGAGGGATTACAGAGCAGAACCGAAAGTGTTCGCATATCATGTGATACCATCAAAACAGGTCTGGAAAAATACAACAAAGTTACTTTTACATGAGCCTCAGGACATAAGGATATTTTAGACAATGAAAAAGCGGGCCAACATTCAAGACTAGGATCTGCTGCTACATTTATTCGATCGGATCTAGTATTTGGCACTATACCTTCATGGATAGCTATCCTGGTGGATAAACCCTAAACATTAAACCCATTAGAATACCATTGTGGACACAACAAACTATTACTAAGTAATTCATCCAGCAAATTAAGCAGCGAAATCCTCCGTTTAAACAGGAAACAGATTAGGTTGGTGACAGGATTAATAATTAGCCACTGCAGCTTGAGAAAACATCTACAATGAAAAACCAACATGTAGACTATGTGATAAAAACGACGACATATCCTTACTGAAGTCTAGTGTCGTAACTTTGCGACTGGTGTCTGATTGCAAGGATGTACTAAACAGTATGACAAGGAAAGGCTGCACAGTCAGACTCGTATGGGTCCCGGGTCACTCGGGCATACGCGGGAATGAGGAAGCAGACCGTCTGGCAAAGTTGGATTCGGCGACTAAACTGTATGGACCCCAACCAATATTACCTGTCCCTATTGCTATTGACAAAATCTATTGAATCGTGGAGGGAAGCTCCTGGAATGAGGTATGCTAAGGAATATATAACGGGATCTAGCGCACGGTGTACTAAGGAGCTTCTCTCCTTAGGAATGAAAGAGCTGCGAATTGTGGTGGGGTTATTGACAGGAGATTGTCACCTAAGGGGCCATCTTCATAGAATTGGTGTTGAAGATGACCCGACGTGCAGATGGTGTTTAGAGGAGGATGAAACTGTTGACCATGTCCTCAGAGAGTGCCCAGTTCTTAGCGGAATAAGAAAGCGATATTCCGGAGATCTAATTTTATTACTGGAAGTAGTTAGAAAAGTTCCATTAACGATACTGCTTGGACTCGCTAAGGCGATGGGCCATAAATGACCTACAGCTATGGTGGTATGTAAAGGGCCTAGGCATCGATGATCTATTATCACCACCCTTTGTTTCATTTATTCATTCAGCCTTAGAAATTATTTTCCTGTTCACTTAGAACATCACAAGATTTTCAAACCTTAATCAATTATTTGTGAGAATTATTGCACTTTTTCGAAAATATGAATGATATATGTTATAGTCCCCTCAAAATCCGTAACAACAAGCTTTTGCAAAAGTGGTTTGAATTATTTTTTACTGAGAAATCTTTAATAAAAAATGGCTCTTCAAAAAATTAACCTACAAGTAGATAATTGCATAAAAGCACTGGTTATTACGTATCTAATGAGTGGTAAAATTTTAGACCGATAATTCAAATAGTTTTTGCAAAATTGCAAATGTATATCACGGAGACCTTTTATGCAACATTATCAATTAACAATGATCCAAAAGAGCTAGTGCAGTTTTAAGCCAATTAAAAAGAAGGAATATATGGAAAATATAGTTTCAATGCCGGATTAGAACCAATGGATTTACAGAATAACAAATGTTCTTCATTTCCAAATGTGTCCAAAATTAGTAAAAATACATTCATTCATTGTTTCCAAAATTTTTTTGACGTTTACTTCTCTCCTTCTCATTCAGATTATACAAAATGTTGCCTGTTTTTTTATGATACATATTTGTGTTATTTTTAGTCAATTTGAGGAGATTATTTACATAAATTCCCTTGAACAAAATTTTTCTCTATTAAACTTACATGTCGATGATGCTTAATAATAATCAGTACCAAAGTGATAACTGGTCTATTACAATCATACTCTGTCTTACTACTTCCAGGATCCTCATTCAAAAATTTTAATTTGTGGTCTGGTCTAAATTTATTACATATATAATATATTAATTAATTTACCTTTAAATAACTTACTAAAAAATTGTTATTTTTTTTTAAATCTCGGAAAATAACTTTTTTAAATGAACAATAACAAAATAACACAATTACCAATTTTATTTTCGCAATCCTCTTTGGTATGATGCACATTTTTTAATTTTTTGTAAGATTAAATTACATTCACCTTGATTAAAATCTTTAATGACATTACAGACTACACAAAATGTCGACTCCCTAAAAGTCTGTTTATTTCAGCTGCAATTATGGCTGTCTTAGATTAAATTAAATTAAAAAATAATAAGTTAAGTCCATCTATCATTAGTTATGTAACTAAGTGTATCCTGATATCCAAACTTATTTGAAAACTCAAAATAAGAACCGGCGGTCTAAAATTCATAAATTATTTTAAAACCCAGCACAGGAGAACATGTCGAAAACTTTAGACTTGTTTGCGAAATTGAATCGCCCTATCGCACGAACCCTTACCCTTAAATTGGGTTTGAAACACCGGCAAAAACAAAATGTTGTGTTACATTTTCGAAGGCGTATGCACAAAAACGCTATCGAAATTGGGATTTGCTCCTGACGGCCCTCTGGCGTTGTGTATAATAGTCTACATAAAAAGTTGTTTACTGCGAATATTGAACACCCATCTTTTAATCTGGTTTTCCTCATCTACAGGCAATATAACTTAGCTTGGAATCCAGCTACTAAAGCTAGCGAGGTACAGTTTTTTAAATTCTGACTGAAGTGCACAAATCGTTAGTTAGATAGTATAAGAGAAAATTCCCAGGAGTTTTTCTGTATATACAGATTAATCTCCATAACCACTTCATCAGTTTTAAATCCGTCTTTTTTTCATTGATTAGGACGATTTCTGAGGAGCATTTTGATATATACAGAGAGTACTAGTCTAATAATGATACAAAATAACTTCTGCGGTGGAACTATAAAGGTATGCGTGCATATTAGGTTTTGAGTTATTTTTAACCGACTTCTAAAAGAAGGGAGGAGGTTCTCAATTCATCGAGTATGTATGTTTTTTTTATGTATGTACACCGATTACTCCTGGACGGCGGACCGATTTGAATGGAATTTTTACGTTATGTTCAGGAAGATGTTGCTGTTGTCCCATATTTTTTTAGACAAAATTGGGGCAGTAATATCAAAGATGGCGCTGACAATATGGCGGCCAAAAAAATTAATTTTATCTGATTTTCTCCAGAATTGGTATAGGGGAATTTTGGGGGCGTACACAACGAATCTGAAATTAAATTTAAAAAATTCAATATGGCGGATCCAATATGGCGGACAAAAAAATTTAATTTTGTCTAATTTTCTCTAAAATTGGTGTGGGGTAGTTTTCTGGGTCGCACATAATGGATTCAAGATATTTTTAAAAAATTGGTGTGGGGTAGTTTTTTGGGTCGCACATAATGGATCCAAGATATTTTTAAAAAATTCAATATGACGGATCCAATATGGCGGAAAAAAATCAATTTTGTCCGGTTTTCTCCAAAATTGATACAAGGGAGTTTGCAGGGTTGTACATAATTAATCCAAAATTATTTTTAAAAAATCAATTTGACGGATCCAATTTGGCGGACGAAAAAATCAATTTTGTCCGATTTTCTTCAAAATTGGTACGGGGGAGTTTTCGGGATCGTACATAACGAATCTGAAATTATTTTTAAAAAATTTAATATGGCGGATCCAAGGTGGCGGATTAAAGATTCTACATCTCCCGATTTTGTCTAAAATCAGTATTGGGGTATTTTTGTTAGTGTTAATTATGAATTTAAAATATTTTTTGAAAAGCTCAATCTGGCAGATTCAATATGGTGTCCTAAAAATTTTACATTTTTCGATTTTCTCCCAAACTGGGGGGGTTCTTGAGGGTATAAATTGTGAATTTAAAAGTATTTTTTCAGGATTCAATATGCCAAATCCAAGATGGCAGAAATTTTAAATTTCCGGATTTCATCCAAAATTGGTACTAGAGGGCTTTGAAGGGTTTGGATTTAGATTAGATTAAGACTTAAAATAATTTTTTTGAAATTCAATAGCGGATGCAATATGGTGGGTTGAAAATTTTACCTTATTCGCATTTTTTCAGATTTGGTATTAGAGAGTTTTCGGGATCGCATATTACGAATATGAAGTTCATTTTTTAGAACTATTAGGTTGATAAGATACAATATAAGGGACAGAAAATTTTACATATTCCGATTTTGTCTAAAATTGATATTGTAGGGTTCTTGAGGCGTATACAAACTCAATATGTAGTAAAAAATATATCAAGCTAAGAAATTTATATCACAGGTTCTTTAAACATCGATATTGGAAGATTTTGGGGCCTATATTACTAATCTAAAATTAATTTGAAATTTAAGATACTGGATTTACTATGACAGACTAAATATTTGTTTGATACAATTTTTCTGGTATTTGGAAAACTCGAAGAACCAAAGAATTTTTAGTGGTTCATTTTAGGGTGATTAAAAACTTTGGATAAAATGGGTACTTTTTTGCCACCTCGGAGTCATTGCGAGGTACACTAATCTCGATTAGTACTTAGTTCAAATAATTTATAGATATCATAATAAATTCTAAAACTAAAAATAGAAAAATAAAATTTTTATAAAAAAATTGAACCGACTTCTAAAAGTGCGCTAAAAAATGAAAAATAACTATTAATTTTTATATGAAATTGAACTTTTTGAAGTCGGCGCCAAATTATTTTTAAATGAAATAAATAACTACTAGTATATATAAATAATGGTAAGAAACAATTACAAATAAAGTATTTTAAATTCGTTTATGCAAATCACATTTTGTCAGGTATTTCGTTTGGCGCCGATTTCAAAAAACTCAATTTCATATAAAGCGCACTTTTAGAAGTCGATTCAATTTTTTTATAAAAATTTTCTTGGATATGGTTAGTAAAGGGATTTTAATTTGAAATTTAGAAACTGAAAAAAATGTTAAATCAACTATAAATTATTAGCTGGGAAAGTGTAATTGTGGGAATTCTATGGAATCGTAAAACCGCAGATATTATTTCCAAGCAAAACTAATAAATTACGTTAATAAATCTTACCAATGTCTCCATGCTAATAATTTCTTTTTCTTTTACCTGAAAATAAAAACAATATATTAATATTTACTTGTAAATCTTTTTATGACAATTTTGAAAAAAGTAAGAGATACAATGATGGTAAATTAAAATTGAGACAAACAATAGGTTGGATGATCATATAACGATCTTATTTTATTCAAATCCCTTATTCTTTACCACTTTATTTCACCAATATGACCTCAGTTTAAAATCGGTCTAAGTTGACAATAAAGTGTTCAAACTGACGAGTGTTACATTAAATCACCCAAGTGTAAAACGTTAAAATTACTTAAAAATGCAACAATTAAAAATTTCTTTTTATTTGTCAATAACGGACAAATATTAGAAATTTTGTTTCTTTTCGAGTTCGAATTAATATTCTTACCGATCTCTAGGTTTTCCTAAAGTTCCCCTTAACGGAGATACAGAGCCAGCGATTTATCTTATCTGCTCTAAGTTTTGAACCGACTTGTATAATTTAATGAAATTTTAATATTTTATAGAGGTCACAAAGACTCATTAAATTATGCTACAGTACATGTTTTAGATCATCAGAGAAGTCAGAGGCGGACTTGCAGCCACACCTGTTGGGTCTAGTTTTCGATAGGTGTCATTTTACTGATTTTTTACACGCTTTGGTCGTTCCTTTTCAAAAAAGGTATTTTTAATTTATTTCGATAAAACTGGCGGTTTTTGAGATACAACGGTTTTTATGCAAAACACTCAAAAGTTACTTACAGTAATGGCATTTTTGTGTTTATTAACATCACACATTTTGAGTTTGTTCTTATAATTATCTTGGTAATCTGGAATTTTGGTTTAAAATATTCACTAGGAATTTCGAAACATTGTATGATGTGGTATTAATAGAACTCACAATGGTTCAACGTGGAATATTGGATTTGTGAATTTTTGGCATGCAGTATAATTTAGGAAAAATGGAATTGTAAATTAACAAACTTTTTACAAGTCACTTGTTTATCTCATTGCTTGTTTTTAATTGTTTCATTATAACATTACAACTTTTTGTGTAGTCATGGTTGGACCTTTGGTCATTTATGCGTAAGTGGTCCAACTTTGAATTAAATTTTTAGTTTTTTTATATACTGGGCTCTGTCCATAGTCCGTTTTAACTAATTGATTAGTTCCGTTTCTAGAAATATGTTTTTAAGCAAGTAGGAGAAATGCTCCTTTTTACCCTTTTTTGACTAATTTTATTTCTAGGTTTAACTGTTCAAGAAAAAATCTAATCTGTAAGTTAACATCATTTATTTTGTTCATTTTAATTTATTAAATTTGTCCATTACTTTGTATTATTTTGTAGTTTTACTCCTGATGCAGACATGAATATATATAGAAATATTGAGTAGTAAAGAAAAAATAAGTCTTTATTACATTCACATAACGCATTTCCAATATTCCTTCGTTCAACTACATATATATATATATATATATATATATATATATATATATATATATATATATATATATATATATATATATATATATATATATATATAAATATATATATATATATATATATATATATATATATATATATATATATAAGCAAGTTTATTTCTTAACACGTATAACATTAATTATAACAATGTCATAAGCAACTAAAAACTTACATGACAAGTTGACCCCGGATTAAAAGTTAAAACCTTTTTAACGAACGGGAGGTTAAAGTTTGCTTTTTCAATATTTTACCTTTTAGATTTTATCGCTAAGTGTGTTTTTAAATACGCTCAAATACTACTTTTTATTTTAGTTCTTTAAAGCTCTTACCGATCTTCAAATACTTACTTAATAGTTTACCTAAGAAATACTTATCTTTTACAGAGCGAATCAGTACAAAAAGAAGAATTATATTTATTTTTATTCGTAATATCGATGTTTAAAAATATTTCAATGAAACCACCCTTCGATTTTAGTTTTTTGATCATCCTTATACAAAAATTCTTTAATCCTTAAATTACAGAAAATCGCTCCGTTTTTAATAAACAATAACATAATAACAAGATATATATATATATATATATATATATATATATATATATATATATATATATATATATATATATATATATTTACAATTGGCTTGGATATGATACATATTTATTTTATTTATAGTCGACTAAAAGAGTTTATTTACATAAATTCCACCTAAAAAGTTTTCCTGTAACTATTACATCTACATGTCGATAATGCTCAATATGAATATCAGTACCTAACCTGATGATTTTGTCGATAATACTCAATACTAATATCAGAAGCAAACGTAATGATTGTTCTATTTTATCCATCCTTCTTCCTTTTAACATTTACAGGATTCTCTTTAATAAATTTCAGTTTATTTTCGTAATATTCTTCGATATGATATACATTTCTTAAATTGTGACAAAATTATATTCCAAAATAAAATCTTGCATTATTTTTAGTCGATTTTAAGAGTTGTATAAATAATACTTAATGTTAGAATTAGCATGAGATATTATGATTGCTCTAATTCAATCACTCTGGAATATTTTTCCATCCATAAATTCTACTTTGTATCAGTTTTATAAGGTAAAATTACTTGCATCTGGATCAAATTTTTATTGATATTAGAAATATAATATATTGTACTTTTTTAATAATAGGAAGCTACCTAACTTTTTGAAAAACATTAACGAAATAACATAGTTGATAATAATTTAATTCTCGCAATTTCATATGGTATGATGTGCATTTTTTAATTTCAAATAATGACTTCTAAAATATAATCTGGCTTTGTTTGTAGTCGATTTAAGAAGTCATCTGATATTAATTTTTGTAACAAAATCTTCCTTCAAACTTTAAATTTTATATATATATATATATATATATATATATATATATATATATATATATATATATTATGTTAATTATTATTATTTCAAGCCAAACGGCTTCGCACTCCCTTCAGGGAATATTGACTCATACCAGGTATACAAATACCAATAGTATGAAGCTCTGTGGGGACACTTTACATCTTATCTGGTCCTAGGTGATGTGGTCTGCTATATTCCCTACAAACTTTCGGACGGTTTGCGCGGTTGCAAGGAGAACTGCTTTCTAAATCGGCTTATACGAATGCTCACTAAGGCCCAGTCCCTTAATTTTCTGTAGATGGGAATCATTAGGACGCAGTTCATTGCACATAGTCTTCAGATTTACACCTCCAGATCTATGTATTTGGCGATCTTCTCGTTATATTTGGGCTTTAGGTTGTTGTTGTTAGGTACAGCAATGTCGATTAGTGTAGTTCGTCTAGGAATTTATTCTGTTAGGGTAATGTCTGGTCTATTATGAGCAACCCTTTGATCCGTCAAAACAGTTCGGTCCCATTATAACTTGAACTGGTTGTTCTCAAGAATATGCTGCAAACTGTATTTATAATAATGCACTTTTCATACCTACAATAGGTTTAATTTATCTGCTAACTCTTGGTGGAGTATCTTAGTGACTGAGTCATGTCTTTCCTTATACTCGGTTACAGCAAACGCTTGGCATCTTCCAGATATGCGCTGGATTGTCTCTGATGTTCGACAGCCATATCTACATTGGTCATTTTCTATTGAGGGATCTCTGATGATGAACTTCCGATAGTTCTTCGTCGGAATAACCTGGTCGTGGATAGCTAATAAGAGGCCCTCCGGTTCCGGAAATATGTATCCTGAAATCAACCAGTAATTCGGCACTGAGTTGTCGACATTATCCTGATTGACCTCATTTGTATTTGGTCCATGAAGTGGTTTCTGTAGCCAGACTTGCAACTTCTCTTGGTTTGTTCGGTGGTGAGAAGAAATATTCTGTTCCCTAAGCTGTAGCGACGTTGAATCGTCTGCCTCGCATATTGCTCGTAGTATCGTGGAAGAGTCCGCTAACCGGTAGAAATATTAACCTAAGTTTATTATTTGTTGGTCAAGATGCCTATCAGTATCAATTAATTTTCTTCTTCCTTGATGTCTTGGAAGCATTATACGTTCAATAGCACTCCGAGGGTGATGTTTTTTGATTTTGTTAATAGTGTTCATTATTAATATCATTATAAAATATAATGGTTGGCCTAATTCAATCATATGTCTTTATTATTTCCGCTCCATATTTACACTCGATTTTGTGGTAATCCTTTAAGATTAAATTACATTAATTAGGGCTAAATTTTTAATAACATTAATTTTATAATATTTTAATTAACGAATAACTTAAATGATTTTAGCCGCCTAAATCAATGGATAAGAGAAATTATGCTCGATTTTCAATGCTTAGGCCTCGTTAGTCCCATTACATTCCACCATAAATGCTAGTTATTTGAACACAATCGCCTTTGCAAATCAAAGCAGTTTCATTATTTGACCATGCCTGACTGCTTCAAGTGATATTATCGTACCTTCGAAATGTCTTTGCTTCACTCCGTTGAGTCAACAATTTCATCCTCCTTCAAACACCATCTACCTACCGGGTCAACCGCAATGCCAATCCTATGAAGATGGCCTCGCAGGTAACTACGTTCCATCAGCAATCCCACCACGATTCTCAGTTCTTTCCTCTTCAAGAAAAGAAGCTCTCTAGTAAATTCTCGCTGGAAATACCGATGCGTGCTGTTCCAGAAAGTTAAACTCTCTGATGCCCTTGCATCTATCTAATACTCTAGCTTCGGCTCTATCATCCTCTCGAGATACATCTGTAAATTACCACGATTCATTTGTGGGAAGAGTTTGTTCTTCCTTCCAATCTTCTCTGCTTGATAAAAATATCTCAACAGATTAGTTTGCTTTTAAAACCGGCGTTATGTAGTCTGTTTCCATCACTTCGATGGGTATTCTTTCGTAAGGCTTTCCCAACTAAAGAGGTAGTCGGCAGATTCTGCTCTTAACCATCTTCAGGGCCTCATTCTCAGTCTAAAGTTAATAACATAATATAATAGTTATTACACAAGTAAATGTTATTTTCACATTTTTAATCTAGTTCCTCAAATATAACTTGCAATATTTTTAATCGGTTTAAAGAATTTGTTTATATAAATTACCCTAATAAAAAATTATTCCGAAACTATAAAATTTTCGAATTAATTGTTATTTACTTTCAAAATATATTTGTTAAATTAAAGTATCTTGTCAGTGGTAAATTCAAATTATGTTCGCAAAAAAAGTTTTAAATAATTTGTATTATTTTATAATTTTCCATAAAATAACAGGCCGTTGTATAAATATATTTTAAATTGAATATTGATATTATTTCAAGCTCTCATCATGCCTAAAATTATTTTTCAAAAATGTTTTATTCATCAAGATATAAATAAAATACCCGGCTTCTGTTGTTATTTAGCGAGTCTCTTTTGCATTTCTGATGATAAAAAAATTATTCCAAAGAAAATTTTAATTACGAAAATATAATGGCCTGGTATTAACGATTTTCATCTATTTCTGAAAAGGGTCTGAAATTTCCTCTATTTAAAAATGGCTTTCCCGCGACTCGTTTTAATGAAAATAGTTTATTTGACCGGAACGTTTTTCTTTTATTCTAGAAAATTATTAAAAATTCTTAGTGGAAGTAAAGAGAAGTTCTTTTCTTCTGCGGAAAAAATTGACATTTTTGTTTACAGTACAATAATTGAATGTGAGCTGGCAAATGACTTGTTCTAAATATTTTCTACCAGTGAAAAATTTTGAGAAATTATTTTGGGTGCCGAAGAAACCCATATAGGTGTATAAGACTTATCTGAAACACCTTTTTGTAGCTTATACAATATTGCAACCATACAAACCGCTTTTCATGGAGTTTCGCCTATATATAGATTTGTGATAAATAAATGGATCAGCTCATTATATGAAGTACCACTTAGTTCACGAAAAATCGCTCAAATTCGTCAATTTTCCTTTTTTGTCATGCATTTTTTTAGAAAAGAAAAACTATATACAGGGTGGGCAAAAATATCTACATACAACGTGTACATGTTTTTTTGCTACTAATCAGGTGATTTTCACACAGTTGTTTAATTAATGTTTATACAATCGACAGATCATGTTGTCCAAAAAATTTTAAGCGCGATTTTTCCAGTCCGACGCTCTGAATTTTCGCAAATAAAAAAGTTATAGAACTCATCAAAGTAAAGCCACTCGTAAAGTTTTAGAAGAGTGGTAACCATGTTAAAACAAGGGTTATGTCCTGGACTAATAACTTATTGGGGCCTATGTTCTTTATTATATTTGCAAATAGCATATTCGCTTCTAAACTAAAAAATAATCATTTATCGCTATTTGCGAATGATGTTTCCGTAGTTTCCTCGGGTACAAATATTGCTGACTGAGCAAAAACGCTAGGAATGCCATCAGTAATTGAACAAAATGAATTTAGTATTGTTCTCCTTAAGAGGTTTGATGACAAGTCTATTGAATAGAAACACGCAGCTAAATTTCTGGGGATTTTCCTTGATTCAAAGATCACTTGATCACAGAAAATAGCCTATGTTCTTACAAAGAGGTATTATTATTGTTTTGTGTTGTTGCAACTAAGAAACAAAGTAGATGCACATTTGCTAATACTCTATTATTATTCGTATGTTCAATGAGGTCTTAATGAAGCTGTTTTGTACTAGAGCTAAATAAGTTCTGGTACAACATGAAAAGATTATTAGAACAATACTTTTTAAACCAAAAACAGTTTTCTGTCGAAATTAATTTATGAATTTGGATACACTTACATTAAAGTCACTTTTTATTCTCAACTGAGTAAGCTTAATTCAATCTAACTCACCCCATGTTAGTACAGATAGAAGTGATTGCCAACATTATAATCTAAGAACTAACTTTATCATAAAAATTCCACAACATAGATTGTTCCCTAAATATGGAGTAAAAAACTTCTCTGCAAAAATGCTTTTTATTTCATGCAGGAATAACTGCGTCTTAATTTTGAGCTACATATGTATATGTTCTTGTGTTCTACAAGATGTCCTGAAAATACATATACAACATTTGATGACGGAGTCTTTCTAGTGGTATAGCGGTCGGCTATAAAGTATAAAGTGTTATAAAAGGGACGTTACTTGTAAACAACTTTTTTTTTGCGTCATTAACGTTATTGCAATCTAGATATTTCTATCGGATAATTGGATGTATTTTATAAAAAATGTCTAGAATTTATTGTAGAATCTAAAAACGTTACATTGTAACTTGTATTGTAACTCTGTACTTTCAATAAACCAACAGCAAGGATATTTCAGTCATTATTGTAATATAGATCTTTTAGGAGATTACTGTATTCAGTTTGCGTGAAACTCCTGATGATGGCGCTTTTTACATTAAACCTATTATTTGGTTCGATATAGGATGGTTTAAGGATTCACTTTCGTGTGGTTAGGCGTACTTACCCACCTTGTACTGATGAGAAATAATAAATTCGAGACCAGAGAGATTTCCACTCTTTTCTGGTAGTTCTTGGAATCAGAGGTAGTGTTAGGGATTCCGAACTCCATATAATACATAAAGCCCTTTCACTTGGTTTTTCCTATATATGTGGCCAATAAATTTTTTACGAAAAAATTGTATCCACTTCTAAAAAAGTGTTAAAAAGTCAAAAATAACAATATAACTTTTTATATGAAATTGAAATTTTTGAAGTCGGTGCCAAACTAATACTTAACAAAATGTGTTACAATAATTTGTTTAGATTTCGTGTTAGTAGTTGTTTCATTTGGAAATAATTTAACGCCAACTTCGAATTCCATATAAAAATTGTTATTTTTTGCTTTTTAGCGCTTTTTTAGAAGTGGATCAAATTTTTTTTTATAAAAATTTTATTTTAGATTTCCAGTTTTGAATTTGTTATATATATATATATATATATATATATATATATATATATATATATATATGTAAATTATTTGAACCAAATAATTTGAATGAAATTGTACCAAAAAAATATTTAGTCTGCTATAGTAAATCCACCATCTTGAATTTTAAATTAATTTTAGATTAGTAATGTAGGCCCCCAAAAGGCCCCAGTACCAATATTTAAAGAACTTAAGATGTACATTTTTTACTCCGACACATTTTATTTTTCATACTAAGTGTGTATTTTGGATAAAATCGGAAAAATGTAAAATTTTTTGTTTTCTGTATGGTATTTGTCAAATTAAGCTAAAAAATTTACTTTAAATTCGTAACCTACCATCCCGAAAACCCCCTAATATCAAATTTGAAAAAATATGAATTACGTAAAATGTTTAACCTACTATATTGGATCCACCATATTGAATTCCAAAAATATAATTTTAACCTCTTAATCTAATCTAAATCATAGACATAAAAGGAAATAATATTACTAAATATAGACTGCGGATCCTATAGAGGAAAGTTGGTTCTAAACAGATAAAGTGTTTTCAAGGAGCAGGACCTCTCTTTCTAATTTCGGTCAGGTGACAGGAGCATCCAATGACAGGAGTATCGTGCTTAGTTTCGCTATTAAAAAGAGAGGTCCCGCTCCTCAAAAAAGCTCTATCTCTTTTTAAGCGTGAGCCAAATTTCTTCTATATGATCCGTAGTCTATTTTAAGTAATATTAATTTCTCTACGAATATGATTTGAATCTAATGGGACAGAAACACCAATAAAAAACTCAACAAGAAATTCATTATATGGTATACAGATGGCTTCAAAACAACGAAGGGAACTAAAATAGGAGTGTATGGACCTGGAAGCAAACACTACGAAAGCTTGGGTGTCACCAAGCATTTTCTTGGCAGAAAAATATGCCATAAAGGAATATATTCAATTCAACAAAGAAAAAAACTGTCACGGCCAAGAGATTATCATCATGTCGAATAGTCAAACAACCATCAGTACGCTGAGCTGTCAAGATGGTCTGGGATTAATAAAGTCACTCTCATGTGGGTACCAGGACACACCGGTATAGAGGGGAATGAAATAGTAGACAGTCTTGTGAGGAAAGGAGCTGAGACACCTTTCTGTGGAATCAGTAGCAGCGTAATGCTGGAAGAAAAAACAGCAGCTCTAATTACTGGACGGAGCTGCAAAGATTGAGACAAGCGAAGTTACTTCTTGGGCACTACGACCAGAAGAGATTCAAATAATGCATAAGCATAAGTAAAAACTAACTCAGAGAGCTGACAGGGGTCCTGACGGGGCATTGTCACCTGAAGGGACACCTCAAGAAACTTGGACTGGTAGAAAGAGAAGAGGGCAGATTCTGTGAGGAGAAGGACGAAACCTCTATTCATATCCTTTCAGAGTGCAGCGCTCTAGAAAACCCCAAGATACGGTTCTTGGGAACACACCAAATCGAAGAAGGAGATCTACCTATCTTGAAGCCGTCCAACATTCTAAAGTTCCTGAGGGAAATAGGACTAGAGGACCTGCTCTAGCCACTAAGATAACTCTTACGACTTAGCAGCAGTAGGGAAGTACAATATATTTACCAGGCCGCAGTGTACAGACCCTATTTCCACGCACATACGTATATGATCTGAATCTACACCCGAGAATAAAACCAAAAAAAATCAACATTTTATCTACCATATTGGGTCCGTCATATTGAATTTTTCGATAACAATTTCAGATTCGTTACGTACAACCTCGAAAACTCCTCCATACCAATTTTGGAAAAAATCGGACAAGATTATTTTTTGTCCGCCAATTTGGATTTTACTGCACCAATTTCATCCAAAATGATATGAGGCCACCACAGCAACTGTACATAACGTAAAAAAATTCATTCAAATCGGTGCCGCCATTCCGGAATAATCGATGTAGATTCATTAAAAAAGTATATAGCGGTGGAATCCTTTTAGAAGTCGGTGAAAAAAATAATAGTTTCAGAAATAGTCTTAAACTTTTGAGATATTGTTTAAAATATCTGTTCACTGAAAAACTAACCTCGCTAATACCTTTTTATAGTAAAAATGTAATTTTGTTAACGTAAACTATATTAGTAAGTTGATGAGTTTAATTATTTTAAGTCAAAAAGTCAAAAAAACACTCCTTAATGCTAATTAGTTCTACATAAAATATTCCTTTAATTTAAAAAGGTCTCTCTAGATAGGAATCATTTCCTCGAACTTACCGTTTCGATGACAAATCATTAAAGACAGGAAAATCTTTCATTCCTAATGGGAGACCCTTCACCTTACGAATGCTTTATGCTTCTTTGCTTCCTCACTAGAATTACTACGATAAAAGCTTTGTAGCTGAAATCGTTTGTTATTTTCCGTTAATTGAGCGCCATTTTGTAGTAGGTTATACGTATAATTTGTTATGTCTTGATGACAGTTTTATTGCCCGCAGGTTTTTATGATTTTGTGACCACTTATTTTTCTATAATAATAAATTTATGTAGTGCGGTTCAAAAGTCTTCTACCTGAATTGTAAAATGAGTGATAAATCTAGAATATTTATTACTAGTATTACCCTTTCTTATGAATACCTATCGTTTCATTCATATATTTTTTAAAGTGCCTTACCCAACCAATAAAGTTATTTTATAATCTGAAAGTTCTACAACTGTCCTATTTTATTTCTATTTTATTACTACTTTTATAGAGGTGTAATGGACACTATTTTGTTGTAGGCAGGTAAACGGTTTTATAATTTATCATCAAAACGTTTATATAATAAAACATTAAAAGATTTTATAAAACAGTCACAAAATTATGATAGCGAAAATTTGTTCGCCCAGTATCTTCGAAACAAAGCGCCTTTCCATAAATCACCAAGGGCAAAATATCCTTAGAGTAGCCCAGGAAATAATGCCTTGAATGTTTAGTAAACACCCTATATATATATATATATATATATATATATATATATATATATATATATATATATATATATAATTTTTCTTTATTTTGTCTTTTCTTGGGTTTAGGTTCTTTATTTAACAAAAAATACAAAACAACGTTTCGCCCTTTATTTAAGGCATTTTCAAAATTTTTGTTTTATTTTCCTTCCTAAAAATAATTTTATATAATTAAAACATTTACACAAGACACATATCTACAATTTTAAAAAACAAACAAAACACTTTAAAACCGTATTTAAATTTTTAAAAAATATTTAATTTTACCGATACACACCTTGACATTTTGTTACTTTATTAATAAAGAAATTCAATCTTTACATTGTCTATTGAGAATACATGGAATGCGAGTGTGTTTTATTTTTTATATTTTACAATGCACAAAAAAAACAAAATAAGGTATACGTTTACTTTATCTTTAAGAGGATATTCAATTTTTGATTCTTATTTGACAGGATCGAATACTTAATATTCTTGTTTAAATTAGGCTTCTGTAAATGTGACTCAAATTTCCAATATCTGTTCTGTCGTTAACAGTGTTTTTATCTTTTTTAATTTCAATCATTTCTTTTATCTGTAATTTTTGGTAATTTATATCTTTGTTTTTTATTATGGTACTGTTATAATCAAAAGTAGGTTTTTCGTCCTGTGTATGTTTGTTTAACGCTGTTGAGGCGTTGTTCGTATATCTATGGCCATTCAATCTGTTCTTCAGCAATTGGCTCGTCATGTCTATGTATTTTTTGTGACAATTTGTGCAAGGGATCGAATATATTACATTTGATTTATTCATAAGAGGAGTTTTACTTTTTAAATTTGTGAACAATGTATTTAATTTATTATGTAACCTGTGGCATACGATAATATCATGCTTTTTTAAAATGGATGAAAAACATACTTTTAATTATAACAGTATCGAAATAAAAACAAAGATATGAATTACCAAAAATTACAGATAAAGGAAATTAAAAAAGATATAAACACTGTTAACGACAGAACAAATATGAAAAATTTTCGCCACATTTACACAAGCCTAATTTAAACTAAAATATTAAGTATTCGATCCTGTCAAATAAGAATAAAAAATTGATTATCCTCTTGAACATGAAAGTAAACGTATACCTTATTTTGTTTTTTTTTTGTGCATTGTAAAATATAAAAAATAAAACACACTCGCATTCCAGGTATCCTCAATGGACGATGTAAAGATTGAATTTCATTATTAATAAAGTAACAAGATGTCAAGGTGTGTACCGGTAAAATTAAATATTTTTTAAAAATCTAAATACTGTTTTAAAGTGTTTTGTTTGTTTTTTAAAATTATAGATATGTTTCTTGTGTAAAACTTTTAATTATATAAAAATATTTTTAGGAAGGAAAATTAAAAAAAAATTTTGAAAATGCCTTAAATAAAGGGCGAAACGTCAATTGTTTTGCATTTTTTGTTCAATAAAGAACCTAAACCCAAGAAAAGACAAAATAAAGAGAAAATGATATAATCTATGCTTCAAGAAACAAAAAAAATTGATATATATATCTACATTATTTTAACGAAAATTTAAACTAAACTTAACGAAAATTAAGAAACTTTTACGTCTGTTCTTAGAGCGTATGTCACTGTCATTATCTACTTAAATGAGTGCTTTGCTTTCCAAAGAAGACTTGATAAAAACAGTTGCAAATTATTATGCATCATGGCTGTCCATGGCGCACTTGTCATAAGTAAATAAATTATCCAGTATTTTGCTTAATAATATTTAATTTCTGTTCTTATGTCTAATCCAATCGCAAATAAATTAGTACCGTTAGATTCGTCAAAGAATGCTTTTTTCGAAAAGTAGTTGTCAAAAAGGGGTCGCCATTTGAAAATTAATAGTTAGAAATGAAAACGTAATTTTGTCAATTTGTCTTATTCCTGTCTTTCATACTAGTAACTAAAACTTTGCGATTGTATTTTTTTGACATCACCTAAACCCTTAGATTAGTTTGCGTCCGATCATGGCCACCTAGATGCAATTTTAAAAGTTGTTCTAAAAAAATGAAGTAGACGTAAAAAGTTTTTAAAATGTCACATTCTGATCTAGAATTGTCTCAGAAATCCAAAAATGTTAAAATATACAGGGTGTTCTATTTAAAAATTCAAAATCGGAGCCATTTTCGGTGAAACCGGAAGTGGCCGGAAAGTGGAAAATATGCGAAAACTCTCCCCTTCACATACCATTTACCTGTACCAATTCTTATTTTGATACACATAATACTCTAGAAATTACGACTTGTCTAATAGATTTCTTGACACCCGGTATATATATGTATATATATATATATATATATATATATATATATATATATATATATATATATATATATATATATAAACTTGGGTGGAGTGATGTCTATTTATCAGTTACGAACACGCGCTGGATTTCGTGACTACTTTACCAATTTTCGTTGAAAGCATTTATTAAGTGCTATAATATTTGATTTTTTTAGGTTTCCAAATTTTCCTTTAACGAAGTCCTACGCGCTGAGGTAAGCGAAAAAAAATTCACCCCAGCTTTCCACACACGGGAATTGAAAACATATGCCTGTATAATTTCGTCGTAAAAGAAAGAAAATCTTGAAATGCCCCAGGAGTTTGTAAAAAAAAAATTTTGATAGCGTTGACTACGTCTTTTCAGTATTTAAAACTACCTAATATTACTTTTCAATGTATGTTTTAATTTAAAAATGTACTTCAATGTTTGTTTTGATTTCAAAAGACCTATCTTTAGACATTAACTCATTAGGTATTTGCTTTGATACTGGCCTTAAGGAGCAGTCTATGTAAGCAATACTAAGGAAAATCAACACAAACCAACCGTATTTAGTATTGGAAAAGGGACGAAAATACCCTTAGGGTATCTTTGCCGCTTTAGCAATGTTGTCTCTATTATTATTAGAAATCCGATCTAGCCTGGTTACTCCTTTACAATTAAGGTTATGTTTTGGTTTTATTTATATGGTCATAAATATTAGAGCAAATATTATTTGTTTTCTTGAATTTTTAGGGGCTTGGTTACTTCTTTATAAAGCATTTTTTTACATTTTTTGTATGCACGTTTGAGCTATATATATATATATATATATATATATATATATATATATATATATATATATATACATATATATATATATATATATATATATATATATATATATATATATATATATATATATATATATATATAGTTCCGGACGGCCCATCTTCGAACACATTGTATTATTGAACACACTATTATTTCAAAATATTTTTAGTGTCAACCTTACTTTTGACACTTGCCAAAAATTTCAAGTTGCGTTGATGAACTCGCAAACTAAATTGACCACAGAAGCCGATCTAGACACTTTATATACCCTTTTGGTGGATACCGGAAGATTCCCTAATTCTCTAGAACGATTTCCATACTACATGGTGAATAAAAATAAGAAAAAGGAATAATCCGGCATTTTCTAGACCTTCTATCATTGGCGTTCTACGTTAAAAATAAGGAAATAGAATTCTTCAGACCTTCTTTCATAGTCGTCTCCTGAAGAAATTAACAGAGGTAAAATTAATTAAATAAATTATGAACTAGTAGAAAATAAACCTAAAATCCTACAAACTACAAACGTAAACTAATACTATGAAATATAAAAGGCTATAAAGTTCGTAACATTGCCCCCTTCCGAGCCTTGATCGTCCCGATCAACCTTCTTGATCTTTATAATGGGCCAATCTGTCCAGATACACGACTTTCATCTTCGCATGAGGGCTTTTCTGAATTCGGTATACCAGATTTTACGTTTAGTCGAGTCACTAAGTTGTACGGACCTTCCCATGACTTTTGAAGCTTTAGTGAAGAACGCCCTTTGATTCTTTTTGGATTGTACAACTAAATTCTTTCACCAACCATGAATGCACCAGTATTCGCCTTGAGGTCATAGCGGGTCTTCATTCTGTCACTTTCTATTTGTAACTTTTGACGGACTTCTTCATGTAAGACCTGCAGCCGCTTACTAATTTGGTTGCAGTAGTCTTCCCAAGTTGCTTCAGAATCGGGTGGACGTCTAGTAAGCAAATCGACTGGAAGACGTAATTCTTTTCCAAAAATTATGCTAGCAGGTGTTTTTCCAGTGGCATCGTGAACGGCTGAACGATAGACTAGTAGAAATGGCTGAATGCCCAGTTATCTTGTTGTTCATTTACTTGTATTCTTATGTAATTCTCAAGCGTTCTGCTAAATCTTTCAACCATTCCATCTGACTGTGGGTGTAGGGGTGTTGTTCTAGTTTTGTAGATTTTCAGAAACTTGCAAAGGTGCGTAAAAACGTCAGATTCAAAGTTTCTGCCTTGATCAGGGTATATCTCTCCTGGCACCCCATATCTACAAATCCACTGTTGACCTTCCATCTGGGAACCAAGTCGACTATACAAAGAGATATAGTATGATTGAGTGTGTCAATTTTTTCGAATCTTATTATCAAGTTTTAAAGGCTTTACAAACGCTTCCGCGGGACAAGTTACCAATGGAAAAATATATTTTAAAAGTGGACACTAATGTCTCTTATCCAAAATATATGGAGGATGTAAGAAGTTTGCACTTTCCTCGGAATTTGAACACGTCTCAGGTAGAAGCTTTGACTACGGCTTTACACAAAGAATTCGTTATTATACAAGGCCCTCCTGGAACGGGGAAAACTTTTTTGGGTATGAATTTAGTAAAAATGTTACTAGATCAAAAAAAGTTTTGGAAAGAATCTGGTCCTATTTTAGTAATTTGCTTTACAAATCGTGCTTTGGAACAATTTCTACGTGGGTTGTCTGAGTTTACAGATAAACTTGTAAGATTCGGACAAAATTCAACGAACCTTCATGATGTTGATTTAAAATATGGAGCAATAACTGATAATCATCAATCTGACGAATATTTTGATGGTAAGTATGCATCTCAGTAGGTAATAAATTAAGTATTGTCATTGTAATTAGAAAATAATGCTTTGAGTCCAGCTGACTATCCTCTCAGAGTACAATTTGCAGACTGGCTCTTGGAAATAAATCGCAATAGTCAAAACTTGAGTACTGTGATTTTGTATACAATCAAAATGAATTTGGCAGAAAGGAACTAATAAATTTTCACAATTTACATGTTTGAAGTAATGAATGAATGAATGAATGAATAAACGATATTTCAGCAACGGTGGTGGCTTCTTGATTTGGTAATCCATAGCTACCAAAATATAACGATTCCCGGATTTACTAATAGGAAATTGTCCTGCTATGTCTATAGCAGTTCTTTCAAATGATACATTGTACTGCTTCATTTTACCATGGCTACGGGTTCTCGGTCCTTTATTGGCAGCACAGTCGGCATAGGTTTTGCACCAATCTTTTACATCTGCGCGGCTCCCCAGCCAATAGAACCTCTCTCGAACTTTTTCAAGAGTTTTCATAACCCCTAAGTGCCCGCCACCTACACCATTATGTAAAGCTTGCAGAACTTCTGGAACCTTTTTGGTGGGCAATTTAGTCTGGTATCTGTAGTCTTTGCCATCAGAGCTCTCCCAAACTCTTTTTAATAGACCATCGTGCATAATCAAGGAATTCCATAATGCCCAGTAATCATTTACTTTTTGAGATTTTGATAAGATTTCTTGAAAAGTGGGCCAATCTGACTTATTATTCTTTAATTTAATGATGATGTTAAGATCTGGGTCTTCTTGGTGTTCTTTGGAGATGATTTTGGGATCTCAATCCAGAGAGCATTGTAGTTGTGTCTTTCGACAATAGAAATCGTCAGGATTTTCTCGCATTCGTGTCTGTTACCGTGCTTATTTTTAGTTCTTGTTTTATATCATCTTGGCCTGTCTTTAATTCTTGTTTCATCTCTTCTTGAGTTGCCTTTAATTCCTGTTTCATATCATCTATATTTTTCTTGATACCTACTTGACTTGTCTTTAATTCTTGTTTCGTTTTATCTAGATTTTTCATTATACCTTCTTGGCTTCTCTTCATATCTTCTTGACTTGTTTTCATGTCCTGTATTTAAACTAATTTGAAGTTATTCTTTCATTTTTGCTTTTTGTTTCCTAGTTTCCACTGGCATACAATTTCAGTTAACTTTTTTTCTAATTTTCTAACCTTAATTAACCTCTTCTGGATTTGATCCCACTTCTGACACCAATTTGTTCCGAATGGCTGATCTTCGAAAACACACTGTATTATTGAACGCACTATTATTTCAAAATATTTTTATTGTCAACCATACTTTTGACACTTGTTAAACAATTTCAAGTAGCGACGAACTCTTTTGGTCGATACCGAAAAATTCCCTAATTCTCTAGAACGTTGTAGATCCACAACCAGTAAGCATAGAAGCATAGAAAATTTCTTAGAAAAAATTAATTAGTGTCATGACACTAAAGAACTACCCTATGAGTCGTCACTGCTTAAGAGACATACTGTATAAAAATGTGAGTATTATTAAATTTCTGTTTAACTTGAAGGTTAGAAAATTATAAGGATTATTTTTATAAAACTAGAACAAATTTTATGACCCGAAGAACGTGACTTGAAAAGTCATGCAATCCTGTCTGGTATGACGTGTAATTTTACGGATAATTATATACCTTGTCAGTATACACCTTCGGCACGTAAAAAGGTGTTAGGTACGGTTAATATTCTATTTATATGTTTTTGAATATGATTGAAAGGTGAGACACTGACAAAACGTTCATTAAGAATAATATTCCACTCAACTAACTCTACTGGGAACTCAACTTGATATCGTGTCATAAATTTAATTTAAAAAAATATATTTTATAAATGAAATTTACTTGACGAGAGTATAGAATTTACTTTCATAAAATCAGTTTAAAATGTTAGCAGCAGCGCTTTCATAGGCGTAGGAGGGCGGAAGCCGGAAACCCTTTTAGAATATTGTTCGCTCTTTCCATAGATTTACAAATAATTAAGTAAAGTATTTTAAGCAAATTAAATAAGTACTTGTCTCTAATCAAAAAACAACATCTGTCTTCAATATAAATATTCATTTACTCTTTATAGTGTTCCGCTCCATAAAACTATCTTATCTAACTAAAATGGAGCGTGGATTCACTTCAGTGGCCAGGCTGTTTCATGTCTGATCACTGAAATGCACCGGCACCGGACGCAGTTAGTATTTAGATAGGCGACCGCTTGGAAAGGCTCCGTGACTGTCCCCAACATACTCGGCGCCACTACGTGCACATATTGGTTTGACAACAACGAGTTCTAATTATATATATATATATATATATATATATATATATATATATATATATATATATATATATATATATATATATAAATTGCGTAAGTCATAATATAAGCAATTGTGCACACAATAAAAGCAAATGAGAAATGGTGTATCATATCAACAAGGATTGTGTTGCTATATGCTATCAATGGTCCAGGCCGAGGTCTCCCTTTTAATTAAGATGAATCAATGTTATTTTAATCTTAGTTTAACATTAAACTGCAAATCCAGCTATTATATCCATGACCTGACAGTTGCTGTGGTATATGTGTGAACATATACGACAGCAACTGTCAGTGGGACCCCAATGACCACAAACTAAATATAATAAAAACGATCGCAGAAATTCCAAATTGTGTGTCTTTTCGAAATTATTTCTCTGAGGATAGGCGTATTATTCCAGCTTAATTTTATCTGATTTTCTTCTCATCTCCGGAGATCTTCTTTTATGTAAGCATATTGACTGAATATATGATCGTAAACACTGAAATCATCATCTCTAAAATGACTTTTTCTGTAGATTCTTTCAATTACTGTATTTTCCCCATATGCGGGACAAATCATTTTGGCAACTTCACAAACACCTTTACTGAGATTAAATGCAAAAAGTATATAGTATCTAATATGTCTATTGAAGTATGCTAGCATGATGCATACACTATTATTTTTAAGATTATACTCAAAATGTCAAACTAAGTGGCTCATTTCGCTCTTGGATCTCAATACTTTAAAATAACAGAAAGAAGCTTCAGCAATTTAAACGAAAATGTTTTACATTCCTGTGCAATTCACTCATCTGTCTGCACATCACTATACATTTGTTTGAAGGTTGTAGACAATGTTGAAGATTGACCAAAATGTGGTTGTCGGACTTGCATAGCCTTTATTTTTATTTATTTTTACGACGTTTGGATTAGGTTGTATCTCTAATCTTTATCAAGTAAAAACTGAATGTTTTGTCTTAAGACTACGAGCTTATATACGGACTATGTCCTTTGAAGCGCACAGTTTCTCTTCACTGTACACACCTCAATGATTTGATGTTACAAAGTAGTGATTGCCAAAGATTAGGTATCTCAACACTCGGTTTACTGAAGTTTCCATTATTGTTTTTAATGCTTCCATAAATTTTCTTTTTTTCATATTGGGTTCCATATATATTACCGCAGCCTCAGACCATTTTATATGGTGTTTACCCCAGGCGGGTTCTGCAAACTTGATTTCGACGTTTCCCCTTTTTGTGTATGAGTTTTATGTTCCCTAATTCTAACTTCTAGTGGTCGTTTGGTTTCTCCAATATACGTTTCACCACACTCACATGGAACTTTGTAAATACATTATTTCTTATCGGTAGTTTTTGGTTTTGTTTTTGTTAAATGACCTCTACGGGTATTTCCCGATTTAAAGGCTGTTTTTATATTATAACTACTGGCAATTCATTTTATTTTCTCCGAAGTTCCCTTAATGTACGGAATTCTGAAGAAGAAATGTGTTTCTTGCTGTCCAGTGTTAGTTGTTGTAAAGTTATTTATAACATCGTCAATTAGTTTTAAAGGATAACCATTCTGTTGTAAATCAAATTTAATATTCGCTACCTCTTTTTACAATGAATCGACATTATTGCATATAGATATAGCGCGATTATAGAGGTTGCGTATAATTTCCCGTTTTGTTATAACAGAACGATTGGAACTATGATTAAGATATTGTCCAGTATATGTTGGCTTTCTGTATACTGAAGTTTTAATGATTTCATTTGAACGGTTCACTATGCCATCTAGGAAGGGCAATTGATCATTTACCTCTTTATCCATGGTAAACTAAATGGTAAGTTGAATGATATTTAGATGTTTCATGAAATACCAAGACCATATACCTGACAACCTACAATCGGTGCTCACACCACACTACAGTAAGCCACCACATCTTTACAGACAACCAAAAATTCATAAAATAAACATACCATTGAGGCCAATAACCAGCTCCAGAGGATCCCAACAAATGCACTGGCGAAGTTTTTTTTTTAATCATACAACTTTTAGAAGGTAAGACGAACAAATATGTTAAATATTCTACACATTTCGTGAACATTATTAGTAGCATCAATCTAGAGCCAGACGACAGATTAATAAGCTTTGATGTGGAAAGTCTGTATACTAATGTACCATCAGGGGAATCTTTAGACATAATCAAAACTAGACTTTCAAATGATAATACTTTATCAGATCGAACCACGTTACCACTGGACGAGGTGACGACCTTTTGGGGTGTTGCCTGCGTATTGCTTACTTTCAAGTAAAGGATTCCGATGGGTTCTTCACTCTCTCCAGTCGTCGCCAATATATATATATATATATATATATATATATATATATATATATATATATATATATATATATATATATATATATATATATGAAATGGTTCGAAACTCATGCCATAGAAACGGCAAGAGTAAAACCGAAAGTCTGGTTGAGAGATGTCAATGATACCTTCATCGTATGGAAGGGCAATGATCAAGAACTTAATGATTTCTTGAAACATCTAAATACCATTCGACCTACAATTAAGTTTACCATGGAAAAAGTTCCATGTGAGTATGGAGAAATGTATATTGGAGAAACCAAACGACCAATAGAAGTTAGAATTAAGGAACATAAAACTCGTACACAAAAAGGGGAAACCGCTTTAACATATTTTGGTAAATCATCAATTAAAATTAAAAAGTTTCTGAATAAAAAAGATATTGGGGTAGCCTTCAAAACAAATAATTCAATAGGAAAATGCTTAAAAAATTATAAAACAAAAATAAATAAAAATAACAAGTCTGGGGTCTATAAACTTAAATGCGGAAGTTGCCCAAAAGTATATATAGGCCAAATAGGCAGATCGTTTAAAAAAAGTATTCAGGAACAGAAAAAAGTTTTTTTACACAATAAAAACAGTTCTTCATACGCAAATCATTTAATAGAACAAAATCATCAATTAGAGGATAATTTTGAAATTCTCCATGTAGAAAGGAAAGGTTAAAAACTGAATTTCTTAGAAGCCATAGAAATAAATCGATTAAAGAACACAGGTAATCTATTAAATGACCAAACAGATATCAACACCCCACCCCTGCTAAATATCTTTTTAACAAAAACCAGTGTGGATTTCCTAATAATTTAAATAAAAGGTAATAAAATATAAATTAGAGTATTGCACTTATTCATTATTGTAAATCTAGGTATAAGTTTTTCAAGTAACCAAATATTTTGTCATTTAAAATAGAACTTCTGATGAAGCTACAGTGTTAGGGAAACGCGTCAAGTTTTTTAGTTAAATATAGTGAAAATTTGACAAATACAGGGTGTTTCAAAAGAAAGTTCACATTTAAAAAATCGATTTAAAAAAAAGTCAGGACTTTATTGAAAAAATTTTTTATTACATATTAAAATACATTGTTTGGGAATTTATTTTTTAAAAATGATATCGTCCAAATGTAATCCGTTGCGCTCACGGCATTCATTTAATCGAGCACTAAAATTGCCCATGACGGCTCGGCAGGTATTCTCTGTGATGTCTGCCATTTCGTTGTGGATATTTTCTTTTAATTGTGCCAGGGAAGTCGGTTAGTTGGCGTAAACTTTTGATTTGACATAACCCCATAGGAAAAAGTCCATAGGTGATAAATCAGGACTGCGTGGAGGCCAACTTATGTCACCTTTCTTTGAGATCAGTTTGCTAGGAAAAATTTCACGCACTCGTGGCAGAGACATGTTGGACGTGTGTGAAGTTGCTCCGTCTTGCTGGAACCATGTTCTTTGATTATAGCCAGGAAAATTTTGCAGCTCAGGCACGAAGAAGTCGTCTAACATCTCCACAGACCGCTCTGAAGTCACTGTTACTGTGCGTTCCCTTTCATCTTCAAAAAAGTACGGGCCGATAATTCCTCGCGCCGACATCGCAGCCCATACAGTCACTTTCGGCGAATGTAGAGGTTTCTAATGTTTGTGTTTTGGATTGTTTGCACTCCAATAGCGGCAATTTTGCTTGTTTACATGACCATTAAGATGAAAATGGGCTTCATTCGAAAAGAAGATGTTGGTAAACATTGAAAAGCGTTCAGTCATCTGATTTACGAAGTCAAGCCTCTGACCAGCATCCTGAGGCTTCCATTCTTGCACCAACTGAATTTTATAGGGGTTCAGCTTTAAATATTTGTGTAAAAGGCGGAATAATGATGACCTATGCACATTTAAAGCAACAGCACGCTTACGAATCGAAACGTTTGGGTCGTCACGAACAGACTGAGTAACACTCTCTACGTTTTCGACCGTTCTCGAAGACCTCGAACGCCCGGATTTTGGTTTATCTAGTGTTGAACCGGTCTCTTCAAACTTCTGGACCCATTTTCCAATAAGCCGAGCGCTTGGCGCATCATTTAAGTGACGAATATGTTGAAAATTGCAGAATTTTCTACGCGCTATAGTCGCCGAATTACCGTTTTTGTAAAACTCACGCACGCACAAAGCACGGTCCGCTCCCGAGAAACGCTCCATAGCGACTAAATTCCCAAGAGCCAGGCTACCGATTGACATACCCCCCGCGCCGCTCGGAATAGTTGCGTTCACGCAATAAGCAAAACAAATGTGTACTTTGTTTTGAGACACCCTGTATTACTCTTTTATTCATCGTTGAAAAGGGGAACGTTGAGATCAGGTATTGCAGAAGTCTTAAGACAAAACATTCAGTTTTTACTTGATAACGTCGTAAAAATAAATAAAAATAAAGACAATGCAAGTCCGACAACTACATTTTAGTCAATCACTATACATGCCTTTACAGATAAGAAGGCACCTGGACAAGCAAAACATCCTAACTACGCTTATGATGGAAAACATTAGAATGCTAGAATACAGACTGACAAACATTTTTGAATAACACCTTAATGGAGTTATTTATAGTTGTTGCTTAAAATAAATATTTATTTTCCATTATCCAAATTAAAATTACTTATTTTGAGAGCTTTACACATAGAGTTGTAATATAATTTTTAATTTATTATTGATAGGAAAAATTATAGCAAATGTTTACTTGACATTTAAAGTGCAAAGGGTAGCCAATATGTTTTTTAAATGAATGAAACATTGAAAATAAGTTTTTTATTTTTTTAAAGCGTGGGCTTCTTGAATAGATATATATTTAGCCATGATGGAAACAACTGCCTATCTGTTGCCTAGTAACGTTCAATAAAGACAACTTTGTTCTAGTTGCATGTTTAATATTTTAGGTTTTATGAAGTATTTTGCAACAAAAAAATAATTTTGTGAAATTGGAACAGCACCGTGTCATCAAAATTTTTAATAAAGGAATATGATTATCACAAATGAATTGATTACCGCTTATAAACACATTTTCAAGAGAGAGATTGGTCAAAACGTACTCGATAAGGTCTTGAATCCATTGAAGTAACCCAAGAATTAGAGGGCCTTGAGACAAAACCCTTTCTGATGGTGAAAAGAATGATTTTTAAAGATCATCGCTAAAAGTGTCGACCCTTTTGACAATTCTATATGAGGAACCAAGCAGAAGAAAAGTTTCACCAAAGTAGATTTTGAGAATGTTCACTCTCGAACAAAATTGTTTATGCTAAAAATCTCTTAAAATTTTTGGAGCATCTTTTCCCCTAAGGTGATAAGGCTCGGGCAAGTCACTGGGTCCATAAGCAAAATTAGAGTCCATGTAAAGGAGCTATATGGTTTTTCTGCTCCGGGATGGGAGTTGGTTCTACAAGTTATTCTACGGGATTGTCATGGTTAGTTCTGATTAGTTTTACACTCATCAATTTTTTTCTATTACTCCTTCGTTACCTTCCTCAGAACTTTCAATTAGGCAAACTTAGCATACTTCCATGCAATAATTTGCATTTTCTGAATCTAAGCCAAGTTCATGCATAAACATTTTTATTTGAGTTTCATTTCGATCTAACAGGGAAACATAAAGCACTAAAGCAACCCTACAACCTGCAGGACGTGGAAAAATGATTAATTTATGGAGGGAAATTATTTTATTTCTATTCAGTAATTTACAAGTACCTTTTTGTGATGTCACAGATATTTTGTTTCTGTCAATGCTTGAAAAAAATCATTCTTTCCTTTTTTTAAGAAAATATTTTGAAACAAAAAGATCAGGAAGCGTCTAAAACTGCAGAACCAGAGCTACTTTATAGAAAAACATGTGGCAACAATGCGCAGTAATTGTGTAATGGCACAGTTTGTTAGCTTTTCGTTTCTCGGCTTGGTTTTTAATATTATCCTGTATATTTTAACAAAATGTTGTCTATAACTATAAGAAATATATGCCGTAGTTCAGAATAAAGTGACAAATTGTAACCAAATAGGTCGGAAAAGCCACAAAATTGACAGTTGAAAGTGACAAAAAAATTTTGAGGAAACTATATTCAACTGCAAAAAAAAACTTCATCTTTACGGTCTACGGCCTCAAATTAGGGATCATACAAAAAAAGTTAATGAAAAATCGGTGTTTCCGTTATTTCAAAAAATTACCCACCAATGCAGGAAAAAATGGAAAATGGAGTTTTGGAAAGCGCTTACATCCCTTTAGTTAACTTTACTTTTTAGTTTAATTTTATTCGCATTTGGCGTCAAGGATAATCACGTGACACATTTTACTGACCCTCGCAAATTTTGGACAAATGTGAATAGGGACAGACTTGAGTAGTAGTAGTAGTAGTAGACGTATGGAACGTCTATCGCCTTATCGAATCTTAAATGTATTAGCTCCCGCATCAGAACTACTCCAAAATATAGTGACAGTGTCCTCGATTCCTGGTTCCTGCATTGTAAAGCATGGCATTATCCTGGTGGCCACCAAGAAGAAATTAGTGAAGTGATTTCGACTAAAAGGTAGATCATTTTAGTATTTGGGTCACTATCGCCGTATTTTTTATTTTCATATTATTTGTATATTTTTTCATATCCGCAATCAACCCATATATAGTCTGCTAATTACTCTTTTTTCTCAATCCCCTACCCATCCAAAATTATAAAGTATTATTAGTCTTAGATAATTTTAATATAGTTTAAAGTGCTTCTTTCTTCTTCTTTCCTGGTCTTACAACTCTGGGTGAGTCTTAGCCGCATCCACTATCGCCCCCCATCTCCTACGGTCTTGTGCTTCCATTTCCCACTGCTGGACTCCAATCCTATACAAATCAGCTTCGACGGCATCCTTCCATCTTTTCCTGGGACGGCCTATTGATGTTTTACCATCTGGTCTCTCAAAGAATACTGTTTTCAATAATCTGTGGTCCCCTGATCTTACCACATTTATTCTATTGGCTTCTATACAACGGACTATGTTTTCACTACCATATAGTGTCGCCAATTCAGCATTGTGGAGTCTTCTCCAATTTCCTGTTGTTTCATCTCTTTGGAGACCAAATATCATTCTAAGAACCTTTCGTTCAAATATGAGTAATTTACTTATTTTCCGTTGATTGAGGGTCCAAGTTTCACTGCCATAAGTAACTACCGGGCGAATAATTGACCTGTACAGAGTTAGTTTGGATTTTCTTTTTAACAGTTTAGATCTCAATAATGTTGTGAGGGAGTATAACGCCCTATTTGCTGCCGATATTCTCGTTGAGACGTCTTTTTCAACTCGATTTTCGTCTGTGATTACCGCTCCTAGGTACTTGAATTCCTTAACCACTTCGAAGTTGTGTTCATTCAGTGATATATTCTGCCCGATTCGAGGTCTTGGATTCTTCGTTACTACTATGTATTTAGTTTTTTCTTCATTTACTCGGAGACCCTCGAGTTGTGAAAATACCTCAGTATCGATATCATCAGCAAAGCCCAGCATTGCATGTTACAAGGCAAAATTGAAAAGCAATGGTGATAGAGGGTCACCTTGTCTGAGTTCTGATGTCACACTGAATGGCGCTGATGTTCTATTTCCTACCCTTACCTGTGCATATGAGTTTGTCACGCACATATGTGTTAGATCGACTAATTTTTTTGGTATGCCATTTCTAGCATTGATAGCCATAGTCTGCTTCTTTTCATGGAGTCATATGCTTGCTGGAAATCCACAAAGATTTGGTGGACATCTCGGTTAAATATATAGTTCAAAGTGCTGAGTCTATGTAAGTCAAAAAAAGCATCCAAACCTTTTTTATGCCCGACTTAATTTTTTTAAAATTATAAAACAAAAACAATAATATTTTTAGGGCCACCACTGCCTCGTACATATTGGTTTTTAGAGATTCTCTTATCAAATGAGGTGTAACATAATAATCACATTTTTATACAAAAAATAATCAATTTTTAAAAATAAGTGAAGTTGACTGGTTTCCTTTTATCAAGCCCTTCGTGGCATATGTGTGATTGATATGTTTGTTTTGTTTCTTTAATAAAGCATGGATATTGGGAACACACGTCACTTTTTTTTGGCAAAGAATAGTGACATGAGTTGTAACTTTTTTCTTTTACACGACTTTAAAAATGCGGGGTTGGTACACTAACAGAACGCGATAACGCTGTTTTATTATAAAGAAATTATGTTTGATTAAAACGGCGATAAATATTTGAATAAATAGGAGAGAGAGGCAAGAAAGTAAGGGCTGAATTATTTGCAATAAAAACTAAACGACAAGTAAAAGCAATTATTGGAAATTTGAAGATTTTGCTTAGTACTGAGAAAGAAGGATAGCTGTGTCAAACCAATCCTTGGATTGAAGACCTGGGTCAGGTTTAAAAACAAAATAATTTTTCTTTTAATTCTTATTATCTTAAATATTAAATGACAATATAATTTATGTCCCAACTGTAAAGGTGTAAATAATCTTTACATAAAAATTATTTAATAGGAAATATATACAGATTTGACACTCTGACATATCTAGGGCACCTTTGCTCTACCCGAAATGATTATCTGTGATATATGTTGTGTTAATTTTCTTCGTGATTTTTGGGTATCATCAAAATATAAATAGACGTATTGAAGTTATACAAGCTATTTCAAAAATCAAAATGGGAAATTAGCTATTGAAATCACAAAAGGTGTAAAAGAGGGATGCTGCATATCATCCACATCATTCAAGATATATGTGAAGAAAAGCGACAAAGAAAATCTTGAATATATGGTAGAAAAACTATAAAAAACGTATGAGGAATGGGAAGTGTAACATAAATATAATAAAAGTAATCTCCAAATTAATGATAATATAGAAGTAGAGGGATGCGACGATTACAAATATTTAAGAGTCATCATTGGGGGAACAGACGATAAAGAAATTTGTGCAAGAATTATCCTAGCTAAAAGAGTGATAGGCTGCCTAAATGAGATACTATGTAGCAAAAATATTACTAAAAAAATGAAAATATAACATATAAAACACAATGATAAAAGGTTGTTTAATATACGGGACTGCGACTTGGAGACTTACAAAGAGAAATTAAAAAGGGGTAGAAGCTGTAGAAAAACATCCATATGTTTTAAGGTTAGCAGGAAATACGATCATGAAAGATATAGAAACAAAAGAATTAAACTGGTAGGGTTATGATCGCCTACCCAAATGCTTCGAATTCAGAAAAATAGACTCGACTCTGCCTCTTACACATAGAATATGAATGCTGTTGGCATCTCCACACCCCGTCGGCAACTCGCGTTTGCTTGTGATCTCCCCCCCCCCCCAAGAGATGTGAATTCAGAAAAATAGACCCGCTGCTTTTCACCTAGGAATATGAAAGTTGTTGGCATCTCCTCCCTCCGTTTACCACTCACGTTCGCTTGCGATCGCCCCCCCCTTTGAATTCAGAAAATAGATCCGACCCTGCCTCTTACCTAGAAATGTGAATGTTGTTAAAAAATCCCCCCCCCCCCCAGAGCTTCAAATTTAGAACTGCTGGCGTCTCCCTCCCCATTGACAACTTGTTTTCTCTTGCCATACTGTATTTTTATGTCCCCCCCCCTCAAAGAGAGTGGCTGGATCCGTTGCTGCTCACAACTGAGTACCGTAAAGAAGAGAAAGACCTAGGAGAAATTGAACGGAAGGAAAAAGGAAAGCTATGACTGTCCGTCACCTTCAAGATGGGTAGTGGCAAGATAGGAAAAGATGGATGATACAGTTTGCCATCAAATATAACCCATGAACTCCAGCCCTCGATAAAACCGTCTGTCGATCATTTGAACATCATTGGGATGCTAAGTTTTGTCATTCCTAGAACAAAATCAAGACAAGAAACTAACTAAGGAAGGTCTTAATATTATGCTTCCCAACGTCTTGTAATATATATAAAAGAGGAAATCCTGACTGTCTGACTGACTGATCGATCAACGTACAGCCTAAACGGTTAAAGGTATTGACTTGAAATTTTGGACACACATTTATGATATGGTATAGCTTAATAATAAGAATGGGTTTTGCAATATCTTTATTAGAAAGTGTGAAAATGTAAAAAATGTGTAAAATTACATGATTTTCGAGATGATATTACATAACGCTCAACTAATTCAGTCGAATAATTGTTTTTATTATTCTAAACATAGTTAAGTCCTGAATATATGAGTGAAACTTTTTCTTCAATCTATAATCCATTTATTTATACGGTAAAACAAATATTTTGTGGGCGAAGCCGCGACTGGCAATTGTTTTTATTATTCTAAACATAATTAAGTCTTGTATATATAAACGAAACTTTTTCTACAATATATAATCCATTTAATTTTACGATAATATATATATATATATATATATATATATATATATATATATATATATATATATATATATATATATATATACTATAAACAAAACAAAAATGATCTGTTACAGATCTTCTTATCAACAATTTTCTTTCTTACTAATTTTTTTCCATTTTGTTTTAAAACTTGTCCCAAAAGTACCTCATAGTTTTAACAGAAAAGTAAATGCTCCAGCTATTATATTTCAGTGTGATTTTCATCAAAAACAATATTCATCGTCATGGCTTTACAGGATATTAAAATGTAATGTTTAGTCTCTTTTATTTCCTTTGTAGCTTTTTCTTATCGTTTTAAAATTTAGTTGATTTCCTTCTGGTAAACTTTTGTTTTTATTTCTTAAATGGAATTTCCTGAAGGAGAAAAGTTTGTTTTTGCAAATACCTATTGGAAATATTTTTGAAAGAATAATATTTAAACTTAACTTGTTTTCCGCAATTAAAAAGGAGTTTTACATTTCTTTATAATTTCCAAATTAGTTCTAACTTTATTTGTTTTTGTTGACCGTGCAGTTTGTAAATTAATTTTTCCTTTTTGGATTTCGGTAATAATGTTACTTGGTATGGAATTAATACATGTTTTTGTTATTACGTTTCTGTTCACTTTATTATGTAAGCGATCTTCAGAGAAATAAACTGTAAACAAGAACGTAAATTTGTATTATTAATATAATATAATATATATATATATATATATATATATATATATATATATATATATATATATATATATGTAATCGAAGGTTTTCGGGCATCCCGTGTATGTGCTGAGTCCCTCTCAGGACTAAGGCAGCGGACGTTTCGGTGAAATCTCATTCACCATTTTCAAAGTTCACTGTGTGGCGTCTACGAGCGAACTCTATACAGTGAACTTTGAAAATGGTGAATGAGATTTCACCGAAACGTCAGCTGCCTTACAGTCCTGAGAGGGACTCAGCACATATACGGGATGCCCGAAAACCTTCGATTACACATCACACCCGTGAGAATATCCGACATAACAGATATATATATATATATATATATATATATATATATATATATATATATATATAAATATATATATATAAATATATATATATATATATATATATATATATATATATATATATATAATGAAAATTTTCTTATCTAAACTAAACTAAATAAACTACATTTAATTTTTTTGTACAGTCTGTTTTGTTGTGTGTTTGAAAATATAATGTTAAAAAGATAGAAAGTTTCTCGAACAAATGCAGTATTATTTCTCTGCTAAACGGTAGAGTCCCAAATGACCAATTTGTTATAGTAACCATTTTTTTTTAGCAAAATTCAACAATTACGTTGATATTGACATAAAAAGATCCATTAAAGAATTAACAAATTTGTAAAAAAATTACAAATAAGAATGTTTTATTTAAAATTAATTCTACAGTTTTGAATATTTTAAACCTGCTATATAAGTTATTACTATGACTTTGATCATTGTTTTTGAAACTTTAAAGCCAGCAAAACATTTTATTAAGAATGACTTTTTCTTGGATATTCAAAAATATTGAGGTTTACTGTATATTACCATAATACAAGGCTTCTTGTAAAAAAAATAGGCCTGAATGTAGACGGCCAAAGATTAACAAATTTGAGGTTCGCGGACGACATAGTTTTGTTTTCCGATAATCTCAAGGAGATATGTACAATGTTACATGAACTTCAGCAAGTATGCGCCAATGTGGGTCTTAAAATAAACGTATCAAAAACAAAATTTATGTCCAATCTGGTACCTAGTGGAAATATCAATATTGGAGACAACGAAGTGGAGCTTGTGGAAAAATACATATACCTTGGACACAAAATAAAGATCACAAGAGATAATCAAACATGCGAGCTACGAAGAAGAGTAAATCTCGCATGGACAGCCTAAGGAAATCTTAAAGACATCTTTAAAAGCGATATACCAATTTTTTTAAAACGTAAAGCATTTGACCAATGTGTGTTACCGGTTATGACCTACGGTGCCGAAACTTTGACATTGACAACAGCAACTTCTAAAACGCTGCAAATAGCTCAGAGAAAGATGAAAAGGTCAATGCTAGGTATATCGCTGCGTGACCGAGTTAAAAATAAAGACCTGAGACGAAAGACAGGAGTTACAGACGTAATTTCCCGAATTGTCACACTCAAATGGAACTGGGCCGGACATGTCGCCCGAATCAGTGATGGAAGGTGGACGAAGAGATTACTCGAGTGGAGGCCGAGATTAGACAAAAGAAGTAGAGGAAGATCCCCTATTCGTTGGACTGACGATCTCAAGAGAATTGCAGCAAATTGGATGCAAATCGCTCAAGATAGAGCACAATGGACAAGAATGAGGGAAGCCTATGTCCAGCAGTGGACGCAAAGGGCTGAATGAAGAAGAAGAAGAAGACCATACTACAAATTTCCCTTCTTGTTTATCGTTTAATTTTTTGAAGATGGTTTAAATAATAAAATATACCAAAACGTAAGAACACAAACATGTTAATTAATTCCATATGAAGTCATATTTTGGCCGAAACCCAAAAAAGAAAAATATAATTTAGTTCTCACTAAATGGTATGCAATAAGGAATTAATTATTTTGCTATAACTATAAAATATTTAGTTTTAACATTATTTTATATATAATTAATAAAATATTTATTGCAATGGAAAGGTTTCTGTTATTATTACATCTTAATAGGATTATTAAAAATAACACACTAATAGTGTAAGAGAGGTTTTTATTTCCCCTTTGTTCTATTAATATATTCTACATGCGTCATTTAATTTTGCGATTTATGGTTTGGGTATATTTCCATATTTCCTTGACTTTGAAGGAACTTTGCGGCAGTTATTTCGATACAATAAATATTTTTAGCAAATAAATTTTAAGCGTCGCACTAACGAGCATTTGGCCTCAAAAACCGGACAAAAAGGAGAAATGCAAACTAAACAAGTAATAATCGAAATTATTTTCCGTACTATCATAAAAATATGATAAAGTGGCCCCTCCACGCAGCTACGCTCCGCAGAGTTAACTGCAATCCAAGCTTCGTTCAATACGCACGCATTCGTTCTTGATAGATTGTTTTTAGACTTGTATTTGGTGTTTGGTATTTTGTAAAGTAAATATTAAAAAAAAAATTTTTGTGATGGAATCTGAAGAACAAGGTATGTATTTAATTTTAGTATATATTATTTAAAAATATAATGACTGTTTAGTATTCTTATGGATCTAAAACAATACGCAAGAAAATTTTCTATTTTTTTGTTTTTCTTTTTAACTAATTAGTGTTTCTGAAAATGTTCCGAGCTAGGTCGGGCTATAATTCTTTTTTTTTATCATAAACTATAGACATTAGTCATATCATAACAGTCAAAACATTTTCCACATGTTTCCACCTCTTAAAAAAAACCGCTTTGAGTTCCACGGTTTTTTTCAGCAATAATTTTGGTTATTTTTTACTTATATACATATTTTTTTTCCTATAGGTACAAATTTGACATCAAATGTTATTGAGGTATATCGAAAAACGCTATACATGCTTTTTAAACAAAGCCCATCCAGAACACTTGAAGATGAGGTATCATTTATGGAACATAAGCTTTGCGAAATGATGAAATGTCTCTAAAACGAGTACCATATCTTAAGTCACGATTTAAAATATTTTAATAGCGATTTGAAGAAAAGATGGATATTATCTAACTATATTGAATAAAGATTTTTGAAAAAAAAAACGAGAAATGGCTTAATACATCAATACCAGTACATAACTGGGCCACGAATTCTACGGGACGTCCAAGGAAGCATTTCCAAGAATTATATGATCGTAAACGACGAAATACAAAAGAACTCCGCGAACAGGTACCTGTTGAGGAGCTTACCTATGCAGCTAGCGTACGTCAACGAATGTCTGGAAATGTTGCGGCCTCTAAACTTATAATAGATGCAACTTCAACATCAACAAGAGCCAAACTTTACAGGAAGGTAATAAATACTGCTCAGAAACCGAAAGTAAAAAATTGCACAACTGAGCAATCTTTGCAAATCTTTGTTGAAGATGACTTTACAAGGAGGCAGTGGGAGTTGTTACACGATTCCAATAAGGGTATATTTCCTTATACTCTAATTAGAGAAGCAAAGAAACTCTGCTATCCAAAACTAGACTCAATCCGAGTGACGGACACGAGTGTTGAAGTTGTGCTTCAGGACTTACTTGATCACATAGTAAAGAGACTTTGTTTTTATCTTGAGATAAATTTTTTATGGGATAACGTACAATTACCCTAAGTCAACATATAAAACGATACCTATTACGTTTTTTTAATATTACTCCCCTCCCCCTCCCCACTCTAAGTCAGCGCCCCTTTACCCGATTGGTAAAATAATGCCAGAAATGAAATCAGAGCACTTAAAAACATATAAAACGATACCCATTACGTTTTTTTAATATTACTCCCCTCCCCCTCTCCACCCTAAGTCAGCGCCCCTTTACCCGATTGGTAAAGTAATGCTAGAAATGAAGTCGGAGCACCTAAAAACATATAAAACGATAACCATTACGTTTTTTTAATATTACTGCCCTCCCCCTTCCCACCCTAATCAGCCCCTCTTCACCCGATTAGTAAAATAATGCCAGAAATCAACTTAGCGCCCTCAAAAACCCCCGGATACTGATTTTGACACGTCTACAGTCAAAAACAACGACGTTATTAATTTTGTCCGGTTTTTGAGACCAAATGCTCGTTAGTGCGTCGCGCTATCTGTTGAGTAAGTTTATAACTGGTGTGGAAAACTCGTAATGTTTCTTTAATATTTTTAAAATTTTTATGAATTTATGGTTTTAATAACCACTAATCTTGATTTTCTTATAGTAAAATTGTTAAATATTTCTAATGTAGTAATTTGCATTGTAATTTTGAATTATCCCTAGTTATTGATTTTTTAATTACAAATATTGAAATGATAAAAAATCCCTTAAGAGATATTTTTCAAAGATGTCTTGCCTTTTACCTTTGAGATTTAAGTTGACGGATTTATTTCCTTCAAGACTAGTCTTGGTAAGAGTGCTGTAAAATTGAAACGGAGAATTTAAAAAAATATTTGAAGTCTGTTTTAATATTTTCAACTATTATACACCAAATTCACGTAAAAATAATCAACTTTTGTTAATTTCATTAGTCATCTTGAAAAACAAGTAAAAGTTATACTATTTTATATTAAAATCGATTATTACGTTACTTTAACATACTGGCGATGAGTTTTTCAATATTGCAAAACAAATTTTTATAGTTTTTTTTTGAAACACCTGAAACTGCCTCGCAGAAATATTGAAAAGCTTTATTGCGCAAAAGAAAATTATATAAAATGGAACCACATCTGTTACATAAATGATCTTAGTTCTACTCCGTTATCGACAAAAAATAAATATGAAAAAAATTGTATCTAAAAGTTATTTTTCACTTAAGAGACACTAATGCCATTTTAGGCCGTAAAAACTGCTTTTGATGAATAACAGAAAAAGCAGAACATAAAATTATTGGAGCTGTCATGAAATTTGACGGTCTTGCGCAATTAATTATGGAAGGAATGGCAGCGTGAAAAATGGGATGAGGTATTCTCAACAAATAGAGGAGGACACAAAATTGAAATCTGTGGCAAACTAATCCTAGGGTTAAAATACCGAAAAAGGACAGAATAGTTTGTATCTGGCATCACCCTAAGAATGATTCAATATTTACAAACGAGGCACCATCATTTATTCATTAGTTAGCCATAAATGATCTAATAATAATAATAATATTGAAATGCTCTGTACTTAGTTACTCTTCTGGAATTGTGAAATAGAGCAGGATGCACATAGAAAGTTTGCAAAGGAAAGTCAAAATACTCCAGAGAAAGGCACACAAATATCATCTTCGTAGTGCTGCTGAACTTATAATGTTGCCACTATTATAATACCGCTGCGATTGGGAAAACATGAACTGACTTCAAATCATTAACCAGATCAAAAGAAGTTTTAAAGTCTGGCTACAGAAACCCCTTCATAGACGACACTCAAATGAAGTACATAAGGAAAATAGTGGCAGATGATCCCCATAAATATGCCGAATAATGTTCTATTTAATATTAAGGAATTGAGCCTTGGCAAACACTTGTATAAGGGTATGCAAAAGGAAATGCTTCTTGGGACCACTCGAAGTGTCTGAAAATTTATAAGAAATGAGGAGATCTATGACATCACCTAGGATCCAACAATATGAGAAGAACCCCTATAGAGCTCCAATTCTATGAGTATATTTGCCATTTGGCTAAGTCTATGGGATAATAGTCTCACCCCTCCGCAGAGGGGTTACCTTTTAACAATGAAAAATTGACTTTGACCAATCGAGCTCAAAAATACAGCCAAAATTTATACAGATATAACAAAGATAAGGTTAAAATACCAAATACATAGTTACTTTCATTCTAACATACATAATACGTTCCAGAATTTACTGCAATAGCCGCTCGCAAAAGCAAAATCCGTCCAGGAAAAGAAATGCTTTTAACAAATACTATTTTAAGCAAAAGCTTTAAAGTTCTTCGCTTGCATTACTTTTAGCTTCAATAAATTCTTTGTAGCCCCGATCATTTCTTGCTAATTACTATTGTAGTTTACGGAATAATTTGTGATTTCGGGATTTTATTTTTCCTTTCAGAGTTTTACGACGAGCTTTTATGATCCCGACCGGTTTGAATTTTTCCATTACTCATATGCCGTTGCAGTTAATTTTATTGTTATGGTTTTTAGCGAAAAAGTTGTTTCAGTTTATATACAATGTGTACAATTTTATACGGCTTCACTAGTTCAGTTATTACTGAGAGGATACAGTTTATTAATGGAAATGCTTTGTGGTCAAATTGATTGTCCTTGACATTTATGCTCAGGTTTTAGCGCAATTTGTCATTTAGTATATTTAAAGCAATTGTTTAAATCAGTCTGCTTCAAACTTTCCAAAAAAAACAAAACAAAACCTTCATTAGCAACGGTCATACACGATATGCAATTTTCAGGAAATTGCTCTCAACCGTACCGACTCTAATGAATCTCAGATCGTAACTGAAGTTTATTATTTCTTAAAAGACCAAACTTGAGTTTCCCAGTATCAGCTGATATCTCTCAGTGATACACCCTGTAGGGGTTAATTTTATTCTCGGAAATTTCGGTCCTCATCTGTAGGCACTAGTAATCCATATGTCGGTTATTTAATTCCCGAATTTGTCTAGATCGGAGCAACGTAAGCTTATTTTTCTATAAAAAAGGGTTAATATAACTTTTCTACGTCTTTCTATAACTAAAAGCAAATCGATAACCATTGGAGAAAAAACCTCATGCCATTTTATTAATTTTGCTGGTATTTAAATCGTTCCTTCTTGTAACCAGGAAAACCAATGAGAGTGGATAGCAGAGATGTTCGCACCTGTAGGGTGGATCCCGATTTCCTGGGGCCTAGACTGATTCCTTGTAAAAAACACACTCAAAACTGACAAAGTCCCTGTTTCCAGGTTGTATATCGATAAAACAACCAAAAAAAAAACGCCATGATATTCCGTTTCCCAAAACGTGAATATTAGCAGAAATAAGATAGAACTAACCAAATTAACCATAGTAAATTTAAGATAAAATCTTAACCGTAACAAGATAATGTCAAAACAAATATGGGATTGTCTTCGAAACCTTTTCGCTCTGCCATACTACAACTAGGCTGAACTAATAACTGACCACTGAAGCTTAAAGAAACATCTGCAAAAATCGGCATCTGTAATCAAAAGCCAATTTTTAGATGTGATGAAGAGGATAAAACAGTTTTCCCATCATCTTCGATTACAAAGCCCTAAGCTACTGGAGACACCTTCAAAGATCCCTTCATCCTGAAGGTTTATACTCAGAAGACAAACTAGTGAACAGGATGATAAATATGTTAAAGGCAATGAACTTGTTAACATAGAACAAATATAACCGGCGATACAATAAATCAATGGGTTGCAGTGTAGGGGCTTCTCAACCTTGCCCTGCTATATCATCTAGTAAAATTATATCAATTTTTGTTTCTAAGAATATAATTAGATTGCCACTTATCAAGGCTCCTCCTGTAATCTTATTTGCATGTTTTAACAAACGGACCGATTTCGGGATAGACAATTCATCTCCTTGCACAGATCTACCCTTGTAGAAGATATTTAAATCAAACATTTAAAAAATGCCGTCGTCAATTCACCTTGTTCACCAGATATGATATCGTGTGCCCTTAAAATCTTATTAAAAGTGTTACAAAGAGTAGGTAGAGCTCTGGCATATGTACAAACCTCGATCATTGATTATTTTGAAGACTCCATCGAAAATTTTAAAATTCTGTTTTATTTCAAATTTTTAGATACTTTTTGAACAGGAGGCGTAGAGAGAAAATATTTTTCGCCAGTGATGTAAAACTAAATCCTAACAATTAAAATCCTGATCGCATTGTAGTGGATACAAAATAGAAAATGCCTCCGCTTCGAAATATTCCAATTTCCAATAAATTCAGGTTATGCAAACATTAATTGAGCGTCCGAACAATCAAGAGATCGTTAGTGTGTAATTTTCTGAATGAACAAAAACCACAAAGTGTTGGGGTTAACTTATTTGCTCATATTCTGTTATATAAATGTTTGTTTTTTATTTAGGCTGGTTTAAAAGTTAATTTTTATTTGTTCGTAATGAAATTAAAAAGTGGCAGGTAAGCTAAATATTTGGACCAAGAAATACACTGGTCATAAAAAATATAAATCACATTGAAATTGTGATGTCTTTTTTAAATTTTCTGTTTTAAGCTTATATTTGCAAATTGTGATCTAAATTTAATACTCAATATTAAATCGGTTAACATCTTTTTTAGTCTTTATAATATATTCCGAAAAAACAACAAATTTACATTTAAAACGAAGTTCGATTTATTGTTATCAGGAACTTTAAAGATGGAAAAACCAACAATAATGAAAAAAAATTTAATCATTAATAACGTATTTTCTCTCCTCTTGCGTTAATAACTGCTTGAAGATGATGAAACATATTTCCTATCATCCTACATTCTGGTCGATGGTATTCCGCTCTTGCAATAGCAACTCTCTTAGCTCCTGGAAAATTCTTGAAATAATTTATTGGCCATAAGACTGATACTTCAGCATTGATTTCGTCAGTAGTATACATAAATAACATATATATATATATATATATATATATATATATATATATATATATATATATATATATATATATATATATATATATATATATATACATCCACTACGTCAACGAACGCATTCTTAGGATCACATTGAAAACAAGCTCAGAAAAAATTCATATCCTCAGTGTATATGCCCCAGACAGCAGCAGGAAAAAAGAAGAAACAGACATCTTTTATGAGACAATGCAAACGGAAATCCACAAAATACCATCGGATGAAAAGACTCTAATATTGGGTGTCCTAAATGCAAGAATAGGCAATGAAGTGATAGATGGGATCAAAAACAAGTACAACGAAGACCATATTAACGAAAATGGCAAAATCTTGATTGATTTCTGCACAAGCAAAAACACGAGAATAAATAATACATTCTTTCTTCCCCCATAAGCCTCAACACAAAATAACCTGGCAAAATACCAGAGGACAAAATTCAATAATAGATTATGTGATATCAAATAAAGTTTTACATCCAACACAAGTATAAGACGTCCGTAGCTTAACATCTGCAGAAATAGGATCCGATCATAGATTGGTACTATGCAAATTAAGACTTAAAATACAACACAAAAAGAAAAAGCCATCGAATATTAAAAATAAATTAAACATTGAATCGGTAAGTGATGAATCAACCAAAGACTGGTATAAAAAGAGACTGGCAGGAAAGAAACGATAGGCTTACCTCCGATACAGAAATAACAAGTCAGAAACAGAACACAATCGATACAAAGAAATAAGAAACAGAGTAAACGCCGACATAAGACAAATTAAAAACGAATATTGGCGAAAGTTCACAGTAGATATGGAACATGACTTGTACGGGGCACAAAAGAAGGTATGGAACATGATCAGAAGAAGGAAACAGGATATAAACGAATATACACAATCCTAAAAAATTTCTGAGCACGAATGGGAAGAACACTTTAAAACACTATATAGAAATACAGATCAATCACAACAGAACAACTACCCACCCGAAAATGCATCTGAATATGACGAATACACCAAGGAAGTAAGCCTCCAAACGACGAAAGACACGATAGCCAAATTAAAAACGAGAAAAGCCCCAGGACTCGACAATATTCCTAACGAACTAATTAAATATGGTGGAAATGCATTACACGAAGAACTAACAAAACTCTTCAACAAAATAATTAAAGACCAAGAGATACCCCAAGATTGGAAAGTATAACAGTACCTATTTTCAAGAAGGGTGATAAGAAAATCACGGAAAACTATAGAAGAATAACTTTATTAAATTCAATAATGAAATTATTCACCAAAATCCTTGAAGGTATAATAACTGACTATTGCAGAATATCAGAAGAACAGCAAGATTTCCGCAAAAACAGATCGACAGTAGATGCCATATTCATCGTAAGACAGATAGCAGAGAAATCTATTAAACTTACTAAGCCGGCTTTTATGTGCTTTATAGATTTCACTAAAGCCTTTGATAGGTTGAGACTGGATAATATTCTACAAATAATGCGAATTAAAGGCATCCCAAACAATTTAATTAACATAGTTGAACAGCTAAACTCCAACACCATAACACAAATCTCAGTAAGCGGCAACCTAACTAAGGATGTACCGATAGCGTCGGGCATACGACAGGGGGACTCTCTGAGTCCATTACTGTTTAACATAGTAATGCACCAAATAATTGAGAACGTCAAAAGAGCGGCACCAGGGCACAGAATGAATACCGGGGAAATAACAATAATATGTTACGATGATGACGCCGTTATAGTCTCGGAAAATGAAGACGATCTCCAAAGACTTCTATTTGAATTCCACACCATAAGCAAGCAATTCAACATGAAAATATCCATCGATAAAACTAAGTCAATTGTAATAAGCAAAGTGCCCTTAAGATGCAAACTAGTAGTGGATGACAAACCAATAGAACAACTCATGACCTTCAATTACTTAGGAGTTGAGATATCCGCAAACCAAGACAGAACAAGAGAAGTAAGAAACCAAGTAAACAAGGCAAATAGAATCTCAGGAAGCCTGACGGATATAATATGGCACAACACATACATGAGCAAGGATGCAAAAACAAAAATCTACAAGACCTGTATTCGACCGATAATGACGTACGCAGTAGAGACGAGAGTTGACAACACAAAAACAAAATCAATTCTAAGAACTGCCGAAATGAAAGTACTAAGAAGAATATCGGGATACACATTAAGAGATCACATACGCAATTCAACAATACGCGAGGAACATGGAATGCAAGATATAGTAAGATGGGGACGGAAGCGGAGAAGAGCCTGAAATGAGCATGTAGGAAGAATGGCGCAAAATAGGATAGCGAGAATCGCCCGGAAACCAGAAGACCAATAGGTAGACTACCGAAAAGATGGAGAGAGTCCTAGATTTCAACTTCAAATGAGATGAATGATTGAGTTGGAAATATATATATATATATATATATATATATATATATATATATATATATATATATATATATATATATAACATACCTTAAAGCTAGAAAAAACAAAAAACAGTTATATTAGTATCAGATACTTGTTATAATATGTAAAATAAACTTAATCTAATATTTTATTATTAAAAGCCACAGATCAGAATCCTAAAGCAACTAACAGGAAAGAAAAAAAGAAAACGGTAAGTACATAATCCATCGCACTAGTCAGCGAAGGATGCAACAAGATAATCACTCGATGCACAGCAAAAGAGTCAGTATACCTTACAGATTTACGTATTCATTAAAAGAATAAAATGATCCCTGAACAAGAAATTTTTTTATTTTTGTTTTGAATTTATTATTGTTTGATATGTTTTCAATGTTTTCATTTTAATATTGAAATTTATATATACAGTCTTTGTCGAATTTGGTATTTACTGATTATGCTGACATCAAATCTCCAACTCCTCGCACACTCCTCCCGCTGAACGCAACAGCTCCTCTGGGGCATTCGCAGACACAGCTATCGTGGTATCATCAGCAAACATAACCAACTTTCCGCTACTGATGAATCTAGGTAGGACGTTAACATAAACCAAGAAAGGCCCTAAAACCGATCCCGGCGACACTCCCAAGACGACTTTTTTGTCATCTGATTTACTTTTTTGGTATCGGATAAATATACTTCTATCATCGCATATTAAAATAAAAATATGACACAATTGATAAGAAGCATAGTTGCATGAAATTTTATAGTATTGTTCTTATAATTTCATCCAAAATTGTTAAAAATTGTGCCACATTTTTAATTGTTGAATAAATTATTTATATTGTGTTTTAATCTGTTTGTGTATTCATTATCTGAGTGTGAACTTTAAAAAAAAAATTAAAGTCACCTGAGGTAGGAACACACACACACGCACACACATATATATATATATATATATATATATATATATATATATATATATATATATATATATATATATATATATATATATATAAACTAGTTAATATTGGGGTGTGCAGCAAGTGAAAGAGTACTATTTGAAGTTAATCTAAACTATCGAAAATCTTTATCATTTTCATCTTCAGGGAGACTACAATAATTACAAAAAAAAGGGAAATTAGTAAGATAAATTTTTCCCAATAGTATTGATAACTTACATCTTTATTTGAGGATGAGGATGAGGATGCAACTGTAAAATGAGTTTGAAAATTATGAGGTTAGGAAATTTGTCAGCTGTCAGTAGGGCTGCCAACCTTATCCAACTAAATTAAGTTTAGTTCCGATGAACCGCATTTAAAGTTAACTATACAGTAAATGGCCAGCCATGTTGAAATAATTAGGATAGAAAAATTTTTTTTCAACAAATATGAAAAAATTACCTTTAGGAGTCAGCAGGGCTGTCCACTATTAGGATTGTATTAATGAATTTTGTTAGGTTGAAATTGCAATTAAAAGCAATTATGCAATATCTAAGGAAAACTATGATCATTATTGTTAGTAATATTTGTAGAGCAAGATAAAAAGTTATCCAAAAATAAAAGATAAGAATAAATTTCACTAAATGTTTAATATCAGTTTTTTTTATTTAAGCAATTCGGTTCTTGTGAGAGAAAGGCCATCTCTAAGAAAAGCCTCTTGGCAATGATTGACTTAATTGAAAGTATCCTCACTGACCCATAATCCATATTGTGTAAGTGATTGTTAGCATGTTCAGCAAGTGGACATCTTTTAGGATGTTGTATAGAATCACTTAGGTGTAATGTAATTCTATTTTTAAGTGATTATGAAGTTTGACAGATATACACTTTGTCACAATCCGCACAAGGAATGCTGTATACAACATTATATTGAAAACCAATTGGTGTTTTGTCTTTTAGTTTTGAATGCACAGAGCTTATTGTAAGTATAGATTTATTAGCAATTTTAATATTATCAATATTTCTGAAACTTCTTGAAAGTTTGGGTGTTTTCTCCCTAATATATGGCAACGAAGTGAATTTAACCGTGTTTGTTCGAACTTCTTCTGCTATAGATTGGTAATCATTGTTAGATACATTTATATTATCATTTATGTTAATAGTATGAATTGTTGTATCATCATTAGTCGTTTCTGTCAGTGATGACGACGTGCTAAACAGTACTTTTTTAATTAAAGCTGGGGAATAGGAATTGTCTGTGCAAAACTATAAGAGGATATTTAAGTTTTTATTATGGACAGATGTATCAGAGATTTTTTGGACCCTGTTTTTCATTTGTTTAATTAGATTCATTTTTATTGACTGTTTGTGATACAAATTGTAATTCAAGAATCTACCTGAACTACATGGTTTTCTGTACCAGTCGATTAAGATTGTGTTGTCAGGGGAACGTATGAGTTTAGTATCTAAAAAGGGTATTCAGTGATTCTCATCTTCCTTTTCTATAGTGAATTGTATGTAAAGGTCGTAACTATTAATGGTTTCAATTATCTCCAGGATGCCATCATTTGGAAGGGAAAATATTATATCATCTACATATTTTTTTATAAAATGTAGGGTAAATGAGAGAACTGGGAGAACCGTGTCCAGCAAGTCGTCCATCACATATGCAGCTAAGATAGGGGAGATGGATGCTCCCATAGGAGAGTCAAAAGTTTATTTGAAAAATTTGTCATCAAAAGAGAAATATGTATTATTGAATAGAAAGGTAATTAGTTCCATAAAGGATTCCTCATCAATGTTGCAACGGCTTATTATACGGTTCCAGTTTTTGTGGATGGCTCTTAGGCATGCATCAAATAAAGATGTAAGTTATCAATACTATTAGGGAAAATTTATCGTACTAATTTCCCTTTTTTTTGTAATTATTGTAGTCTCCCTGAAGATGAAAATGATAATAAAGATTTTCGAAAGCTTGGATTAACTTTAAAGACTACTCTTTCACTTGCTGCACACCCCAATATTAACTAGTTTATCCTACCTAGTCAGCAACGACTACCCTTTATATATATATATATATATATATATATATATATATATATATATATATATATATATATATATATCATTTTTCTTTTATTTTGTCTTTTCTTGGGTTTAGGTTCTATATTTAATAAATACATAAAACTATTGACGTTTCGCCCTTTATTCAAGGCATTTTCAAGATTTTGCCTCCTAAAAATATATAATCAAAATACATCACATAAAAAACATATTTAACATTTTCGAAAAACAAACAAGACACTTAAACTAGTTAAAAGTTTAAAATTTTTTAAAAATACTTAATTTTACCAGTACGCACCTTGACATTTTGCTGTTTTGTTTCTGAATAAAATTTTACATCGTTTACTGAGGATACGTGGAATGCGAATGTGTTTTATTTTTTTAATATTTTTTATATTTTACAATGCATAAAAAAACAAATAAGGTATATGCTTGGTTTTATGTTTAAGAGGATATTCCATTTTTGATTCTTATTTGACTGGATCGAATACTTAATATTTTTGTTTAAATTAGGTTTGCGTAAATGTGGCTCAAATTTCCCATATCTGTTCTATCGTTAACAGTGTTTTTATCTTTTTAAATTTCAATCATTTCCTTTATCTGTAATTTTTGGTAATTCATATCTTTGTTTTTTATAATGGTACTGTTATAATCAAAAGTGTGTTTTTCGTCCTGTGTGTGTTTGTTTAACGCTGTTGAGGCGTTTTTTGTATATTTATGGCCATTTAATCTGTTCTTCAGTAATTGGCTCGTCATGCCTATATATTTTTTTGGACAATTTGTGCAAGGGATCGAATATATTATATTTGATTTATTCATTAGAGAAGTTTTACTTTTTAAATTTGTGAACAATGTATTTAATTTATTATGTGACCTGTGGCATACGATGATATCATGCTTTTTTAAAATGTATTTTATTTTTTCTGACAGCTCACTAGTGTACGGTAATGCCACATATTTTTGTTGTTTATGTTCCATGTTTTTTGTTTTTACGTTATTATAAAACTTATATGTTCGTTTATCAATTATTTTGGTGATAGTCTTTTCGTTGAAATTATTATTTATTAGTGTCTCTTTTACTTTTTGAAGTATTTTTGGTCGGAATTCTGGAGACGTTAGGGAGATAGCACGATCAGATAGACCGATTATAACGCTATTTTTTTGAGTCTTTGAATGATTAGAGAAATAGTTTAGATATCTACCTGACCAAGTTGGTTTGGTGTACCATTCAGTTAAAATTTTGTTTTTCTGCGTATAAGTGTCATATCTAGAAAATTTATTTTATTATTATTCTCTATTTCGGACGTGAACTGTAATTTCTCGTTGAAACTGTTAAACTCTTGGAGAATTTCATTTATTTTATTTTGTGGTACGGCTGCTATGCAATCATCGACAAAACGTTTAAAAAATATTATGTTAAAATTTAATTTTTCTAAAACTTTTTCCTCTAAAAATATAGAAAAAACGCCTCAACAGCATTAAACAAACACACACAGGACGAAAAACACACTTTTGATTATAACAGTACCATTATAAAAAACAAAGATATGAATTACCAAAAATTACAGATAAAGGAAATGATTGAAATTAAAAAAGATAAAAACACTGTTAACGACAGAACAGATATGGGAAATTTGAGCCACATTTACGCAAACCTAGTTTAAACAAAAATATTAAGTATTCGATCCAGTCAAATAAGAATCAAAAATGGGATATCCTCTTAAACATAAAACCAAACATATACCTTATTTGTTTTTTTATGCATTGTAAAATATAAAAAATATTAAAAAAATAAAACACATTCGCATTCCACGTATCCTCAGTAAACGATGTAAAATTTTATTCAGAAACAAAACAGCAAAATGTCAAGGTGCGTACCGGTAAAATTAAGTATTTTTAAAAAATTTTAAAGTTTTTACTATTGTTTAAGTGTCTTGTTGGTTTTTCGAAAATGTTAAATATGTTTTTTATGTGATGAATTTTGATTATAAATTTTTAGGAGGCAAAAATTTTGAAAATGCCTTGAATAAAGGGCGAAACGTCAATTGTTTTATGTATTTATTAAATATAGAACCTAAACCCAAGAAAAGACAAAATAAAAGAAAAATGATATAATCTATGGTTCAAGAATCAAGAAATATATATATATATATATATATATATATATATATATATATATATATATATATATATATATATATATATATATATATATATATTAAATTCAATTTTGTTTTTAACCGGGTAAATTTTGTGCGGGTGAGTGTAGCGCTAGTTAGGGTTCGTGTGGCGAATTTCGAGTGCGACCACTTCACCATATTCGTCACAATATATATATATATATATATATATATACATATATATATATATATATATATATATATATATATATATATATATATATATATTTTTTTTTTTTTCTGAAATTTCTTGGGTATGAGGTTTTTTGTTTTTAAAACAATCTAATCAAAATTTGACGTTTCGTCCATTTTTTTTGGGCTTTATCAAAAATATATTGTCAGTCAGTCTATGGATAAAATTAATTAAAAACTGCATTAAAAATTATAACAAATACAACACTAAAATACCAAAAAAAATATCTGATTCTTTAATAATATAATAATTGCTCCACAAATAATTAATAAAAATATATTAAAAAAAAACTTTTACTGATAATACCAAATTCCTTCATACTGACAATGTATACTCTTAGTTGAATTATATACGGCACAACTACAACGGGTGCGTATCTAGCAAAGAATTTTAAATTTACATTTTTAATATTGTACAGTGTATTAGTTATAAAATATATATGTCTATTTTAAGTGTATTTAATTGTTTCAGTGATGGCTGATTGTTCTGTTTTTTTCTTTGTAGATTTTATCCATAGACTGACTGACAATATATTTTTGATAAAGCCCAAAAAAAATGGGCGAAACGTCAAATTTTGATTAGATTGTTTTAAAAACAAAAAACCTCATACCCAAGAAATTTCAGAAAAATAAATATAGATGGTTTAAGAAAACAAAGATATTATATATATATATATATATATATATATATATATATATATGTTTTTAATTTACCATAGGAATTGCAACGCCTACTTTTTTAATGCACCAGCCACCACTGCGAGTGCCCCTCCTATAAATTATGCTTTATGTTCAGTAAAAAAGTGTTTTCATGAACGAAAAGCTGAAAGAAAATTATCAGGTTTCCCATGTTTTTTTCATGTGTAAAAAATAGCAGCAAAACGAAAATGGAACGTTCGTTTTTAGGAATCACTTACTAGATTATACTTTAACACTCATTTATCATAATACATTGTGCTTTCCAAATTCAGTGTCGACATTTATCCCTCCGGATTAGCTTGCTTTTCCTGTAAATATTAGTCCAGCATGAATCAGTGGAAAATCGAAACATTTCCAGGCAACGCCATTTTCAAATACAAGTGTTGATGCCTAACAAACCACCATGACAAGCTTTATTGGTATAATGGATAAATATTTGTGCTAGAATAGACAATTTGACTCTATTAGGAATATATTGCAAATTGTTCTTATCCTAATGGATTTCAGTATAAAAAGGCATATTTTATTTATTTTCCGAATAAAATATGTTTAGTTTAGTAAAAAATATCAATTAATTAAAGATTTTTTTTGAAAATCATGGTTGTTGGGTTTACACCGTGTCAAATTTGAATTATTATCTAACATATTACCTACGATTGTACGAGGCATCTTCAGGGATTTTTACTCCACGAGATTAGAACACTGAATGGCTGTCGAGGAGCAACAGCCCGGTATTTTTACCCGATTGGTGCTCAACGGACCGTTATCCAGGGTTATAATCGATTTCCACGTGTGATGTGGACTCTAACCTGCATCTCTATTAATATAATTTGTATATTTACAAATTTCAAGTGTGACCTGAGCAATGTTGGTGTGCAGCTACTGTAAATTATACAGTTTATTATTTTTTTTAATACATATTTTATATTCCCTAAGCCTAGTGGATATAGACCGTCCTGTTTCACCTACATACTCCTTACCACAAGAGCAAGGTATCTTGTAAACGCTTTCTGTTTGAAATGGCACTGAGTCATTTGGAGGCTTCAAACGTTGTCCAACTTTCTTACATATATTGAAAATTGTCCCAGTGTTTGATTTTTGGAGGAATCTGGAAATCTTGTCGGTGGTTCTGTGTATATAAGGTAAAACAACACTGTCCAAACGGCAATGTAAGTATTACTTGCAACTTACTTATTCAAAGAAATCACTTACAAGTCATACCAAAAATTTGAATATAAAATCAAGATATGGTTACGTCAACAATTAGTTTGCACGTGATTGTAACAAATTTCTTTGGTTTTGTAAGTCTGCGAGGGTTTAGCCTTTCATTTTAATTCCTAAGAGAATAATAATGTCTTTGTTCTAGAACAAATAATTTAAGGTTTATATAGGTTATGTACACGTGATAGAGCTTTAGGCAGGTAACATTTAACAAAATATGTAACAGCTTAACCATAGGAACTTGCCATAATAGAAAAACACAAATATTTATTTATTTACACTGCCCTACAGTTACATTAATATGATCTTTATACATTGGGGAGGGGGGGGGGTGATTGCCCCAAAAAAATAAAATAAACGTATTAATTCTACACAAGGCACAAATATAATAATAAAATAATAAAAAAATTACGGCTAATTGGAATTAAATATACATAAAATTAAAGAGTGGGACACCTAAAATAAAAATATATAAAAAAATTGAAAAATTATAAGCAACATTAAATAATAAAATACACCAAAAAAAAATTAAATAATAAATTGTGTTTATTAGTGAAACTATATTCGTTCAAATTAATTATAATTGATTCCTTTATCTCACCGATCATAAGATCGAGTTTTCATATTTTGCTTTATTCTTTAATTATATAGATTTTTCCCAATTTTCTGTAGTAGCTTTATTCAAAAAAATCTTTCAAAAGTTCAGTTAAATTACTAATTTTAGAAGTTGTGTTATTTCTAGCAACTCTACCTTTTACTTGAGAGAGATATTTCCTTCTCTAACGGACAGTTTCCGGACGATCTATAAGAACAGATTTCCTCTCTGGTTTTTTCCAGCAAAAATTAAGTTCCCTGAGTAATTTCCAGAGTTCAGTTCTTTTAATTTTAGTGATTTTAGTTAGAATTTTGTTGCTGCTTCTCATAATAAAATGTATGTACAACTCCTTTTATTACAGTTTTCATCTCTTCTTTCGACAATGTTTTTCGTCTGCCTGTGATCGAATGTGGCTTAGGAGTGCTAATAATTCCAGTCGTTTTTTTTCCTCCTTCAGTATTCGGTACATAGTAGATTTTCCAACTCCTGTCATGTTGGAACACATCTCAACATGCTTTTAACATTATTATCTAGATATTGACATCTTAAGGCATCATAAACATTCATCGTAATAAGTTTTTCGTTGAGGAAAAAATGCCTTGGTTTAACGATTTTGGAATAAATATAGAGGTGGAAGCCATATTTTTGGGTATCTCACTAATCTCAAATAATATATGAAAACAAGCGCAAACAAGATAAATCACTAAGGACATACTGTAAGGTGTACTTGACTCACTGACAGAAATTAAATTAAACTATAAGAAGTTTTATTGTTGCAGTAGATTTATAAAAGCTTATAATATTTAAATATAATTAGATTTACAGCAGTCCTCAGTTACCTGCTGCACTGGAGCAGGTACGTTGGAAGTTTCGGTAACAGTTTTATTACTCTCTCTAGTTCTTGAATAGAGTATAGGAATGTGTATGATTGCGATCGCCCCGCCCTTCCCAATAGCTTTGAGTTCAGGAAAATAGAACCGATTCTGTCTTTTACATTATTATGTGTATGCTGCTATCACTCCCCTTGTTGACAACCTGTTTTTCTTACGATAACCTCCCCCCAAGTGCTTTGGGTTCAGGAAAACAGACCTGATTCTACCTCTTATACTAGGAATGTGTATGCTGCTGGCTTCCTCCCTTCTCCAAGAGCCTCAAATTTCGAAAAATAGACCCGACCCTGCCTTTTACAATAGAAATGAGACAGTTTCCGGTGTCTCCCCCCCGCCATCCATGGACAACTTGCTTTCGCTTGCCATACTGTGCTTTTGTGATAATACCGCCCCCCTCCCTCCTGAAGAGAGAGGCTGGATTCACCCCTGCTGGGTAATAACTGATGAGTTCTTGGTTCACATCTGCAAGATAGGTGATATAATAGGTAGAGGAGATTAGTCCAAAACAGGGGAGTTGGGATACTACAATCGAGACATGGCATTATGGTTTTTTAATTCATTTCAAATTTACGCTAGCTTCGTCAACTGTATTCAGCCATCTTGATTAGTTTATCAACAAAAGTTGAATGATATTCATGCGTGCTTGTAGAAATAAGCAATTCCACAGTATTCCCTGTATCTTAAAGACTAAGCCTTATCGGACATATGTTTATATGAATATTTATTTGAGAACACCCTGTATATCTCAGGTTCGACTTTTCAATGAAGCAAATTGGAAATTATTCCATATAAATGAGCAAAGATGTCAGATGTGGTTTCAGTTATATTGGTTGCAATTCCAATTTTTGATTTAAAAAAAATTATTTTTCTTTAAATTCTTAATCTAAATGTTGTAGTGCATGAAAAAAAAGATAAGTGTTTTCATTTATCTGCTCTTAAGCGTATGTAGGGGATAAAAATCACCGCCATAGATTACGCATGAAAATGGATTCTTGAATCAATGTCGGATTCAAAGTGGTATTTTTCAATTAAACAATATAGAAATCATTTTTTAAAAGTGACGTAATTTCAGCTGTGTGAATTGTAATACCTATTTGTAATTTTCAAAAATCTCTTTTCAGACTTATTTCAAGTACCAAAATTAGGAAACTTAAATAAATACAGCGTCCCTGGGTAATTATCTAGCTCCTTGTGGTCAGAAATGAATCAAAGGGGTAGTTAAATGAATTGTAGGGTTGTTTAAAAAAAGCAGAAAATTCGTTTGTTTTTAGATTTGATTACGGAAAATATCTTTTCTAAATATTTTCAACTCATTTTGTAATTATCGGGATAGAAATAAGTCTAAAAAATATGGATGTTTAAAAATAACAAATATGGGTTATAACCCCGACGGCTGAAAATATACCTGATATTTTTTATAAGGAATACTTTCATCTGTTTCATTGAAAAATAACAACTTAAATCCGAGATATACTTAAAAATCCATTATCGTGAGTAAACTTATAAAAACGCTTAAAAGCGGATAAATAAAACCTGTATCTCTTTTATTCTCTTATTTTACAGCATTAAAAATCATCGAAATCCTTGAATTCAGGTTAGAATTAATTTTCGAAAATAAAAAATAGGGGATGCAACTTCTAAAACTGAAAATACATTTGACGTATTTTTTCTTCTATTGGGAATAATTTCCAATTTATTTCATTGAAAAATAAGAAGTTGAATCCCCGATACAGGATGTCCGGGAAAATGTGGGAAATCTTCTGGATAGGAAAAAAACATGTGAATAGAATAGTATAAGTTCATATAAACTTTTTTTGTATAAACCTCTTCTTCGGAGATATGGGCTCCCAAAGGGCTGCAATGGAATCAAGTTTTTTACACATAATTATTGAACCACCAGATATATTTAAATTTTTTTTATATGATGTGTACTAGGTAAGATCTTTCAAATTATTATCCAAGAAAGTGTTGTGAATTACTCACAGCTGCAGGGACGGACTAGCTGTGACACCCATGATCTTATTTCTTACGCCCTGTATGATAAGAACTTTGGACAGCGTTTTTTACGTACCTTTAACTATTGACTTAAAACTAAGTACTTTTCATTCATGTTACTAATCCTAACCATTTTAGAAAAAACCTCATTTTGTTTATATTGTTGGTTCCCTAACTTCTGTCAGGTTTAAGGTCGGGTTTAATATGAAAAAAAGGAATTTTGCTCTGTCACCATGATTTCAGTGAAGTCTGATATATTCGCGGGCATGACGAATTAAGGACTGCTGTATCCGCCATATTAACTCAACATTATTTCTTATTTGATCACAATGAAACGTAATTCTCCGTAGAAGTTCCTCCCTACTGTCCACCAGAGTGGAATACACCAAGGTTTTGAGGTATCCCTATTAGTAGAAATCCAAAAGCTTTAGGTCGGGAGATCGAGGAGGCTAGTCAATAAGTCCTCCTCTACCAATGGTTTCGATAGACTTTATTCACGTGCTCCCGCACGGCAACGCTGAAATAATGTAGTGCCCCATCGTGCATGTAGTACATGTTTCGGCGGGTTTCAAGTGGTAAGTGCTCTACTAAATTGTGAAAAGCGTTCTGGAGGAACCCTAAAAAAAGTGTTCCATTCAGTCGTGCCGGCAATACAAATGGTCAAATTAAAAAATTGCTAATGACTCCTGCCCAGACATTTACTGATTGAAACTGATATCAATGATGCAGAACAATAGTTGCATAAGGATTTTTGTCAGCCCATATATGTGAGTTGTGTAAATTTATGATACGGTTTTTGGTAAACCCTGCTTCATCCGTGAAGAGAATAGTGTTAATGAAGTTTACATTATTTCGTTGCTGATCCAGTAGCTAGTTTTCAAACTGAATTCTACGGGGAAAATCTTCAGGAAACAGTGATATGGATATAAGAGCTATTTTTTTTTCGACGTATTCAATTGTGCGCATAATTTTCGAGTGCTCGTTAAAGGAGTGTCATTTACAGCATTTAAAATATTTTCCTCTAATTGCGGGGCACGTACTGTTCTTCTCCAACCAGCATCAATAATTCTTTCCCCAAAATTTCCTAAAATTATGAAGAAATTTAATAATAATACCTTATTAGATGGAATCGCCTGCCATTCTTCATTAGACGTTAGTCAGCTCGTTGACATATTTTCTGATCTGGAAGAGTACGATTAGGATATATGTCGTGATATAACCTCCTGATTTTCAAAGCATTGCAAGCTGCAAGACCATACATCAGATGCATATCTGCATACTCAATAAACGTGTATTCCATATTTCGAATTATTTTACCACGAAATCCAAAAATCAGTAAATTACTATCAAAGTAAAAAATTGATGTAACATCGATGTGAAAGATGACAAGTTCTAAAATATAGGATATTTATTTCTTTCCTACAAATATTAAAGAAAATTGGAATATACCTGGTAGTTCGATAATTTTGTGTAAAAAACTTGATTCCATTGCAGGTCTTTGGGAGCCCATATCTCCAAAGAGCAGGCCTATACGAAAAAAGTTTGTATGAATTTGTGTTATGTAATATTCTTTTCACATGTTTTTTTCATATCCAGGAGACTTCCCATATTTTCCCCCATCTATTTATCTATCTATCTATCTATTGAGCCTCAATCATCAATCTTTGGACATAGGCCTCCCCTTGTTTTCTCTATTGTTCTCTATCTTGAGCGGTTTGTACCCATCTTTGCTCTTTTAAGTCGTCTGTCCATCTCATTTGCGGTCTTCCTCTTCTTCGTTTGTGTTGCCAGGATCTCCATTCTAGGATTATTTTGTTCCATCTATCTTAAAGTATGACCGGCAAATTTCCATTTAACCTTGGCTACTTGTGTCGAGACATCGATTACTTTTGTTTTGTCTCGGATTTATGCGTTCTTCTTTTTATCTATAAGTCTGACACCTAGCATTTGTCTCTCCATTGCTCTTTGTGTTTTGGCAATTCTATCTATATTCTCTTTGGCAAATGTTCATGTTTGGGATCCATATGTTAAAACAGGTAGTATGCATTGATTGAACACTCTAGTTCTTAAATACTGCGCATATTTCTTCTTTTTTAGGATGTATGAGAGTTTACCAAATGATATTCAGGATAGTTTGGCTCTTCTTCTTATTTCTTCAGTTTGATTGTCTTGATATAGTTTTGTTATTTGACCTTTTTACGAAATGATTGCAATAAAAAAAATCCGAACGCCGTAAACGATAAAACAGACATCAATAATCTAAATCAAATTTATTTCAACATATTAAAATAAACCAATATAAGGGAATTTCTAAAATAAATAAAACAATAAATAAGAATAATTCTCCGCCTTCAATTCTCCTAAATTAAATCACGATATTTTTTCAGAAAAATATCACTTCATTTAAAAGAACCAAACTTTTTACGCCACTTAAAGTACCTAAAACATACACCATCTGGGTTCCACATTCAGTCAAGTCACGACAGTTATAGGGTTAAAAATGTAGTGTCCATTTCTTCTAACTGGACTGTTAAAAATATTTTTGAAAAGTGAATACACAAAAGAGTAAGTGATTATAATTGGTTTATGATTTAATTAATATTTGTTTAAAACAAAAATCTCTGTTCGTAATGGTAAGTTTTCAACCTCCTATTCCATATATAATAATATTAAAAATGTACATTTTTGTACCATTCGCCGAAACCGTCAGTTGAAAAAGATTCGAAAGAATCGAAACGTCCTGAAAAATAAAAATATATATACAATAAGTATGACTGCTTTATATATGTAGTTTCAATATAAAATGAACCATATTCCCAAGAAAATAACCAACTAAAAATATATTTAATGGTTAAAGAAAAATTAATTCCTATACTATATATATATATATATATATATATATATATATATATATATATATATATATATATATATATATATATATATATATATATATTCTGACACTTCCTCCAAATCTTTTGTGCGATCGTTATAACCATTTCTTCAGTTTGATTTGTCATTACTTTCATTTTGTCATAGTTCGTTTTTAATCCTATTTTTGACGCTTCGTTGTCCAGTTCTTCAATAATTTTTTACAATTCATCTTTCTTATCTGTTATCAAAGCTATTTCATCCGCGTATCTTTTTACTACTTCACCCTGTATATTCGAAAATTCATATTTGGAGGTTAACTTTGAGAGCGATTTTCACTTCCTAAATAAGCTTATGAGCAGATAAAAATTATATGTGTCTCTAATTCTACACCATAGTTAAAAGTCATTAAAATCAGTGAGTTCCGGTTAAGGGACCTTTTCTTAATAGTTAGGCTTTAGTGCCCACCCCTGTCCTATGAGATCAAACTACGTTTACTACTTAAATTACTAACGTGAATCATATCTATACCATTTCAATTGTAGCATAGTTAAAATAAGCACAACCTAATATTCTTGACCTGAACTAAATCAATACACATTACTATGTTTTATTGAAACTTTGAGTTCAAATCCTCTTTTCACTTTGATCGTTACCTTCTGTAAATAATTTATTCAGAGAAAACCAACTTTACAAATCTGGCTTGGAACTGTTGATGAGATTACGAAGGAATTATATTATACTGCGTTTATAGCACCCATAGATTATCCTGTGGATTACACTTTAGAATTGCCTATTCGAGATAGGGCATAAAATGATATTAAAAGCTTACACTATAACATTGTTAGATTAGGTAGCACTACGTATAATCTACTGTTGTTTTAGAAAATATCAAAAAGTCATACCTTACGTAATTATGAACACGCATAGTGTTTTTTTATCATTTTAGCTGTGTGCTTAAAAGGACAAATTTTTATGACCCAAATGGAAGAATATAAATACCGGCCATAAAAATATTACATTATGATAGGAATAAAATTTACTTGTTATGATCAATACCAGTAATAAAAATTACACTTATATTTTTACTAGCTATAACCAGCTACTTCGTTCATTGTTTTTGAGAGGTTTGAGATTAGTGCAATAAAATATGGCTACATATTTCGTCGGCGCAAAATTTGTTTTATTATTACTTTCACTAGACCGCTTTAAAGCCCAACAAGAGGATAATATTTTGTATATTTTTATGACTAATAGAAGTAAATAAGTTTTCTTTTTTAATTAAGATCATAAGAGACATCAACTTTCAGAAAAAAAAATTTCAAAAATAACAAAAAGCAACTTGTCAGCTTTTTTATTTCCAAAGAAATTAGTGAACACGAGACGAAGATCATTTCAAAAATTTTTTTAAAATCTGATAGAGTGCTGTCAAAATGTTTGCCTTTTAAAATATTTCGAATCTGTGGCCCAAGAATTTTTACTTCACATAGCCTTGGGAATTTCTGACGCAGGTACTGAAAAGCTTGCACATCTGTATTCAGTTACTTAATAACGTTTTTCATTAGGCCCAATTTGATATGCAGTGATGACAACAAAATCTTTTTGGGGTGTACCAATGGTATTTGTTGTACATTCTTTCCACCTGGCTCTAGTGATTGTAGAAAAGATCAGTCTTTTCTCTTGTAAGGGAGTGCCTTTACCTGACTGTCTCATTTACACAAAAAACAGCAAAACTTGGTGTAGACTTGCTCACCGTATTTTATACTTGTCAATAGGTACTCTATATTGTCGTATGATTCTTTCATGTGAACTGCATATCCAACAGAAATAGAAGATAAAATATTACTCATATGTAATAGTGCTGCTTTTAAACTCAATGTTGAACTGTCTATAAAAAATCTCCATTCCTCCGGCTTGTAGTCAATATTTAAAGCTGCCAGTAAACCGCTAATGTTATTACAGAAACCAAGTTCTTTTCCATGTTAAAAGATGATGCTAGGCCTTTATGACATATATGAAAAACATATATTGAAACATCATCGTTCAATAAGTTCCACTGCTGCAATTTTGATCCCAGTAACTCTGCTTTACTTTTTTGAAGTTCTAAGTCTCTCACAAGATTGCTTAATTCTGATTGGGTTACTTTGTGTGGCTAGTGGTATAACGTGCTGGGTGTGAAATCAAAATCTCTTAATGTTGATGGTCTTGAGAAATCGTTATATTGTGTTGTGTTATTATTTGATTCGTAAGTGAATGTTTCTGGGGGTTTTGAAATAGAAAGTTCGTCACTATGAGTCACAGATCTCATGGCAGATGGTATATTTGGATTGTTTATAACTGACTTTTTCTCCTTGGATACACCTGTGCCTTGCCCAGCACGAGATATGATGCAGAAATAGCAATCATTAACACGATTTAAAGACTCTCTCCAGATCATTGGGTCAGCAAACCACATAGATTGTTGTTTACTATTTAACCAGTTTCTTAGACTAGAAGAGCAGGCATTACAGCAGATATGTGGCACCCACTGTTTGTCTTAATTCCCAATATTGCAACCGAAATAAAGCTGATATGCTTTTTTATCAATGGGATAATAGACCGCTTCTAAAACGCAAAAGTCACCTCACCACAAACATAACAGAAGTGATCTGGATTGTTTACACACTTTCATGACACCTTACAATCTCAACCTATTCGATTCAACTCACTAACTTCGACTGACTAACTTCTCCGCTTTGTTGCTGCTTGTATACCCAAATACAGCTTCTACATTTTTAGAGAATATTCTAGAATTTTCTTTCCAATTTCATAAAATTCGCAATAATGGCATTTGTCATTTGTTTCTATACAGAGACTCTTTGGTACAAAGCAGATATAAACATGGATTTACATGGGTTTAATAGGTTATCGCCCTTATTTTAAGCCCTTTACTCTTATAGAATTCCAGCCCATGTGTTACAAACTAAAATAAGATTTTTTAATAATCAATCTTCTACAAAGTTCATTTAACATCGATTTATTTTTCTGTATTCAAATCAAGCCCAGTTTTCTATTTTTTTTTAGCTATTTCTTTTTTATTATTATATTAACTTTAGTAGGGCTAATGTGAACACATAAAAAACAAATAATTATTGTGATTTGATAAAAAACTAAAATGTCAATAGTCAAACGATATTTATTTAAACAACGGAGAACTAGAAAACTATAAAATAAATACTTTTTATCATCTTTCAAAGTATTTAGAAACCTAAAGACCATGAGTTGATTGAAACCCGTATAGAGAGAGAACTATAGTAAAATTTACAGAAAACAACTTTCTTTTATTTTAATAGTCTAAAAGAGAGGAAACTATTAATTAGTGTTTGTCAACGGATAAACTGAGTGGGAAAAACTGATATTTAAATCAAAAAAATCCATTCTAAAAAAGAAATTTTTAAAAGGAAAATATTGTTTTTCTCCGTATGTATTACTAATCATAAGAACGATGTCATTTGACACAAATCTAATTTTCTTCGGTGGCACAACGAAAGCGGCTTAAACACAATTTAAAATTTATTGGTGGTTTGGCCAAGAATGGAGTAGATAGAATATTCAACTCCGGATACAGGGATTACCCTAAATCGTATTTAAAATGGCGGCAAAATTCGCAAGGATTAATCGATTAGTTAAATGAAGTAAATCGAACAATAGATTAACAATTAAAATACAATAAAGAAAGCTTTGTTTTTGAACGATCTAAAACAATATAAAGGTGTGTATATGTCAATAAATTATTCTACGGCATAGTGATAAATGACACTAGTAAATTGATATTACATTTCTCAGCCAAAATAAAACCTTATAAAACTTTTGCTTATTTTAAAGCCTCAGCTTTTCAATTCTTAAAATGTTTTTAAATATACGTATTTCTTGTATATGTTGTTTAGATCACACATCCCTGATAAAAGTATTTTTAATGAGTCAAGGTCATAGGGTATTAAGTTTATGCAAACAATGAGAAAATGATCTAAATATAGTATTTAAAATTTCAGTTTTCTCTTAAAAACCAAAAAAATACAAAAACCTGTGTCTTTCTTGATCACAAAAGCAGATTGTGAATTGAGAATGCATCATTAAGGTTTTCCTTACCTCCCTACTAAACTTCAACCTGTAGGATCTTCTATACAGAACCCTAATCTAATGTATACTCGGTATATTTACACTTTTCACGAAGTCTATCATTTTTCAGGAGGGGGGATAGCTGCTTCGTTTCTTAAGGCACCAATGTAACGCCTTCTAAAAATTGTTTTTTGCAGGACAGTATCATGCATTGGCATAGCAGGTGTTCCTTTGTCTCTGCTGCATGTTCGCAGAAACAGCAAATCTCTTTATCAGAGGACAGAGAGCTTTGTTATAACTTGAATATGCTTTTTTGGAAGATCGCGAATTATTTTTATACCCTTTGGCGGTGAATTGATAAATTTCTGTTCCATCAATATTTTTTTTGATTTTACTCTCAGCTTCCGAGCTTCCTTTTTAGAAGCTGTTTACGAATCCACAAAAAGATTTCATGTCTAGAAAAGGAGTTATGCCCTCTTTTTGAAAGGTTATCAGCTTCTTCATATCCTTTAATTCCTTTGAGATCTGACACGTCAAAGTTATATGCCAGTTGCTTTAGGACTTGCCTATAGTCTCAAGTCGCCCTAGAGTCATAGGTGTTTGACCTGAGAGTTTTTAGTGTTTTTTGGCCCTCTAAAAATATGTTTGATAAGTGATGGGCTTTTTCCTAAGGATTTAGTAGGTCTGAAGCCTGTGCCCGATACTTCCACTCCAACTTACATCATGAATTTTTCAGTAAACTATATTATTGAATCCTTTTCTAGTTAAGATAATTCCTCTCCGTTTGCTTGATAGCAACTACTTCATAGTCCATGTCAAATTCATACTTTATAGGCCTGCACTATGTTGATTTCAATATGGATTCTGTTGGTGATCTCCTGTTTTGCATAAACGCATTTTTTACTGCCGCCCTCATCACAGCCATATCCAATGGAGAAAGGTTCAGCATTGCCTCTATTGTCGATGTAGGTCATAATGATTTAGCCCTCGTTTAGTCCATGTCAAAGTCATACTTTATAGGCATGCAGTATATTGATGTCGATATGGATTCTGTTGAAATTGTAACCAAAATCTTCATAGCCCATCAAGGTTTCTAGGTTTGAGAACTCCTGTTTGGCATAGAGGCATTTTTTACTGCCGCCCTCATCACAGCCATGTGCAATGGTTCTGCATTGCCTCTATTGTCGATGTGGGTCATAATGGTTTAACCCTCGTGACTATTACAAAGACTAACCTCTGTATTTTCTACAGTTTCCTTTGAGCTACTGTTTCAAATGTGACCACTCCAGGTCAGTTTGTGGTTTATGATTACTCCCAAATATTTAATTTCGTTGGAAGAGCTCAATTTGTTCCATTTAAAATTGAAGCGGTCAGCTTTAGTCTTCATAAATGGAGCAAGAACCATTTTGTTAAGATCAACATTCAATTTTTTCATTATATACTAGTTACTAATTTGGTTTGAGGTAGTTGGTATAGAGGTTCTGATGGATCCTTTAACTTTACTTATGGTAGTGACATCAGTATAATCCTGTGATGTAAATCCCGAGCCATTAAGTAGGCTTACCAAGCTAGCCATCACTAGGGGCCACAGCAGAAATGATAGCACTCCCACTTTGAATGTCGTCGCTTCATTATCGAAAGATTCAATGATGATTCCACCCTTTACTATTGATTGAATCCATTTTGTTAGGGGAGGCTCTATATACCATGTCCCTAGAGCTCCACCAATATTATTTATAAAAATAATTATCTAATTCTCACAAAGTATATTGTTAATTGTACAAAATTTGTATTTTTTATATATATTTTGACATATAATGTAGTACTACAAATTCCACAATAAAAATACAAAAATATATTTCATATTATTTATGAACCCAGTAAATTTTTCTGTGTTTTTTAGGCACATCTTAATTGAATTTTGAAATTATTGAAAATTCCTACCGAGCGAAGTAAACGAACAATTGTTAGATGGTGTTTCTTTTATTAAAAACTTACAACATTAAGCGGGTCTTTCTAGGAGCGTTTATGTTTTGTGTTTTTGATGTAAATCTTCCAACATTTTCCAACTATAACGCAGTATTTTAAATTGCGGACGCAACTTATTAAAACATTGATATTTGAAAACGTTAACGTCTGTCACCAATAAATGCGAATCAGATGAAAAATCGAGAAAGCATTTACTTATTTCCCTAGTGTCATGTAACAAGATTGGAAACCGCTTCCGTATTATTTATTAATAATTTATGATTGGAGTTACCTCCTGACCGCACTTACCTTATATTACCCTACTATCGAAAATAACATGGTTATGATTTTCGGAGCAACATTTTATCCATTTTACTAATAAATGCTAAACTAATAATCAAATTTTGTTCTTGACGTGAAAATTGCTTATCAAACATAAGTCGTTATGAAAATAATTTTGATAAAAGGTAAAAAAGTAGGGCTAGCCGTAATATGAAGCTTTTTAGGTTGGTCATACTATAATTATGGTATACAGTGTAAAAAACATATTTTATTTCCCATCGATTAAGTTATAAGGCAGTAAGCGATTAATCGTGTTTTAGTTTTAATATTTTATTAGTGAATTCAATCGTAATGAAAAATTGAAGGGATTTATTTGGATTTGAATTTATTCTGTCAGCAGAACGAAGTAATGCTCTTTAGTCGGTTAAGGCTGGTGAAATTTTATAAAGTTTTAAGTAAAGATTAAAAATATGAACTTTCCTAAATTGTTATTGTTTGGTATTTTACGTGAGAGCTTTGTATATAACGTTCTATAAATAGATGGATTATTGTAAGTACAGATATAAGAGGTTTATGAAATGTGTCCACAGCTTCTGTAAAAATAATAATATAATAATTAGTATTAACTATTGAAGTGGCAGGGTGTTGAGGAGGCGGACTCCTGTAGCACAAGAAGCTACAGCCCAACAACAACAACATAAGAGCTAAAAACAGCGGCGCAGGAACCTCTGCCAGCGCACACTCAAGCGGAACATCCAAGATAGCTCATGAAATGGACAACATCCATGAATGAAACAATATTGGGAATTTTTATATGGTGACTGAACTTGGACGAGAAACACACCTACAAGTGTCACAATAGAGAATAGTAGACCAATACAGAGCTATTCTCCGAAATAAACTAATCTCAGAAGCGCAACTTTACATCATCAAAACGGAAATCGAACGAGAGATAAGCACCACACCACCTAGGACCCGATAACATGGAAAGGGTCCCCACAGAGCTTCCTACTTTTGGTGTCTTCGTATACCTGGTATGAGTCAATAATCCCTGGAGGGAATGCGAAACGGTTTGGTTTGTCAATCTGAGCGTTAACTTAACATCACGAACCAGATCAAGAGAAGCTTCAAACCTGATTACAAAAGCCCCTGCATGGACGACACCCCAGTGACGTCAACCCGGAAAATGTCGATAAATTAGCGTCGAACTAGTGATTGATATCGGAACAAATGTTTCTTAAAACCGAATGCTTTCGACCAGTTATCCAAGATCAGGTCAGCCCAACGGGAAACTATTTGAAATGCATAGTCGAAAACCTCTCTATCCGAACCACCAATGCCGATATGGAGGTCAGAGATCGGAGAGAATCTGGTACATAATAAGAGGATGCCAAGCATTTGCTCTAACGGGAGATAAGGAGAGGCACGATTCAGAAAGTTAGAAGAATAACTCTCTGAGAATTCAGCTTACTAGAGTTAGATCAACAACTCAAAGAAACCTGAAAAACTGTATCAGATACCATGTGAATGTGGCAACTCCTACGTTTACAGAATAAAGAGACCCCTTGAAGTAAAGACCAAAGAACACTAAAAAACTCATCTCGAAAAATTTGGTGCTGCCTAACTACTAGCTGAAACGTCGTGATTTTTAGCAAAAAAAAAATACAGACAATGGAAGTCCAACAGATATCTATTACTACATTGTTGTTTATAACCTTCAAACACACGATGATCTTGCGTTATCATTTTAGGCACTGCATCGATGTTTTCTTGCACTTTAACCAATTTTGAATGACTTTCACGCGACTCGTCCATGAGAAAACGACGGCCATGGTTAAATTCTTTAAGCCAGTGACATGCAGTGGTTTTTGTAAGTGCTTCGTCGTCATATAAAAAAATAAAAACACGAAAAGTTTTATCACTTCAAAAGAAAAGCATAAAAATTCCAACGGTATCTTAAAATTTATGTATAAATCTTCAAACAACCGTTACATTTATCTCCAAAACCCATAAACATAGGTATTAAACAATATAAAAAAGTAAAAAAATTGAAAAATTTTTGATAATATTTGTACTGTTATAATTTCAAATGCAAATATTGCAGAATACAAAAACTAAGACAGTTTGAAAGAGTATTGCCTCACCTTTAAAATGAGTGGTAGATCTTCCAATTTGCTCCATTTAGACCAAAGTTTAGATACATTTTTGTAAGAAAATCTGTTTTTTTTTGAAACGCGTATATTTAAAAAACTAAACAAAATAGAAAAAAGTGTAAATGGAAAATAGACGTGTCTTTGTGCAAAAAACACAGATATATAGTTTAAAAAAAAACAGAGAAAAATATTTTTTCCTATTTTATGACAAAAAATTTCTAAATTATAAAATTAATGAAAAAAATTAGACGATATTTTGTTGAAGTTAAAGAAAAACAGTTTTGTTTAACAAAGGGACAATATTAATTCATATTTACATATACTAGGTACTAAGCCTTTTAATGAAAACAAAAATAAATATCAGTCATTACTAACCAATTAGCGGTCCGTTCTTAAATATCAATATGCATAGAATTCAAAATTTAAACTAATAAATAATACAAATTAAGAATTTTAACAAGCAATTATAACGAAGAAAGAAATATCAATTTGTTAAATAGTATAGTAGTTACGTCTCAACATTTTTCTCATCAAAGTGGTAGCCTTTACATTAATCACGGCTTGGCAGATTCTTGGCATTTGTAAGATTAGTTTGTTGAGCGTATCTGCTTGATTTTTTTCCACTCGTCTTGTAAGATTTCCCATAAGTAAGAAACCGATGTCGGATGTTGCTTTTGAACAGCTGTTTAATTCATCCTATAATAATTCTATCGGGTTTAAATCGGGGCTCTGTAGTGGCCATTCCATGACTTTAAATTTCTTCTTTTTTTCAAGACTTTCCAAATAACTTTTGCAGATATTTAGAGCGTGTATGGGATCGTGACCATGTTGAAACGTAAACTGAGTACCTACTAAACAAATACCAGACGGCAATATATTCTTGTGTAGAAGTTTTTATAGCCTTTCTAAAAGCACCTTTTTCTACTGAGCAATGCTTCAATTTTTTTGTTGTCAAGCCCATTTTAATCTTTTTTTTTATTTACGAGTTTTAACAACGGTTTTTTAGTAGCAAGTCGTCCAAAAATTCCATTTTCTTGAAGTCTCCGACGTACTTATACTTTTAAATTATAATATATTGATTACAATTTTCAAATTTTTATTAATTTGCACAATTATATCAGAAACACTGAAACGTCTATTATGTAAAGCAGTGTGAACAATATATCTGTCTTCTTTTAGAATTGTTTTCTTCAGATATTCTCTATTACGTCTACAATTAATAGAGCCAGTTTCCTTAATATATTTTCTAACGTTGTAATCAACAGTACGTCCACTTATGTTCAACTTTTCTGCAATTTGTTTTTCTTTAACTTCAATAAAATATAGTGTCATATTTTTCATTCATTTTACAATTCTGAAATTTTTTGTCATAAAAAAAATAAAAAAAAATTTTTTACACAAAACCATGTTTTTTTTTCTATTCACACTTTTTTTCAATCTTGTTTAGTTTTTAAACATACGTGTTCCGAAAAAAAAAATACTTTCTTACCAAAATTGATCTAACTTTGGTCCAATTAGACCAAATTTGACGTTTCACCGCTCATTTTAAAAGTGAAGCAATACTCTTTCAAACTGTTTTGGTTTTTTTATTCTGAAATATTGGTACTTAAAATTACAACAGTATAAAAATCATCAAAATTTTTTCAATTTTTTTACTAATTTATGAAACTGTTTAAAAAATATACTTATGGGTTTTAAAGATAAATGTAACGATTTTTTGAAGCTTATTATCTATATTTTAAGATGCCTTTGGAATTTTTACGCTGCGACCATTTTTTTTGAAGTTATAAAACTTTTTGTGTTTTCAGATTTTCATCTAGATATGGCAAAAACATATGCAGGTAAGTGTAAATGAAGTCGTAAGTTTTGAAAAATAATTGCACGAAAATATTCCAGAGCTATTTTCATTTTTTCAGAAGGCACCTAGCAAACCCAATGTTGGCATTTCCCGAAATATAAATAGCTACCCCCGCACTAGAACAGATATTTTTAAATTAGCTTAGAAGGTGAACATTTGTAATAATGTTTTTTTTTGTTAAATTATGAAAAACTAAGGATGAAACAGGAAGCGGAACCTTCCCAGGGTAATTTATTTTAAAAGTAAAAGTTTCTGCGATAAAAATAGCTGACTAACTTTTATAACTGGCAAGGTAATAATATTTTTTTACATTACACGATAGGAAAAGTACGAAGAAGTTGTAGGTGTCTAAACTAATTATTTAAATTACATAAAAGAGCTTCTTTATTAGTACTTTACCATGTTACTTGACACGCATATATGCGTGCCTGTCAAAAAGTTCTTTGTTCGAGCGTTCTGCTTTAACAAGGTCGCAAAAACATATATTTTTATTGGAATTAGGATGTGCCTTTTGGGACTGTATTTACTCTATTTAACGAATTAAATTATCAGTGTTTGTTTTTTCGTGGTAATTTTTTGCACGAAATACAATACAGCGATTTTTTTAATATTAAATTTGCTATTTCATTAGCGATAAGCGATGTGTAAAAGATGAAACCAGTGAAATTTTACGAGGACAATTGGAAAAGTTTTAATATTACAATCAAAATGTACATACGATATATCTCTCTCTTTCTCTCTATTCAATATTTCATGTCCATGTGTGAACATATGCCTCTCCCATATTTTTCCATTTCTCCTTGTTTTTCGGTTCTGTCATCCATGTTTTCTTAGAATTTTTCTAATTTATCTAGTTATCTTAGTATAGAACATCCTGAGTCAGGGGCGGATCCAGCCTCTCTCTTTTGGGGGGGGGGGCGGTGATATCAGAAAAGTACAGTATGGCAAGCGAAAGCAAGTTGTCGACGGGTGAGGGGGGGAGACACTAGCAACATTCCCATTTCAAGTGTAAAAAGCAAGGTCGGGTCTATTTTTTTGAAACTGAAGCTCTTGGAGAAGAGGGAGCGATCACAAAAAAAAATAAGTTGCCAACAGGGGGAAGGATGCGAGCTGCATACACATTCCTAATATAATAGGCAGAATCGGGTCTATTTTCCTGCACTTACAGCTCTTGCGCAAAGTACACCTTATAGTATGTCCTTGGTGATTTATCTTGTTTGTGCTTGTCTTTATATATTATTTGAGATTAGTGAGATACCCAAAAGATATGGCTTCCACATCTATATTTATTCCAAAATTACGATGAATGTTTATGATGCCTTAAGTTATATATATATATATATATATATATATATATATATATATATATACATATATATATATATATATATATATATATATATGTATATATATATATATATATATATATATATATATATAGATACTAATATTAAAAGCTCTGTTTAGATGTGTTCCAGCATGACAGGAGTTGGAAAATCTACTATGTATCGAATACTGAAGGAGAAAAAAATTACTGGAATTGTTAGTACTCTCAAGCCACATTCAATCACAGGCAGACGAAAAACCTCGTTGGAAGAAGATATGTAAACTGCTATAAAAGGAGTTGTACATACATTTTGTTATGAGAAGCAGATCCCAACCATCGACAAAATTCTAACTAAATCAATGAATATAGGGATTTACCTGAAATTAAAAGGACTGAGCTCTAGAAATTGCTCAAAGAACTTAATTTTTGCTGGCAAAAACCAGATAGGAAATCTGTTCTTAAAGATCATCCGGAAAATGTCCGTTGGAGAAGAAAATATCTCTCTCAAGTAAAAGGTAGAGTTGCTAGAAATAACACAACTTACAAAATTAGTAACTGAACTTGTGAAAGAAAGTTACTGCAGAAAATTGGAAAAATATATATAATAAAAGAATAAAAGAAAATGTGGAAACTTGATTTCATGATCGGTGAGATAAAGGAACCAATTATAATCAATTTGAGCGAAGATAGCTTCACTGACTTTGATTACGAATTAGATACGTATTGTTTACCAGCTTAAACACAATTTATTATTGAAATTTTCTGTAACATATAAAAATTAATTACATTTGAATTCCTTCTTAGTGTTTAATTGTAATTCTGCAAATGGTTTAAGAAATAAATATACTGAAACGTCAAATGTCCTAAAAATGTTTTTAATTAATAATAAACTGACAGATAGCCACAAAAATTTTTTAATATTATATGGACGAAATTATTTATTTATATATGTTTATTTTCTTGTATTTTTAGACAATGGGTATTTTGTAAGTATTTAAATTATAACTTTTTGAGAGAAAAAGGCTACATTTTAGTCTGAATGTGCCTAAAACGGTTTCTATGCCAAAATTAAAAATAATAAAAATACAGTTGTGATTTGTGTTAAATATGTCAAAATTATCTATATTTTCTAATGTATGTGAATTATTAAGAAATCATAAGAAATAAAATAATATTATAAAAACTTTTTATTTTAAGTTTATTACCGAAATAATATTCTATGCCATCAATACTTAGTGATAAAATAAACCTCTTTCCAACGCTTATGACAAGGATTAAAATCCTTTTTAACACTCCACACATCCAAATATCTATTGTTATCCAACCCAAATAGTCCATTATTATACACCAGTATTTTTGATTATAAAAAAACTCATTCCTATAAAAAATATATGTGTCTAACAGATTTTGCCAAAGACATCGGACTAAAGAACACAGATAGTTTGAAAAGAAAAAAAAAAGGGTAAAAAAATGATTTATTACTCTCTCTAGTTCTTGAATAAACTATAGTATAAGAGGCAAAATCAGGTCTACTTTCCTGAACTCAAAGCTCTTGGGGGGGAGTGGAGCGATCCGCCCCACCCCCCTGGATCTGCGCCTGTCCTGAGTTCCTATTCTCCCCCCAAAGTGGATTGTTCTAACACTTTTTACTTAGCTGAGATTACGCAGTATCTCATTTTAGACACATTTTCATTATTAGTTCCTAAATCCACGTCAACTGTATTTTAAAAATGAATTCAAATAAAATTATTTTTAATACCTATTATATCGTTATTTTACAACAAAATACAACTGAATATAAACCATATCAAACTAAATTAATTTAAAAACCTATAATTTTACGAAACATTAAAAGTCATTTTTAATGGCTGCAATTTTATATTCGGTAGGCAAACGCTAATTGCTGAATCCATATTTTACTACAACTATGTTGCGTCATATAAGCAATTTATGTTGAACAACGTTCGATTTCAGTTTTGTAACGTATGATATGCGCGTCATAAAATAACCAGTAAAATTTAAGGTAGTAATTTTGTAGTGTAATGTGCTGCTTTTTCGTGTTACTTATGGTCAATATTTGTTCCGAGTCATCAGTAATATTATATTTTTGAAAAGTTAACTAATCGCAGTCCAATCGCGTTATAAATCGGCCTAGGGTGTGGAATTTGATAGTGAATTTCTGTAAACGAAATATTTTGGAAGCATATGGTAGTTTGATATACGATTTACTGCAAAATAGTGGATATCTGTTGGACTTCCATTGTCTTTACTTTTTGTTGAATATCACGACATTTCGGCTAGAAATTACCTTTAGCCGTTTTCAAGTGAAACTAAATAAATCCCTTAGCTACATGACTATTTATACTAAAAGTAAATGCAGTGGAGTGTGACTGAGATGGGTGCAGTCACGCCTGCTATGGCAAAATCCCATTTTTTATGCTGCATTTAGTTTTAGTTTACAATTATTAAGAAGTGGTTTCCACACTTCTTTTACATCTAAAGATGGTTTACTAAAACAATTCGGGTTCTGACGTATAACCGCGGCTTCTTTGAATTTCCGTTTTCTCCAATGTTGTTCTCGGTGTAGTATTTTAGCTTCAGATCATTGTTTGTGGTGTCCATGAGTCCAGGCATGGTTGGCGGTACCAGATTTTTCAGTTTCTCCTCGAGATGTGCATTTTTGGTGTTCTTTGATTCTTACTTCAAAAGGTCTCTTTGTTCCGCCAATGTTGGAATAGCCCCATTCACATGGTATTTGATATACACAGTCATTCATGTCCCTTTGAGTTGTTGGTTTGATCCTAGTGAGCCGACTTCTCAGAGAGTTATTTGAATTGAAAACAACGTTGATTTTATATCGTTTTCCTACCCTTCTAATTTTCTGAAATGCCTTTAACATAGGGGATGTTCAAAACTGGTTTTCGTTCTTCATTGGTTGTCGATATTTTCCTATTTCTGCATTGTTCTAGAAATTTATCCACTAGGTATACTGGGTATCCGTTGGCTTTCAGATTATTTTTAATGTAATGTACCTCTTTCATCAAATTCTCGTTGGAATTGCAGAGAGTTATGGCTCTATCTACGAGATTTCTTATAATTCCATGTTTGGTGTTGTTGGAGTAATTAGAAGAATAATTAAGGTATTGTCCTGTGTGCGTGGCTTTTCTGTAAACCGAAGTTAGAATTTGTCTGCCACTTCTTTCAACCAAGACATCTAAGAATGGTAATTAATTTTCTACTTCTTTCTCCATGGTGAGTTTAATAGTTGAGCTGATTTGTTGAGATGAAAAAGGAAATTTCGAAGTTCTTCGTCGTTTCCACTTCAAATAATAAAAGTATCGTCTACGTATCTGAGCCATAACTTTGGTTTCTTAGTTGTGGATTCAATTGCAAACATCTCGAACCATTCCATGAAAATGTTTGCGACCACCGGTGATAGTGAAGATCCCATCGGTAGTCCATCATCCTGGATGTAGAATTTTTCCTTTTCTTGAAAATAGATATCTACTATTTCGCAAGAAATATCGTTGTCTATGGCCTTCAAACAAACATGATTTACTGCAGTTCCATATCAGTTAAAACAGTTCTATAAACCTATAAATAAATCTCACTGTAACAAAGGCCCTCTGGTAGTCTGGTAGGTCTTTGGCTCTTGCAGTTTTGGTGCTAAACAACTACAGATTATTAGATCTTACTAATAATACAAACACAAATTTGAGACTCAGGAATAGTTGCTATCTAGTTGGTCAGATCTGGTCTCTTACATTGTGCGCTCATAAGGTTAGTGGCATGCAGATTTTTATTAAATGAAACGAAACACTTTTTCCAAATCACCTAAATCTATCTAACTATCTAAAAATAAGTAAAAACGAAATAATTTACAATGAAAAACTTAAAATATACTCGATAAACAATTACAAAGTAATTAGAATAATGGCCCTTAACAACCGTTATTTGGACGTAGGCTGATTGATTCCAGTTCAAGTTTCCGATGATTTATCGTCAATTTCACTATTTTGCAGGTCTTTCATCATTTTGTTATGCTGAACTTTGTCAAATCTCTCCTGATAGTCTGTAAAGCAGGCATATATATTACAATTCATGTCCCGTTAACGCTGGAAAATAACCTGGCTTCGTGCTTTTTGGTAGAATCAGAAACTTTGATCTCAGCCATTCTCTAGGTATTTCCATCTTTGAGGGATAAGATAGCTGTTTCATTTTCATCTAAAAATATATCCTGGTCCGTTATGGTGTTCCTTATCTGTTGTTCTGCTCTTTGATCTGAAAATAATTCTTCTATATAATGCTTCTCTGTTAATTTCATCTGTTCTATGTCCACAATCATTTCTACTTCTTCATTTTCTAGTCTCCCCACTGATTTCTTCGTTATTTCTTGGATGTAAGCCAAATGTATCATGTTTTCCCTTTCTTATTTCAATCTCTATGCATTTCTTTCATAATTTTCAGGATTTCATCAATCATCCCGGGTTTCTTCTTATCTATATCCGCTGCAAGTATCTCCTTCTTTATATTTTTTGTGACATTGATTATTTTATCTATTTTATCTTTAATTCCTGAGCTGGCTTTCACCTGAAGTAAAGCTCTACTGTGCATGTCCCTGACTTGCACACTTACTTCTGGATTATCGATATTTCTTCTATCGTACGTTGATATGTTTTGCTAACTATTTTTACATTATTTGTGCAGTTTTGCACTAACCTAAAAATTAAGCCAATTTTGAAACCGTCTTTCCTAATTCACCTGTTTCGAAAGTTGTCATTTAAAAATTGCAGAACAAACAAACAAACAAACAAAATTAGGGTCCAATTAAGTATGGATCCAGTATTCCTCCCTACACATTAACCGACCATCTATTCTGGTTCCTCATAATTCTGTATTCATGCGGATTTGAATCAGAATTGTAATGGAATTTATGTTTATTCACGAAACCATTGTTATGAAAAGTACATTCATCACTAAACAACACATTATCAAAAAAGTGTTCATTTTCTGCCACTTTATCTAACACCCACAAACTGAATTCAGTTCGGTTGTTAAAATCGTTCTCGCGAAGCTCTTGACAAAACTGTATTTTATAAGGATGAAATCTGTATTTGTTAAGAATCTTTGAAACACTTGCTTGGCTAATATTAGTATATTCAGATATATGATTCTGACTAATTCTGGGATTTTGGTCACTGAACCAAGTACAGTAAAACATTTTCTTCATCCTCAGTGACAGGTTTTCTTATAACAAGTTTTTTATAATTGACACTTCCACTTTCCTGGAACTGGTTTAATAGTCTCACAAAAACAACTGGTTTAGGATGGTTTCCTTCAGGAAACCTTTGAGCTAGACTCGAAAAGCCAACAAACAATTTTGACGACATTCTCTAAGGATAAAAATCATATCAATACGCTCTTCCTTTAGATAATTCTCCATCTTGACAAAGCAATAACATACCAATATTTAAATAATTCAATTCAATAAATAAAGTTTCACAGTTACAAAAAGTAATACCGCTATTATAGCAACAGGCTTTGCAGACAGATTAAATGAGTTATCTGACATTTTTAAATGCCATAGGCAACTAGATACCATTCAGTAAAGTAGTGATAGGTTAAAAAGAATAGCGTTCTATTAAAATTATTCAAGTTAAAGCCACATAAAGTTCTTTTTTGACTAGTTTTAATTGTTGGACACCCTGTATAATATAGCAAGTTTATTATAATTGGGATATAAAATATGATTTATTGTTATACTTCACTCTAAATTTCGAGTACATAACTGAAATACTTCTTAAGTATTTGAATCATGAAAATTAGGTTAAATTTTGTCAACATTCAAATTATTTAAAACCCTTAAGGTTTAGGTATTATAAACCTTAATAAAATATGCACTTATTTTGATCGGAGAATCCAAAAATGCAATAATATATAGGGTGTTTCTTTAAAAAACACAACTTTGATACTTTTAGAGCTCCTGGATAATATAAAAATAATTTTAAAAAATAACTATATTAGCCCTCCATGTATCCCAAAAGTAAAACTTTTTGAAAGTCAAGTATTTTGGCCGCAATATTCCGTGCCGTATAGGGTGAACAACCCTGTAAATATTGTATATTGAAGTTAGTATTTGAAAAGAGAATTAATTAATGGCAATAGTGAATTTATAGCTTAATGAGCCATGCGCTGAAAATCCTTCTCAGTATCATTCACTCTCGAATATATAGAAAACTTGAAGAAAACGTTAGCAATGTTCAGTTTGGCTTTCGAAATGGACTTGGAACACGAGAAGCTCTATTTTCTATTCAAATTTTGATACAAAGAGCTCGGGACGTAAACTGCAATGTCTATGCATGTTTTATCGATTTCGAGAAAGCATTCGACAAAGTGCAACATCACAAACTGCTTCAAATATTAAATGAATCTGGTATCGATGACAAGGATTTACGCCTTATTAGAAACCTTTACTCACAGCAAAGGGCGACTGTACGTGTAGGCAACGAAACATCACAAGAATTTACAATAAAACGGGGAGTTCGTCAGGGCTGTATTTTATCGCCGACGTTATTCAATACGTACTCGGAAATGCTGTTCAGGGAAGCTATCAGTGGAATGAGAGAGGGCATAAAAATTAATGGTGAAAGCATTAACAACTTAAGATATGCAGACGACACAGTTCTGTTGGCCGATAATGCAGAGGATCTGCAAACACTAATAGACCGCGTAGTGGAAGCCTGTGAAAGATACGGCATGAAATTAAACTGTAAAAAGACAAAAATCCTTATAGTAAGCAAAAATGACGAAATACACCACCAATTTAGAGCAAATAATGAAACTTTGGAAACTGTTGACAAAGTTACGTATCTAGGATGCAGTCTGAACAGAGAATGGATGCCGTATAGAGAAGGCGAGAGCTGTCTTCAACCGCCTCAGAAAGATCTTGTGCAATATGCACCTGAACATTGATATAAGAACACGAGTCTTGAGATGTTATGTATTTTCAACTCTTCTGTATGGAGTGGAAGCCTGGACTTTGACAGAAACAACATCTAAACGACTGGAAGCCTTCGAAATGTGGTGTTACCGCCGCATGCTCAGAATTTCATACATCCATCATGTCACAAATAACACCGTGATGCAACGTATGAAAAAAGACCCAGAAATTATGCGCAATATGAAAATCAGAAAGATACTTAGGGCATGTACTGCGCAATGAGAAATACCAACTAATTCAGTTAATTTTGCAAGGTAAGATAGAGGGTAAAAGAACTCAGGGTCGCCGACGAACATCATGGCTGAGGAATATCAGACAATGGACAGCAATGACGACGGTAAATTTATTTAGAACAACTGTCAATAAGGTCATATGGGCCAATGTGATTGCCAACATCCACAGAGGATAGGCACCAACAGAAGAAGAAGAAGTGAATTTCGAATATTGCCAAATTTTAAACCAAAAAATATTTTCCGAGAAATCGAACAAGGCAGTTCGACGTGGGACACACAGTATTTATTTATTTCGAGTTGAAGTTTTGGATAAATTGGATAATTCGTCTAAAATGAATTACTCCATTCCTTAACATTTTTTTTATTTAATATTATGTTTTTTATTTAAAGATTTGCTTTAATATCATGTTGGCGAAATAAGTGATTACAATACATATTCAAATTAAAACCCCAACGAATAAGCTGAAGAAGCCACAACGGGAACTGCTTAAATATTTTTCTTCATGACGAGAGCACTTTGTTTCCAAAGCCAAAATCAGCAAAAAATAAACTTTCCGAAATCAAAATATTTCAAATAATACAAAACCCTCACATTCCCCGCAGCAATCCAAGCAATGCACTCCGGAATCTCTATGACATTTGCGAACTACTCCCAATGCAGAGTTTATCCAAATCCCGTCACCGTTTTGCTGATAAACGTCCAAAATTATTGTCCTCGACTGACCTTGCCCGGGCAGGATTTATCCCACTTGGGACACTGTTGCACACACAACGTTTAACAATGGAGCTTAATACATAGAATGATAAATTTTACGACTAAAAAGAGAAAAACTTTTTTATATTTCGGAAAATTTGCACGATTGTTCCGTTTTCTGCTGATTTTTGTTTTACTTTCCTATTGGGACATAAAGTAGGTCCTGTAGTAAATATATCGGGTTAAATTATTCAGTATGTAGACCAATAAATAGCTCTTAGGTCTGCTATCGACGTAAAGGTCGTTTATCATTAAGACCCTAGAGTACCCTAAAAATAAAGTCCGAGTGATCCATTTCCATTCAACGAACTTTAGCGTGAATATACTAGTAATACATTGTGAAACACCCATAACACAAGGCAACAGCCAAAAAGGTTCTTTGATGAAAATAGCTAAATTTGGTTAACGCGAGCTGTCAAGCACTAATTTTGCATTGGAATTATTCGATTTGCTATTATTTCCAAGATATTTATTTTTTTTAAATAAGCGGTAGTCGAAGAAATGCATTAATATCATATACAGAGGGAAGGTAAAGAAACGGATCCGCTTTTTATATGGAACACCTATTATTTGATATAAAACTCTCGTCGATATTACTTTTTTGAACTGCATGTTTTAGATAAAAAAATGTTATACAGGGTACATCAGAAAAAGGCCATTTGTATCAACACCAATTTGTTTAATGTAACATATTGTATAACTAACAAGTTGTTTATATCCTCCTGCAAGCAATTAAAGAAAAAATATATTGAAATTTTAATTTTTAAGCTTCGGTGTATCTAAAGATTTCGTTTGATTGGTGATATTTTTCAGAATGATATCGAAAAAGTCTGCAGATTTAATATCCTGCCGACACATCTCCGAATTTATATTTTATTTATTCTCATAAATATTGCTCTTAGTTCTTCACAGATCCAGTGATGAGACCCAGGGCTATATCATTAGAATACGAGAAATACTAGAGATTTTCTGTTTAAAACTAACTATACAGGGTCCCGAAAAATGTGGAAATTCTCCCGGATATGATAAAAACACGGAAGGAATATAAAGTTCATATAAACTTTTTTCATACAGGCCTCCTCTTTGGAGATATGGGCTCCCATAGAGCTGAAATTTCTTACGTTATGTTCAGAAAGTTACTGCGGTGGTCCCATATTTTTTTGGACGAAATTGGTGCAGTAATATCCAAGATGGCGCTGACAATATGGCGGCCAAAAAAATTATTTTTGTTTCATTTTCTCCAAAATTCTATTCCTAATTTTCTATTCTATATTTTAAACAAAATGCCTTAAACTATATTTAATTCTATTTGATACTTTAATCTACATTGTGGTTACTAATTTATTATGTATCAATGTTTGATTTTAATCTTTTTGTGTATTGTTTTTATCTTGTAATCTCAAACCAATATTGGGTTTTATCATTTATCTATACAATATATACCAAGTTTTTTCCAAAATTTGGAGAATTTTTTGAAAAAGTTAGCAACTTCCAATAAAATTCAAAACTAGATGTGTTATCGTAAGGATAGTTCTTGGGAGAATCCAACTATACCAAAATATACAGGGTATCCCATTAAAAAAAATTATTGTTATAGCGCCACGCTGTCACGAAACTCCATGTATAACAGAAAATATTTTTATATTATAGAAATTTTAATGTTATACAACTTTTATTAAAACATTGTTTGAATTAAGAGAGATAGGGTAATTTGTCACACTATTACACCAGCCTGTATATTTAATAATTATGCTTAAGATAAACATTTTTGGATAAAAACTATGAAAATTATCAGAATCAAAATTAAAACGATAGCTGAAAACTTATAATTTATAACATATTGTTCCGTATCTATTGACTTAACATATGTACATACATTGAAACCCTGAATAAATTAACCTAATCAACGTAATTCCGATCTAGGATTACTATCTTCATCCCTTTGACCTGCTCTACTTTTGCATCTAGGTATTTGATAGTAAAACAAACCAAGATTGTCCGAGAAACTATTTACACAACCGTCCTTCGAGTGTAGTACAACTAATTAAGTGTACTTAACACCTCTCAAAGGAGGATTCTTGGCCTGTATCGTATGTCAAAGGACAATTAACCCTTTTGCTAAAAGGGAGTTTGTCTTGTATTGGTGTTGTGTACCTGTGTAAAATAAATAAAGAAAATGTTCAGAAACAAATAATGGAAAGTTTAAAAGGGTAGAATGACATACAAGCAAGTTTTTGAAATATTTTTTTCTTTCTACAACATAATCCGGTATTGAATATTATGAACGGTAAGCTTGTAATATACCTATTTTTATTTCTTAAAAATAATTTCAGGTAAATGGCATCTCATTGTCTATAATCACTCTTGACGCCTGTCATGAAAATTCTTTACACCACAAAGCCACATATCCAGAGAATTATTAACAATTTCTTCAATAATTTTTCACTTCAGTCCCTGATTGTTTCTTGATTTCACCTTAGGTACCCCTAAAAAAATTAATCGAATGATGTCAGGTCTGGTGATCTTGGTGGCTCCCTTCGTTTCAAAATACTCAATAGGTACCTAAAAGCTGGTCTAAGCAAATAATTTTCGAACTGTTTGTTTTAGCAAAGTCTTGACTAAGTTTCCTCTTTAGAGACATAAGTTCAAAAAAAACTGTATTAAATATACTGAACAAGAAAGAGGAAACATTATTGTAGATTAATATATTTTTTAATTTGTACTATAAGTGAGTGAATGTGTTAGAGAAACCAAGAATCAAGTGTTACTCATTTATTTTGATTCTAATAGAAACAATCACATTGACACTAAAAGTGCGTGAAGTTTACTATCAGTGCGAATATTGAGAAAATAAAACACTGTGATAAGTGAAAACATTCATAAATGTTCAGTTTGAAACAAGAATGCAATAGTTTTAAGGTTTATTCAACAAAATATGGAAAATTAAAACTATGTATGGTACTTTTCTGACAAATACAAGACAGATTATAAAATAGATTTAGGTTTTTAGTAAGCAAATCTAGGATTAAAATGTCCAGAAAATGTTATTTAATACATAGATAATTATATCCGAAGCAATAATAAACATTTTAGAGTTTTTTCGAACAAAAATAGAATCAAATAGTCATAAATTTCTATGTGCAAGCCGTTTATTTTCATCAATTTTAATATATAAATAGTATGTCAAAGTGGTTCTAATATATATCAACGTGTCGAGAAAGCTCTAAAGTTTATTTTGGGCAAGTTCAATAATGCTCAACGATTGAATTTTGGTCCATATTTTCATCAAAACATACAAAATTCCAGTAAAAATTGATCAAATTAAAAAGCTGTCATAAATCGCAATTTCTAAAGTTGGTAATATTTATCATGATGTCACAAATCTGACCAATCGGGTTGGAGACGATTCAGATGTTTCGGATTCTTTTAAATAGCCGAAGCGTAGGAATTTCGTCAGAGTTGAAATAATCCTGTTGCTAAAAGCATCGCGTCTTGAGAGCTCCCGAAATTTTACCATAACCTCAAATTTTCATTTGTTTACCTAGGTCATTAAAACAAAAGTGAAGTATTTTATTTTGTTTTATTTTTAATTGAGGTTATGTGTTTGTTTTGACAAGTAAAACAAGTTCAGTATTTAATAAAATTAAATAAAAGTATCAAAGTTTGTCCTACGAATAAAATAATCAACTCTCACATAACAACAGGTACGGAAAATATTGTTTTGGAAAATACAAGAAAATTAATTGATATATTCTTAAAAAAAAAAAAATTCGTTAGAGTTTTTTTTATGAAAAAAATATTTGTAAGTTTCCTCACTTGGCAGGAAACTATTACAAAATATATTGGGATATTTAAAAGATTTTTGAAGAAGAAAACGAGTAAATCAATATACTGGAATTGTGTTTATGAAATTGGACCAAGATACAGAAAACAAAACCAAGGTATAGAAAATAAAACCATGGTACAGAAAACAACACTAAGGTATTTATAATAGTCTAAACAGGTGAATGTTTTAGTTGTTTGTAGAAAATAAAAAAAAACTAGCATCAATAATAGTCTAAGTTTTCACACCTGATAATAAATAAATAACATTAATCATCAATACTAGATGTCGCTATAATAATAATTAATCACTTATATCACGTCACGATAACCGAAAATTTTTAAAAATAAACCAAATTTTGAGAAATTAACTACGTTTTACAAATTAAATTGCAGTAACGCTATCTACTGGAAGGTTGCAAAATTAAAATAATTAAACGTTGCCAAGGAGTGATACAGGTGTTAAAAAAGGATAATGCATGGAAAATTGAAATAGATAAATAAAAAATTTATAAGAAGCATAGTTGCATGAAATTCTATAGTATTGTTCTTATAATTTCATCCAAAATTGTTGACAATTGTGCCACATTTTTAATTGTTCAATAAAATATGTATTTTGTGTTTTGATCTGTTTGTGTATTCATTATTTGAGTGTGATCTTTAAAAAAATCTGAACTGACCTGGGAAGAGGGTCAAATTAACAGGTAGGAACATATATATATATATATATATATATATATATATATATATATATATATATATATATATATATATATATATATATATATCTGTAGAACATTTTAAATATCAAAAAATTTTGAAAATTTTAATATTTTCAAAATTGGTAAGAAATAATTGGAATTTCTTACAATTATTTTTACCTGGCGCCCAACAAACAAAAATTAAGTATTTTTGATTACATTTTGGCAATACATTTTGAAAATTTTAAAATTCTTGAAATCAGAAAATAAATAAGAATAATGAATAAGATTCCTACATACATAAATTAAAATAATTTTTTTTAACCGGGTAAATTTTGTGCGGGTGAGTGTAGCGCTAGAAAGGGTTCGTGTGGCGAGTATTCGAGCGCGACCACGTCATCGTTATCGTCGTAATATATATATATATATATATATATATATATATATATATATATATATATATATATATATATATATATATATATATATATATATATACATATATTTCCACTTACTTATTACTTGTAAGTTTGATATACACGAAAAATCGTCAGTAATTACACCACTTAAATTTTTAATTTTACATTTTCTTTCTTCTAAAGCGCTCTTATATAGGTCAATAGCAGCTGAAAAAACAAAAAACAAACTTGTAAAATTTTAAAACCGTTCAGCTTTTGTTCTGGTGTAATGCCAAGAATGCACATCTAATAAAACAGCCAAAGCGGCCGAAGTAATTTAAAAGCGGAAACTATTATTCTTGAACTTGGCCCGAAAATAACTTTTAGGATCAAGATACACTATTATGACCTTTATACAAGGTTTTTAAAAATGTTTTTAGGATTAGTTTTTTAATTTCCCCCAATTCAAATTTAATGTTTTTAAAATATTGAAATAGATTAATTCTAATGGACTTTTGTAGGAGCTTACTCTGATTAGGTCAAAGAGTAAAAATCAAAATAACACACTTAATAATGTAATAAATCTTACAGATGCCATAATTGAGTAACTGGTGGGTATTTAGTACATTTTTTTATTTAAAAAAGATAACGCTAATAAAATAAAAAAAGAGGCACTACCAATCAAGATATCCATATACAGAGTGATTCTCCGGGAAATTTATCGATAGATTGTGGGAAAACTATAATTAGGAAAAAAGACGTTTGCGGACCAAAACTTAACTATAAATTTTTCCTATAAGAAAGTCTTTATTATTTCATTTGGGTTAGTTTTCTTCTAGATGAAGATCGATTTTAGTAGTCTTTTTGTGATATTTGAAAATTATTAGTACAGAGTGGTCAAAAAAGAAGAATAAAAATTATATTTAAAAAATTGTCGAAAGTCAATTTTTTCAAATAGAAAGCACCTATTTTAATAATTTTATTATATTAACCATTAAAAATAAGGGTAACTTTGTATAAGGTTATCTATTCCAAAAATTTATAGTTTTCAAAATACTGGCAATTCAACATTTTTCTATTGTGCTATACGGCTTTTAAGTTTTGTTATTTAATTTCAATCAAATTTAATTGTGACGTCAAATCATTATGAATGAAATAAATAACCACCAACACTGGATATAAACTAACTACGGTACAAAATAAATTACAAATAAAGTCACAGAAAATCAGTACGTCACGCGTACATAAGGGTATGTGCATTTTAATTACATGTTAGTTTCAAAAATTTAAATTACATACAATATATATATATATATATATATATATATATATATATATATATATATATATATATATATATATATATATATATAAGGCTCAATTTTCTTCAAATAATGTTTTTATTATTTTTAGGTATTATCGTTTGAAAAATAAAAAGATTTATAATTTTTTCTTATAAATATCTCAATTTTTTTTCTCTGACAGCTTACTTTAGCAATAAAAAAATTACATGCGGAAAATAAAATTTTAAAAGTGTTTAAGGCGATTAATTTCTTTCTTTCTTTCAATTTATGACCACCTTTTCCTTTCATATACAAAACTTGAATAAAATATGGATAATACTAACGTATCGATATTTAAATATCCATACTTTGACACCGATATATCGGCGTATCAATATTTTTTATTCGATACGTATTGATACATAATATCGATACATCTCAAGATATCGCCCGGTCCTAAATGGAATGTTCTGAATCATCTCGCGCATTCCCCTGAACTGGCACCTTCAGATTTCTATCTCTTCGCCTCCCTGAAGCTGCACATGGGTGAAAAAAGGTGAAAGGTGAGGTGGAGAAGTGGACGAATGGGTTGGCGGGAAACTACTTCGAGGAAGACATCAAAAAGTTAATACCCCACTTCATCACCTGCATTGAGAGGAATGACGACTATGTCGAAAAATAACTTACATATGTACTAATGTAACCATGTAGTTTTTTTTTAGTAAAAGTTTTTGTAGCCTACAAAAATTTAGTACACTTACTTTCTGGACATGCCTTGTATACATGGAGTTTCATGATGGCGTGGCGCTAAAACAATAATTTTTTTAATGGGATACCCTGTATATTTTTGCATAGTTGAATTTTTCCATGAACTATCCATATAATAGCATATCTGGTTTTGAATTATATTGCGAAATTGCGAACTTTTTCAAAAAATACACAAAATTTCGGAAAAAATATGGTCTTTTATAATCTACTGTATCATTCAATCCACAAAAATTATAATACACAAAACTGACATTAAGAGAGATAAATTATCTCATACAGGATGTTCGTCAAAATTTTGCCCCATCTTTCAGGTAAGAAAACCTATTGTTACTTTCATCCAAGTTAAATATTGACTTATAGGTGAAAAATCCGAGCAGCGTTAGACCATATTTGTTTGTTTCATTTAACACTTGAGTGTCCTGATGTGTGAAAGTGTAAGATATGATTGACAATTAAATAATATACGTCCTGGTTTTATTACCCATCACTCGCAACATTTCAACGGGCTCATCATCATAGCTTTTCTAACACCTTTTGATGGTGATGTTTTTTGATTTGCATCTCTGAATTTTCAGTAAGAACGCAATGTTTTGGAGGTGTGGCGCTATCGCCTCCTTCATTCTCATTTATATTATTGCTGAAATAATGTTCACAATTATACTCATATTTTAATTTATCGATATCAGTTTTTTGGGTGTTCCGGTAACTTAACCCATACTAATGCTATTTCATTTGGAACAAGTACAGTCATTACTTCCTTGAGCATGTTTTCCAACACTTTGTCTGACATTTTTATAATTCAATAACTCTATGATATGCTTTAAGTGATTGTAATATTTCTGTGTAGTTGACACGATCGTTTTGTGGTGGGAATGGTGATGTTTCAGTAAGATGATGAAATGTAAAATAATTGTTATTCTTATGTTATTGAGTGAGCTATCGAGATGTCGCCACTGTGTCTTATTTACTATTTTTCAACCGTGCAATCTGTGTAGGACACAGACACGAGATGATGGTTTGTACCGAATGCAATGGCCTGACGAGTCCCATACTAGGACGAAACAACACTGTCGTCATTTTAGCGCTTTTTTTGAGAAAGGCTCAATTTTCTTCAAAAAATGATTTTATTATTTTTAGGTATTATCGTTTGAGAAAAAAAGAGATTTATAATTTTTTCCTATAAATATCTCAAATTTTTTCACTGAAAATTTTCTTTAGCAATAAAAAAATTACATGCGAAAAATAAAATTTTAAAAGTGTTTAAGGCGATCAATTTCTGAAAACACCTCATTTATTTTTTGCATAACGCTTTCAGCGCTTTCTGGGAAACTTTACAGATTAGTTTGAAAAGTTGGCAAATAACCACTTTGAATTTTCTAATATAATGTTCTAGATTTTAAATTTCGATTAAAAAGTTTTAAGTTTCCCCTAAGTTTTATTGTAACTGGGTTTGGCATTAAAAGTGCGATTTTACCACTATTTTATGTTAGGTTATGTCCGTTCTAAAAAATATCAGCTTCTCTGTAACATATCAATTATAATGCTATTTGTTTTTACTTTATTTTTAAGTCTTCTTTAAACTTTGCTATAATGGAATTTAAAGACAAGACCTCACAATTAGATGAGAAGGAAAAGCTAGTTAATAATCCAAAAGCAAAATCACCCCAGTTGAAGAGTTGAAGGCTAGTAGTAGCACCAGAGAAGCAGAAATGCCGAGCTAATTTCTATGGCGAAGAATTAGGGTGGGCTATTCTGGCTGCCACTGCATCTGTAGCTAGGCCGAATGCAAAAACCTTCCGCTATGTCGTTAGGAACTAGCTTTCAACTTTATCCATATATATATATATATATATATATATATATATATATATATATATATATATATATATATATATATATTTATATATATATATATATATATATATATATATATATATATATATATAAGCCAATACATAAAATACAAATGCAAGTGAGCATTAAAATCGGATATAATGAGTAATAACAAAATTTTTAATTTAAATATAAAAATATCGTGTAGCGTAAGCTAGATATATTATAATAAAAATCGAGCTTCAATAAGTGGCGTAAAAACAATAAAGAAAACTCGTTTTTTCTATTATGGTATACCGGATTATTGCGCAACGCTTTACAAAAATAAAGAATAGAATAAACTTATTAAAAAATTAATAAGTCGTTTTCAAAACATAAGAAGATATTAATAAAGTTTGCCTGTCAAATTGTATGAATCATCAGCTGAATAATTTTTCTGCTTAACAGCGTAGACACCGGTGCTACATCTATAGGTACACGTATAATATAAACCAAAAAACCAACTAGGGCCCGTAGGTAGAACTCGTAGGTAAAACAACCAGTTATAAAATAACAAGTAGCGAGGATTCCAGTAATAAGATAACTAGTTGAGAGGATCTCGATGTTGGTATTGAGGTTTTACCGGATTCCTTTATCGAAATGTGTGAAACCGCCAAAATCCCTGTTTTCAGGTTTATCGCGGAAAAAATAACAAAGAAACTCCAAACAGACAATAGATAAGGTAACTCAAAAATATAATCGACTTTCCAGCTCAAAATCCCAAAGGGTAACCAATATAAATTGAGAAGGAAGTCTTCATTTTATCCATCTGAATGAAATAGCAAAAATTCAAAGTCAAGGCAAAAAAACGGTTCCATTTATAACAAAAATCCTTGCTTGCGCACAATACGCTTCTTCTTTTAGAAAGGAATAACAGTTCAAAAATGACCCTGGGCAACAACAGTTGACCAAAATAAACTTTTTAATAAAGCCAATTCATTAATAATTAGCATTTTTCTCCCAAAAATTAAGTATCCTAAAAGCTAATTCTAAATTAAGCAAATTCATTTCAGGCCACAAAAATTTAGGCAACCCAAAAATTTCCTCAGTTATAAGTAGGCAGGAAAACCGAAATCTATCTGAAAAAAAGGAACAGTAAATTCAGCAGCGATAGTGCACAGATACATAGGGTATTAAAATACTAATTATAATAGATGTAACTTAAAACTGTACTTTATGGAATGTCTCTATTCACATAATTTATTAGAAATACTTAAAGAAATTGACATTATGTTACCCATAACGTGAGTATTTACAAAAATGAGATAAAATAAAACTGAATTAGCCATAGTGAATTTATATGTAAATTTGAACCGTGACAAGTTTTATTTCTTTACCGCCAAAGCATACAAAACGGGCACACAAAGGACAAAATACTAACAACAACAAAACAATTTAAAAACAAGAAAGCAGTAGTTGAGGATAACCTCTTATTCTTTAGGTGCTATCTTAACTGCTAAGGTTGACAATGATCCCCAACTCAAATGCCTCTAACTCTTTTAAAATCAATGTCACCATATAGTAATTCAAGACAAACGGTACATAGTATTTTATTAACCTTATTTTTAATTCCATGATAATGCGTGATAAAACTTATCACAGGCAAGCATAACAGCTTATATTTAATTTGTGGGAGTATTTCGAGTTGGAAAAGAAAAGCCTCTGAAACCTGTTTAATCTGTATAAGATGTAAAAAAAAATTTTACTCTTGGAAATAAATATTTTCAATTAGGTATCATAATTTTTAGAGAGTAAACATTGCCCTTAATAGCAGTGGATATATCCACATTATGCCGTTGTAGTGCTGAAATCATATTCAACAAACGTACAATGCAAACTGCGTTCCAACCATATCCTTTCTGAGTTAGAGGTTGCACAGTTTGAACAAATTGCAAATGAACACAATTTCTCCTATTCCACCACCATCGAGATGATGGCCTACCTGTACCACTATACCGAGAAGAAAGTCAAAACTTTCCCTCCCCGCCCCAGTAATACGGCAGAGGTACATGTTTCGTCTCTACTAGACTCATCAGTATGCATGCTTCCTTCCGATCTGTTCTTTGCACAGCCAGGTGCATGTCGGTACCCTGATGAGTCTAGTAGAGACGAAATATGTACCTCTGCCGTATCACTGTGGCGAGGAGGGAAAGTTTTCACTTTCTTCTCGGAATTGTGGTACAGGTAGGCTATCATCTCGATGGTGGAATAGGATAAATTGTGTTCCTTTGCAATTTGTTCAAACTGTGCAACGTCTAACTCAGAAAGGATATGGTTGGAACGCAGTTTGCATTTACTGTTCGCATTTTATTTCATACATATATATATATATATATATATATATATATATATATATATATATATATATATATATATATATATATATATATGCGGATGCTACTTATTGTTTACGAGAAAAATGCGAAAAAACGATATTTTTGACCTTTGATTTTTAATAAAATTTTTAGCAGACGTAGGATCGGTGGAGACTTTTGATATTTTACTTTGTTTACTATGATGTGACGTCATAAGTATCACGCGATCAGTGCCATTACTCAAATTGCGTTTTGGCGCGCTTTTTTACCAATCAATCCTTTTAATTTATTTTTACCGAAAATACAACATATTTCCAAGGAATATTTAAATATTGTGTATTAAATGTATTAAAAAATAATAAAAAATAATTTTTTAACAGTAGTCAAATACCTTATCCTAATCATGCAAAGACGGAAAGTCAATTTATATTTAGATACCTTACATTATTACCGAAAAACGAGGTTTATTTCTTAAAGCTACTCTATTTATTACAGATATTCCGATTGCTACATCAAAAAGTTACTACCTAGAAAACATCGAGAACTCCACTTAAAACGAAAAATTTGTTATCCGATACAGCGTAGCAATATTATTAATAACCGAAACTCCCAGCTCAGTTTCCACTTGGGCAAAAGTCCAAATTTTTGTCAGACCCATAAATCTAAGTCTACAACATTTTGGTTGGCGCCAAACATGTATTATCGATAAAACGAATGAAAATTTCGGCCCTAAACTTGGCCTGGAATAACTGGAGATGTTGAGGAACTAAGGAATCGGAACAGAATCTTAGAAAGTTAAGAAATATGATTTTTTATCAGATTAAGTAAGTAAGTTGTGCAAATTAAAATGCATCATTTCAATATTATTTTGAATGTTTTAAAACTTCAGGGTATTGTTCTCTTGAAAAAGAAAAAAAGAAAAATAGTTAGACATTGGAGTAGTATAACTTTTTACGGGATTTTCTCCACTTTGCTTTAAATCTAGTATAATTTGTTGTTTATTAAAAATTATCTTAATTTAAAAAATATTACATTTTTGTAATTAAAATAACTCACATCAATCAAAAATAATATGCAAAGGAAGTCGATTAAAAGTTCACTTAAACCAATCTTGAAAATATTATGGGATGACCTCGGAAAACTGCTTTAAATATATTGAAAATTTGGTCATTATTTCGATAAAGACAAATATAGGGCAGAAAAAAATTCAATTCATACCCCCTAAGTAGATGTTGGGGGAGTTGTGGGTGGGAAAAAACTCAAGGTCATGGGAAAAAGTTGGCATCCTTTGATCCGCTGATCAGCTTTTGATCAGCTTTTGATCCGCATATCAACTTTTGATCAGGTTTTAATCCTCTTCGCGGCCGCGAATTAAGGAAAACTTATATTTTCGACAAAAAAACGAAAGTAAGTTTCATAAACTTTATCAATCCTTCTCTTACTGAAAGCGCCAAATATTCTCTGCCACGTTACCAGATATGAAATATTTTCTGGTTTAAACTTTTATTTAAAAAAATATGTATAAAATTTGTTCATCTCAGTTAATAACATAGTTTTTTTTTAAGTAAACACAAGTGTAAAATAAATCTTAACCAACCGTTTTTGGTTAGTACAGGTTTAGAAAATTTAAACTTGGACTAACCTAAGATGACCTAGATATATTAAAAATGTTGCTGTTCAGCAGAGACCACCTGGAGGCTGGACAATCTCTGCCAGGGAAAGATGTTGCGAAATATTAGTAAGGAAGTGGTATCTACTGCCAAACAAGTAAGCAAATAGATAAGTTTTCGTCCGTGTAATTTTAAAATAAAATAAAATAAATCTCGGCTAAGCGAACCTAAGATTTGTCAATAAACCATCGAGATGTCATTGAGCCATCGAGGTATCACATATCATCATGTCTTGTTTGCTGTTTTTGAATTTTAAAATCAGCTTATAGGGCTAAAATGCGAGGCGATGGTTTGTACCGAATACAATGGCCTGACGAGTCCCATATAAGGACGAAACAGCGTCATCGTCATTTTTCAGAGTCTTTCCATTATCTTGAAGTTCTCTGCACTTTTTAACACGAGAGTGATGTTTACTGACACATCTTATATCCGCTTAGCCGAGATTTATTTTATTTTATTTCAAAATTACACTGACGGAAACTTATCAGTTTATTTACTTGTTTCGATTTAAAAACGCGCAAAACTGTGCTCTCATAGGGGGATCGTTTGTGCGACACCTGGTTTTGACTGCGGAACTTGTAGTAGGCTTGGTTGTCGGTACCGAATAGTGCTGCCCCTATCCTTTGGGTAGCGCGTTTCGCGTATCGAGTTTTGATATATATATTTTTTAATTCACCGTCGCGTCGTCACGTGGCGGTTTTATACAATACTGCTAATTTGTGTTGTTCTTGTGCTATTGAGTGAATTATCGAGATGTCGCCTTTGTCGTCTTGTTTGCTGTTTTACTTTTAAAAATCAGCTTATAGGGCACAAATGCGAGGTGATGGTTTGTACTGAATACGATGGCCCGACGAGTCTCATAAAGGAGTTGTCTAATAAGTTGAATAAAATATAGTTGGCCTTAACGCCAATCATGCAGAATCGGAATATCAAACATAAACAAATGATTCCGTCAGCTACGTCAGCCTTGGAATCACCTTTAGAAGCTGTAAAGTGGTGTTCAAGAAAGGGGGAGGTTGGATTCAATTTGCATCGGTAGCTGAGATCGACCGTTTAGCGACCTACAGTTTAACGTGGATTCCGAACCATGGTGTTCGACATTTATCTAGCCCCGAATTTTTCACTCTTTGTTAGTTTTCATGTTTACCAACTATTGAAACTCTAGCCACTCTTATGGTCTGACAATTTTTTTTTAGTAAGTTGTCGTGCACCAGGATTGAACTCACACTGGTCGTGGTCGTCTCTATCAGTCTTAACGCCTTAAATGGTTATGCTAATCCCACGCCTATTCAAAGAAGGGACTTGGAAAATGAAATAGTTTTTTTGTGAACTCTGGTCTAGTTTAGTTCAGGTTAATTCAGGTTTGGTTTTGGTTTTTAGAAGTAGCTTGCTGAACCATTTGTTTATGTTTTATATCCTGGTTGTGCGAGGGGGCTCACATTTTATACTACAATGACTATATTTAATTATAATTTAACTACTAAGACTAAAAATAAGACGACTTAGCAACACCTTTTCTTGATTTTATTGGAAAATTCATGTTTTTCCGCAATTATTTATGTATATTTTGTTAAAGCATGATTAAACATAATGTTGTTTGCCACTTTTTCTACAAGTAGCAAAATTTAAAGATAGAGATGGGAAAATATGACTTATAACATATATATATATATATATATATATATATATATATATATATATATATATATAATTGTATTATTAGCCAATAATTTTTTTCAGTTTTTAGCCCCTTTGCAATAAATTTGTTTTGGAAATATTTTTATATGATCACCACTGAGAACCTGTTACAGTATTCTGAAAGTTTCATCAAAACATTTTTCTCCCATCAGAAATTATGGGTGAATAACTATTAAAAAATATATACACACATCAAATTGATTGTCCTTTTTGAAGTTGATTAAAAAGTAAATGTATAAAAACCCAATACGAACATTTTGGGAATTAATATTTTGTGCATCTTGTGAAAATTACACAATAACACATTTATACTTTCTCGGTTTTCATTCATCATTTTTTCATTGACAGTTTTATTGCAAGCCTATGTAGAAAAACATTATGATAAATGATTGAGGATTTTTCCCATCTTTTGTGGAAGCACTCTTAAAATACTGTTTCATTAAATTTACAATGATGACATTTTATTACCACAGAGCGTGACGATAATAAAAATACTCGTGATAATTTTACTACCGTGCTCCTATAATATATTTTATGCTATACCATTTTCCATGAAAACAAACATTTAACCACGTTCATATGGATTGCATTTTAAAATAAAATTAAAACGAAAATTGTATTACTTACTTTTGTGGGAGTTTAAAACTACTCGCATATTTTAAGTTAACTGTTGTAAAATTGTTGGAGGTGTTATTATTTTATGCACAAAAGACATAATAATTTTTAAAGAATCAATTTTTGCTCTGTTGTGGAACATAACATCTCACCATGGCTTTCCGGCAAAACTGGACTTAAATAGAGGTTCATTGTGGAAAGTATAAGGATGTCTGGGAAAGATACCGGTGGATCCCACTGATGAGTCCACCATCGGTATCGGGACGAAACATCCATACATTTACTACGGTGGTCAAAAATAGATCGCTAGCTACATGTCCCTACCACCAGGGGCATTGCTAATTGCGACATGGCGCCCGAGCAGGGACGGCGGCAGACGAGGGTCTTAACGGCCGTTGGCTTTGATTAAGCCTGACCCGACCATTGAAAGACCACCGAGGATGTTCGTTCCACTTCCTTTTCAGGCCTATGCTTTCTAACGGCTTGGACTGTCCGACAGTTTAAGCCGGAAAGCAAATGTCTTAGGGGGGGGCATGTTGTGGAACATAACATCCGCCACGGCTTTCCGGCAAAACTGGACTTAAATACAGGTTCAAGTTTGTGGAAAGTACAAGGATGTCTGGGAAAGATACCGGTGGATCCCACTGATGAGTCCACCACCGGTATCGGGACGAAACATCCATACATTTACTACGGTGGTCGAAAATACATCGCTAGCTACATGTCCCTACCACCAGGGGCATTGCTAATTGCGACAGTAGCTGTGGTAAACTGTCTAAAATACCTGTCCAATGTCACCCCGGACATATTCAATGCAATGGAATATTCCTCAAATTGAGAATTCTTAATCCCAAATATGTGTGTATATGGTATGACTCTTAGGTTGGTGAAGTCAGTTAAAATCCTAATTGCAGTTACTCTTACTAAATAAATAAGGTTTTTGTTTTAAACAAAACATTCTTTCCTTAGAAGGTCTCTGGTTACTCCTGTCTTTAAGCAGAGTGACCCGGAATTACCACACAACTAAAACCTGTCTTCTTGATCTCTATTATCTCCAAGATCATTAAGGTCTTTACAAATAATAGATTTCTTTGAGCATAAAAACTGCTTCTCTGACTCAGTTTCGCTTCAAGAGCAACAGAAGCACAGTATGGGGTATTTTAGATCTTATACCTCACATTATAGAGTTCTTTCACAGGCTCCATTATGAAGCCTGGTTGATTTGTCCAAGGTTTTTGACTGTGTGGGTTAGGACATCCTCTTATAGAAACTAGAAAAATATAACCTTGAAATGAATAACATTACATTCCGCAAATCAACTTAAAAAGAAAACATCCAGAATAATTTTAACTTTTTATGTTTTAATAAATATTAATTAATAAAGAACAAAGGGTCTCACGGCTTTGGTTAACTTAAAAATTATGGTTCTTGGGTTTAGACCGTGTCAATTAGTAGACTTATTATCCGATGTTTCGTCTACGATTGCACAAGGTATCTTCAGGGATCTTTACTCCACGAGATTAGAACACCGAATGACTACCGAGGAGCAACAGTCCAGTATTTATACCCGACTAGTGCTCAGCGAACCGTGATCCAGCGTTACAATCGATTTCTACGTGTAATGTAGTCTGTAACCTGCATCTCTATTAATATTATTTGAATATTTACAAATTTCGATTGATTCTTTAATTTTACGTTTAGAGAAACCAGACACTGATGCTAGAACCTTAGTTTCTTTTACATTCAAAATGTGACCTGAGCAATCCTGGTGTTCAGCTACTGCAGATTGTACAATTTGTTTCTTTCATGTTCCTTAAGTCTAGTGGATATAGATCATTCTGTTTCACCTACATGCACTTTACCACAAGAGCAAGGTATATTGTAAGCCCCTTCTGTGTGAAATGCAATTGAGTCCTTTGGAGACTTTAAACATTGTCCAACCTTCATACATGTGTTAAAAATTGTCCGATTATTTGATTTTCGGAGCAATCTAAAATATTAATGTATTCATATCTTCCTTTACCTAACTGTGATGTCTTAATTAGTTTGAAATCGTTGCAAGGGATGCTAAAAAAACACTTCATGAAAAATTCGCAGTCAAATCGGCTCTGGTAAACATCATCGAAGAAGAACAAAATTTCATATGTGAGGAAAGATTAATAGTTTATAATATATATATATATATATATATATATATATATATATATATATATATATATATATATATATATATATATATGTACTGATTTTCTTGAACCGTTAATATTTATTTTTATATTTTATGTTCATATTTAAAATACAGTTTTTATTGCTCTGACGTTTCGTTCTTTATTTAGAACATTTTCAAAAATAATCGTCTAAAATTTAAAACAAATTATGAATATAATATAAATACACCTATAATACAGACTTAAAATTCAACATTCAAGACAATAACATTTAAAACAATATCAAAAATTAAAATGATGAATATTTAAAAGGGTTATTTTTAGTAAAATTTTTCGTATCTTGAGATTTCGTCAAAACTATCGCTAACGTCGACAAACCACCAAGGATTTGCATTTTATATTCGGGGACATGATACGCCAGAATGATAAAATTCAAACGCAGTGGTATACAAAACCAACCTGGTCCGGAAGATATTTGAACAACTTTTCAAACCTCTCGAAAAACCATAAAATGAGTATAATCGTGAACTTGGTTGACAGAGCCATTTTATTAACTTCCCCTACATTCAGACCCTCGATTCTAAGAAAAATTAAAGACACACTCATACACAACAATTTTAATATTAAAGATATTGACGAAGTTATTACAAAAAGAACTTACAAATACTACCACAACCTAAGAACCAAAAACAAGGATGATTTACAACAGAAAATACAAAAACAATACATAGCATTACCTTATACAACAGACCTTTCAGAAAAATTAAAATACATTTAAAAAAAACACAATATTGTAGCATGCCACAAGAGTTACAACCAGTTAAACTCAACCTTTACAAAATTAAAAAGCGAAACACCAACTATGAAAACTTCCAATATTGTATATTCAGTTCCGTGTTTAAACTGTCCAAAACAATATATAGGAATGACAAACCAATTACTAAAAAATCGACTAAATGGACATAAATATACCAAAAATGCTACTACAGCATTGACAAAACATGAAAAGAATGAAAAACACTCTTTTAACTTTGAAAATACCAAAATAGTCGATAGGGACAAAAATTATCATAAATTAATAATAAAAGGAATGATAGCCATCAAAAAGGAAACACATACAGTAAATGACAGAACAAACATAAACAATCTAAGTCAAATTTACAATATAATTTAAACACAGATATTCCCTTAATAACATCAAAAATGTCTATATCATCTTAAAAGAACAAACAAATTCCTTTAGTTTTTTATTTATCATGTTCCCGAATATAAAATACAAATCCTTGGTGGTTTGTGGGTGTTAGCGATAGTTTTGACGAAATCTCAAGGTACGTAAAATTTTACTAAAAATAATCCTTTTAAATAATCATCATTTTAATTTCTGATATTGTTTTAAATGTTATTGTCTTGAATGTTGAATTTTAAGTCTGTATTATAGGTGTATTTATATTATATTCATAATTCGTTTTAAATTTTAGACGATTATTTTTGAAAATGTTCTAAATAAAGAACGAATGAAAACTGTATTTTAAATATGAACCTAATCCCAAAAAAAAATCAAATATATATATACAGTGCCTTCATTTCAAAACGAACCATCCTTAATAACTTTGTTAAATAGAAAAATTTAAAAAAAAGAAAAAACACGTCAATTTAGATATACAGGGGGAAGTTTAATTTTGCATTTCTTAAAAGTCTGTCAATCACCTCCTCACCTCCAGCTAACCTCACTTTGATATGTCAAATGGGAACCCCCACCTTGTGACACATCATTGTAAGCAGCATACAATTGTCTATCCAACTGTATAAAAAAAATTAAATCGGTTGACGTACAAGCGAATAGTGTGCAAAAATGTCTTGTAATAATGCATAATATATCGGCCTCGAACTTTGGTATGTCAAATGATTACCCTATAGTGTGATACATCATTTTAAAGGACGTACGATCTGCTATCCAACGATGTCAAAAAAAATTAAGTTAATAGACGTTATAGGCAATTAGGATGCAAAAATGTGTGTTAAATATAAGCAGTTTATTCAGTTTTATTCAGTTGAAGAAAATTATTTTATTAAATGTTCAAAATGTGCGCCGTTATTAGCGAGACAATAAAAAAGCCTATTTTGAAATTCCCCACGAACATTGGCAAGGGTTTCTCTGTTAATTCCTCTACATTCCCGAACAATTCGATCTTTTAAATCGTCAATATTTTCAGGTGGGGTTTTATAAACCTTGCTTTTTAAATACCCCCAAAGAAAAAAGTCTAGAGGGGTTAGGTCTGGAGACCGTGCTGGCCATTCAATTGCACCACGTCTGCCAATCCACGTCCCTGGAAAATGTTCATCAAGCCACTCTCGAATTGCCAAAGCGTAGTGCGGGGGAGCTCCATCTTGCTGGAAATGCAAATTATTTTCATTTAGTACCATAACAGCATTTTCATCCACTTGATTTTCTAAAGATTGCACAATGGCAGGGTATATTGTGTTTTCTAAAAGGTTTAAATAAATTTGCCCAGTTAAATTATCTTCCAAAAAAAATGGCCCGATGATTTCATTGCCATAAATTCCTGCCCACACGTTAATTTTTTCGGGATATTGAGTATGCCCTTCTCGGAAAAGGTGCGGATTTTCATTATCCCAGTATCTGCAGTTATGTCTGTTAACCAGTCCATTTAGAAAAAAAGTTGATTCATCACTAAAGCAGATATTCTTAGGTAAATGGGGGTCCTCGTCAATTCGTTGGCACATTAATTCGCAAAATTGAATTCTCCTATCAAAATCGTCTTCTCCGAGTTCTTGAAGAATTTGAATTTTGTAGGGAAAAAACTTATTTTGTTTTAAAACTTTATGCACAGAGCCAGCAGAAATGTTGGTTAAATCTGCGACCTTTGAGATGGATAAAGTTGGATCTATTGCAAACTGTCCTAGTACCTCGATTTGGCATGCTTCATCTACAACCCTTTTCTCAATATATTTTTTATTACAAACGGATCCCGTTTCTTCAGACTTTCGTACCAATTCGAGTACATATTTATGGCCCACGTTTTTGTCTTGATGCCTCTCGTTAAATGCTCTGGCGGTTCTACGAGCGCACCGATCTTCAGCTCCATAGAGAAAAATTATTTCTATTCTTTCGGCTAGCGTATACACCATTTATATTCACGTTTCAACTAGGCGTCACACTGACAATTTTAACAATAATAAACAACTGGTGTTTAAAGATCTTAAAAATTTTATTTATTGCTTTGATTTTTTGTACCTATCAGGTACCGCAAAAAATATCATTGAAATAAATACACTAGATTGATTAGACTGCAATGAATTTTGCGATGAATTTTAAAACAGGCTTAGTTTTTTTCTCGCAAATATTTTAACTGTTTATTATTTTAAAAAAACATTTATTTTAAATTTAAAATAATATTTTACTCTATGAAGTAGCCATTTGACATAATAAAGTTTAATGTGATAAGGTGTCTATTATTACCACACATCTTTTCTTACTATTCGCTTGTACATCAACAGATTTTGTTTTTTTTTATTGGCTAAATAGGAGATAGTATGCCCTTTAAAATGATGTATCACACTATAGGGTAATCATTTGACATACTAAAGTTCGAGGCCGATATATTATGCATTATTACAAGACATTTTTGCACACTGTTCGCTTGTACGTCAACCGATTTAATTTTTTTTATACGGTTGGATAGACAATTTTATGCTGCTTCCAATGATGTGTCACAAGGTGGGGGTTCTCATTTGACATATCAAAGTGAGGTTAGCTGGAGGTGAGGAAGTGATTGACAGACTTTTAACAAATGCAAAATTAAACTTCCCCCTATATATCTAAATTGACGTGTTTTTTCTTTTTTTTAAATTTTTCTATTTAACAAAGTTATTAAGGATGGTTCGTTTTGAAATGAAGGCACTGTATATATATATATATATATATATATATATATATATATATATATATATATATATATATATATATATATACCTGTAGCTTTCCTGTACCGACATGAGTATCTAAGAAAAAAGAATATCACAAAATTCCACCCACTCTATAATCTGCGAGATTATACTAAAATTTAATTATTTATTGATCTTTTATAAAAAAACAAAAAACTTATATCAGTATACTCTAAGTAACCCTAGTTACAGCAATCTCATAATTATAGTATTTCCATCTTTTTTTTAGCATATTATATGCTCTTTCGACAATACAATTTTTCTCCTCATGACCCAATGTAATCAAAAAAAGTTATTATTTTCCAAACAAAAACAAAATATTTGTATTATAACTTTACAATCCGTTAACCTTTAAAACACAATTCGGGACCCAAATGTTCCACATACCCCTCAGGCAAATCCGACAAAGTTTAAAGGTTATACCTATAAATTAGCGAACCGGTGTCTTGTACCGCTGAATAAATTTAAATATTGTATTTGGCCAGATACAAAAGCGAATATCCAGCGTAGAGGTATTCAATTATGAGGGTCTTTTGTGTAAATTTATCGGTTAGTAGCGGATTATGTACACCAACAGGTGTTCGATCGATGTGATAGCTCCAACAGAAGAAGTTAACAATGGTTTTAGAACAGGTGATGTTGGAAATGGTATGCGCGCTTCCTTCTTGTTTTCATTATGTTACTAATGTGAAACTCGGAGGAGTAGTGAACATAACCCGATTCGCTCGATCCCCCCACTCCTCGACCTTGACCTTGACCTTGCTTCACCCCTCTTTGGCCCCGCCCACATGTCCTTGTCATTGACCTTGAAAGTGCACGTGTGCTTTGGCCTTGGCCTTGTGTTCAAGGTTGTGTGTGTGACCTTGACCTTGACCTTGGTCGAGGCGACCTTGACTTTGTTGAAGGTCATCTTGGGTGTGTGACCTTGAAGTAGTTATTTGTGCATTGTAATAGTGTGGGATGATCTTGAAATGATTTTGACCTTGCAAATTGTTCTATAAATTGTGTGAGTCTACTTGCATTCATTCAGTGTGAAATGTCAGATACGGAACTATCTAAAGAAAAAATTATAGAGCAAGTCGGCAGAGTAATTTGTTTATATCAGAGTAATTTAAAAAGTTTGTGTGATTTTGAAGAGAAGGATCTAGCATTTTTTCCTCTCGAATATTTAAAAACTTGCGTTGATACGCTGAGTTTACGGCAAATTTGGGATAAGCTGCCAGCGTCATATCGGTGTAACAAGGAACTACAGTTAAGCTTACCCTGTTACATCCACTATGAACAAATATATCGTCATCATATAGATGGGCCACCACCAGCAATAAAAAAGTGTCGTGAATGTAAAAATGAGTGAATAATATGAATAGTGCTTTGCAAGAGACAGTAAAAAAATTGGGCGATGAGTTCACTGAAACGGCTAATAATTATTTCAATGATGCAATGAAAAGTCGAGCAGAATGGGCGTCGCGCTATTGTGATTTGGCTTATGAATATGAAAAGGCTGCGAATGCATGTCGTAAATATTGCAGCAAAACAATAAATTTACAAGACTTTGTTCGTGAGATAAAAAAGTTGGGGTTTAGTGACTGTTTGGAAAAACTGATTAGGTTCATTGCAGATCCGGTTGTGTTAGATGAAATTAGAGTGTAGGACTTAAGTTTAACGTAGTAGTAGTTAATATGGAAAGTTTAGTGCGAGAAATGTACGAGGAATTTCTAATTTCTGCAGCCTGTTCGGAATTGTACGCATATGAAATGCAAGATTCGGAGGCTCAGGACTTTAGTGTATTTTTTAAGTATATGGACCATGCCGAAGTGTGTCTTTTAGCTAGTATAGTTTGTAAGAATTTTCTTAGATATAAAAACAAACAATTATTATTGAACAAATTAAGGAAATTAGGTTTAGGTGATAATGTTAAACGCATAGAAGAATGGCAGAAAAAAATCAATGAATAAAGTACATAAAATGTAGTTATTTGTTTCATTATATTTTGTCCTTGAAGTTATCCTTATACCAATTTAAATGTGTGACGTCATTTGACCTTCAATACTCCTCCAACTATTTCTATCGTTAAGCTACCCCCACCATTGTTACAATTCGACCTTGAAACCCCGCTATAAAGGTTCGTGGGAGAAGAAGTGACTTCAAACAGTCGCAGATATCAGTGGCATAAACATCAAATATTGTGTTCGTGTAGTGTTCTGAAAGTGCTTTTATATTCACGGTAATTTTTGGATTTATATACCATTTTTTTCAATAATGAGTATTGCAAAAGAAACTCTAGATGAAATTAATGAAATGTTTAGCAAAGATTTCGAGGTTTTAGAGAAAAAAAAGGTTACCGAAATGATTGTAGGCAAAGTGTATAAAATTGTAAAGATGGTTTCAATGACTACACGATTTGGTAAAACTCTTTTAGTGGCTTTACACGATGACGGTGATAATAGCACATTTGAGACTTTTTTACCAAAACGTGTGGCCGAAACACTATCTGACGATATTGTAGATATTATGAGTAAAACTAAAGATAAATACACTCTAACTTATTTGGGGCAGGGCACTAGAGTTTTTGGAAACAATACTCGAACATTATTACGTTTTGGCTCATTGGAGTAAATTGTATGTAAATTGTTTGAAAAAAAGGATGTAATTAAATTTAAAATATAGTTGCACATGTCAGAATACTTACGCGTGTTCATTATTTCTGTTAAAGATGTCTGCTGATGCGACGACGACGACGACGACCGCCAACGAATGTGTAGATAGATACATATTTTCGTTGGGGAGAGAATTAAGAAATAGGGCTCACGATATGTTAGATAGCGTAAATGATTGGTCGCATATTGATGTAACCAAAGATCAATATAAGAACGAGATCAGGGATACAATCAATTTTATGGCTGGGGCACACTTGTGCGACAAATTTTTATATGGTTCCATAGACATGGATACATTTTGTGCTGAAATGGTTGAAGAAGAATTAAAAGAATACCTCGTCAATATTCCACATTTACCAGGTGAGCTTGCTGCAAAATATGAATTGGTTTCTGCAACAGCAACAGCCCAAGACGTTGACGATCGAAATAGTGTCGGATGGGATAGAATTTTGAGCAACGAAAACGAAGACATGGAAAACTAATTTTTTATAATTTTTGTATTTGTGCAATTAAATAACTGTAAATAAATATCTGTTACAATCACAGTTTTATTTTATTTCTTTTATAAACATACCAACCCAGTAGATCATAGTCAGTGTTTCTTTTTCTCAGCTGAAATATTTAATATAAGTAGGGCAAATAAAAATAAAATAGTTTAGTAAAGATTGAAAATGAGTCGAGGAAACAACACAATTGATAAATTTGGTCGTCAGAAATATAATGAAAAATATCATATATTATCTGGGCCACAAGGGATTGGTTTTAAACTTACAGCGGATGGGCAGTATGATATGGGTGGAAAAATCATAACCAACTTAGGCGAACCTAAAGATGATGACGATGCTGTGACAAAACACTTTGTTAATAGAAAGTTTTACAATTTTGCAGTTGTAATATGTGACATATTTAACAAGGATGTCCTCCCCATGATATACAAAAATAATAGTGAGCTTAAAACAAAAATTGAAGTTATGCAGAAAATACTCTATCATCAGCCTTTAAATGACTCATTAAGCGCACTGTCGTACGACTCGACTTCAAAAAAAATCTAAAAAAAGCAGGTTAAAGAATAGGAGAACGCACTCCGAGTGGCATAGCCTTGAAGATAACGTCGTAGTCGTCGGTGAATTGGACCTTCCCTCCAAGAATATTGAAATGTTATTTATGTGTATGATGTTTTATTGTCATTGTTTTTAATAATGAAGATTGAAATAAAAAACTTTATTTTACAATATATTGTTTATTTATTTTACATTTTAAATAAAAAAATATAGTCATACAATATGTTATTTAAACAATATTAGCTTTATCTATCCAAGAGTTGAAGTGGTTGGGAAATCCTAGCCATTTGACAAATAATTGTTCGATGTGATTTTTCTTGCGTTGTCTAAGTACCTTTTCTACTAGATAAACGTCAGGACTGCTTGTTTTTTGTAGTTCTGATTCGTAAAAACACCCTCTTATAGGCTGACCTTCTAACGATTCCAACAAGTAAGTAGGTGGATTTGTAACGTTAACTTTTACAACTTTAAACAATTCGGTTGACCAAGAGGGCGTATATCCTTTCTCGAATAAGCTTTTGTACTTGCTAATACGCACAATGTCACCCATGGAAAACTTAAATTTTTTAGGTACAATTTTTAAATAATCATATGCTTTAATATGTGTTTTTTCTTGCACGTCTGCAGGCTTCATTCCAATGGTGCGATGTTTCGAATGGTTATAGGTTTTTGTTACTGCCGATAATATATGTATCCATTTGTAAGATCCTCTTGTCGAGAATTGTTTATATAAATTATTTTTTAAAGTCCTTATGACTCGCTCAACAATTGCAGCTTTCTTTGTGCTGTAAGTGGAATAATGATTTATATTATATTTTTTCATCAGGGCTTGAAAGTTTGTATTATAGAACTCCTTTCCTTGATCACTTTGCAGATTTGTTGGTGTATATGATGCCTCTTCAATGATGCTTTTCATCGCATTAGTAACTTCTATACCAGTCTTGTTTTTTATGGCTTTGGTATAGACAAATTTCGAGTAACAATTTATACAGACCAAAATATAACGATAACCATCGTTTTCATCAGCATACTGTTGCATTTCAGCCAAATCAATTTGCCACAAATCTCTGTATCCTTTTATTATCGTGCGCCGTCTTACAAAATTTTTTCTAGCCGTTCTATGTAGTTCATTAACAATCTTGATTTTTTCTAAACTGGGCTCCATATTATTAGTAATACTAAAGGTTTCAGATCGAAGGAAGAACTGAATAATATCATTAAATATTGAGCTTAATATATTATATCTTGTTCTCGTAATTCCTCTATGATTGACATAATTTCATTTTCGTGTCCAGTGTGACCGGCCATTTTGGAACTCCACAACAAACGTAAACGATCCACCAACTCTTTAGCTTTGTTCCAGTAGACATATTGAAATTTTTTCGAAGATAATTTCTTTTTTGTGGGTAACTGTAGTTTTTCCGAGAGATTTTTTCTTGTAATAGTACCACCTAATTTTGTGCCCATTATCAGAGGTTTAATAATTCGTAAATATTTGTTCCATCTGGTCTCCCGTAAACCATCACTTTTTTTAAAATTGTTGTAGACAGCATTCGTTGATTCCAAAATTTCCTTGTACGTTGAAAGTACATTATCACTTAATTGTTGTTGTTCCTTGCCTACACTTGGGGGTGTTTTAAGAAATAACAAATCATAAAGTGCCGGTGATCCACCATATTCTGCAATATTTTTCCCTTTTTTGTATAAGACAATATTTCCATTTCGAAAACGCACCTCTAAATTACCAATAAAATTTTTGTTATGATCTGTTTTTGAACCAAAACGTACACCATATACAGTATCGTATAGAGATGGTTTCGAACGTAATCCTTTGAGGTGTGCGTTTAAAGTATCGGAAGTTGTGGTGTCAGCGGATGCGAGAGATGTATTAGTTGATGTCGAGGGTGTATCAAACACCGATTGGCTAATATCTTCTTTTGAAATGCGATGCTGCTGCTGCTGCTGCTGCTGCTGCTGAATAGATGTGGAGGTTTGAAAGGAATGTGTAGGTTGGGGAAAACCTGATATTTGAGTCGACTGCACTGATGTACTGAGACTATGTGACTTTGTAGCTTGATAATGTTGTTGCTGTTGTTGTTGCTGCTGCTGCTGCTGCTGACGTTGCTTAACCACATCAGATATAGTTGTCAACGGCTTAGAAATGGGTTCGTAAAACTTTTCCAATTCCACAACATTAAACTCTTTAGCCGCTTTAATTTGTTTAAATTTTTTTCTGACGGCATTGGTAGCTTCCACTAGTTTACGTTTTAAGTCGATCGCGTTATTCATGATGTTAACAAAGGACGTTTCAACAATCAAATGAGCATTTTCTCTTATTATTACAGTAATATATAGCTATCAAATCCTTTGCGGTATCTTCCCGATTTCACATCACTGTCTTTATCAATTACTAAAAATCCATATTTATTATCCCAACATTTTGAGCACATTTCTTGAAATTGAGTAAAAGTTAGATCCGGTGAAACGTGGTCGGAAAATATGTGTTTCATATTCAACTCATCTTGTTTAAACATAATAATAAAATTGGCGTTGTTTCGCACAAGCTGTTTAGGCACTCGCGAATATGTTTGCGCTAGGTAAAAGGAGTCGATATTTTTATGACGTGCCATGCTAAAGTACGATCTTATAACATCTTGTTTTTCACATATAACATCATCAAAGATAAATATAGAGTTTGGTTTTGCATCGGACGGTACCACAATATTACTGGAATCACTAAAGGCATAGTAGCCTAAACCTTTGATGGGCGCTAAAATTTTCCTTAAATACTCATATTTCGGTTGATACAGAGATTTCGAGTAAATATAGACATTTTCGAAACGTAGCCCAAGGGGGTGTGTAAGCAGCGAAATCATGACATTAGTTTTTCCACAATTGGATGGACCAATTAACAGGCCGCGAATAGAGGAAGGAAGTAGAGGACCGTGTCTCTTCATTATCTTCTTTTCAAATCCAAGTCCGACTTTTTCATCGAGATTGTCAATAGGAAGTTTTTGTTTAAGATCGATAACGCGCATCTTAGGAAAATTTGATATTTTATAGGCAATTTTTCACAAAAACTGTCATTCAGATGCCGAGCGTCAAACGAAGTGGACGGTCTCACGTTTCCAACAAAACTGGATACGGTATTGTGAATTCGTTAATAAATAAATTACCATTCGAGGTACACATTCCTGGTTATCAATATTGCGGACCCGGAACAAAAGTAATAAAACGTGTAACAAGAGGTGATCCAGGCATTAATCCTTTGGATGCCGCATGCAAAAAACACGATTTAGCCTATTTACATAATAAAGACAACATAAGTGCGAGACATCGAGCGGATTACGAGCTCGAACAAAGTGCTTGGAATAGAGTAAAATCGAAAGATTCCAGTTTAGGTGAAAAAACAGCAGCTTGGTTAGTTACAAACATTATGAAAGGAAAACAACGTTTTGGTATGGGTGTACCATCATCATTATCAACAAAAAAAACATCTAGTAAAGGCACGCGTCATACAAAAAGGAAAGGTGTTAATAAAAATCGACATGTTCGGAAAGCCAGTTTCGGAACAGCTATTCGACAAGCAGTTCGAAGGGAATTATTAAAAGCCGGAAGTAAAAATGTGTTGGAAAAAAATGTCATGAATGCATCTAAAATAGCTCTGTCGGCAGAACGTAGATCGGTAAAAGCGGCAGGTGGCAAAAGGAAGGTTCGTACACCGAGAATAATACCGATTCCTAAAACTGGTGGAATATTACCATTAATACCAATTTTTGCCGGGTTATCAGCTTTGGGTTCATTAGCCGGTGGGGCAGCGGGAATTGTGCGCGCCATAAAAGCAGTAAAAAAAAGCAGCGAAGATAAAACCGGTGCCGGCCTGTATTTAAAATCGAAAGGAAATGGTTTGTTTCTAAAGCCATATCGTAAAGGTATGGGATTATTTTTAAATCATAGATCAAAAAACTAATTGAATCCCTACCTCGAAGACCACTATCTAACATCGATATAGAAAAATATGCCAAAAAGAAAAGAATAGGACACTTTCGAGGCGTTTATATGAGGGATTTATTACCTAGACAAGGTCCTCGACGTTACGAAGCAGCAATAGTGAATTTGGATAGTACGCGTGGTGCAGGAACTCATTGGGTAGCTTATAGAAAAAATAATTCTAAAGTAACATATTATGACAGCTTCGGCGATTTACCCCCACCGATCGAATTGGTACGATATCTACAAACGGGATCGGAACCATCAAAAATTATTTACTATACATACGATCGTCAGCAGGATTTTGGAACAGTCTGGTGTGGACATTTGTGCTTAAAGTTTCTTGTCGAATCATCAGCGTAAAAGATGTCATCATCATCATCGTCACCATTAACACCGCAAATGGATCGCAATAACTATACTAAAATGTTGCAATCACTGAAAGCATTTCATCTAGCCGGTGGATTAAGGAAAATGACCGTGAAACAGTTAGAAAACATGCCCAAGGAAGTAATGATTGCATTAGCCCCAAATGAAATTCCATTCGTTTGGGAAAAGTTGCCGGAGCACCTTAAAAGCGATATCGATATATTAAAATATCAGTGCGGTTGCAAACATTATTTCAGCAGCAGCAGCAGCAATTTAAACGAGGTTATGACTGATGAGGATCTTACGGCTAGAAAAATATTTTGTTGTTATTGCAAAATCAGCGATGTGCGCATAAAAGCAGAAAATAGCATAAAAACATCACTATCTAATGCAGTGAGAAAAGGTGTGACGATGAATCTTTTTAAATGTTGCCGCTAAGAATAAAACCGAGATGTGTGATGTTTTAATGGTTAGTCATGTCTTATACGTTCACACTAACAGGACACTCGAGCGTCTTAAGAGCCGATTTTTATCCACCAGTCGAATTAAATAGAGAAAACAAATATGGTCTGGCATTGCTGGGATTTTACACATACAATTCAATTTTTAATGTGGACGAAAGCAACAATAAGTTTGCCTACATGAAGGAGGGTTACACCACCGAGCCGATACAATTGCAGATTCCACCTGGGGCCTATGAAATAGATGAGATAGGTAAAGCTATGTTGGAGGCTTTGAGGATTTCAACTGAAGAAAAGAACGATGGAATCTTTTACTTGGTTGCTAATTATAATACGCTGAAATGTGAACTGAAATCCCAATATACTATAGATTTCCGGGGAGAGGCGAGTATCGGTAAAATGTTAGGATTTAATCATACAGTGTTAAAAAGAGACAAAAAGCACGAATCAACCGAGATGGTGGAAATAATGAAAGTACGCATCATACGCGTAGATTGTAATATAATTTCCGGAGCATATATGAATTCGGTGGAAGGTCATACCTTGTTCGAATTCGATATCGACGTGGAGCCCGGTTACAAAATCAGTAAAGAACCACAAAATAATATTTATATGCCGTTAATGCCGGCAGGACGTCAGTTTATCGACAACATTACTCTTCGCATCTTGGACGATAGCGGTGATCTAATCAATTTTCAAGGCGAGAAAATAATCGTGAAATTGGAACTGAAGAAACTTTCATAGAAATGGGTTTTTGCTTCAATCGTCAATTGTGTGTGCTGTCGACTAAGATGGGGGAACCGCCGAAACATAATAAAAGTAAAAGAAGAGTTAACGTCAAGGTTAGTCGTCGTCCAGACGTTAGATCACAAACATCTCAACAGTTATCTGCCGAAGACTATAAATTTTTAAAATCAATCGGTCTTAAAGTGCAAAAATGATTTCCACCACCAGCGATAAAATAGAGGTTTTCTCCGAGCCCATCTTGGACAATTCCATTATTAGTCTAGAAGAGCATACGTATAAACCATACGGATCTCCATCATTCAACAATTCGGATGAAATCCGTATCCCCATTAATTTTCAAGATATTATACTGGATATCGCCGAAAGTTACATATATATCGAAGGAAAATTTAAACCCATAGACGCAACGAAAAGATGTTTTTTATCAAATAATGCCCTCGCATTTTTGTTCGATGAAATTCGCTACGAGATGGGAGGTGAGCAGGTCGCCGTGGTTCGTAAACCTGGAGTTACGACGACATTAAAAACCATGGTTTCATTCGGAAGTTTGCAACAAAGATCTCTCATGACGTGCGGATGGGGTCTCGACGAAGCAAACCAAGATATCGTAGACACGGCAAGTAACGTATTCTCCGGGAAATTACCCTTAAAATATCTTATGGGATTCGCCGAAGATTACGCAAAAGGTGTTTTCAACGTAAAACAAGAGCTTATTATGATTATAGCTCGCACTTTTACCAATTGTTACGTCGGCGAAGTAGAGGCAGAAATTAGTATCGACAAAATCGAATGGAAAATTCGTCACATCATTTCAGACGACAAGCAAAAATTGAAAATACTGTCTCGCATTAATAAAGGAGGAAACAATGCCAGTATTCAAATGGCATATCGTAAATGGGATCTGTACGAATTACCAGCTTTAAGGCAAACATCTTCCGACGTGTGGGCCTTGAGAACGAGTACAAGTCTGGAAAGACCGCGCTATATAATCGTCGGGTTTCAAGACAGCAATAATTGCGACAAGAAAGAAAAAAACGCAACCCAGTTTACCCACGCCGACGTATGCGACATTAGACTGTATCTGAATTCAACCGTTTATCCATACGAAAGATGGAATTTAGATTTCGCCAAGAAACTGTACGCAGCAGCCTATTACAATTACGAAAACTTCCAAAGCAGCTACTACGGGCGCGAAATAAACGATCCGATGATAACGTTCGCGGAATATATGAAAAACCCCGTTTTTATTATCAATTGCAGTCATCAACCAGAGGCGATTAACTCATCGACAGTGGATGTAAAATTGGAGTTCCAAACGAGAAAGAATAAATTCCCCAAAGACACTAAAGTGTACGCATTAGTTATTCACGACTCATTTTTTAGTTATAATGTATTAAACGGTTCGGTGACCAATAAATCTATATTTTAATGTATCTATTATATGTAACACAAAATAATGTTCTTGAATCAATAAATTTGTAATGAGTGAAGTAGTAGTTTTATATTTATTTGAAACCCAACCAAAAAAAAAAAAGCTGGCGGAAAAGCCCGCTCTTTAAGAAAAGAGTACGGGAATTTAGAAAATGGTGGTTTATTAAGTGGAAAAAAGAGCTTAAATAACACAAGAAAAAATTTTTAAGGCAAAATATGAAAACAACGATTTAGAAAATTTGTAGGAAAGTAACGGTTAGGAATAGGGAAAAAAGTTATAAGAAAAAATTATAGAGGAAATCGAGTACTATAAGCAAGCATTTTTCTCGATAGTAAAAACGTAAAAAAAAATTTTTTCAAAAAAAAATTGAAAAATGGTGAATGCGCGCCAAAGTTGAAGTTTTGGAGCAAAATGATATTAGGAAATTAGAAAGAGAATTTTTTTCTACATATGGTAGTACTTTTCAAAATTCGGAAAGATGAAATTTTAAGAAAAGGGTTACAATAAGTTAGTAATTTGGATTTTTTAAAGCGCTGTAGCTCGGGAACCGTTCAAGATAGAAAAAAAATAAAAGCACTTTGATAGCCCAAAATTTTGAGGAGAATGCGATGGTGTAAAAAAAATTATAATTTTTTTTTTTTTTGAAAATGCTGAATACGCGCTAAAGTTGAAGATTTAGAGAAAATCGGTATTGGGAAATTAAAGAGAGAATTTTTTTCTACATATTGTAGTATTTTTGAAAATTCGAAAAAATGAAATTTGAAAAAAAGGGTTATAGAAAGTTAGTAATTTGAATTCTTTAAAGCGCTGTAGCTCGGGAACCGTTCAAGATAGAGAAAAAATAAAAGCACTTTAATTACCTAGAATTTTGAGTAGAATACAATGGTGAAAAAAAAATTTGGAAAATCTTAAAAATGACAAAAAATTTAGATGAAAAAATTGAAATTCTCGAGTTAGGAGGCTAGGGCCGCCGAACGGGAGTATGTGGAAGTTGTAGGGGAGGGTTTTTTTTTTTTTTTTTTTTTTTTTTTTTCTAAGTCCAATTTCCCACAATATATGTATTTTTCCAATTTTTTATCGTCAACCGTTACGACGCCAGAGCCCATCCAAAATGCGATGAAAAAATTTTTTTTATATTAGCGAATCGGGAAAAATAGTGTTATATACTTCAACTCTTCCTTATTACGATTCCGTCAAAACATTTTCAAAATTTTCCTTACCTTGCCTGAAAATAATTAAAATATATGCATAATTTGCATTTTTTGTAAATATGTAGCAAAGTAATGGTTAGAAATATCAAAAAAATTTATTTGAAAAAAATGTAGAGAAAGTCTAGTTCTATATGGTAGAAAAGTGGAGGGGGGTAGTTTGTGTCCATAACAGAGATACGGTGAGTTATAAAATCATATTATTCTCAAACTTATATAATGCATATATGCACTCCACCTTACCCCCTCCAACTTTTTGAATGTATATAGAGGCCGGTATTAGAATTATTTCATCATTACACATTCGATCGGCAAGATGGAAGATATACCAAAAAGGATCATTGGCATTGTCAGGCCATTCGTGCCCGGCAAAATATGCAAGTGTGAGGAGTGCGGGGGTACCGCACCAGGAGCGGCACCTTCGGCACCGCCTGCAACGCCGACACCACCAGCGACGACGACGGTGCCGCCAATGAGAAGACCAAGGGCTGCACCTAGGTCGGTGTTAATATCGTTGGGTATTACTCCACGGTAGGCACCCCACCCTCCCCCCAGGCCCTTTTAGGGCCACAAAAACGGTCCTTTTCAGGACCACATTATATTTTGATCGTAGTTTAGTAATCGTCACTTATGGGGCGAGATATTCGTTTAACGACGATTTGTCTCGTAGCTTAAGGGCCAAGTTATATGCTTGAGAACCTATGAAAATGTTAACAGTTCAAACAAGGTTTCTATTATTTTTTTTTTTGTAATGTATTCTTCACAAAATATTAAGAATAAGTCTTATTGTCTAAACAAATCTAATTCCTTATTTAAAGTTTTTGAAAAAATCAATAATTCTATAAGCTCTCACCAATACATAACATTTAGAATCCGTTGGTGGGGTGGGGGTAGTTCTATATATATGAGACTGGGTCAGTTACACAGTCATATATTCATCAACCCTCATACGATGAACATGGAGGAAGAAAGACCCGCCAGCCGAGGCTCATCCATCTTTAGTGATGACACCGTAGCCGACAACGTTGGAGACCTGCAAGTCTTCGACGACGACGACGAGGTGGATTTTGAAATTGACGTCCTACGTTGGGACGACTTGGATGAGCCGATTCCGCTAGTATATGACCATGATCCGGGTCTAGTGGAATTAGACGACGCGGGTGATTGGGTCTTACAAAGACTCGAAACTCCGTCGCCGCAGCCAGAGCCGGACTCGACGGAAGATGCGGTGCTGGAAATTCCAGCATCACCAACACCCGACGACCCACAAGGCCCCTGCGATTCGTCAAGCTGGTGGTCGACCAGCGAGGATGGGGCACCATAAGCCCCACACTCTCCCTGGCCCTTTTTAAGGGCACCCAACAACGGTCCTTTTCAGGACCACAAAATACTTTGATCGTAGTTTTAGTACATATTAGTACTTTGTTACTAATATTGTATGTATAGAATATACAATATTAGATACAAAGTATTAAAACTTTAAGTGCTGGTGGAACCCAGCTAAATCGTTCGTTCGTATTTGAGACCACAAACAACTTTTGGTCTCAATACGTAATACGACATTTGTTTTCACCCCCCACCATTAATTTGTCTCTATATATACGACCACCAATACTTATTACAATCATTTTAGTTCAACATGTCAGCGACTCAACAACAACAACAACAACAACAACCCATCCAATGCCCTGTGGTAGATTCTACCACAGAGAATTGTTTGGAGTGGGAGCCGAACGATCCTAGATGGGATGAACTTTGGCGGTTCATCATCGAATACACAGAGGACAGCACCGCCACCCCCGCTGATGATGACGGGCCGTGCGACTCCACAACTCAATAAAAGAGTCGCATGTTTTACAACCAAACGGTCCTTTTCAGGACCACAAAATAATTTGATCGTAGTTTTAGTTGGTTATAATACTTTGTAACCAATATTTTATGTTTTTTCATAAAAACATACAATATTGAGATACAAAGTATTAGAAGTTCTGGCGACAGAACCTTAACTTCATAAACCGAACCATGTTTTAGCATACTTGTAAATATTATCAGAAAATATTTACAACTATTGCTATTGCGTAGTTTTAGTGGATTATTCACTCTTTTTTTTATTACCTAATATTATGTGGGACAGGGCCTATATGAAATAACACACAAAAATAAATTTTCAAGTCATTTTTATTCTCATTATAAAATATAAAAAATTTGATCAAACACTTTTTTATTAACTACATTATATATATATATATATATATATATATATATATATATATATATATATTTACAAACTTAATACTATAAATTAAAAGCTAATCTCTACAACTACCTAACACCTACTACATAATTTATTAAAGTCCTCTAATTGTCTTTTTAACCGCGCAGATTTCACCTTTTTTATCTCTAATTGTCTTTCAAGTTCTATAATGTCACTGGCACACTCGTTCACTTCATTCACTAAGCGTTTTTTCATGGCGTAAATGTCTGTCAATTTGGTCTTCTGAGAGTTGGTGAAGTCTTCGACCCACTCCGGTTGTGATGGCTCGGAAGAAGACGCGGTTTTATTTGGTGAAGACGATGACGACGACGACGACGAAGCAGCGGAAACTTCATCGCCTTCAAAACACCGCTTAAACCGCTTCTTCATGGGTTTCCGGCACCCCAATATCGGCGACAGTGGCGCTGGCGCTGGGGAAGACTTCACCTCCGACACTATTTCATTCTCGACGCTGGCCGGTGTTGGTGGCGTTGGTGGTGTTGGTCCATCGGGGCCTTCTATGACTTCCACTTCTACTGACAATGGCTCTTGCGGTGCTGTTTCTAGGAAGTCTGGTAATGGAACAGGGGTGGAGGGACGCTTAAAGTTAAACTTTTTCTTCTTCCCTTGTCCCACACCTTTAATCGCCGAATAAAATGTTTTTTTATCGGCGATTTCCGACTTTCGCATAGTCAAGAGCTTTTTCAGTTTGGAAGCTTTCGGAGAAGATTCCCTAGGCCGCGATGCTTTTCGCACAACCACATCACTAATCACATTTATCTTTGGCTCCTTCTCCTCCGTCCAGCATTCCAGGAATTGCGCTGCCGACTGAACTAACTCCTCGTCGCGACCATCGTTGAGGGCTCGGTCTTCGGCATCTTCATGCTCCACGCCATTCCAGTTCTCGAACACCCCCGGACTTAACACTTCTAAACCACTCATGTTATCCAGCATGCCTTGCTGTGAACCGCAGCTCACATCAAGAGCATCTAAAAGAGACCGTACACTAGACATTTTCGATATTCAAACTCACACAATTAACTTTTTCTTAGCACTGTACTGTTTGCTGTTCTGACGAACTGTGAAGAGCTCGAGCCAGCAAGTCTGCTTTTATGCCCGTTTCCCCCACTACACCACCTTTATTCCTTTTGTTCGATGCATTAAGTATAATATTTAAACTTGTCAGATGCAAGGCCAAGGCCAAGGCCGACGTAACCGGCAATACCAGGGTCGTTTTCAAGGTTGTAATTTTCATGGATTTTTTTTTTTTGCCCCTGTCAAGGTTATTTTAAAGAAGCATATAAATATAGTACTAAACTTGTTAGATGCGAGGCCAAGGCCAAGGTCAAAGTACCCGTCAATGTCAGGGTCGTTTTCGAGGTTGTAATTTTCAAGGATTTTTTTTTGGTCCTGTCAAGGTTATTTTAAAAAGAAATACATAATTAGAGTACCGCGATTGAAAAGTACAACATATTCAAACATCATGTTGCCAACTGATGAACAACCTAGTGAAGCAGCCAAAACATACAGTCATATACCAAAAGCTTTTTATTTAACTTGTCATCATTGTAAAAGACTAGGTATCTGCTGGCGAAATGATCTTACGTACGACTTCAACTACATTGACCTTTTCAGGGTTAAATTTGTACAATGCGGCTTTTGTGGACTAGTTTACTACCAGTTCAAGGACATTAATGAACGTGCCATCCAGAGAAGAAATTGGGTCATAGAAGAAGCTTACCTGTACAGAAGAAATTAACATGTATTTTATTTCTTAATTTTTAATTTTTTTGTTTGTTATTTTTTTTAATAATAAAAAGTAAACTCAATCTTTTGTTATATTTTAATTTTTTTTCAATAAAACAATAGTAAAATGAATCTGTATGTGTATTTATTAAACATCACCTAAAATACGTTTTGCAATCCATATTTTTCTGCAGAGTCCGTTTATTAATGAAATAGAACCATATATTAGGGTGAAATCTAATGGTTTCAAATCAGTCTCACATAACAATGTCAGAAGTAAACACTATTGATAAGTTCGGTCGCAAAAGAAAATTTAAGGATTTTAACTTTATGCGAGGTCCTTCAGGAATAGGTTTTAAACTTACACCTAATGGAGATTACGACATGGGAAGCAAAAGATTGTGCTATTTAGCAGAACCTCTTGAAGGAGACGATGCGACCACACGAAATTATGTTGATAATAACCTTGCTCAGTGTGTGCAAGATACGCAGAAAGCTTTACATGACTCAACAATTGTTATTAAAGATATATTCAGAAACCAACTTGAAGGTTACGTACGCAAGAAATTAATTGAAACCGGTCAAGAACTTAGAGGATACATTGATGATACTGTTATTGCAATATATGAACTTAGGCAAGACGAACTGCGTGATGAACTTAACTCTAGAATGTTGAAAATTGAAAAGACTATGGAGGATCTTGTCAGCAAACCTGTTTCACATTAAACATTTACTCGTAGACCTGTGCGTTTAATTTACTATTAGACAAATTTTTCAACAATAACTTTTACAGTTTGTTATTTGTCGACACTTCATTATATTTATAATTTTAAAATAAAGGTTCAATAAAAAAGCAATCAAGTAATGAATACAAGTTTTTTATTTAAAAAAAAAAAAAAAAAAAATTACAATACTATCGTTACATATTAATGTTGTATGTTTAATAGAAATAATAAAAACAATACAAATAATGAAATATGGATTTTCCAGATTACGTGCTGTCCTGACTTAGAAATGATTCCAACACGGTGACTAAATTTGCTAAGTTTTCTTCCGGGTCTGTTTTGTAAAAATCTATGTCTGCATGCCCCCAAGGTAGAGTTTTGGTTGAACTGGGAATTACATAACGTTTATCATCGCTATGTGACAATGCTACTTTATTTATTATGTTGGTATAAATGTTATGTAATTCACTTCTAAATGTCTTCATCTTTCTTAATATCAAACCACCCCGTTCAACAATTCTTTGGTAGTCTTCCTGATGAAGGTCTTTCTCGATAACACATTTTTTGATACCTTTGGCTTTTTTTAATTCATTATTAATGGACTTTACATAATAAGCCTTCGCGCCGGTACCATAAAAACTTATTATCGGATCACCAGGAAACTCATCTTTCATTCTACCAACTACAGAATTACTTTTAATTATGTTGAAATTATTAATTTCGGGGTAATTTGATGTATCGAATTTTTCGGGGTTTTCTGATATAGTTTGATAAAAGTTTTCCGTATACACTTTTAATATAAGCGAGTCAGTATCGGTGTAAAGTAACGAAGCATCATCGCCAAACTTGGATTTAATAAAATTATAATAAAAATCGTATATTACAGTCTTTGATATATCTAATATGGAAAAACCGATATAAATTGGTTTATTGTACAATATTTTAACTTTATTCATATGTATAGCAACAAAGTTCTCGGTAAATATCGAGCTACTATTGAAATTGGGGCGGGATATTAGTGCTCTAGCTCCATTTCTGCCTACACTGTTCTCCCAATGTGTTACTAATTTTATATCCTTTCGATTTTCCACATTTTCCATAGTTTTACCAAATATCGCGTTATTTTTTAATTTAAAAGTGTCCTTCGCAAATTTTGTGGTGGCCTTGTTACGTAAATTGGTATTAAAATCAATATACGATTTTAGCCATTTTGATTGCTCAAACTGTAATACTCGATGGGTTTGCATTACCACTAAGCCGTTGGCGATGGCTTGTTTTAAAGTTCTATAGTGTACAATGTATTTTTTTTTATCTTGTAAATTAGGAATTAATTTCGGTAATTTAGCGTTTTCTGTTGGCGGTATGATATTTTCTACTAGAAATGGAAGATCAGAATGTGCATCATGCAACTCAGTCGGATAATGCACATCCACTTCCAAAACGTAGCCATGTAAACTATCATCACCAACAGCCATAATATTTAAATCCAGAATTTCGCGCTCGCTTAACCATCGAAAACCACCATATGGTAATGCTTGTGACATACTATGACCATATAGATTTGTAGCATCAAGGTATGTTATAAATGAAGAAGGTTTTGTTGGGTCATAGTCTGGTAAAAAAATATTATTAGCGATGTGCTTCCTTTCTGTACACTGGCTTATGCCGCCGCGTATACCTTTCTTAAAAAAATGTATCATGTCTATATCAGTTAAGAGCTCTAACTCTACCTTAGTCATACGTAGCATACAATCAAATGATAAACTTGGAAGGGTATAGTAATGTGCTGGATCAAGTTTATCGAATTTTAAACAATTATTCCGAAATTGCTCAAAAACATCACACAATAGCAACACATCTGATTTTAAATACACGTCCGAATAGTCCCCCAAAGTTTTACACCCAAACAAGCGCCATACTTCTTTTGCTCTTCTATAGCTTTCATCGCTAATATGTTCTTCCCGTAAATTATCATAAAATTCATCTTTACTTGGAAGACATGTATTTTCCATTTTTTCTATAGAGTCAATAAAGCTATAGGGAAAAACACCCTTTTGACGCATCAAATTAAATTGGTTGATATTTGAAAAATGTTTCCGCGTTTCAATAAAATCGTCGTCGTTTAAACCGCTGCCTAAATTTTCCAAAGACGTTGACAGAAATTTAAAACTATCAATAAATCGCAACTTTAAATATTTCCTCTTGACTTTTCCACATTTACTATCAAAATAATCGTGCACATAAATGCTTTTGGTAAATGATATGTACTTTTCCTTACTTTGAGCCAAAACACCAATTTTATCCCCATATTTACATAACTCTTTTATAAATAAATGGCTGTCGTAGCCGCTTAAGTTATGAAATATGATAGGGATAAAAGAGGGTAATTTATAATTTAAATTACAAACGGAATGTGCAGCACCAAATCTTTTTGCACCAGTTATGTGACAGTGGTCTCGTACTTTAATCTCACCCTCTTCAAAAGGGCCTTCACATATACCACATATTTTAGCATCATTAAACTCCCTTTTTTCTTCAGGCGTTAACGGTTTCATAGGCTTAATGTCTTTTAAATATGTGTTGTATAGAGCCCTTAAATCACACTCGATACGATCCACAAAGACTTGAGCTGCATTATTCCCCCGAAATAGCTCAAATTTCGAAAGTGAGTCGTCAAAAGAGCATTTAATTAAATAAGCAAAAGAATATGGTTCATGTTTAAAACTTTTTACAGTGTAAGAATTTTGTGGGTTTGGTTGTACCGTTTCAATGGGTTTTAAAACAGATTCGAAATCTGCATAAACCACGAATGGAACGCGCATTTGCTTTTCTATACCCTCGAATTTTAAAATATTTTCCGGCACACTCTTTCCAAATTTATCGATTTTTAAATCCACTGAGGGTGTTTGCGTGAAAATGTGGTTACAATCGTAGCTTTGATGTAAAGTTAAAGCTGACGGTGTACTAAAATAAATGAGGCAACCATCACAGAAATATATTTTATGTTGTTGACAACTAATTTGACTTGAAACTAAACGTGATAAATCCCGAATCCAACAATAATGACTCTTTGAACAAGTCGTATCACAAAAATGTTCACCGCCATCTTTACTACTACAGTTTTTTGTAATTAACAATAAATTTACATGCCTATCCAACTTTTTTGACGCATACCTCAGTGGACCAATAACTTCATGTATTACTTCATTATTTTCATATTTAGATTCCAGACCGTATACGTTAATTGATATGTTGTTCATTTCCTCAAATTTTTTAATGTCACGTAATTTTACTGGAAAATCCATACCTGTTACATTTAGCACTCTAGAAAAATGGGGGTAGGATGTCTTCTGTGAAGGCTCTGCTGTTGGAGGAAACAATGCTGATGTTACAGCCCACGCAAAGCAAAATTCGTCCTGGTTAATCACATTGACGACAGCTCCTTTCTTTTCAATAGAACACGGCAACTTGATGTATGATGAGCCACCCATAGGCATATACTTGTTGATACCAACTTCCAAGTATAAAATTCGCACAAGAGCCCATCCTATAACAAGAAAAATAATATATAAAAATCAGTTTAATATATCGGGTTTTGATTTTTCCATACCTGAATCTTTCTCCTGGAACTCTGTCGCCTGCGTTTTTATTAATTCGGTGAAAGAATGGTAAACGGCATCCAAATCACTTTCTACACTAATTATTTGATTAGCAGTGTTGAAGGATTTTTCACTGAATATTTCTTGTGATGGAAGCATGTACTCGCCAACAGCTGTCATGTTAACTTTTAAAGCATGATGCACACGCAATAAATTATTAACAAGTTCCACCACCTTGGATTTAATGTCTGCAAAGAACATTACGTAATCGGAATGCTCCATATCACTGCTAACCCGATAGGTTGCAATTCTCCTTTTGAAGGCACATTCAACGAGTTGCACACCATGACATACCGGCAAACATGAATTATTTTTATGTTGTTGTGTTCGTTTATGCACCGACATATGATTTATTGGAACATCTACATTACATGTGGCGCAATTAATTAGCGGAATCGTCGATGTATACTCTTCAATTCGGAGCCGTTTTCCTCCAGGCACTTCATTAAATCTCGCCGCACACGATTCTCTTTGATGACGTCTCATATTATAAATATTAGTTAACTTAGAACCGCAATTTTCACAAACATATGCCATGATTTGTCAAATATTAACACATGTACTACCTATACAAGTCAGAGCCAACTGATGAATGAAACTGCCCCATACCTTATATAAAACCATTCAAGGTCACACACCCAAGATGACCTTCAACAAAGTCAAGGTCGTCTCGACCAAGGTCAAGGTCAAGGTCACACACACAACCTTGAACACAAGGCCAAGGCCAAAGCACACGTGCACTTTCAAGGTCAATGACAAGGACATGTGGGCGGGGCCAAAGAGGGGTGAAGCAAGGTCAAGGTCAAGGTCGAGGAGTGGGGGGATCGAGCGAATCGGGTTATGTTCACTACTCGGAGGATATTCTCCTTTTCGTTGACGAATCTGATCAAACCTCCGTATGTTATATTGACAGTCTGATGGAAAGACAAATTATATGTATACTAGCAATTACCCGTCACGGCTTTGCTAGCACTCAAGACCTCGGGATTAAAAAAAAAAGAACCAATAAAACTTTATTGACTCCATTCTTACGTGCCTTAGCTCAATGCTTTCATTGCAAATAGATCGAATATAGTTAATTACTTTATGCAATTTATCAATTATATAATGAAATCAAGATAATCCATTACAGAATGAATATTTTGAAGAATATTCTAGCGTAACATTCTAATATTTCCGAACTTTTACGAATATTTTTGTCAAGTAAGGTGCTTTCCAAATATAAGCATTTTGATGAATTATTTTAGTTTTTTTTTTAGCGTCATTGATTAATCATAAAATAATTAACTTCATATTAAATATTTGTGCCGAGGCCTTTAGGACTCGCAGAAAAATTTAATTGAACCCCGTTTAAACGTAATGAATCGGCAATTACACAAAAAAATGCGATTAGCGTCATTCCAAATTCATTATAGTCATTTATTAATTCACTTTTTTGTTAGAGATGCTCAATTCACAAAAGAAAAGCGAAAAGACAGGATATTTAGTGTCTCTACAAGTGTAAAAGAATGTATTTTTTATTATTTTGTTAAAAATCAAATGGCAAGAAATAGTAATATTTCATCGCGTTTCGCCGTAATGGCCAACTAATAACAAAACGTAAAAACCGTATAGCGTTTTTACTGTGACAGAATTTGATCATAGACTCTTGCAAATGATATATTGTGGTAGCGTTAACCATTTCATCTATAATCATTTTCTTTGTCTCATATTAATTAGTAGCTATTTTGATAGCCTATAATTAAATTTTACAGTTATAAAGACACTCTGGAAGTCGGGACGTTCATCTTCTCTCTTGCAACTTCAGTGCCAAACAACTACGCTTATTTAAGCTTACCACAACCATAACTCAGAACTTCAGAACAAAGAAAACCATCATTCCCGACAAATTTACGTAATTTACTACGACACTGGTTTTAAAGAGTGGTACCAACCATCGTACCCGACTTCCAGATTGTAACTAAAGTTCAATATTTCTTAAAAGAGCGTCCTTGTACCTTATCCCCTCGACACCCCGCTATTTCCCGTTAACCCATGGAACCCTGTAAACGTCAAGTTGAGATTCGAACTGTAGAGGACGTTAGCCCTTCTATATTGAATACTTAATTCCCGAATTGGCCTCTGAGCGCCTTAATCATAATTTTTATATAAAAGAATAGTAAAATTAACTAATCTACGTCTTCCTATAATGAAAAGAATATATGATAAAGATTGTAAAAAACTATTCACTTTTCTTGACTATTTTGGCAATAAACATCTTAACTCATTTTTTTTGGTAAATAGAAAAAAACAGTTATTATACAAATTCTTTTTATAAATTGCCAAACGATATATTTCTATCATAGTGAGTTGATTTGATCATTCTTTTGTTTCCTAATAATTAGATAATCGTTCAATATTTTAATACATTTTAATGGTATTTCATATACCATATATTAAAAAGTACCCTTATCAGGTCTGGTTTTATTTACATAACCAGAGTAGGATTATTTCGACAGATTTATAGCAAAATCTTAGAGAGGGTCTTTTAATTTTATGTCTCCATAAATTGACTGAATATATATATGTTTAAAAAAAAAAACATTTAAACGACAAAGATAATAAAAGTTAAGTTCGATAACTGATTTATTTTTCCTTTAGACTTTCTTGGATAGTGATAAAAAAATATATACTATCCTATTCCCACGGAAAATCTATTCACAGAGTGATTATTTAATTATTCATTTTAACAGAATATAGTTCACATTGAACAGCGTAAAATAATTAATATTTGTTCCATTACATTACAATACAAAAATGTTAAATTGAAAATATTACAAAAACTACAAATTTTTCTAATATACAACTTTATTTTTAATGCTAAATAAATAACATTATAAAAATACTGTACTAAGTATTAAAAAAAATTGATTTTTAACTGTTTTTTCCAGTTAATATTTAATATTAATTTTTGGTCATCCTGTATTCATTTATTATCAAAATATCAACAGAGTACACTAAAATAGATCCACTTCTGAAAGAAAAGTAACCCCAATTTGCGATGCCTAATTTAAATTTCCGCCGTCACAATATTTTTTTCACGAACCTTCTTTATAAAGCTGGCGAACCCCTGGCGGTTCGCCAACTCCCGCTTGGGAAAGGTTGGTATAAAGAGATTACGAGACAAGTGCTACAAGTGTGTTAAAATAGAAAGGATCATAGTTTGTTATATATGTAATTCTCCTTTCCGGCAGAGAATATGAAAAATATATGTACAAACAGTTTACTTCCTGCAAATATCGCTCTGGTCCTCTCTCCATACGCGTTTCGATCACCTCATGATCTCGTCAGTGGAGCTGTATCGGACCGAGAGCAACATTAGCAGGAAATAACTGATATATGAACCATAAATTTCAAGGTATGTCGGCAGGATATTACACCTGCCGTCTACCAACTTCGATGTCAGACTGAAAAATATCGCCAGTCGAACGACATCTATGAATCAACGGAGTAACGTGAAATTTTTAAACAATCAAAATTTCACTAAGAAATTTGCAGGAAATAAACTGTTTGTACATATATTTTTCATATTCTCTGCCTGAAAGGAGAATTATATATACAGGGTGATTCAAAAATCGATCACGAAATTTAAGGGGGTGATTCTACTTGACAAAATAAGGGTAGAGCTTCATATAATTTTTTTTCAAAATGTCATTCGTTTTCGAGTTACAAGCCGTCCAAGTTCAAGTTTTTATTTTTTGTTTTTTGAATTACTCGCTTACAGGAAAACCGATTTGACTAATATTTGAAAGATAGGCTAAGTCTTCTGCGCTTCATCATTTTAGTAACAATTCACATTGATTGTTTGCCGCTAGAGGGCACTTTACCTACATTGAAAATTGTTTTTTGTCATAATTTTTTAGTGTTGACAGCTACAGTAGTTTTTGGCATAATTTCTGAAAGACTGATGCCAGGCCTTTAAAAAAGGTGCTCTTTATTTACATCGCTAAACCCAACGGTTTAGACGTAAATCACCCTTAAAAATTAAGTGGTAAATTTACTTTTCTCATTTCATTACCACCAGCTACCAGGTAAATAGCTATCAAAGTATACTAGAGCTGTCAGTTTAACATCAAATAAATTCGCTTTTTAAACTATTTAATTTATAATCTTAAAATAACTAATAATGGCTAATCACCAATATTCAAATATCGAATATTGTGATATCCATTTTTGTTATGGAAAAGCAAATGGTAATGCAGAGTTGGCAAGAAGATATTATATGGAGAGTTATCCGGAAAGAAATATCCCTCATGCTCAAACATTTTCCAGTGTGCACAGGAGGCTTGCGGAATGTGGTTCCTTTAAAAGTTATAATGGAAATAGGGGAAGACCTAGAACTGCTAGAAACGTGCAACAAGAAGAAAGAGTGCTTGAAATTATTCAAGATAATCCAGGTATTAGTACTAGAAAAATTAGGAATGAAGTGCGGCTCTGTCAGGCTAGTTCATGGAGGATACTAAGAGAAGAACAACTCTACCCGTTTCATTCAAAAAAGGTGCAGGCTCTTTATGACGATGATCGGCCGAGACGGTTGGAAATGTGCAATCAGATCCTAGCTAAGTATGAACACGATAATCGATTAATTGGCGTCATATTATTCACTGACGAAGCTGGTTTCACTCGTGATGGCATAACAAATCTACACAACATCCACACATATGCTTACGAGAACCCAAACAATGTGGTAGAAACGAAACATCAGCGTAGATTTTCACTAAATGTGTGGGCAGGGATAATAGGAGATTACCTTATTGGTCCTCATTTCTTTGATGGCCCATTAACTGGTGACGTATACTTAGATTTTATCCAAAATCGTCTCCCATTGTATCTGGAAGATGTGCCATTGGAAGTAAGGGCCAACATGTGGATCCTCCAAGACGGAGCTCCGCCCCACTTTAGTATACGTGTCCGACAGTATTTGAATGCAACGTATCCTGAGCGATGGATAGGACAAAGTGGACCATTGGCATGGGCAGCGAGGTCACCAGACCTTAATCCTATGGATTTTTTCTTTTGGGGTCATTTGAAACAATTGGTGTACGATATTCCAGTAATCAACGTCGAGGATCTTCGCTTCAGGATAATCGAAAAGTGCCAAATTATTAAAGAAACACCAGGAATTTTTCATCGAGTTAGGCGACATTTTTTGAAGAGTGTTAGGAAATGTATGGAAGAAAATGGGGGACATTTTGAGAATCTTTTTTAGTTTGTTTAGTACTGTTTCATTAATTTTTATCAATTAAATGTATATCGCAATAATCCATAATATGAATATTTACTGATTAGCCATTATTAGTTATTTTAAGATTATGAATTAAATAGTTTAAAAAGCGAATTTATTTGATGTTAAACTGACAGCTCTAGTATACTTTGATAGCTATTTACCTGGTAGCTGGTGGTAATGAAATGAGAAAAGTAAATTTACCACTTAATTTTTAAGGGTGATTTACGTCTAAACCGTTGGGTTTAGCGATGTAAATAAAGAGCACCTTTTTTAAAGGCCTGGCATCAGTCTTTCAGAAATTATGCCAAAAACTACTGTAGCTGTCAACACTAAAAAATTATGACAAAAAACAATTTTCAATGTAGGTAAAGTGCCCTCTAGCGGCAAACAATCAATGTGAATTGTTACTAAAATGATGAAGCGCAGAAGACTTAGCCTATCTTTCAAATATTAGTCAAATCGGTTTTCCTGTAAGCGAGTAATTCAAAAAACAAAAAATAAAAACTTGAACTTGGACGGCTTGTAACTCGAAAACGAATGACATTTTGAAAAAAAATTATATGAAGCTCTACCCTTATTTTGTCAAGTAGAATCACCCCCTTAAGTTTCGTGATCGATTTTTGAATCACCCTGTATAACAAACTATTTAAATACGGCAGAAAGATTTCTTTATTTCTCACTGAAATTTTGATTGTTTAGAAAGGATCATGTCGAAAACCTAATCTTATGAAAATAGTAAACGTCTTTTATTTTTTAACTCTCCCCGTATGTTTGTAAATTAAATTCCAAAATATTTTACAGATTTTAAAGATATACTTAAATGCAAGTCTTCCCATGCAAAATTAAATTTTTATTATTGTGTCCGATGTAAAAGACGATATTATAGATCTTTTACGATCGTAAGGTCTTTTGTTAGTAAAGTATTGACTTACATTAAAATTCGCATGAAAACTCATTTAGTTTTGTACATGGAAGGTAATATAAAAATGGATAATGATTTATGTGGTAAGTAATAAAAACATTATTATTTATGAGTTAATTTAAAAAATTCTTCATAGAAACTTTTAAAAGGACTAAAAATATAAAATTGTATGGAGTTTGTATAGAGTAGCGTCTCCCAAGAGGTGGTTCTTATACCCCCAGGGGTTTGGGAGCTTTATAACGTTCGTGAAAAAATATTGTAATGGCGAAATTTCCAATTAAACATCGCAACAATCTGTAATTCGACGAGTCGCTACGTCGCTGGCGATTCGAGCACATTTTCGAACGAGCCGGCAACTTCTACTTTGGAGAACCAAGAGTTTTCCCAAATACTTACGAAAGAACAAGAATGACGCCTACTGACATAAAAACGCTGCAGTCACATATAAAAAAGAATGAAATCGAATTGAGTCGTAGGATGAGTTGAAGAACCTCGAGTGATTTTAAAAAGATAAATAAGTTAGTAATTAATGCGTAGTGTGTACAGGCTGTCCCATTTTGGACACTTTAAGGGGATAGTGGAGTAATTATCAAAGATATAGTGTTGTGGTTTTCATTTTAGTTTCCTACTTTTTAACGAAACGAAAGATTCCGGTGTCAAATTTGTCATGGCTCTCTTAGTTTCTAATCTACAGGTGGATTTCAAAAATCTTCGTTTCTTAGGTACATCTCGTGTTTCCGTTATGCGTTTATTTATCAAAAAGTTGATTTTTATAGAGTTCTCTATCTAGAGTTCAGTGGTGTAGTTATTTTGTTTCTAAAAAGTTCAGTTTTTGAAATATTAACCTATCTCATGATTTTTTAAATAGATTTTGATTACGTAGAATTTAGGCTTTTCAAAAATATATAATGTGTTTATTTCATTTTGAAAAACAAGGTCACAATTCAATATTTTCAATAATTTACTTTATTTGTAACAGTATGCCATGACCAATATATATGAAATAAAAGGCAGATGTCCAAAACTTCACAGTTTTGTCAGATTGTTAATATTTATGCAATATATTTGTTACGTAGGTGTTTTCATTTTACTTTTTACTTATTTTGCATTTACAATGGCCGTTTATGATATGAATAATAAAAAATTATATATATTATGTTTTATACAAAGCAATAAAAGTCACCAAGAAGCTTCTGAATTAAATTTCAATGTATTTAAAGCGTTATCATTAAGATAACTTTTCATATCTGGCGATCGTTTTTATTAATGTTAGATATCTAGAAAGAGGATAATCCTTTCCAGACATATTTGCTTGTTTAAAAAGAAATCTAGTTCTTCTTCTTCTTCTTCTACGTTGACTAGGGATATCCCTGTTTGTCATTCCATCTACACCCGCCTTATTCTGCTGATGAAGAGAACCAGCTCTGGGCCCATCTCTTTGGTGGTCGTCCTGGTAATCTTCCTCTTGGTCGTCCATACATACAAACTTTGGCTAGTCTCTCTTCACTTATTCTCTCAACGTGTTCTTTCCAACCTCTTTTTCTTTCTTTTGTCCATTTGACCACGTCTTGCACATTACATTTTTCTCTGATTAAGGTATTTATTAGCCTATCTCTGATTGACACGTTCAGCATTGATCTCATTACTTTCATTTCGGTGGTTTTCATTTTCTGCTTTGTCTTCTTAGTCTCTGCTCTTGTTTCCGTGGCATAAGTTAGAATTGGTCATATCATGGTCTTATATATTTTTGTTTTTCCCTCTATTCTCATGTATCTGTTTCAAAATATAACATCTCTTAAGCATCCTGCCACTTGTAGGGTTCTTGTATTTTGTGACAGTACTTCTCCAGTAAGGTTACGACAGCTTGTTGTGTCAATGCCTAGGTATTTAAAGTTCATGACTTGTTCAATTATGGCATTTTCTGTAGCTTACATCTTCTTGGTTCCTTGGAAATTACCATACACTTTGTTTTATTCGTTGATATCTGCATATTGTACTTCTTAGTTGATGCGTTAAATAGGTGTGTCAATATCTGGAGGTCGTCTTCGTTATCTGCGAGTAGGACCGCATCATCCGCGTAGCATATTATATTGATATTGTGTCCGCCCATCTGGTATCCGCGTTTCGGTCTGATGTCCTCTATTATGCGGTCCATTATCAAATTGAATAAGAAGGTGCTTAGCGAGTCTCCCTGCCTTATCCCTTTGTTTATCTTGATGTCTTCGGTTAGACCTTCGGATGTTATTATTTTTGTGCTGGAATTTGTGTACAAGTCATCAATTATGTTTATGATCTCCGCTAAAACATTTTTCTGTTTTAGGATGTCCGTTATGTGCTGTTTCTTGATGCGGTCGAATGCCTTTGTTAGGTCAACAAAGCATAAGTATGCAGGGTGGTTAAATTCTATTGATTTTTCGATTATTTGTCTCACTATAAATAAGGCATCTGTGGTTCCCCTGTTTTTTCGAAAACCCTGTTGTTCCTCCGAGATTTCTATTTTCTCTTCAAGTTTGTCACGAATAATTGCTGTAAATAGTTTGGTGACAGAGTTAAGAAGTGTAATTCCTCTGTAGTTGTCCGGGTTTTTGTGGTCACCTTTTTTGTGTACGGGAATTGTATAGCTGGTTTTCCATTTTTGCGGTACTTGCTCTTCTTTAATAATTTTATTAAAAAGCTTTTGTAACTCCTCGGTAAGCATTTGGCCTCCGTATTTCAATAATTCGTTGGTAATTAGATCTGGTCCAGGAGATTTTCTATTCTTTAAATTACGTATTTTATATTCTATTTCTTCCGATGTTACCTGCATTTTTGTAATGCTCAGATTTATGGATTTTGCTGTTATGCTAGTGTGAATCGTATTTGTATTACCAAATTGTCTTTCAAAGTATGATGTCCATTCTTCCTTTTTGATGTGAGCTGTACTGATGTATTTATTGACATTTTTTTTCTGTTTCTGAATCATTCTCCATATTCTCTTCTGCGCACCGTATAAGTCATGCTCCATGTCCATGTGTATCACTCCCAGTATTCTTCCTTGCATCTTCTAATCCTCTTGTTTATGTTGTTTCTCGTTTGCTTGTATTTTTGATATTCTAATCTAGTTGAACATGGATCTTTTATTCAGCCGCGTCTCAAAACACACGTCACAAAAGACAGGGAGAGAAAAGAAACAAGTGTGTTATTTTACGCAGCAGCAACAACTCCATCATACTGTAGAAAAATAGTGGAAGAAGTCGGTGTAGTAAAATCTGACGCTGATAAATTTAAAATAGTGCAACATTTCCACCCCGGAGATGGTGAACGCCGAGTAACGTTTGGTCAACGGTATTTAGAACAAATCCGCACCAACGAATCTTTTGGCAGATTTGTCATGTGATCTGACAAATATTATTTTTTAAGTGCAGAAATTTTTAATCATCACAACACGAGGCATTGATCTGCGGAAAATCACCATTTGGTTGTCGAAGGGACGTAACGAAGACGTTTCGGCATTGGTGTCTCGTGTTTAATTTTGGGCCGACGCATAGCCTACAGGATGTATAAGGGGGGTCTCACAGTACGTAGATACCTGGAAATCTTTGAGGAAATTATTTCAGAATTGCTTGAAAATATTCCATTGGCCCATTTCAATTCCATCTATCTTCTACAAGACGATGCCTCGAGCTACAACTCTGGGTTGTTAAAGCCATTTCTAGACAATAATTTTCCTCAAAGATGGATAGGTATCAATGGGCCAGTGAGATGGTCTCCATGATCTCCCGATCTTTCTGTTTTGGATTTTTGTATGGGTTTCTATGCAAAATCAAGTGTTTAAGACACGACATGAATTTATAGCGGAACTTTGTGAGGCAATCGGTTTGACTTTGTACAACTGATCACAATAGACCTATTATTCTTTTAAATACAATTAAAAGAATAACAAAAATGTGCTTATATTGCATTCGACAAAACGGCCGTTATTTTAAAAACCTTTAAAATCTTTAAAAAAACTCTTGGTTGTTTTTAGTTTCAGTGTTTTTTTGTTTTTATTACTTTAGCTTTATGAAATAATGTTGTTCTTGTTTCTTTGCAATCAAACATCAATATTCTGGTCTTATAATAACAGTGTTGTTTAAAGTATATAATAAAAATTAAGTGTTAAGAATTGACAATATAGAAAAGTGAAATTATCTTTTAAAGTGTCTAATCTTTGGTACAATTATTATTGTCAAAATTTTGTATTTGTTTTTTATAAATTGGCTATGGACTACTGTTACAAATAAAGTAAATTGTTGAAAATATCGAAATCCGAACATGTTTATCAAAATAAAATAAACACATTGTACATTTTTGAAAAGCCTAAATTATACTTAATCAATATCTAAAATAATATACAGGGTGTCGAATTTAAAAAATCATAAGTTTTGTTAATATCCTAAAAACTAAACCTGAAAAAACTGACTGCACCACTGAACTCTACGTAAAAAACTCCACCAAAATCAGTTTTTATCTTTTTGATAAATTAACCCAAAACGGAAATACGAGAGTGCCTAAAAAAACGAAGATTTCAAAATTACCCTGTAGATTAAAAACTAAGAGAGCCAGGACAAATTTGACACTGGGATCTTTCATTTCGTTAAAAAGTAGTATACTAAAGTGAAAACTGCAACACTATATCTTTGATAATAACTCCAATAGCCCCTAAAAGTATCGAAAATGGGACACCCTGTACATAAATATTAGTAGTGTAAACCAATTAAGTAATTTCATTGTTACAGATTTGTTATTTTACGAACAAAACTATAAAAAATTTTACCTATAATACCAACAATAGAGCTAATACCATAAATTAATCCTTTATTTTCATCAAGTAGTCTCTTTAAGGAATATTAAATAAAAAAACTAAAAGTTTATTGACCTGTCACATCAAAAACCGGCATTGTAAAAAACTCAAGTGTGCCTAGAAATACATCCAACACTCTACTTTTGCTATTTTCATCAAGGGTGTAGTTAATCTTTTATTATTTTTTCTTTTGTTTTTTGGCGCTCTGGAGATATCCAGAAGCATTAGTAGACGAGAGTCTGGGCCAAACCTTGGTTGTGAAAACTGACAAAAACCCAGAAAGTAGATTTTTTGCTACAATACTACTTTTATTCATGTTTGGAGCTAAAACTATAGCTTAGTGTGTTATAGCATCATTTGTCAGATATTGAGGATAAACAAACTTATTATTGCATTTGTTTTTCGTTAAATACACCGTAGTGAAAGTGATCACACCTTAGAAGTCATCACACCATACTTGGTGCACCCTTAAAGACAATCAGGTACATGCCGTAAACAGTTTTTATTATACCGGAACTTTGCCTTTCTGTCTAAGATTGGATTTGCATGCCAGTGCCCGCATATAACACACCATTACTCCCACAGAGGCCATCGGTGATCCAGCTTGCCGAAAGTGTTTGAACTTAATGACAAACTGCCTTTCAGGTATTAGAACTACATAAAAAACAGTCATATTGCCTATTTTAAAGTATACTTACATTTTTCCCCTGTGATTGGGAACTAATAAGACTTTCTGCGAGCAATTAGAGGACACTTTAAATTTAATTTCATTTAAAATATCTTGTATCCGTACACTAGGTAATTTAAAACATCATTTCATATATTAAAAGCGCAACACTTTTAATTAGGTTTAAATAAACAAAATTTTACTCTTAATCGGCCTACTAGACAATTTATTCTTTCAAAATAAATATAAACATTTGAACGTAAAAAAAGTAAGGTTATTAAATGCTGCTATTCAAGATCAGCAGACAGTCTAAAGCTCAATCTAAAACTAACCGAATTTGCGTTTGGTGCGGATGACGTCATACTTTCAATAGTATTTTTTGTTCATGGTTTGTTGTTTTTTTTTGTATTACATGTAGCAAATAGTCACATATTTCTTTTAGATTAAGTTAAAATACGCAGCATTTCGCCATGGGACACCCAGTATCTAGATCATATTTCTTACATATGTAACCAGTTGGTACATTAAATTCTAGACCAAAATTCTTTCTATTTTAAACCAGCAGCATTATGCAAATCAACTGGTTTAGCTAAAATAAAGGAAACATCAAAAATTATGCAGAAAAAACACGTATATCACAAACAATGCAAGTTACAAAAGCCTTAGTAAACAGAAAACAAAAGGGTTTCGAAGAATCCCTATTATAAATGTTTACGATTTGAATGTGGCGCCTTTTTATTATTTGCCCTGCCCAACGACACGACGAAAACGATCAAGTCTGTTGTTGAATAAGTTTTAGGTTTTGCATTTTCCGCGTTATATCCAAGCTTTTTAGTTAAAATAAATAAGTTATTTTGTTAATTATGAAGTAATGGTTACATAATTTTTTTCTGGAATTTTATTTATTAACATTTTGTTTCTATGTTGTAGACTATGTTGAATATTAATTAAAATCCAATAAGTCCAGTATATGAGGGTTTTTAGCTACGAATTCTTTCAGATAAGACCGATTGATCTGAAATTTTGACAGTAAGTAGGGAATGGTCCTAGGATCAAAAATCATTTAGGGCCGATATGCGCTCTTACACTGGAGGTAAATAGCACCCTTTCTCGTGGGTGGAAATTCTAAGTAAAAAATGTTCTATGAAGTTTTTTTCAATAAATCAATATTTTTCGAGTTATTTGCGATTGAAAATGTTTATTTTTCATTTAAATAAAATTTTTATAAAAAAAATTTAACCGACTTGTAAAAGTGCCCTAAAAAGTGAAAAATAACTGTAAATTTTTATATGAAATTGAAATTTTTGAAGTCTGCGCCAAACTAATACCTAACAAAATGTGATTTGCATAAATAGATTAAAAATACTTTATTTGTATTTGCTTTCTTACCATAATTTATATATATTAGTAGTTATTTATTTTATTTAGAAATAATTTTGGGCCGACTCCAAAAATTTCCATTTCATATAAAAATTTATAGTTATTTTTCACTTTTTAGCGCACTTTCAGAAATCGGTTCAATTTAATTTTTAGTTTTGAATTCATTATGATATCCATAAATTATTTGTACCAAGTACTAGTGTATCTCGCAATCACTCCAAGGTGGCAGAAAAGTACCCATTTTATCCAAAGTTGCAAATCACCCTAAAATGAACCCCTAAAAATTCTTCGATTCTTAGAGTCCTCCAAATACCAGTGAAATTGTGTCAAACAAATATTTAGTCTGTCGTAGTTAATCCACTATCTTAAATTTCAAATTAATTTTAGATTGATAATATAGGCCCCAAGACCTTCCAAAATCGATATTTAAAGAACGTGAGATGTAAATTTTTTAGCACGATATATTTTATACCGCATATTGAGTTCGTGTATGTCCCAAGAACCCCGCAATACAAATTTTAAACAAAATCGGAAAATGTAAAATTTTCCGTTCTTCAGATTGTATCTTATCAACCTAACAGTTGTAAAAAATGAACTTCATCTTCGTAAAACACGACTCCGAAAACCCCCTTATACCAAATCTGAAAAAATACGAATAAGGTACAATTTTCACTATATTGGATCCATCATATTGAATTTCCAAAAAATAATTCCTAATCTAATCTAAACCTAAACCCTTCAAAACCCCTTAGTCCCAATTTTGAATGAAATCTGGAAATTTAGAATTTCTAAACCGTCATATTACATCTAACATATTAAATTTTCTTAAAATAATTTTATATTTACAGCCTCAAAAATGATTCAGTCCCATCTTTGAACAAAATCGAAAAATGTAAAATTTTAAGTCCGTTTTATTGGATTCCAATATTGAATCCTGAAAAAATACTTTTAAATTCATAATTTACACCCTCAAGAACCCCCTATATCAGTTTTGGAGAAAATCGAAAAATATAAAATTTTTAGGACGCCATATTGAATCCGCCAGATTGAATTTTTCAAAAAATATTTTAAATTCCTAATTAGCACTAACAAAAATCCCCCAATACTGATTTTAGACAAAATCGAGACATGTAGAATCTTTAATCCGCCATCTTGGATTCACCATATTTAATTGTTTTTAAAGAATTTCAGATTCGTAATGTGTGATCTCAAAAACTCCCCCATATCAATTTTGATAAAATCTGACAAAATTAATTTTTAATCCTACATATTGAATTTTTTTAAAAATAATTTCAGATTCGTTATGTACGACCCTGAAAACTCCGACATACCAATTTTGGAGAACATCGGACAAAATTGATTTTTTGTCTGCCATATTGGATCCTCCATATTGAATTTTTTTTTTAAATAATTTTAGATTCGTTATGTGCGACTCCGAAAAGTCACCTGTACCAATTTTGGGAGAAAATCAGACAAAATTGGAAACCGCTAAATTGAATTTTTTAAAAATTTTTTGGATTCATTATGTGCCACCCCGAAAACTCCTCACACCAATTTTGGAGAAAATCGGCCAAAATTACATTTTTTTGTCCGCCATAATGGAATCGCCAATTTTTTAAAACCCGCTAAATTCCCCCATATCAGTTTTGTAGAAACTATGACAAAATTAATTTTTTTGGCCGCCATATTGTCAGCGTCATCTTGGATTTTACTGCACCAATTTTGTCCAAAAAAATATGGAACCACCGCAGCAACTTGTTGAACATAATTTAAAATATTTGATTCAAATTGGTGTCGCGGTTCCGGAGTTATACATACATAAAAAAATACATAGTAGACGAATTGAGTACCTCTTTCTTTTAGAAGTCGGTTGAAAATGCCTGTTTTACTCTCGAAAACCATACGTTATATTAGAAAAATTATCATGAGTAAAAATAGAGCTTATAAAATAACAAATCAATTGTTTTTTTTTTCTGTTTGTTGATGCAATACGAACCGAGTTATGGCTCGTTAAAGGTAACTTTTTGCTTACTGTAAACTGAATTTGAATCTATCAACATGAAATAATAAAAAAACGACGGCTTTTTTGAAAAAAATCTATTATGCTTGAAAAGGTCTTTAAAGTGATTTTTTGTAGAAGCTGATAGCGTCAAAACTCACGAAGTTATCATAAAAATAACATAATTGTCTCGTTTTTTCGAAAAAAATATCTGCAATGAAACCAATGGCTTAATCACAAGTAATCCACGTAATCCATTTAGATTTAGCTCTATTTAGGTACTAACAATATGTTCTAGAAGTTTGACCGGTTTGGAATGCCTAGATTTGAAAATAAATTTGATTCTATTTTGATTTTTTGAAAAAATTTCCTTTATTTTTTGACAATAACTTAAGAACTAAAGAATATACCTGAACAATGAAAGAATCCAAAAATTTAAGTTTATTTTTGCAAAAAACTTCTGTTTTTTGTTTTTTCTGGAGGATGAAAATTGACTGAGTAGAAGGACCACTTGCCACGAGCTTTTTAAGCTCAAAATTCTCAAAAATGAAGGCAGCAAAGTTTGATTTCTAGAGACAGACCTACTTGTACGATTCGATATATGAAAACTGCACCTTCAACTCCGTCGTTGAACGCTTTTCTCTCACTAAATATAAAGCAGATATGTGTTAATATTTTATTATTTGAATTATGACTTTATCTAATTTCAATCTCTATATATTAATTTTTTTGTATCTATAATAGTAATTAATTATTTTTAACGGCAATCGATTAAGTGCATGGACGTGCTCTATTTGGTGATGAAAAATAAGGATAACTGATGCCACCATAGCTGAAATTTAGTAAATTAATAGTTCATATAATCAGTTACAGGAAAACAAGAGTCAGCTGCATATATAGTGAAGGAAAAGTGCTCAGCCGAGGGACTAAATATGCAAAGCGCCCGCGCGCCCATAGCCATGCGCTTCAACTCCTCAGCTGAACACTTTTCCCCCATAATATCTCATTTTCAGCTTTGGTGATATTAGTTCAATCAATGCATATTTTTTAATCGCTCACGTGCCCAACTGAAGCATAATTCCCCCTCCTCGGTTAGCCAATTATGTTTATCCGTTTATTTACATCATAATTAACATTTTCACAAAGTTTCAACCTTGGTGATATGATTAACTGTTGAGTGTCGCCAACTCTTGTATTATGTTTTTATGAAAAAAAAATTTAATCTTCCTAGTATTATTCACACTTAAAACTCTCGAGAAAGTTTAAAGAAAACCTGAAATTTGCTTATTCCCTGTAACAAACTTATCTTGATTAATTTATTTTAAGACATTGTGGTCCTTAAATTAACGTGTCATGTTTGAAGAACTTTTGTTTGCAGAAGTCTAGACGCTAAATTACGAGCGAGTTAGGCACAAACATACCTATAGGTATAATAATTAACGCCGCTCTTGTATTTATTGCTTACAAATTAGATATTAATGTGCTCGAGAAAAGTAAATTACATTTAAGAATAATTTCACGATAAAAAGCAAAAATAATCAAGCTCTTTTAAGGCTGTAATTACTAAAATCCATTAAAGATCTATCTGCAAAAAGCGAGACAAAGTTTTTTTACAACTTAATCTTCAAAATTAGTTAGATTTTATGTGAAGTCAAGAAAATTCTAATAATCTTTTTCCAAATCTTTGTCAGTTTCTACATCTTCACATTAGTGGAAAAATGTGATAACTGCTAGTTATAGTTTAGTCACTGAAGCTTTTTCGATTTGAATTCTTGCAGAAAAGACCAATTGACATGAAATTTAAAGAATAGTAAGGAAATAGGATAAGGAATAAATGTTATATAGTGCACTTCTGCCCTGAGAGTGGATGCCATCCCTTTTCGGGGTGGAAATTATGACATTGAAAATAACTATAGAAAACAGCAGAGAAATAAATTCTAAGCAAAAAGTTTTCTGTAAAGTTGTTTCGATAAATCATTACTATTTAAGTTACTCGTGATTAAAAATGTTAATTTTTCATTGAAAAAGACATGCTTTTGAAAGGTTTTTGCAATTGTAATAAATAACAATGAAGCTCATCAAGAAACAACAAGATTGTTTTTCATTTTTGTAGATGTAATACGTGCAAAGTTATGACTGGTTGAAGGTAACTTCTTGTCAGTCGAAAAGTTTGACTGGGGTGATGTCATCAGCAACAATAGAGGCAAACCTTCCTCCCCTCTATATATACGACTTTTGTCCTAAAAATACTGAGTCTACCTTCATATCTCAGCATTGGTGTTATTCTTTATCATCCAGTGAGTGACATCCTTCAAAGTAGTCCCCATTTAATTAAATAATACGTTCCCAGCGGTGTTTCCACTTCCTGAAGCAGTCCTGGAAGTCAATTTGCTGAATTACCTTCAGTGCATTCGTCGCATTAATTTCAACCGTCTCTTTGTCATCGAGCAGTTGTCCTTTGAGCGGCATTTTTAATCTGGAAAAGCGCCAAAAGTCTCAGGGAGCTACGTCGGGACTGTACGGAAGCTGGCGAAGCTGTATGACTTGGTGCTTAGTTAAATATTGCTGCCCAAGTTTCGATGAATGCGCTGGCGCATTGTCGTGGTGAAGCAGCCAATCACCGCTAGTCCAAAGCTGTGGCCGTTTTCTTCTGACTGCGTCACGCAATCTTTTCAATACTTCAACGTAGTATTCTTTAGTGATCGTGTGACCTCTTGAACCATATTCGTGGTGCACAACACCTTCATAATCAAAGAAAACAGTCAACATTGTCACTTTGCTCAGACTTTGACGTGCTTTTTTTGGTCTTGGCGATTCAAAATGCTTCCACTGTGAAGACTGTCGCTTTGTTTCTGGATTTTGGTATTCCAAGATCACTTTCTAGTTCGCATACAGTCAACCGACGATCTTCTTCAATTGTAAGTCGCATACGCTCGACCTTTACTGGTGTTATTGCGCTCGAAGATCGGCCAGAGCAACAATCACTGTCAATTGACGTACGGCCATCTTTAAACCGCTTGTACCACTCATTTATTCTTGCTTTACTCATACACTCCTCTCTAAATGCCTTATTCATCATATTAATTGTTTCCGAGCAAGTTTTTCCAAGATTAAAGCAAAACTTGATGCAAATTCGTTGATCTAATTTTTCCGTCATTTTTTACAATAACAAAACGCGACGAACGAAAAAAAGACACTGTAAACAAACGTACATCGTTCACGAACTAACACGTCCAGTCGGTAACTGCGCACACCAACGAGTTCGTGAAGACTTACTGATGACGCCCATGCCCCACAGAGGTCGCTCGGAAGTTTTGACGCGGAGATATGAATGCAAGCTCGATACTTTTGGGACAAACCTCGTAGATGTATTGAGGGCAACAGCAATTATTGCCCTTCGAAATCAAAATTAACAGACTTCATGTCCATAGAGTATAACGTTTTATATGATCTATGGAGTAGTAATTGACTACTACCAAATGAACGTTGAGAGATTACCTCGAAAAGACTAGGATTCTATGATGTGGTTATCTGTGTATAAATTGACTTGGAGTTAGAGTCATGCGCTAAAGCAAGTGGCAAGGAAAAAAGGGTATCTCTGATGTGTGTACCGAGGCAAGAAATTCAAAGGAAATAAGGAGGCAGGCAGCTTTGTTAAAGAATGGGCAAAAACGCCTTTTCTCGGCCCGATAACTTTCTGTAGATTATTAAGAAGCTAGCTAAAGAAAAACTCCGGAACTGCGAACAAAATCAGATTAAGTTAAGGTGAAGCAACGCTTAGTCTCAGACAAGCGAAGAAATTTTTAAATTCATCGTCAAAAAATTCAAGAATACTTCTCAATCTTCAAACAAAAATTAAATATTCCACTAATAATGAATTTCTTTTTAGAACACTGCGCTCTGAGATGCTATCTCAAAAAAATGGACAAAGCTGAGAAAAAGATTTGCTGATTCTGCGACTGTTCAGCGGAAATAACGCAACACCTGCTATGCGAATGCGTGATATCGTTCTACCAGAACGGAAATTTCTGAATCTTGACTTCAAAAGATATAAATTATTTATCTCCTGTGCACTTGTATATTTTATAAAAAATAATAAAAACCTTTAATTAGTCTTAATTGGAGATGATTTTTCTTAGAAACCGCCATTTCTCTTTTCAATTGATGGAGTAACTCGAATAATTACTTCCAATATGTTATATTTGTACAGACAATTGGAATATAATATTTGGGTCATTCTATATGAAATCATCAAGTGGATAAAATCGAAATAACTTTGACATGTATAAAACTTGGTGAGATTATTTTTTCATATGCCAAAAAAACAAAATCCTTAATATTTTTAACGTCTCATTTCAAGTTTGCTACAACTAAAATAGCGTTGGTTGTAAAAAATTTTTTATTATCGATATTTAATCATTCGTAGTCACATTTTAAGATAAAAAGAAAACAACAAACAGTATTTTGTATTTGATTTGTGAGTTTCGCATTTACTATAACCTTTATATCGGCAACTCTAAACATTTTTTGTTAAATTCTGTCTTAATTTGTTTTAGACTGGGAAATCACGGGACTGGGTAAATCGATTCTCGTGAAACTTTGGGACATAGTTACTTGGAGCCCAAGGTTTATCCGACGGGTAGTCGCTTCTGCCAACACGACATAATCAAAATGTAGGGTTCATTATAGCTTTCGCTGATCCTTACATATCATAACATAAACGATACCATAGCATAATGAACTTCACTTATTATAATTATTTTTACATGTGTTGGTGCGCTGCTTGAGTTTTTTCAATTTTAATACATTCCATATATTTTTTGTCATACGATGTAAAACATTGATCAAGTTAATAAACTTTCTGGTGAAAAAATTAATACTGTTTTATTGTAAATGTGATCGTTAAATAATCGGGAAAATGTGTAAAATTTTTCAGCATCTTCCTATGATTCTATTTGATGTAGCTGAGAATTTCCTTTGTACGATGTTTTCTCGCAAATAATACGTTTGTTACTATCTATCACCTAACTACATCTACAGATCTACAGATAAAAGTGGGTTCCGAACCATTATCACTGGGTCTTCCCAAGTGTTTACCCATCTAATTACAAACCCGGCAACTGTTAACTTCACTAATCAGACACGGAATGCCCTGGCCATCGAAACAATGAATGTGTTGATATTGATTCTTGCATAAGTTCAACTTTTTCAATATTATGTTTACTTAGATCAATATTTTCTCTTGTTAGATCTTCATTTTTAACTTTTAAACTCTGAATGAATGAATGAATGAATGAAAAAAAGGTGGTGACACTAGATCATCGATGCCTAGGCCTCCACTGGGCCCTTTACATCCCGTTGTTCGAGGCCGATCGCCTTTGCGAATCCAAGCAGCCTCGTTAGTTGAACGTGCCTAATTGCTTCCGGTAACAAAATTGTATCTCCAAAATATCTCTATCTCAGTCTGTTGAGTGCTGGGCACTCTCTGAGGACATGATCAACAGTTTCATCCTCCTCCAAACACCATTTGCACGTCGAGTCGTCTTCAACACCGATTCTATGAAGATGACCCCGGAGGTGACAATGTCCTCTCAACAATCCCACCACAATTCGCAGCTCTTTCTTTCCCAAAGAGAGAAGCCCCTTAGTACGCCATGCACTAGGCCCAGTTATATGTTCCTTAGCACACCTCATTCTAGGAGCCTCCCTCCACGATTCAATAAATTTGCTTTCCAGCAACAATTTTAAATGTGCGACAATTTTCACAGCGGAAATTTATGCTATTCTGCAGTGTGCCCATCTCTGTGAGAGGGACATAGACAGGAACAGAGTAATAAATCAGTAAGGTCGGTGTCTTAGTTCGAGAATGAACTAAATGGTATGACAAGAAAAGGCTGCACAGTCAGACTCGTATGGGTCCCGGGTCACTCGGGCATACACGGAAGTGAGGAAGCAGACCATCTGGCAAAGTTGGGTTCTGCGACTGAACCGTATGGACCTCAACCAATATTACCTGTTCCAATTGCTATGGGCAAAAGGGAACTTTTAAACTATTTAAGGTTTTTTCATGTGTATATTTTTTATATCACTCATGTGGTACTTGAACAAATATAAAAATGACATCAATCGCATTCATATCGCAAATTTTATATTGAATAAATGTTTATTTAAAGTTAGTTGAAACTAAATAAAATGTTTGGTTCAGAATTATATGCATAAATTTTGTTATGAAAATGCAATGTCCCGATGCAAATCGGCAACGTTGCGTATTCGACGCCTACGTTGGTTAGTGCAAGTTAAATTTAATTAAAAAAATTTTGCCCACTGGGCTTCCAAGCTCTAAGTTAGGTTTACTAGTTTATAAATTATGGAAAAAAAAATCATCTAAAACCTAATCTCTAATGTTTTAGTATGCTTTTCGATAGACCTGCAAGGAAAAAATAGAAAAAAATGTCAATAACTGCTATGAAATCCTAACCTAATATATACCCGTCGCGTACTTAACCAGTTGTTCTATCAATTCATATAGAATTACTCATTTTTCTTTTACTCATGAAATTAAAGTTGACCCTGTACAGAAAACAATCAATTTTTTTGATCTATACCAGTTCTCCGAAGTGTTGGCAATTAAGAAATCGCAGGCGATGCGATGATACTTAAGGGATTATTTATTGCCACAAGATAAAGCATGATAGAAAAAAAAGTGATCGCCGAAAGCGTATTTTTATCAAACCGTTATTCAGTGGCGTGACAAAACAGGAGCAAGGAAATCTACTCTTGGATAAAATAGCAGAGAATTATGTAATTACAAATCAGATTGTAGAATCATAAATAGCTCAGATCACTATCAAGATTTTAATTAAGCAATTGAGAATATGTTTAACTTGAAAACAATAATAACAACTGAATGTTTATTACTATCAAAATATGAAAAATAAAAATAAGGTGTTTTAAAATCTCAAGAGGGTAAATTCATACTGGACATCAGTGAATTAACTATAGATAAGGGTCATAGATAAACAAGCACTATTGAAAGTGGCGTAAAAACAGTCTTCTGTAAGTTCTAGATAAAATGTCTCTTTATTAAATCGTTGCATGAAGAAATTGATGTATTTATTTGCAAAGCAGTTTCTAAACAAATCTATAAATCCTAAATCACAACTTCTAGGAGTGTAGTTTAGGAGGTTTTTGAATTTTGATCTTTTTTCTCTTTGGTTACTTGCCTTTCAAACTAGTATTTTGGCCAAGTAATATGTTATATAATTTAAAAAATAAAAAGAAAACAATATCAATATTAAGATATTGATACTTGGGATAGGAAAGAAATACATACTCAAAAACACACGGTTCTCACTCTCGAGTCGATACAGCATTTTATCGAAACAAAATATTGAGTAGACCGGATAAAAAAGAGTTAATACAAAGGATGAGTAAGGTTTAGTTAGGATCGTCTATTTACAAGTTAATACCAATTCTAATAAAATATATGTGAATTTGCTTAAAGTTATTGTAGAAATTCTGACATCCAACAAGGACACTGAAACCCTTGCAATAACAAGTAGTAATGAATATTGTTTAATAGATGAAGGTTTTGGTTGTAGTTAAACAAGAAGTGATCGGCATCTCCATATTGATTACATGTTGTGTAACTTGAATGGCCTTGGATTCCTATTTTATTAAGATGAAGGCAACCTATGAGGTTTAAGCTTTATCATGCTGGTGTAGCTAATTATGGCTCTAGCCATTTTGAAAGAACGGTACCAGTATTTTAATGTGATGGAATGTTCCTATGAATTCTACTAAAAAAATTATTAAACGGACTCCATCTTATTTTCTAGGTATTTTTTACTAATTTGGATTTTTTACTAAATTGGTTACAAATAATACTATTACCAGTTTAATTATCGGATAAATTTCTTTAAACTCAAAGAAAATACATTCGTTTGTGTATTTGATTAAGGGTTTCTATAATTTAAATAATAAAACAGATTAGAATTTGTAGGAAAATTTTCTAACTTTTGAGAACAGACTATGAGAATGAGCATATTTTTATCGTGTTAAATTGTTGAACAATTGTAATGGAACAAACACCAATTATTTTTTATTAATTAACGTGAAATATATTGGACTAAAAGAAGGAATTAAATAATCACCCTGCAGATGAACTTTAACCATGGGAACTGAGACAGTATCTTAAATTACCTAATTTAAATCTAAAGGAAAAATAAATCACTTTTCATACGTAACCCTAAACTCAGTTTTATTAATTTTGGGTCATTCAAATATTTTCTTAAAAAGATAAACCCAGAAAATCTGCCGAAGAAATCCTATCCTAGTGATGTAATTAAAATCGAAGGCATAAAAGCCAAGGATAGTCTTAACATGTGGTATTGGCAAATACCGATAATATGTTCTTAGATATTGTACAATTTTCTCTCTATTAGAAAACAAAAGAATAATCAAATGAAATCACCATAATGCAATATATTCGTGTGATTACATGTACAAAGAATTCATATAATGATTATTTTTTCTATTCACAAGAAAGAATGAGTTAAAGACTACCAAAGCCGCTAAAAAGAGTCAATAGTTTTTTACAGCTGTTATAGATTCTTTTATAGGAAGACTTAAATTAGTTTGATTAACTGTTTTTTTATATATAAAAATAAGATTAAGATGCTCCGAAAAGACCGAAACATTAGGGCATGAATCGGGATGAGATAGATATTAATGGAAACCGCCGCTAGGAGTCCGGAGAGTAAAGTTCGAGGGTGCTTTTATGGAAATAATAAGCTTCAATCCCAATTTGAAATTCATTAGAGGCGGTACTATTTTAAAAACCGTTCTCAAAAAAATTACTTGACTCGTTTAATCAGTGTTTGAAGCCGTTCTTATTTTTGACTTTTCATTTATCTAGGAAAAGTTAAGGGGAAATTCTGTTTTATTTCACTTGGGAAAAGGGCGACTTTAGTATTGTTTGCTTAAGCAATCTAAATAGCTGTTTTTCGTATTTTTTTCTTTTCTTGATTAATATTTTAAAAAGCTATTTAAAATTATTATTTTCAAAATTGGAGTTGTTACATTTACGGTCAACAGGAGCAATTATTTTAATTACTTCAGAATTGGTATTCATTATTAATTACAAGTTTTTTATTGTAAATAATTTCGTTTTCTATTCATTTTTGTTAATAGATTTAAGTGTTTTGAGAAACTTGTTTTCTTTAATTTATTAAAAACCTTCACGCGATTAAACTCGCTGGCTCACTGATGAAGAGCTTTAAAACGAGAGGCGAAATCTGTCCAGTTAGATACCAGGTTTTCCTGAAGTCCTGAGTTTTGGTAGTGGTAAACCATAAATAACCTGTAGTAGCTTAGTACTAAAACTGCAAGAGCCAAGAGGAACGACCAGACTTCGGAGTGCCTTTGGTATTGTGATATTTATTTACAAGTTTTTAGAATGGCTACTTACCAATATGGGACAGCAGTAAATCGTAGAAGAAACGGCTATACGCAACCAAAATATTCCATTTGCGGGAGACTACGATCAAATGCTGTCACACAATAGCCCATTCTAGGACATATGATATGGCTGCAGATTCGATACCAGAAATACTGTAGTCCTTATTAAGATGAGTATATTGTTGAAATCTACATTTAAGTATATATTAAGCTGCAGTAGTTTCCAAGATGTAATATATTTCTTACATTTTAAATTTCACAACATATCATCGAGATATATGGGAATTTTAACCTTATATACGTTGTAATAAGCACTGCGTTTTTCTTTTTAGCCGATGATTTTTCTGTAATGCGTTGTAATGGAAAAATCATATATTATTAGCGGGCTGTTAATTCTTCGTAATTTATGTTTAAATTTAAATGCTAAACACTCTCCTGGAAATATCAAAGAACAAAAGTATTTTATTTTTCAATTAGGAAACCCAAACTGAGTTCATTGGCATTATCATAGTATCAAACGAAATTAACAACAGAAATATTGCTAGCAAAAAATAAAAATATGTAAAGATAGCAGAGAGGCGCTACTTACCCTAAATAGGTTATTTATTTTCTTTGGCATAGAACTGGAATGCCATGGAGCCTTCGCCTTGGCTACAGCTGCAAATGCGTTCACTTTGAGTTAGATCAAAGGGAACGATTCATCGAATGAATACTGCATTGTTGATTCAGTGGATAGACAGCCATCTGAACTAAAGATGCTAGAGCCAGACCCACTAGCAGCTCTGAGTGAATCCTTAGTGACAAAACTAATTAAAGATTACTCTCATCATATCTTTAAAATACGATCGTTTGGAACCATCCCAGCAGTTGTTAAATTACGCAGAGGTCGAAATAAACAGAGAATATCTTAATATCCAGACTGCGACTAGTCACAGAAATTCTTACAAGGGACTGCTAGCTAAGAAAACTCTTAAATAATAAGAAATTATGAGACACTATCGTATATCGGGGTTGTGAAATAAGAAATGAAACTGTAAAACATATTCCATGTGACTGTCTTGCTTTTTACTGGAAAAAAAATCCATCTTAGGCAAGTACCGACCCATTTGCACCGATATAAGGAAAATGTCATGTGGCGACGTTTTCACTTACTTTAAATCTGTAGGCTGGGCGAGTGGTTGAATAAGGAAGATGCACAATGGATATAATAATGTTTAAGTACTGTGAAGCCTGATCCAGATCAAGATTGTTGTAATTATATTGCTACATTTGACCAATCTCGTCCTTTTTTGAATAAACTACGTTATGCTACATTTTAACATTGAAAAGAAAACCAAATTTTGCGCTTGAGGTGGTATTTATAAGGAGGTAACCAAACAGAGATACACTATTGAAGTTAATTGTATTGGCACGCTACTGACATTGTTTATGTGATATCTTACATTATTAAAGTGGCGAGCAGCTTGTGTTCAAGAAGAATTTCCACATTTTTGCGGAAGATTACATGAAAAATATTTTTTTCCGCCCGATGATTAATGATTTAAGTTTTAAATGGCGCCGCATTAATATAAAAAGTTGTTTACTAATTTGCACTGGTTTGTTAAGTACACCAAGCCGGGCGCGTGAAGAATGGTTTGACAGAGGACTTAAATTATTTTAACAAATTATAAAATAATCTGATAAAGGTCGACTTGTCTGCATAGACTTTTTATTCTTGTCAGCATCTTTTTTATTAATATATATAAAATTACGGCAAAAATTTATTGCTGTTGAGTCTATAATGCTTTATTATCCTTTTATATCTAATTTTATTGCAAAATAAGCAACATTTTTAAATGGCTTTTTTTTCTAAGCAAATATATCGCCTTACATGAGTATTTATTAAATTTGTCTGCTACTAATATCAAAATATTATCTAAGAAATTACAAATTTGGCTGCAGAAGCCACTTCATGGACGGCATCCAAATGAGGTTAATCAGGACAATGTCGACAACTCAGCGTCGAACTACTGGTTGATTTCAGGACAGATATTTCCGGAAACGGATGGCTTCTTGTTAGATTAGGTTATTCCGACGAAGAACTATCGGAAGTTCATCATTAGAAATCCCTCAATAGAAAATCACCAATGTAGATATGGCTGTCGAACATCAAAAACAATCCAGCACATAACTGGAGGATGCCAAGCGTTTGCCGCAACCGAGTATAAGGAAAGACACGACTCAGCCGCCAAGATACTCCACCAAGAGTTAGCAGAAAAGTTAAACCTATTACAGGTAGGAAAAGTGCCTTATTACATATACAATCCAGAGCTTATTCTTAAGAACAACCAGTTCAAGTTATATTGGGACCGAACGGTTCAGACGGATCAGACAGTTGCTCATAATAGACCAGATATTATACTAATAGATAAAATTTCTAGGCGAACTACACTAATCGACATCGCTGTACCTAACAACAACAACCTAAGGCCAAAATACAACGAGAAGATCGCCAAATACAGAGATCTGGAGGTGCAAATCCGAAGACAATGGGCAATGAATAGCGTCCAAATGATTCCCATAATACTGTCAACAACTGGAGTGATACCAAAAAACCTCCTGCAGAACATCAAGGGACTGGGCCTTAGTGAGCATCTGTATAAACCGATGCAGAAAGCAATTCTTCTAGCAACCGCGAAAACCGTCCGAAAGTTCATGGGAAATACAGCAGACTACGTCACCTAGGACTCGATAACATGGAAAAGGTTCCCACAGAGCTTCATATTTTTGGTATCTTTGTGTACCTGGTATGAGTCGATATTCCCTGGAGGGAGTGCGAATCCGTTTGGCTTGTAAATCATGATAGCAGGTACCTTAGTGACAAATACCATCACTCGTTTTCGTATTTCAGCACAACACCTATAATACAAGGACAAAGCTCTGCAATAAAATTTCTCATGACCCAGAGTCCTCAGGTACTGGCTTAAATTTAGTTTGGTGTTGTTGTAATTTTTATTTTTATCCAAGCTTCTTAGGCCGTGGTTTGATATTTTTATTTAGGAAATAATCTCGCTGTATTTTAATAAGTTGAAATAGTGTTGTAAATAAGGTATCTGTGAGTAACAAGGCCTAGCTAAGGAAGAAATAAAATAAAACAATAAATATTCATTAGGATCATTTTATGTTAATAATCAATCATTATAGAATACTAATAAAAATTGGCAATTTTCGCGATAAATAAAAACACAATTAAACATTTTTAAAAACATTGTCAGTGGGTCTTATTTTACTATAGTAGGATAAGAAGGCCTAGAAATATTGTAAATACACATGGTAAATGAGGTGAACAAATCATATGAATGCCGTAATAACACCTTAAATCCTTAAAAATAAATGAACTGGCATGCCTAACAGCTATCAGGGTATCCAAAATCCTTAGCATCTTCCACTGATAAACCAATGCACTCCTCATGATCCCACTTTTCACATTTAGTGCATTGCCTCGTATCTGTTATTTTGTCCTCCTCACAGCCATGACAGTATCAATCTGCTTGCTTCTGTGAAGTGTTATTGCTATCTTTGGAGGTTGAGGCCTTCTTTAGATTTTTCTTGCCTTTATTGTATTTGTCAAACAGATCCTTGGTGGCTGGAGTTCCTCTGTAATTGATAGCTTTTCTTCTAACTCTACATTTTTTCAGTAACGTTGACCGGCGGAGACAGAAGTTGATGAAATGCTTTTCTTTTTTTTAGTCGAGCAAGTATCATATTATCTTCATCACCATCTGAACCAGAACTGCCATAAACCATGAGATAAAATTTTCCACAAGACCTGTTTGGGGTTTACTCAATAAGTTTTTAGGTGGTGATGCTGATGACGATAAGCTAGTGGTTCTAAAGTCGTTGCCCTAGGGGGTCAGGAGGTTACACATTTTCTTTGTAAACATTAAAATATTATTAAATCATGCCTTAGTAAGTTTCCTGTCTTGATTTTGTTGCATGAATGACAAAATTTCAGCATCACAATGGCTTAATCGAGGGGCTGAAGTTCATGGGTTGTATTTAATGGCAAACTGTTTAAAGATATGTCGAGTTAATCTGCGCCTCTTCGACGATGGATAGGTCGAAATACCCCATTATATATTAAAAGGCACTTTCCTGCAATTTTATATCTGGCCAGTTACTTTCAAAATTCTTTAAAAAGTTGACGAGTTGTCAAATAGTTCCGGCTTTAATAGTTTGTCTTTAAATATGATCATTGGTGGTATGGTGGTAACTGGTACATTTATACATGCCGATATGGTAACACTCTCTGTGTGTTTCGAAGACTGTCAATACACTTTTTTTGCCCCCTTTTTAGCCAGAACAGTCTGTTAGTGATGGATAATTAGACGGCAACCTTTTTCATTCATATTATAAATTCTTTCAGTTTTTCAAAAACTTCTAGTTTATCATAGACGTCATTCAATCTCGTGGAGTTGCTATAAACTTATTGTGTTCTAGCTGGAGTCATAAACTAGATTTTGTTTTTTGATATTTCAGGATCTCTTTTCATGAACGCTTTATACTAGCTTTTACGAGTTTGGCGTTTCCATTGAAATTGTGCTTGATGTTATTGGGCTTGTAAAATGTGTGGACCAAGCGTCAGAGTATCCATAGTGTCCTACTTCAGATAATTTCCTGGTTTCACTCAGTATAGATTTTCGTCCTAGTGCTATTCTCAAGATGGTTTCTAATAGTGATTTTGGGAACCTCATATCTCTTAACAACTTTATACGTACTCAGTGTTCTACTGCTCGAACAGCTGATACCAAATCATTTTTCGACCACAATGCTCGTTTGGTAAACATCGTGATCGCGTGATCGTAGACACTAAAAAACCAATCAAATAATTAACGATATACTGCAATTACGATTTTACATTCGTAAAACAAATAAATATCTATACAACAAGTAGGAGTAAAATATGGCCTACGGTAACATTTGGTAGGCCTTAATAACCACCGACAATGTGTGTAATAAAAAATAATTTTAAAACATTTGGGATCAAAAAAGCGTGAAACAAAAGAGAAACATGTCAGAAATTTACACTGCTAAGTGTAATATTAAAAAAAATCCTTATGATTGAGTCAATCAAGAGACGCTGGCGAGGGCGAGCGGGGTATCACCCGTTTTCAAGTTTAGGGCGCCATCTAAGTACGTTAAGTGCATATGAGTATGGCCTTGAGCGATAGCGTTCATTTTAAATACCATTTTTGTTACTTATAAATAAATATATAAATAAAGTTGTGAAACCTGATCTTCGATATCTAAGCCTTGTTGGTTCCATTACATCCCACCATGGCTGAAAATATTTGATGCTGATCGCCATTGCGAATCCAAGCAGCCTCGTTACTCTCTTGAGACTTGGTCAATAGTTTCATCCTCTTCTAGACATAATCACACATCTGATCATCAATGATGCCAGTCATTTAAAGATGGACTCGTAGGTGACACTATTGTACCATACAGTTCTTTCCTCTTCATGTAGTAGAGCTACCTAGTAAATCTAATTATATGTTCCTTGGCACACCTCTTTCCGGAAGCCTCCACGATTCAATATATTTACTTTCCAGCAACTATTTCAATTCATTTTTACCAACGGTAATTACGCTCTCAAAGTCCTATTTAATAGATGTTTAGAGACTGGAGAAATCCCAACTTCATGGAACACTGCTATACTGATAATCATGCATAAGAGGCGATCCCACCTACCTAAAAAACTACCGTCCAATCAGTCTCCTGTCCTACATGTACAAACTATTTAATAAATAAAAATAATAACAAGACGATTGACTCCCAAATTAGATTTCTACCAATCTAGAGAACAAACAGGTCTCAGATCCAGTTATGGTATAAACGACCACTTGCTAGTTATGAAAACGCTCATAGAAAAAACAGTGGAGTACAACAAACCACTGTGACAGCAATTGTGAAAGTTCATTCCAAAATAACATCTACATTTAGATTGGAACGACAAGGTGATAACATCTCACCAAAACTATTTACAATGCTGCTAGAATACATGTTTAAAAAAATAGGTTAGGGGAACATGGAAGTCAATATAGATGGTGAACGATAAAAACCACCTACGCTTTACTGACCATATCGTGTTAATTTCTGACAACCTTGAAGAAGCCCAGGAGTTACTAAGGACACGAAATGCAGCGTTAGATGTGGTAGGTCTAAAGATTAACCGTGCAAAAACTCAGTGTATGACAAACTTAGTTGCAAGTAGCAACATATCCCTAAACGAATCTGAAATCGAGTATGTAACATCTTATAAATATTTGGGTCATGAACTGAGAATAAACCGAGATAACCAGACCTGCGAAATTCAAAGACGCATAACACTAGCATGGGCGGCGTTCGGCAAGCTGAGAAAGGACGTATTTAAAAGCAATATACCAATTTGATTGAAAAGAAAGGTTTATGAACAGTGTGTGCTCCCTATGCTCACGTACGGTGCAGAAACTTTAACACTCACTAAGAAAAGCTGCGAAAAAATTAGAGTGACTCAGCGAGTCATAGAGAGGTCTATGTTGGGAATAACACTGAGAGATAAAGTTCCAAATGTAATTATTAGATTTAGAACAGGAATCAAGGATGTTATAGAAAGTATAACACATATAAAATGGAACTGAGTCGGACATGTGGCGAGAATGGAAGACGTTAGGTGAACTAAATGCACTATAGAGTGGCGTCCTAGGTTCCAGGCATTTAGAAGTAGGGGCAGACCTCCACACGGTGGACTGATGATATCAAGAGATCGCAACAAACTGGATTCAATCAGCACAAGATCGGGAACATTGAAAGCGATTAAGAGAGGCCTATGTTCAGCAGTGGCTGTGTGATGATGATGATGATGAACTACGAGTAGATCAAGTAGAACTGGTTGGGGTGGTCGAACCACAGATTCGATCTTTGTCAGACCATCTGCTTCGTCATACGGAGACCTACATAATCCTGATTGTGCAGCCGTTTTTTGTCAGAATATCCAAAACATCCTCTCTGACACCAGACGCTAAACTACGACACTAAACTTCATTGCCATCCTTTAAGCAACTTATATTAGACAAAATATGAGATCTAATACAAGCGGCGCCATCTCCCAGCATTCCACGCAATCTCAATATAAAATCTAGTAGAGATCTGTATATACAAACCAAAAGTGGATAATATACTTGCAGTTGGGTGTATAAAAATACAATTATATAAGAGAAACTTAGCTCTCAACTAACTAAAAAAAAGCCTTATACTATAAAGACAAACGTGCTCTGTTCTAACATAGTTAGAGACAAAGCATAATCTCAGATTGCAAGAATACCAGGAAAGAGTGGAAACCTTTCCTATGGTAGTGCACCACCATCTGTAGACCGGTGTCGAACTTGTTAGTTCTCGTCAGTACAGAGTAGGCTAGCGCACTTCAGCCCTTATATAATTGTATTTTTATACACCCAACTGCAAGTATATTATTCACTTTTGGTTTATATATACAGATCTCTACGAAATTTTATATTCAGATTGCGTGGAATGCTGGGAGATGGCGCCGCTTGTATTAGATCTCATATTTTGTCTAATACAAGTTGCTTAAAGGATTTACTTTTCCGATGCTGAAGTGCGCTAGCCTATTCTGTACTGACGAGAACTAACAAGTTCGAAACCGGTCTACAGATGGCGGTGCACTACCATAGGAAAGGTTTCCACTCTTTCCTGATATTCTTGCAATATGAGATTCTACTTCGTCTCTAACTATGTTAGAACAGAGCACGTTTTTCCTTCTAGTATAAGGTTTTTTTTCAGTTGGTTGAGAGCTAAGTTTCTCTTATGTAATTGTATTTTTAATGATGATTTAAACTATTGAGAGTCTTAAGAGAATTAATAAATTCGTAAGAAAAGCTTTCAATAACTGTAGTGGTCTTCTCTATCAGCAATGATATGGTTTGCATTACTTGATTGTCTAGTTTTTGCAATAACTCTCTTTAATATTTTATAGTGATTATTAAGATATTCAACTCTAAGTCCTCTTATTTTTTTTTTAAACATAAAACACATTTGTTTCAGCAAGATACTCTTATGACTGCAATAATCCAAAAGACTAATTATATTTAAATATTTTTTGTACCATTTGAAAAATTAAGGTATATACTAAACTTTTTACAACGTTCTTAATGTTGAATACCTTCAATAAATAATTGATATAATAACACAAAAAAATAGTACTAATTAAAATATCTGCCTTTTTGATTATGCTGCTACGTTTTATGAATAATTTGAAAATTTTTACCCTATTAGGACCCAAAAATTTCCATATAAAATTAGGAGTAATTCCTAAAAGATAAACCCTAATTATATGGGTTTTACCGAAGTTATAAACCTACGTCTATCCAGGCCGGCGTGAACATTATAACAAAAAATGATTGGAATCAATATTAAAGGGGTGTATTATAGACGGTTGAATGAGGGTTTCGGCAACGGCCGTATAAACCAAATTTGAAAATTAAGAAAATTCGATTAGGCTTAGGAAAAAGTTCCGGGCCAGTGAAAATGAACCTATTAGCCCTACGCCGTAATCTGCTACAACTCATAACTGGTGTTGATTATCTACTCGACCCTGCGGGAATTGCGGGTTTTATCTTAGTACAGGACGTGACTAATAAAATTGTTGCTAAACTGTGTTAATTATATTCTTGTTGATTTTTCAAATTTCATATTTTATCCAGGGTGTTCCGAAACAACATCAGTAAACTTAGGGAAGTGGTTTTATATGATAAAATAAGGGTATTAAGTCGTTTAAAAAAGTGTCAAAATATTAATGAAATACAGAAAAACAATTTTTTTTATCTAGGTGGATATTTAGACTAAATCTAATAAATATTTACATCTACAGGTAAAGTTATTTCGCTAACTTTTCACCAGAGGACGCTACACTAAATAGCTGAGTTTATTTATTTCACAACTTTTTTATAGGGCAGTTGTGACTCACGTAAAGAGCTCACCTTAATGATACGAAGGATAATAGAACAAGAAAGTATTAAGTCCTGATAGAAACAGCTGTTTGTGAGCTGACCAATAGCAATGATGTGGCAATTTAATTTCAATCCGGTTATTATTTTGTGTTTTATGAAGTGTTTTGCAACAAGAAATGAACTTTGAAATTGCGACATCGTGATGGAATTCATTCTAACAAAGATACTTGAAGTGTCTTGCTCCGATTTTAATGAAACTTTAATATGTTGTGGATGGTACAAAAATAAGAAACACGTTTTTTTTTTATTTGCGAAGATTTATTTTAACGGGGTGAGAACCGCCCTTAAGGTTCACCCCTAAAAACAGTATTTTTGAAGTCTTGACAAAACAAAATGAAAATTACTTTTTGTTCAAAATGATGTTAACCTATGGTTGTTTCATCCCCAAGGATAGCATCCCTTATTATTTATTAGGGTAAATCATATATTTGCGTACGCAATTTAATTGTAAAAAATCTATTTACAATTAAACAACTCTATATCGTGCGAAGTAGTAGATATCTGTTGGACTTCCATGGTCTTTATTTTTGTTGAATATCACGACATTTCGGCTAGTAGTTATCTCTAACCGTTTTCAAGTGAAATTAAATAAATCCCTTAGCTACATAACTATCTATACTAAAAGTAAATGCAGTGGGCGACTAAATCCCATTTATTTATGCTGCATATAGTTTTAGTTTGCAATTATTAAGAAGTGATTTCCACACTTATATCTAAAGATGGTTTACTAAAACAACTCGGGTTCTGATATGTAACCGCGGCTTCTTTGAATTTCCGTTTTCTCTAATGTTGTTTTCGGTATAGTATTTTAGCTACAGACCATTTTATGTGGTGTCCATGAGTCCAGACATGGTAGGCGGTACCTGATTTTTCTGTTTCTCCTCGAGATGTGCATTTTTGGTGTCATTTGATCCTTACGTTAAGACGTCTCTTTGTTTCGCTAACGTAGGAATTGCCACATTCACATGGTATCTGATATACACAGTTCTTCATGTCTCTTTGAGTTGTTGGTTTAACCCTAGTGAGCCGAATTCTCAGAGAGTTATTGGAATTGAAAACAACGTTGGTTTTATATCCTTTTCCTATCCTTCTAACTTTTTCTGAAATGCCTTTACCATAGGGGATGTGCACTACTGGTTTTCGTTCTGCATTCGTTGTCGATATTGTCCTATTTCTGCGTTGTTCTAGAAATTTATCCACTAGAAATTTATCCACTGGGTATCCGTTGGCTGTCAGATCAGTTTTAATATAATCTATCTTTTTCATCAAGCTTTCGTTGCAGTTGCAGAGAGTTAAGGCTCTATCTACGAGATTTCTTATAATTCCTTGTTTGGTGTTGTTAGAGTGATTAGATGAATAATTAAGATATTGCCCTGTGTGCGTGGCTTTTCTGTAAACCGAAGTTTGAATTTGTCTGTCATCTAAGAATAGTAATTTATTTTCTACTTCTTTCTCCATGGTGAGTTTAATAGTTGGGCTGATATTGTTGAGATGAAGAAGGAAGTTTCGAAGTTCTTCGTCGTTTCCACTCCAAATAATAAAAGTATCGTCTACGTATCTGAGCCATAACTTTGGTTTCTTAGTTGTGAATTCAATTGCAAACGTCTCGAACCATTCCATGAAAATATTTGCGACCACCGGTGAGAGTGAAGATCCCATCGGTAGTCCATCATCCTGGATGTAGAAATTTTCCTTTTCTTGAAAACAGGAATTAGTCAAACAATTTTCCAACAAGTCCATAATGGCATGCGGTGGTAAAGATGTTCTTTCTGCTAAAGTCTGGTCTTCTTCAAGTTTCTTTTTTATAATTTTTAGTGAGTCCTTAACTGGAACGTTGGTGTATAGGCTTTCCACGTCAAAGCTAATAAAATGGTCTTCCGGTTGCACTTCTATTTCACGTAAAATTTCTACGAAATGTTGCGAGTTCTTAACCCAGGACGATGAATTTCCTTGTAATGGTCGTAAGAGCATGTCTTGCTTATGTATTTTCGGGAGTCCATAAAGATGTGGAGTTTTGCTATGGTGTGGCGTCAACTGAATCCGGATCCTCTCAGGAATATACTGTTCATGTTTCTTAAGAACGCGATAAATTATTCCTTCAATCGCAGATGTGGGATCTTTAGCAAGAGATGTATAATTTCCTTTCCTTAAAACTTCGTCAATTTTTGATTGTATGTCTCAGCATTCATTACGACTGTAGCATTTCCTTTATCCGGTGATAGAATTTTAATACTGGAGTCCTTCTGAAGGTTAGCTAGGGCAGTTTTTTCGTCTTTGCTGATATTTGGTTCGGTTTTTCTAGATTTTTGTAGAGTTTCTCTTATTTTCCACCTGAACTCATTTGCAAAAGGGCTTTCGATGTTCGCTGAGTCTGCGGAGCTAATTATATCGAGAATGGGAACCTCTCTTAGAGCAAACGTAAAGTTCAAACCTTTGGCAAGTAGTGAGTTTTCCGCTGAAGTTAATTCCTTGGCAGATATATTAACAATTGACCTCTGGCTTCGAGATGGCTGTTGTCGTTCTTGTCTGTTCAGGTATTTGGAAAATTTCTTTTGGTGTATATCTTGTTTTGTTCTCACTTTGTCACAAGTAGCGTCAATTTTTCTTAGGATGGGGGCGCAGTCTTCTTCTAATGTATATTCTTTAAACAAACTCTATATCGTTTTAGCTTTTTGCGAGATCTTAAAAGCCTTCTAAATAAGCTAATGTTATCTTGTGCGTACACGATTACCTTAGTTCTTTTTTAATTCAAAATGACCCCTTAGAAGAGTTTGTATACAAAGGTGTGACCTATTAAAGTAGTTTGCAACATACTTTTCCGTTCCTTCTTTGTTCTATAAAAATAATACTTTTTTCTAATTGGCAACAGAGTATTTGCTGTAATTTTAGTTAGTGTTCAAGCTTCATATTTGATAATACTGATATGCATTAAAAAACATGCAACCATTATTTCTATAAAAAATATACTCCCAGAAATCAATAATGAAAAATTCTCCATATTGTATAGAAAACTGGAATTTCATTGTTTGTTTTCAATTTCCCGGAGTTATAATTAATCCTAGAGCTTTTTTAAAATTTAATATTGGCTTATTTATCGCACTACTTCCTGATTGGTTTTCGTTGATTGGAACTATTTATGTTTAAGAAATTTTGGGGTTTCATTTTGTGTTTTAAGAAAAGAGAAATATATGTGTATTTGCACAACGTTTACATTGATCAGTAGAACATCTTACAATAAGTCAATCAAGTTTACATTAGTTTCAGTTAATTTAAGTTTAACTGCAACTAACCTAGTCATTTTTAATTAATTGTTATTATTTCTTAAGATGCGTTAGGTATTAATAACGAACTACAAATTTATTGGGACTTCGAACTTTAAAATTATTTTGCTTTATCTTCATGATCCAGGAATAAATTTTGTACCTACTGAATGGTATCTAATTTAAATAAGCATTTTTATTAAAATGTCATATCTGTGAAGTCTGTTCCAATGCTAAACGAAAACTCCTTGTTTCTCAGTTAATTCAGTAGCCTATAAAGCATTCAAAAGAACTCGATCTAGTAGTGGGAAAACAAAATATTGATTTTTTTATGGATTTACTTTTTCACTTGTAACCTATGGCCCGATGTACCGGAACCATTAAGAAATCAAACTTATGAATAGGTTGTAGACTTGGAAAAACCTAAAAATATAGACCTGCAGTTCAATATTTCAATCCTGTCAGAAGGAGAGGTGGAGATTTCCTAAGAAAATTGGCCCCAATTAACACTAATTTATATAGTCATTGGCAAGTGTGTTTTTATTGTTCCTAAAATACATCTGTCCCACACAACGCAGTAATGCCTTTTATACTAAGATAGACGAGATATGAATGGGAGACGTCTCATCTCGACTTCATTATGTTGTAACAGTCTCTTTTTTTACTTTTACGCTTGTTCTATTTAGACTTGGTATTTCGCAGAAGAGTGTATGCTTCTCGCCATCTATCGGCATCGTTCTTAATTGGAGTCATGCTTTCAAGCGGGTTTTCTGTATAAATATTCTTACCATTCTTAGGTATCTATAAATTAATTATCTGTTTCCGTTGCAATTTTGGGTGAATACTATTAAATTTTGGGGATATATCGTGTCAAATATTTTTCCAATAATTAGAACTGTGGTTTTAGAAAATCTTTCGAAATATGCACTTTGACAAGTCTAGTTTCAAGTTTTGGCATTCAGCATTTTTTTAACTGGTTTTTCTAGTAGTCATGTAGAATCGTTAAAGAACAAAATCAGTGATCATCTGTGTATTTTATTATTTGATTTGATCCATCTACACCAAAATCAGGTAACTATATTCTACATTCTTCATTGTAGTCATTCAATAATGTAAATTATTTCCATTTTACACATACCATAACCATCAAATTAGATTTCGGACCACGTTGTTTCTCTTTTGTTTCAGGGGTCAGTTATTAAGTAAGCATATATAGCATTGAAATAATTTTTTCCAGCTTTACTTAAGTCTCTGAAAACTATTATCCTAGTTTTTGAAGCTTAATGACAGTTTTTTTGTTCCTTGTTTTTATGCAAGTCTTATCCCATGTTACTGATGCTGTGCCTTCCTTAACAGAGCTACTGTACACATCTTTGACATTAAATACGATTGTTGGTGAATGCGTTGCGTTTGATTCCCTTTTGGCCACATGTACCACACTATTCACAAGGAAATATTAAAGCATCTAAAAGCTGTGTTGTTTCCAAGTATGCAGTTTGTCCTAGACCATCTATTGGTGAGTGCGGCCCAAAAATTAGTACTTACAAACAGATAAGTAGCTTTATATATAAGAACGTATTAATAATATTGTGAAAGTACAATTTTCGTTGACAAACAAAGATTATGTTAAAAGTATCACTATAACGTCTGATGAAATAAGAAATCTATCTCTCAGGAAACCAACACCAGAAGTCTCCTTGTATTAGGTACACAAGTACAAAAAATTTTCTAGGTTGAAGTACTTTGGAGTTCTCGATACTGATCACACATCATATATACAAAAATGACTTTATTGTTGCATTGTGCTTTAGAACAAACACTGCGACGAAAGTTAAAGGTATTATTTGTTTCTGTTTTCAACCAATAAACCTAATTTCGTGATTTGTTTTTACTGTAAAAAAACATTCCAAAACTTCTGTTAAAAAACTTTCTATCATGGATATTTTAGAAAAAGTTAAATGAAATTTATATAACGATCTTCATTAAATTAGAGTTAATTAGGGCCGACTTTCTCGGGAAACTCCCATCCTTCCGTTATTGCGGCAAAAAAACTGAGGCATTTAATAATTCAATTTTAATCCTAACCTAATTTTTAACTTGAAATAATGAATAATAGAGATTCATGTGCAAAAATAGGTTACATTTATACATAATAAATACTGAAGATTAAACATTCTAAAACTGGAATAAAGAAAATAATTAAATGTTACCTGTTGTGTATTATTTGCTTTCATTTTTACATTTTCCTACAAAAATTGAATTTTTATGTGACAATAGAACCACGCGTAATTGAAAAACAATGGAAAATCGAAGCATAAAATTTTCCGTGAATAGAAAGTGCCGCGGAAACTTATGGAATATTTGTTCTTCTAAAGCTTATTACGTGCCATGGAATATGGGATTTTTATATTTTGTTTACCCTCTCTGGTGAAATAAAGCCGATTATGTCCTTTTTTACTTCCGGTTTTATTGAAATAGAAGGTATGTTTTTTATAATTAAAATCTTTTGTTGATACTGGCTTTTGTTTTATTTAATAGGCCCATTTTATTGATATATTAATACCCTGCTGGTTTATTCTTATAAAAGGTAGAAATTTAATTACAATTGGATTTTTTTTTTCAAATTTAAAACCTTAAATCCTTCTAAACAACTCGCGATATCCAAAAATTTTAAGTGTTACCAGTGGTTATATATGATTAGTGGTTTTTCTTTTGTAGGTTCTGCCAACAAATCCGCATCCATAAAGCTTAATTCTGATACCATGGCTATGAAATCAGGAAGTGCAAAATCAAGTAATTTATCTTTCATTCTTTTTCTTCCGAAAATGAAAGCCGGTGGCAGATACAACGGTAACATTGGTGCCCATTTCGCCACTCGATATTGTGTTTACTATATATTTGCTTTTGATAGAGCTCACTTTCGCAGGATTGTATAATGTAGAAGAACTGCCCGTCTCGTCCCTGTTAGATGGCAAACAGTAAGAGTGATAACAAACATTTCACACTAAGACATATTAAATTCTATGGCACGAACAATGTTTGTAGAAGATGATTATTTGAGTGGTATATCAGGATGTCGTTTCACGAATCCGCGCAGTCATTTTACTCTCAGAGTTGAATCGATGGAGAATATTATTCTTTTTCACATACTTTTAGGGCAGCACTCTCAGAAATCTTTGGTGGCATCTCAATAATCATATGATCTTATTTACAAAATTCATTCTCATGAATTAAATTGTAACATTTTAAGCTCATCTAAATATTAAAATCAGATGAAATAAATATAATAGTTTTAGACTAGGCCTAATGGTGAAAATATCATAAAGATATACCGACAACACGATAGTCCGATAGCTAACAGCAGGGGGAGCCTTCAAGTATTATTGGATAGAATCAATGTGGCGGGCGAAGAAATGAGTATAAAAATTAATATAAAGAAAACAAATTATATGGTTTTTAGTACCCCATCCTGATACCCGAATGTAATTAGGTGAATAAAGAGTTAAAAGAGTCGAAAGATATTTCGGCAGTATTATCACAAATCAACTTGATCCTGATATTATATATAAATCCTTTATTTAGTCATAGCCTAATATAATTACACACAAATCTTAACAACTAAATTCATATTTTAAAATTAAAAACAACAATCAAACATCGTTAAGCTTTGCAGAACAATGACATACTAAACTAAACTGACATAAATTTTTAAAAAAAAACAAAGGAAGTTCATGTCTCAAGGATATACCTTATTAAAAAAATACTGCTATACATTTAATATTTGTGGGCAATTGATTAAAACTGTTTAGACCCTTAAAGAATACAGAGGTTTGTGTGTCCCTTTAATACTGGAGGAATATAAAAGTCTTCCTTCGATCTAGTGTCATATGCATGTATATTTCTATTATAATTAATATGATTTTGTAAATATATAGGAGAACTACCCGATATGATTTTAAAAATAAAGATCAATGTTTGATGGTGAAAGAAGTCCTCCACCGACAACCATTGCATTTCCCTCATCATGTAGTTAATTGATGTTCTTTTTGTACCTGAGAGTATAACTCTCATGGCTCTATTTGGCAATTTTTGAAATCTTGCCTTTTCATTTTTATTAAGAAGGAACAAAATTGTGGTGCAATACCAGAGTGTTAAATAGGATTGTTTTAGTCCACCTTGTCAAAAAATTAGAACATCTTTGAATATAGCTAATTTTATAAGAGATTATTTTTATTAAGTTATTCGCATGTTCTTTAAATTTAAGTTGTCTATCTATAATTACTCCTAAATATTTAAACTTTTCCACCATTTCAATTGTTTCATTGCCTACTTTAATAATAGGATCTCCACGAGAAAAAGTTCTATAATCATTCTTATTGCAGATTATCATAAACTTGTTTTTTTCCACATTTATTTTTAATTGGTTACAAGAACAGCACCAATATAAATTTTGTAATGTAGAATTAAGTATGTCAACTAATTAAATACCATCAGAACATGCAAAATATAAAAGAACATCATCTGCAAAAAGAAATAATAACCTAACACACTACCCTGTGGAACACCCATGCTGCTCTCAATCTCGTCAGATACAACGTCATTCAATTTCAATCTTTGTTTTCTATTAATTAAGTAATTATTCATAAATTTCAAAAGTTCACCCCTTATACCGATGCTTTCTAATTTTTTAAGTAGCCTTTCCCTATCTAAAGTCTCAAGGGCCCTCCTCAAATGCAAGAATATAGCACCCGTAATAAGATTTTGATCGAAACTGTGTTTCCAGTCATTAAGGACATACTGCACTGCAGTTTCACAGCTGCGCTTACCTCGAAAACCAGAATGCATACAGTTTATATTTTTTTTTTGGCTTCTATGAATTCTAACAGTTGTTTCATCACTATTTTTTCCATGATTTTTTCAACACAACTAAGCATGTTAACAGGTCGCAAATCAACAGCCCTGTGAGAATTATTTACTTTAGGTACCGGAACAATAGTCGATATTTTTAATTCATCGGGAATTTTACATGCAAAAATTGACGAATTTATCAAATTAAGAAGTGGTAAAGCTATATTATCAAAACAACTCTTTAAAAACACAACATTTATATCATCTGATCCATTTTTATTTGGTAGGTCAAAACAATCTCCTTAAGTTCCTTAACAGCTTAAAGGTCTCCAAAAATGCGCCCCCATGTCTAGGTAAAATTGGAAAATCTGGTCCAGATTTATCTATGTCTCTGACTATTGCTCCAATACTGGTAACATAAAAGCAGTTCAATGAACTAGCCATATCATTTGGATCTGAAATTATTTCATCATAAAGTTTCAGTTGCAAATAACTGTTAGTTTGGCCTTCATTAGAAAACAAAGTTTTTAAAATATTCTACAATGCACAGAAATTACTTTTATTTTCGGTTTTTCTGTCTTTATAATATTCTCTTTTTTCCTGGCGCTTAAATTTCATCGCAATATTTATTTTTTGTTTGTAGATCTCCAAATCCTTAGATGTTCCAGAACTGACATACCGCTTATAACTAACATTTCTGACATTTGTAGCAGCCTTAACTCTGTCATTCCACCATTCCTTGTATTTTGGATATATTTTAACAGTTCTTTCTGGTGCAACATCATTAAAAATGTTCTTCAAAGTTGAGTAAAAGTAGTGGTATTTGAGGTCAATATCAAATATTTTATAGTTCCAGTTTATCAGGGATAATTTATCATTTATAGTACTATAATTAATATTCTACCTCTGCTTCTTATTTCTATAGGATTTTGCAAGATTAAAGTCGTTAAGTAAAGGAAAACCATATAATGATCTGTGATTCTGGGTGTTTTTATGACTTGAGCCACGCTCTTTTCAAAATGATTAGTAATTATTGGATCTATTAAAGTCCCACCATTTGCGCAAGGCCGAGTACACTCTGTACCCACATTATCCAACCCAGCATCAACCACAAATTGCTTTAACCTTATACTGGAAGTGTTATCAGCCTCCCAATCAATATTAAAATCCCCAGTCATATTCACTTGACAGTTTTTATCATGCATATTTTCGTCACACCAACTTTCAGAGAAATCCAAACTACCATTTGGAGATCTATACAAATATACAATGAAAAACACTCTGTTGTTTAAACGAATCTTGGTCGACAAGAACCAGTATGTCTTTTACTTGCATAATCTCTGGCACTCCATCACCGTAACATTATCTCCAAAATACACCATTACAGTATGTCTATTCTCACTGTCAGCTCTAAAAATGGAGTATTTCTCAATGGAAATCTCACTATCATAAATTTCACTAGTTAAACGTGTTTCTGAAATACAAATTATCTCAGGCCTTTTTTGTATAATTATATTGTAAATCTCATCAAAGTGAGCAGGTAAACTTTGTGCGTTTAGATATTGAAGTAAACTACAGAATAATATTGGCTAAGAACAGCTTTTTTAAAATAAAATCCTTCCTATATAATGACACCTGTCATAAGTTAGAAGCTTGGAGCTTAAAAATAACAATAATAAATACAATAGAAACACTGGAAATGTGGATAAAACATAAACAAATTCAGAGAAAAGCTCATACAGAGCGGGAACGCAGTAAAATCTAGAAAGCTGTAATATCTGGGGCCTGCGTTAAGAGGATAAAGCTGCAAATTGTATTGTCTGAAAAAATAGAGGATCTTAGGGCAGATGGAAGTTACATGCTTTCAGCTTTGAAAAAAAAACATCAGAAAATGGCCCAGGATTAAAAATAACGTACAAATATTCTACTTGGCAGCGGACCGAAAGGCTTTCTGTATAGTCATTGTTAACGTTGGAAAGATCTAACAAAGCACATGGAAGTGGAAACTGAATCGAGTACTATATCACTAAAACAGTCTTTAGAATAATGCGTATTATCATTTTGTCTAGACTACTTTAAAAATGTATTTATTTCAATGTACTACCCTTCTCTTCCTAACTTTGATATAATTTTTGGATGTCTCGATGACTTTTGTGTAGAATTTAATCACGAATTTCTGAAAATACAATGGATGACAGATTGTAATTGAGCTGTCAAACGAAAAATATCCGGAGTATGCTCGGCGCCATTTTGGGTAAAGTGACGTTTTGACAAGTCAAATTAACCGTCAAAAGTCAAAAAAATAGTGTCATTGTTGTGAAGTTATTGATTGTCATTAAAACCTTTGTTTTTCCCCCTGGATTAAATTTATTTTATACAACTTAACAGCCAAGTAACATGCACCAAGCCATCAGTCAAATATTTAGGTGTAAATATAGACCACAAAATTACCTTAAATTGGCACTTTAGAACTGTTAAATAAAAACGTGTACAAAGGGCCAAATACCTTAGGAGTCTAATATATAAAGAAAAAGGCATATCAAGAAAAACAACTCATATATAAAAAGCAATATGCTGACTTTATTAGGAATAGATGCCTCCACATACAGTAATTGCAGGAAGCCAGCACTGATGAATCTTGAAACGGTAGAAACTGCAGCTCTACGTAGTCTGACTAAAATCCATCGTCCTAGCTATCCACCAATTATTTATTGTATGAATTCACTAAACATCCAGCCTCTTGTTACAAGACTTACTGTCCTGACAACTAAGTTTGAAAGAAAAACTTAAACTTGACTAGTGATAGAGTGTTTTGAAGAAACGGTTCATCAACATAGTGCTTTTTTTAATGAGTAGTTATTTTTAACAACCAAAAATAAAATAAAAAATTTAATCTATTTTTACGATCGACCAATAGTATGGCAGACATTCAACATAACAATCAATTGACACGAATTGGATCAGTTGGGTTAGGTTATAACATAATACTGTCAATTTATCTCTTTCTACCATTCGTTTCGTTCAACTACTTATGTCGAAGAAATTTCGGAAAGGTATGCAAATTGCTTCAAACCTTGTCAGTGGGAGGTAAACAATTAAGTTTAGTCGGTATAATTTTTCAGTGGCTACAGCGTATTTACTAATATTATAACTTCACTTTATCCAAAATGGCGCATAGCATGGTCTGGATATTTTCTGTTTATTTGACGATCAGTACAATGCGTGCGTGAATTTAATATGTTAAAAACTAATATTGAGTTTACAGGCATTCTATTTGATAATTACAATGTTCTTTTACCCTTGCTATTTATAATACTATTAATAAAATAATTAACAGTCTTGATCAGAATTTGTTTTTAGTTGGTCTTTATTTTGACCTGTCAAAGGCATTCGATTTAATAAACCATAAAATATTGACTAACAGACTAGAATTGTTTCATATAAAAGGGAGAGCTAATGAATGGTTTAGCTTTTTTCTGACTGAGGAGCGAAATTTAATGTAGCAGGGTAACTTATTTTTTTCAGATGAAAGAGAACTTGTGTTGGGTGCTCAATTGTTATTATGTATGGTAATAACCGTGTTCAGCCATTCAATACCTTGACGCGTGTTCATTAGAAACAATTTGTTGATGACTCCATTATTGTTAAAGCAGCATCCGTATTATGGGATCTCTAAATAGTTCAATAAATATATAGTATAGTTGTATATTTTTTATATATGTTGCTTTTTCGATTTGGGACAGGTTTATTAACAATTTATACTATAATTTTAAACTCTACTTTAATATTGGCTAGTTAGATTTAATGAAGAAATTATTTTCCTTGGTAAAAAATCTCTGCGAATTGCATTACTAAATAAATATTATATTTAACTGTAATGAAACTTTTATCATAAAATAAATTAAATCGAGCAAAATTTGCTGAAAAATTTAAAACTGAATTTTATATTCTCTTAGTATTTTAAATATATGATACTTTTTTTGAAGGAATTAATTTAATATAACAGCGCAGTCGAAAAGGAGTCAAATAAAGAAAAACGTCGAAACTTTTTATAAATTATTCCGTTCGAATAAGTTTCTCATATATTTTAAGTGTCGGATAAACGTACCGATTTAAATTTGTACTTTTAGCGTATAACGTAAAGGAAAAAGCATGTTCAAAGTTCTTGACATTTTGCCATTTTATGTTGCAGGTTAAAAATGAAGCGTTTTACTTTAAGAAAATGTTATAAAGATTTAGGCAATAACAGGAAAGGAATTATATAATATAAAAATTTAATTATCGTATTTTGAAAGTAACAAAAGCATGTTGAACTTAGTTTTGAAACCAATGTAACTTCAAGGTTTGGACAAAATTAATTATTATTTTTTTATATCAATTTATATAAAACAATAAATATATATATATATATATATATATATATATATATATATATATATATACATATATATATATATATATATATATATATATATATATATATATATATATATATATATATATATATATATATATATAGGGGCGGATCCAGCCTCTCTCTTGTTGCCGACAGAAAGGGGAATGCCAGCAGCATACACATTCCTAGTATAAGAGGCAGAATCTATTTTCCTGAACTCAAACATCTGGAGGGGGGCTATTGCAAAAAAATCAAGTTGTCAGCGGGGGGGGGGGGGAGGTTACCAGCAACCTACATATTCCTAAAATAAAAGGCAGAATCGGTTCTATTTTCCTGAACCCAAAGCTCTTGGGAGGGGGGGGGGGAGGGTCGCAAGCATACACATTGCTATACTCTATTCAAGAACTAGAGAGAGTTATGAAACTGTTGCCGAAATTTCCAACGTACCTGCTCCAGTGCCGCTTAAATCCAATTATGTTTAATTATATTTAAATATTATAAGTTTTTATAAATTTACTGCAACAATAAAATTTCTGATAGTTCAATTTAATTTCTGTCAGTGAGCAAAGTACACCTGACAGTGTGTCCTTAGTGATTTATGACAGGAGTTAGAAAATCCACTATGTATCGAATACTGAAGGAGAAAAATAAGACTCGAATTGTTTGTACTCCCATGCCACATTTGATCTCAGGCAGACGGAAAACCTCGTTGGAAGAAGAGATGAAAACTGCAATAAAAGGAGTTGTACATACATTTTATTATGAGAAGCAGATCCCAACTGTCGACAAAATTCTAACTAAAATCAATGAAGATCGGGATTTACCTAAAATTAAAAGAACTGAACTCTGCAAATTGCTCAGAGAACTTGGAGAAGGAAATATCTCTTTCAAGTAAAAGGTAGAGTTGCTAGAAATAAGACAACTTATAAAATTAGTAATCTAACTGAACTTTTGAAAGATTTTTTTGAATAAAGTTATTGCGGAAAATTGGGAAAGATCCATATAATAAAAGAATAAAACAAAACGTGGAAACTCGATCTCATGATCCGTGAGATAGAGGAACCAATTATAATTAATTTGAGCGAAGATAGCTTCACTGACTTTGATTACGAATTAGATATGTAATGTTTACCAGTGTAAACACAATTTATTACATATTTTTGTTATTGTTTAATTTTGTTGTTTAATGTTATTTATATATTTTTTATATTCGTTTATTTTAGTGGGTCCCACTTTTTAATTTTATATATATTTGATTCTAATTAGCCGAAATTTTTTTATTATTATATTTGCGTCTTTTTCTTAAGAGTGTAGCATTAACATGTTTATTTTATTTTTTTGGGGCTATCGGATATTCATATAATAAAGTAAATTAAATATGGCAAAATTATCTATATTTTGTAATGTGTGTGAATTATTAAGAAAACAAGAAATAAAATCAGGTCTATTCCTGAACTCAAAGCTCTTGGGGAGTTGGCGATCGCCCCCACCACCACCCCCCCTTGGATCCGCGCCTATATATATAAAGATCCATTATGCTGTGGTAGTGCTGAAATCATATTCAGCAAACATATAACTATATGTAAGTCCGTATGAGAATAAAGTGAAATGCGAACTTTAATTGCAAACTTTGTTCAATCATATCCTTTCCATGTTAGGGGTTGCACAGGTTAAATAAATTATGACCAAACACATTTTATTTTATTCCACCACGATAGTGAAGATAGCCCACTTATTCCACAATATGGAGAAGTAAGCCAGAAACTCACCCCTGCCGATCACTGTAGATTGGGGATTATATTTTAGTGTAGCATAAAACTTTTTGACATAATGCGACGGAGCATCTGAAAGCACCACTCATTGCCTTCAAAATCCATTTCGATTAGTCTCAAAATCTTTTTTCCTTTCTTAGATATCGTTTGTGGAAATTTATGGTTTTACCGACCAATTGCAACAAGAAAAGTTGTCGGAAATGATCCAGGGAAATCGGGGATTTTTGGGTCTGATGTTTGAAATGATACCCCATTTGTTAAATAAAAGAACTTTGTTAATAATATGTTGTAAATAAATTAATTAAGTAAAATAAATAAAAATTTTTTGATATCTGCAAATCTACTTTATTTTTATTTAATCAGGTGGCTCTGTAATGGTCTCTCCCTTTTAGGGCTTATTCGGCTAGCTCCAAAAGGGGCGGAGAGTGGTTGGGGTAATATGCGCCGCCTGTTTTGGTGTCCTAAAGGTTAAGGTATAGACCGGTCTAACGTTAAAAACAAAACAGAAAACAAATTTAAAACCAAGAAAACACCCAAAAAAATTTAAAAACAAGTATATTACGTTTTACGGTATTAATGAAACTAAGCGCCGAGAGTGGCCTAGCGCTTCTCTGTTCAAAAGAATATGCGTGGGACAGTCAGCTCTTCAACCAGGTTCTTTTTGACATTTTAAACTTACAATGATTAATTTATTAAAAGAAATAATTATACCCTAAACAATTGTTCTTATTCTTATATTAAATATAAAAAAAAATGATATAATGTAAATAATAAAAATATGCATAAATGTGAGAATATTTAGTGCACTCTACCCGTGTAAATACGCCTGTTTAATAGAGTTAGTAACAGTCCTAGAAAAAACCGAGGAATATAATATTCCTATACACCTGGCATTTGTAGATTTTCACAAGGCCTTTGACTCTATAGAAACATGGGCGACCTTGCAATCACTTAATAATGCTAGAATTGACTCCAGGTATACCACTATCATATAGAACATATATAAAAACGCAACTATACAGGTTAAAATCGCCGAAGACACAAAAAACGAAAAAATAAACGTTATGAGAGGTGTGCGTCAGGGAGACATCATCTCTCCGAAACTATTTACGATAGCTTTGGAGGATGTCTTTAAAAAACCAAATTGGGATGAGAAATGTTTGAGAGTCGACGGTTCTTATTTTAGTCATCTTCGTTTCGCCGACGATGTTGTTGTCATGTCTAGCAACCCAGAAGAGCTAAAACAAATGCTTCAAGATTTCAATGAATAGGCGGAGAAAAGTTGGACTTAAGATGAACTTGGGAAAACTAAGTTAATGAGCCCTGACGCAAATGTACAAATAGAGATTCAAAATGAAATCATAGGGAATGTCCAAGAGTATATTTATTTAAGCCGCGTCACTGGGCAAAGAAAATAAGACGGCGGAAATAACAAGGAGAATAGGGCTGGCATGGGCTGCCTTTGGCAAGTTGTAGTACGTATTAAGAGATAGAAACACACTAATCAACCTTAAACGGAAAGTGTATAACACGTGTGTCTTACCTGTTGCTACTTACAGCATGGAAACGATAACACTAACCAAACAAAACGCAAAAAGGCTCCGAGTCACTCAACGCTCTATGAAGAGGCAAATGTTAGGAATCTCGTTACGGGATAAAATACGAAATCAAGTAATAAGATCAAGAACCAAAGTAGTTGACGTCATGTCACATAGCTAGATAACAGCCCGATAGGTGGACGAGTAAATTACTGCAATGGTGACCGCGAGAAACGAACCGAAATCGTGCCAGGCCACAACGCAGATGGGTAGATGATATAAGATAGTTTGCTGGAAAAGACTGGCTCCAGAAGGCGAGAGACAGATCCCAGCGGAGGACCATCGAAGAGGCTTATGTCCAGGAGTGGACGTCAGTGGGCTGAGAAAGAAGAAGACTAGAGTTAGCAAATCTGCCTTTTACATACGTGAAGATATCAACTACACATGTTTGCATGATTTAATTAATTGTACCATATGAGGAAACACAATAGTTTTTAAAGAGGTAAGTAACGGCTTTAAATTTATAGGCTGTACCGAAGGCACAAAATTCAGCGGGTTAAAAGTATATAATTCCCTGGGACAGCCCAGACACAGAAAACCTGTTTAGCAGTGGCTTCCTGACGTTGAAGTAGACCTTGGTAGGCTCGGAATCACTCGATACTAGGATGGAATCTGGTACGTACAGCATATGATACAAGTACCGTAGAGGAATCAGCAAATTAAAAACAGAATAGGACAAAACAGCAGAAAAAACTGAACAAAGAGATTAAGGAGAAAAGCAAAAGATCAAGAAGAAAAGAAAAGGATTAAGGAGAAAGGAAAAAAAGGCCTGCAACAAAAAAATGGACTTAGAACACATGCTATTTCTAGGTTACGAGTGAAGTAGGTACAACAAATCGTATTCCCTTTCTAAATATATCTACAATTAGTAAAATTTAAGACGGTAATAATTGATGCTGGTAGCCGTTACTATGTGGTAGTTAATCATCTTCGGGAAATGTTTAAAAGGAACTACTATGTTTCATACCACTAAATTTATTAAGAAAACAGTAACTGTTTTCTTAATAAATTTAGTGGTATGAAACATAGTAGTTCCTTTTAAACATTTCCCGACGGTAATAATTCAATAAAGACTTACCAGTGGTTTGGTGGTAAAGAAGAAAAAAATTAAAAAAAACTCCCAGAACTGACCAAATTAACTTCAGTATTACACTTTAAAGGTAACAAATAATCCTATACTTTAAAATTTGGTTTGGGACCCGAAATATCCTCATTAAAACTAGCAAAAATGCTACACAACTTTTCTTAGTGCAACTCTGCAAGAAAAATGTCGTTTTTTTCACAATTAATATTTTTTTTTCTCCCCAGAAAAACGACTGACGAAATGGCGGGAAAAGATACAGGAATCTTTAATTCAACACCATGACAACTGACAAGCCTTCAAAACAATAGAAATAAAGAATAACAAATTGTAAAATTATTTCAAGAATTATATGATTTACAAAGGAAATTGTGGTATGTTCCAAAAATTTATACTGGTTAAAAAAGGCAGGCAAAACTCTCTTGCAAGGAAGGTGGAATCAGATCTAACCTTAAAGTTTGTTGCTGTTCAAGTCGAACCCAAAATACAATTTAAAATAAAACTTTCTGTCTTAGAATGATGTTCCGAGCCACTCTGTTCAATGCACTTTAAATCAAGAACTCCTGTCTCAGAATTATATATCGAGCCACTCTGTACAAATTAATAATTTTCTATATTTTAGGTACAAGGGGAAGAGTTTTACGAAGCAAACATAATGACAAGGATTGTCAAAACTATTACTATTGACTGTAATACTATACTGTGAACGCAATTGTGATGAAAATAAAAATATTGCCAACGTAAATATGCTCTCATAAAAAATAAAACACACGGAGATGATGGAAGGGGTAAGCGTAAAGTTATTATTTTTAGATGGATTTCGATCAGGAAGTTAGGGGAAATTTTGTCAGTCTATGTAATTATTAATTTTTAGAAGGAATTTCATTGACATTGGTATAAGTTACTTCTTTTGTTCCGCATGCGACTAGCAATTGAAAGCTTCAAATATTTGCCCTGGAGGGTATATTTCGAACGTTTTTAACTGAATCAATTATCGAATCAGCTTAAGATTTTTCCTGAATAATTTTAAGGACGAAGACATAATCCCTTCAGTCAAAACTACAAAAACTTTTTTATATTTAAAGTGAGACTTTTTCATCCGCTACTGGACATATTGTACGTTCGAATCCAGTATTTACTTCTGTATTACTAAACAAACAGCATATATGATAATAATGAATTTTCAAAGTTGCAGCGCAGCTGTAGCGGCTTTAATTGTCATTTACATACGCCGTCTATCCAAGCTAAATCCCCACATTTTACTCGACAAATAAAACATAACAAAAACAAAATCACAGTAAATTATACAAACAAAAATATAAATCGGAGTAAATAAAACAATGGCTAATAATTTTGCGCGTTATTTTATTACTCTGAAAAGCTGCAAAAAATATATGGGAAGCATGTTTATCCTCTTAATATGGTCGAATTGAAATGGCTTCGTTTATCATCCCTGAAAATGAAAACGAATTTAAAATTCTAAATAATTTTTTTATTAAAAATAATTTTTTGTTTAAGTGAAAAGTGTTTTTTTTCTTTCGACAAATTCATCCCTAGTCACGTTTGGCCGTATCTGGCGAAAGGGTAATAAACACAAATCAGCTCTATTACAACCAGGCGCGGATCCAAGGGGGGGCGGTGGGGGCGATCGCCCCCCCCCCCCCAAGAGCTTTGAGTTCAAGAAAATAGACCCGATTTTGCCTCTTGTACTATAGTTTATTCAAGAACTAGAGCCAGTAATAAATCATTTTTTACCCTTTTTTTTTCTTCGCAAACTACCTGTGTTCTTTAGTCCGGTGTCTTTGGCAAAATCTGTTAGACACATATATTTTTCATAGGAATGGGTTTGAAATTTTATAATCAGAAATACCGGTCTATAATAATGGACTATTTGGGTTGGATAACAATAGATACTTGGATAGATATTATTAATTAAAAACATTTTAGGACATTTGAGGTTCAGTTTATTTATTTCTGAAACAATCTGCAGAATTACAATTAAACACTAGAAAGGGATTCACATATAATTAATTTTTATATGTTACAGAAAATTTAAATAATAAATTGTGTTTACGCTGGTAAAGATTACGTGTCTAATTCGTAATCATATATGGATTTTTCCCAATTTTCTGCAGTAGCTTGATTCAAAAAACCTTTCAAAATTCAGCTAAATTACTAATTTTATAAGTTGTGTTATTTCCAGCAACTCTACCTTTTACTTGAGAGAAATATTTCTTTCTCCAACGGACATTTTCCGGACGATCTATGAGAACAGATTTTCTCTCTGGTTTTTCGCAATAAAAATTAAGTTCTCTGAGCAATTTCCAGAGCTCAGTTCTTTTAATTTCAGGTAAATCCCGATATTCATTGATTTTAGTTAGAATTTTGTCGACGGTTGGGATCTGTTTCTAATAATAAAATGTATGTTCAACTCCTGTTATTGCAGTTTACATCTCTTCTTTCAACGAGGTTTTTCGTCTGCCTGTGATCGAACGTGGCTTAGGAGTACTAACAATTCCAGTCGTTTTTTTCTCCTTCAGTATTGGGTATCTCACTAATCTCAAATAAATTATAAAAACAAGCACAAACAAGATAAATCACTAAGGACACACTGTAAGGTGTACTTTTCTCACTGGCAGAAATTAAATTGTACTATCAAAAATTTTATTGTTGCAGTAAATTTATAAAAGCTTATAATATTGAAATATAATTAGATTTACGGCAGTCTTCAGTTACCTGCGGTACTGAAGCAGGTACGTTGGAGGTTTTGGTAACAGTTTATTACTCTCTCTAGTTCGTGAATAGAGTATATGAATGTGTATGCTTGCGATCGCCCTTCCCAAGAGCTTTGAGTTCTGGAAAATAGAACCGATTTTGTCTTTTATATTAGGAATGTGTGTGCTGCTGGCACTCCTCCCCGTTGATAATTAATTTTTCTTGCAATAACCCCCCCCCCAAGAGCTTTGAATTTATGAAAATAGACCCGATTCTGTATCTTATACTAGGAATGTGTATGCTGCTCGCATCCTCCCTCCATATCGGCAACTTGTTTTTCTTGTGATCGTCCCCCCACCCCTCCAAGAGCTTCAAATTCCGAAAATAAACCCGACCGTGCCTTTTACACTAAAAATGGGAATGTTGCTGGTGTCACCCAAGAATGCAATGGTTAGATCAGATTAAGTCCTAATAAATAGTATTGAATAGTTGTGGAAGATACATATTGTAGATAAAGGCTGCCCAACTTTATTAACAGTCGGACGAAATTTCACTGGCAGGTCACTGACCCCTGACAATTTTCATTTTAAACCGACTTCTAAAAGAAGGAGGTTCTCAATTCGGCGGCACCGATTTGAATGAAATTTTTTACGTTATATTCAGGAAGTTGCTGCCGTGGTCCATATTTTTTTGGACGAAATTGGTGCAGTAAATTAATTTTGTCCGATTTTCTCCAAAACTGGTATAGGGAATTTTTGGGGTCAGACACAACGAATCTGAAATTATTTTTTAAAAATTCAATATGGCAGATCCAATATGGCGGGAAAAAAAATTAGTTTTGTCCGATTTTCTCCAGAATTTGTACAGGGGAGTTTTCGGGATCGCACATAACGAATCTTAAATTATTCTAGAAAAATTCAATATGGCGTATCCAATATGGCGAATAAAAAATTAATTTTGTCCGATTTTTTGTTCAAAATTTATATTGGGGAGTTTTTGGGATCGCACATTACGAATCTAAAATTATTTTTTAAAAAATTAAATATGGCGGATGCAAGATGGCAGATTAAAAATTCTACACCTCTCGATTTTGTCGAAAATCAGTGTTTGGAGATTTTTGTTGGTGTTAATTACGAATTTATAATATTTTTTGAAAAACTCAATTTGGCTGATTCAATATGATGGCGTCCTGAAAGTTTTACATTTTTCGATTTTCTCCAAAAACTGATTTAAGGATTCTTGAGGGTGTAAATTATGAATTTGAAAGTATTTTTTTCAGGATTCAATATGACGAATCCAATATAGCGGACTAAAAATTTTACATTTTAAAATATTGTTCAAAGGTGCTACTGAATTGTTTTAGGGGGTTTTTGGGGTATTATATTACGAATATGAAGTTAACTTTTTACAACTATTAAGTTGATAAGATACAATATGAGGGACTGAAAATTTTACATTTTCCGATTTTGTCTAAAATTGATATTGCGGGGTTCTTGGAGCGTATACAAACTCAACATGCAATATAAAATATATCGGGCTAAGAAATTTACATCTTAAATACTTTAAATATCGATATTGGAAGGTTTTAGTGTCTATATTACCAATCTAAAATTAATTTGAAATTTAAGATAGTGGATTTATTATGACAGACTAATTTTTTGACACAATTTTACTGATATTTGGTGAACTCTAAGAATCAAAAAATTTTTAATGGTTCATTTTAGAGTGATTTACAATTTTTGGGCAAAAATAAGTAATTTTTTGCCACCTTGGAGTCATTGCGGGGTAAACTAATGTTGATTAGTACTTAGTTCAAATAATTTATGGATATCATTATGAATTCAAAACTGAAAATAGAAAAATAAAATTTTTATAAAAAATATTGAACCGACTTCTAAAAGTGCGCTAAAAAGTGAAAAATAACTATAAATTTTTATATGAAATTGAAATTTTTGAAGTCGGCGCTCAATTATTTCTAAATGAAATAAGTAACTTCTAATATATACAATTTATGGTAAGAAAGTTCACATTTTATCAGATATTAGTTAACTGGAAATTTGAAAAAATGGCTACTGCAGTATTTTATTGATATAATTAAGAGATAGAGGTTGTAGTGAAGCGTTTGACCGGCCCTTGAAAATAGAGGCTAATTATAATGTATCAAGGCCAAAAATAAGCACTGTTATCATAAAGAAAAACAAGAACTTACCGAACCAAATAGTGGAGATCATGTTATCTGAAATTCTTAAGAAACTAGACACGAGAGGTGATACCTCACGTTATAGAAGAAACCAGGAAGAACTGATCACAAGAGGTGATATTCCACATTATAGCAGAAATCAGATGGAGTACTACAGATATAGACGAATTGGACGCATGAGAAAGGACTGTCGGGTGGTATTAAGAAGACACATAAAGTGCTACAAATGTGGATAAATTGAACACTAAGATGGGAATGTCAGGTGCATTCAAGGTCTAGTTCACCATTCAGAGATTGCACAGAAGCGACCCAAGAGAAATTGCAACGGTACAATTTGCACATCAAATATAGCCCAGGAAGACGGCATAACAACGCAGATACCATGTCAAGATGACCATGTAAGGAACTTCATGCAATCTTCACTTTAGCAATCTCTTGGTCTATCTGTCATCTCTAAGTCTAGCTATATGCCCTGTTAATCTCCACTTTAAAAGTGCTATTTTTTCTATAATGTCCTATCTGGCTGTTTTTCTACGTATTTCCAAATTTCCCATATGATCGGAAAGCCTGATATATAACATAAATCTCCCCATCTAGCCTTGAGCAATTCTTAGAGCATTTCCATACCTTTTGGTGAAAGTTAATGTTTCCGATCCATAATTCACAATAGGAAGTATGCATTGGTTATATATTTTTCGTTTGAGGTTTATAGGAATTTCGCCGCTAAACATTTCCCTTAGTTTATCATGTGTAACCAGGGGCGGATCCAGCCTCTCCCTTTGGGGGAGGGGGGGCGGTGATGTCAGAAAAGTACAGTATGGCAAGCGAAAGAAAGTTTCGACGGGTCGAGGGGGGGGGGGAGTAGACACCACCAACATTCCCATTTCTAGTGTAAGAGGCAGGGTCGAGTCTATTTTTCTGAATTTGAAGCTTTTGGAGAGGGGGGAGGCGATTAGAAGAAAAAACAAGTTGCCGACATAGGGGAGGATGCGAGCAGCATACACATTTCTAGTATAAGAGGCAAAATCGGGTCTATTTTTCTGAACTCAAAGCTCTTAGGGGGGGGGGCTATCGCAAGAAAAACAAGTTTTCAACGTGTGGGAAGTGCCAGCAGCATACACATTCCTAATATAAAAAAGGCATAATCGGTTATATATTCCTGAACTCAAAGCTCTTGGACAGGCGGTCGCAAGCATACACATTCCTATTATCTATTCAAGAACTAGAGAGACTAATAAAACTGTTACCGAAACCTCCAACGTACCTGCTCTAGTGCCGCAGGTAACTAAGGACTGCCGTAAATCTACTTATATTTAATTACATTTAAATATTATAAGCTTTTATAAATTTACTGCAATAATAAAATTTCTGATAGTTCAATTTAATTTCTGTCAGTGAGCAAAGTTCACCTTACAGTGTATCCTTAGTAATTTATCTTGTTTGTGCTTGATTTTATATATTATTTGAGATCCCCAAAAGATATGGTTTCAACATCTATATTTATTCCAAAATCGTTAAACCTGGGCATTTTTTCCTTAACGAAAAACTTATTACGATGAATGTTTATGATGCCTTACGATATCAGTATCTAGATAATAATGTTAAAAGCTCTGTTTAGATGTGTTCCAGCATGACAGGAGTTGGAAAATCTACTATGTACCGAATAGTGAAGGAGAAAAAAATGATTAGAATTGTTAATACTCCCAAGTCACATTTGATCACCGAAAGACGAAAATTCTTGTTAGAAGAAGAGTGTAAACTGCAACAAAAGGAGCCGTACATGCATTTTATTATGAGAAGCAGATCCCAACCGTCGACAAAATTCTAACTAAAATCAATTGAAGATCAGAATTTACCTGAAATTAAAAGAACTGAGCTCTGGAAATTGCTCAGAGATCTTAATTTTTGCTGGGAAAAAACAGATAGAAAATCTGTTCTTATAGATCGTCCGGAAAATGTCCATTGGACAAGGAAATATCTCTCTCAAGTCAAAAGTAGAGTTGCTAAAAATAACACAACTTACAAAATTAGTAATTTAACTGAACTTTTGAAAGATTTTTTGAATAAAGTTACTGCAGAAAATTGGGAAAAATCCATATAATAAAAGAATAAAAGAAAGTGTGGAAACTCGTTCTCATGATCGGTGAGATAGAGGGACCAATTATAATTAATTTGAGCGAAGATAGCTTCACTGACTTTGATTACGAATTAGGTACGTATTGTTTACCAGCGTAAACACAATTTATTATTTAAATTTTCTGTAACATATAAAAATTTATTACATTGAATCCCTTTTTAGTGTTTAATTGTAATTCTGCAGATGGTTTAAGAAATAAAAAAACTGAAACGTCAAATATCCTACAAATGTTTTTAATTAATAATAAAGTGACCCGAAAATTTTTTAATATTATATGGACGACTTTATTTTTTTATATATGTTGAACTTCTTGTATTTTTAACAATGGGTATTTTGTAAGTATTTAAATTATATTAGATTTTTTTTGAGAAAAAGACTACATTTTATTCTGAATGTGCCTAAAACGATTTCTGTGCCAAAATTAAAAATAATAAAAATACAGTTGTGATTTGTGTTAAATATGTTTCTAACATATGTGAATTGTTAAGAAATCATAATGCCATAAATAATTAGTTATAAAATAAACCTCCTTCCGACGCCTATGACAAGGATTAAAATCCTTTTTAACACTTCACACATCCAAATATCTATTGTTGTCCAACCCAAATAGTCTAATATTATAGACCGGTATTTTTGATTATAAGATTTCTAACCCATTCCTATGAAATATATATGTATCTAACAGATTTTGCCAAAGACACCGAACGAAATAATACAGGTAGTTTGCGAAGAAGAAAAGGGTAAAAAATGAATTATTACTCTCTCTAGTTATTAAATAAACTATAGTATGAGGCAAAATCGGGTCTATTTTCCTGAACTCAAAGCCCTTGGGGGGATCGTCCCCCACCGCCCCCCCCCCTTGGACCCGCGCCTATGTATTGACGTTTTCGTCCCTTAACCGTACTTAGCCACCAAGGACCTGATTTATCAAAATCTTCGTTTTGTGTTTGTTTATTTCGAAGCCAACTATTCGGGGTGTCTGCACCAGTTCGTTTAACATTTCTTCCAATTCGTGTATGTTATCAGAGATGAGTATAACGTTATCGGCAATACGAAGATAGTTGACTCGCTTGCTGTCTATTGATGCCGTTATGTTCGCAGTCCGATTTTTGGAATGCTTACTCCAAGACAAACCTCTTTCTAAAGAAAATTTGTGGGTTTCCTCGTGTAACCGCACTCATGTTTTTGAGTTTAGACACATGTTTTGTATCAAACGTGTATATTCGCGGTCAATACGACATTCGTTAAAGACTTTTAGTATGGCATGCCTTTTAATAGTATCAAAATCCTTTTCAAAGTCTACAAATATTCGCACTAATTATTATAGAAGATAATTGTTTGTTCCGAAGCCAGAACGGAAACCAGCCTGCTCAACATATTGATAATGTTCCAGTTTTTCTTGTGTCTGTTAGTAATTATTTTGGTAAAGAACTTATATAATTAGCAGATCTATAATTTTTAATATCTGCTGGGAATTATGCTGTGGAAAAGACTTTGAGAGATTGAAAAGGTCAACTATTTTCCCAAGAAGAACTTCACTACCTAGTTTAATGGCGCCGATCACAATCCCATCATTTCCAGGCGCTTTGTTTTTTCGATGCCTTTTAATTCCTTTTCTGTTTCATCTTTTGTGATTTCTGGTATTTTCTCGGATTCGTGTTTGAGAACTACAAGGTCTCTCGTTGTTTCTTTAGGATCCTTTGGCATTATCAGTTGGCTTTGGTAAAGTTCTCTTTAAGTCTTCGACTACTCTTAAGTTACTGTGAAGAATATATGTAGCGTCGTTGTGTCAAAACGTTGTAGATACATATACCTTCTAAAATATCAAACTTTAAAACTAATATGTCAGATGGTACCTAGCAACGCCAGTGTTGCCAGTTTCCAAGGTATAAACAGTTTCCCTCGTATTTTCAACTAACAATTTCAGTGAGTACTCTTGAAAATTTATTTAGTTTACACTGTACTGTCAAATCTCACATTTTTTTTTTACTTTAAGTGCTATTAATAAAAATGTGTCTTCTTGATCTCATGATGAATACTTTTTTTAAGTCAAAAATGACTCTTAGGTGTGGAGTGCAATGTTAATTACGCAATCATCAGAAACGTGAAATGTTGGGTTGCCGGATTCTTTAAAAAATTTACCAACGCAGTTCTAGTACTAAATTGTGAAAGTTGCCGCATTTCCTTAATTTCAACCGTTAATATATTCTACATAATATCCTAGTAAATTAAATATCCATCCCTTTTGTTAACTCACTGCCAAACTCTACCTAACTATATTGACCTTAAGCTGAACCTAAACTATTTACCCGTACACTCATTTCTTTAACGGTCGAAGCCGCATGGCCGCAATCAATCATTTAGGGATCCGGATCGGCCTTGATAGTCGTCGGGTGTCCGGAAAAGTTACTTTCTTTTATGAACTTCTCGGAATGTCAGAACTTTATTAATATTAAAATCCTTTGTCTACGAGTTTAGGTCTAATGGTCATTAATGACAATTATGGAAAACTAATTGATAAAAATGGTGGCTTAGAATGTTTCGATTTGAGATTTTTCACCCATAATTATTCGATGTCATGTCAGCAGATCGTCACTTTAACCTTAGTATTTGTATAGATTAATTATTTAATGAAGTAAATGTTGATAGCGTTTAGGAGATAGTATTTGGTATATACGTTGTCACGCTTCACATTTCAGTTTTACTATGATTACTTTGATTAATTTTACCTTTTTTGTTGCACATACTCACGTTTTGGGCCAACACAATACCCACTTCTTTCAGTATCTCTCATAAATTGTTCAAATAAAACCATACCATTCTTTGGCTATTTGCATTTTTGGTTTCACTGCAGTTTTACTTCCTTGTAAATTTCTTTCCCAGCTCGATTATTTTGTCTTCCTGAATTTTGGCTAACTTCTTACACTACAAAGTAGTTTTATGATACATTATTGTTATATTATTTTGCATGGCATTCACTAGGGGGTATTTTTATTTATTGTTAAGTGAACTTACTGTTACCTTTTTTCCAGGTAAATCTCGATTTTCCTGTCTACTACTCGAGTAAAATTCTTTATTTTATCCCCCCTTGTGACAGTTTTCTTGATATGTCCTTGATTAATTTTGTAAACTATGCGCCTTTGCATTAATAAGCTACTTTCAGGAAATCGATAATTTTTGAGAGGGAAATGTGGGCAAGTAATTGATTCTACTTCGATAATGGCTGACGGAAGATATTTTTCTTTAATTTAAAATTAACTAAGAAGTTCTACATATCAATTTGTATTTTTATCCTTTAGGATTTGGGTTGTAAAACAGTTTCAATTATCCCGGTAATCGATCTTAGTTGATTAGTTTTCTCATCTTTTACCTGTTTGGTGTTTTTAGGTTATTTTTACTGGAATAAACTTGAAGACAGGAATTTTAGCAGTTCTGCATTTTTTAATGAAGAAACCCCTTTAACCTCAAATAACAACTTGGAGCAGAATTCAGTAATTGAAATTCATTAAAACAATTTTAAATTTATTAAAATTTGAGCTCAAAATTAATTCTTATCTAATGGTAAGCTATTTTAAGTCTCACTAGTACTTGAATTAACTGGATTAGTATATTATTAAGTTGTATATTGGGTTTTAAGGCCATTTGTTACAATTTTTTTTTTAATTTTATTAGTATTTGATAACTGTTAGTTTGCTAATGCTTTAATTATTCCTTTTATATTATAAGAGTTAATTTTGAAAGCAGCTTTACTATTTAGTGTAGAATTTCTTATAGATCGATATCTATTTGCTCTATAGATGAATCAACTCGAAAATCCAATTTATCGAATAATTAAATTTTCTTATATATTTTAATATTAAATATATTCAATCTCTTGGCCCCATTCTGGGTTTAAAATTGATAAAAATTATATATTATCGTCATATATCTGGCGGCTCGATTACTTTCATTTTGACTTCATTGTAATTTCTTTGTGTTCGATATATATATATATATATATATATATATATATATATATATATATATATATATATATATATATATATATATGGCCTTCTACTTAGTATTAGTAAAGCAATAGATACTAGCAAATATACTGTTTGCGAGAAAAGATTATACAAAGGAAATTCTCAACTATATCAAATGGAATCAGGGGCACATGCTGAAATTTATATCACATTTACAACAAAACTCTGTTAATTTTTCCATCAGAAAGTCTATTAACGTTTAAAATAAAGTATCAAGATCAATATTTTATATCGTATGGAGGAAAATATATGAAATATATTAAAATTTAAAAAAATAACTGACACAGTGCACCAATAAATGCATTATATTTTTCCACTGACTTGACTTGAATCAGCTTCAGGGCGCAAAATTTAAAATATTGAAAAATGGCAAAAAATCTCATTTTACAGTGTTTAACGGTTATTAACCTAAAAACTATGCATCGACAGGAAAAATCACAAGAGACACTTCCTGCTTAAAATCGACAGAAGCACAATTATCAACAATTTTTTGTTGCATGCTGACTGTAGCAATGCAATGATATCTAAAACCATAATTAAAATCGTTTTCCAAAAATACCCCATAAAAACATAAATTTTTTCATTTTCTTTTTACATGGTAATCGCGTGTTGTGTGACGTCAATTTACTAGTAATTAGCTCTCTTGATTGTAGGCGTATAATTTGGTTAAATTTGATTACACTGATTTCAAATTTGACATGCCACACGTATTAACAAGTACATGTTTTAATTTAATTTAATCTGAGCAAAGTTTAATTTCAGAATTTAATTTGTAATCCATGAAAATTGGATGTAAATATATTTTAAATGTAGATTTTTTATGATATTTACCAGTATTTAACTTTTTAGTGTATTTATATTTCCATGCTACATTTATAACATGGGAATTAGGTTCTGACAAAATTGTAAACGGTACCTTTTTCGCATATATGCGGTTTTCAAAATGTTTTTTTAGGGGCACTTTCAATGGGATACCCTAAAAATATTTGAAGATTGTTAAAAACTAAAGGCAAATAAATGTAAACCCAAAAATACACTAAGAACAAAGTTTATTTAAAATGGAATTTAATTAATTTTATTTAATAAATGTCATGGCTAAATATCAGTTGCTCTTTACGTTACGCTATTCACGAAGACAGGATTTCATCGTAGCTATCATAACATGATTTTTAAACGATCAAAATTTCAGTAAGAAATAAAGAAATCTTTCTGCCGTATTTAAATAGTTTGTTATATATGTAATTCTCCTTTCAGGCAGAGAATATGAAAAATATATGTACAGTTTATTTCCTGCAAATATCGCTCTGGTCCTCTCTCCATACGCGTTTCGATCACCTCATGATCTCGTCAGTGAAGCTGTATCGGACCGAGAGCAACATTAGCAGGAAATAACAGATATATGAACCATAAATTTCAAGGTATGTCGGCAGGATATTACACCGGTCGTCTACCAACTTCGATGTCAGACTGAAAAATATCGCCAGTCGAACGACATCTATGAATCAACGGAGTAACAGTAAGAAATAAAGAAATCTTTCTGCCGTATTTTTGCAGGAAATAAACTGTTTGTACATATATTTTTCATATTCTCTGCCTGAAAGGAGAATTATATATATATATATATAACAAACTATTTAAATACGGAAGAAAGATTTCTTTATTTCTTACTGAAATTTTGATTGTTTAAAAATTTCACGTTACTACTTTGATTCATAGATGTCGTTCGACTGGATGTGGATGATATGGGCGCGATAGGAAAAAGCACAGTCAGTGTGAAGGAAAACTTCTTAAAGATAGAAAAAGAAGCTCAGAGAATAGGGCTCCGAATAAATGAAGGAAAGACCAAATACATTCATGTCTCCCGCAACCCCGCCCGAGACAGAATCAGGCAGAACATCACCATGGATGACTATAATTTTGAGCATGTGCGAGTTTTCAAGTACCTGGGCGCAGTGATAACGGCAAACAATAATATGCAGGAAGAGGTTAAACAGCGCATCACACAAGCAAATAAATGTACATTTGCGATACAAACCTTGCTTAAGTCCAAATTTATCACTAGAAAGGCAAAAACCGAAATTTATCGAACAATAATACGGCCAGTAGCAATCTACGCCAGTGAAACATGGACCCTGACAGTCCACCATACGGAGCTGCTAAGAAGGTTTGAGAGAAAAATCCTGCGCATAATATATGGCCCATACTGAGACCTTGAAACAGGCCGTCACAGAATAAGAAGCAACATAGAGCTTACGCAAATATATCCAAGCCCTGACATCATTCAAAAAATAAAGTCCAGAAGACTACGATGGGCAGGTCATATACAAAGGAGTCAAAACGATCGACTAATAAAACGGGTATGGAAGAAAGCACCACAAGGAAAAAGACCACTGGCCAGACCTAGGCTTAGATGGAGAGATAACATCCACAAGGATCTAGTTATCCTTGAAGTTGACCAGCGAGAATGAAGGGAGCTGGTACAAGACCGTTGTAGTTGGAGGCAGATAGTCGAGGCAGCTAAGACCCACCCTGGGTTGTAGTGCTACGGAGTCAGTCAGTCAGTCAGACATATATATATATATATATATATATATATATATATATATATATATATATATATATGTACTGGTGCTTTTCCGGTTTTCAATCCGTTAGTCAATAGAAATATCTTCATGACATTTCGCCAACATCTCAGCTGGTATTTTCAAATGATGCTTCCTCGACGGCTGCTCGGCACCATCCGTGAAAACCTACGATACAACATATATATATATATATATATATATATATATATATATATATATATATATATATATATATATATATATATATATATATAAATATATATATATTGAATAAGTGTGGTGCAAGATATGCCCTGCGGTAAACCACAGGTAAAAATTAGTGACTGTAAAATAAATATTTATTTTAACTGATCTGATTCTCGTTCGAGATATATTTTGGTTAAAATTAAATTCTTTTGTCAGCACCCAACTACAGTCAACTACCTTTTTCGTACATTTTTCTGGCTTTCACTAACACCATCGCTTCATCTATCCAAAGAATTTAAAAACATGAAGCCCTCCCCCTAATTTTCAGACTGTCCTAAACGGTTTAAATCATATTTTTTAAAAGTAGCAGCAACTACATTCAATAACTTAAATAAAGACTATGCGGGTAGCCTCCTACTTAAGCATGCTTGATTACCCCTGGTTTCACATACAAATACTTCTTTTTATTTGATAAGAGGTGCTCCTGCGGCTTTAACTCTCATAACCTTATTTACGGATTTAAAAATAGAACAGCTGCTTTTATTTTCAAAGTAAAAACATACAAATCACATTATTCTAGTACGCATTGTTTCTAAGGATATACCGAGTCAAGAGGGCTGCTTTAAATATTAAAGTATTTGGCTTGAAGGCGCGCTTGTATCAAGCTTTGTTGTCACTTTGGAAGATTCAATTTATATCTCTTTTACGTTCTTTTCAGAGCCACTTTGGGTTTTAGTGGAAACCAATAAAAAGGTAAAAGCTCCAAATCTCGTATGTACGTATATTAGATTAAGGTGAGGTAATGGTCTCGTTTAGCTAAGAAATACTGTTTTTTAATTTGACAGACTATGCCTTAAAAGTCGCAGAAGATTTGCGATGTTGCCATTTAGATTTGTAGTATGTATAAATCATACAGGGCGTAAAAAATTTGGGTCATGAGTTTCACAGCTAATCCCTCCCTGCAGCTGTGAGTAATTCACAACACTTTCTTGGAGAGTAATTTGAAGGGTCTTACCTGGTATACATCATATTAAAAAAATTTAATTATACCTAGTGGTTCAACAATTATGAGTAAAAATATATATGCATATGTATAAAAAATTGTCACAGTTTTCTACTCTAGTGAATTTAGAAGTTGCCACAAAATTGTTTTAACAAACTCACTGAAACAACCTGTTTATTTACGAACATACATTTAATATTATTTGAAAAATTAACAGGCACAAATTTTTTCATTAATTTTTGAATGACAAATTTTACAGCATAAATAAAACACCATCCTGTATAGCTCTACAAAGTTAATATTGTCACTTATCCCCGTTTCCCTCCCAACATTCAAATACTTATATTTTCTTTTTGTCACAAGAATACTTACACATAAATTATTGCCACCCTGTAGTAAAAAAATCTAACCCGGAAAGACTGATTTAAAACAGACACGGTGAGGATTTCAACAAAATCCTCTGAAACTGTGTGCCATTTTTCTTCCGAACACTATCCTCGCAGGCAATTGAAACTGGCCGAGCCCGAAACTAAAGGCCCAATTGGTATATAAGCGTAATACTCTGAAGTTAGCTCTTAAGCAAGACGAAGTGAGTCGGTTGCTGCCGGACAAATTATCCCAAATGGGACATTTTGTCTTTTGTCAACCAGAAGGAACAGTTTCACAGAGTGGGGCTTAAAAGGCGTTTTTAATGTTTGGCCCGTTCACTTTGTCCTATTATCCGTTCGAAAGCGATTTGTTTAGTGTTAAGGTTAACGAAGTAAATGCTGAAGCTTTGAAAGTAAATTGGTTTTGTCTTTAATACGATAAATTGGGTTATTTATCTCATTTGTTGTGATTGGGATGAGATTGGTATATTAGGATAAGGAACGCACACAAATCTTAATGTGGTTTCAATACAATTTTTCGTGATATGATAAGAAAAATTTTAGAATTCCTGATTTAAACTGATTATGGGCGCAATTCTATTTACAGGTAGAAAAATAGAGTAATATCGTTTTTACTTCAGCTTTTCCATTTTCAAGAAGAATGCTTGCTATCTTGGTAGTAAAATTTCTAAAGTGTTAATACATTTATGTTCTGCTTAAATTGGGTACTATTCCTCCTCAGCCAATATAAAAATAAATAAAGGAGTAAAAGTTCCTCTCAAAATTATGTGTTATATATATATATATATATATATATATATATATATATATATATACAAAACGTAATATTAAAGTAATTGTATACCTCTTTGGTCACTTTATTTAAGTTAGATAATCGTTTTTCTAATCTGACTGATAGCTAATAGAAATATGTTTAAAAAAGGAGAGGTATAGGATGATCAAGAAGAAGAACAAAAGGAGACCATGGATGAAACCATCAGATGTAGATGGTTTTCAGCAGTGTAGCGCCGACCTAATTAGTAAACCTGAAGCAGAAAATGACGCTAAAGACCTTAGCAATAAATTAACAACTGCCTTACTAGAAAGTTAGAACAAATCTTGTCCTAAAACCGAAAAAGAAGACAAGCTCAGCCAAAATATCAGACAACTAATGCAGAAAAAAAGAGAAATGAGAAGCGAAACGGACAAACGAACACTAAAGCTGACGAACTACAAAGAATAAATAAAGAAATATCCAAAGCTGTTAGACAAGACACTCGAAAATACAATCAAGAAAATACAATCAAGAACAGATCAAACATATCATTAAGAACAATAAAAGTATGAAATTATTGAGAAGAAATCTAAGAACGGGAACAAGACAAATAATCAAAGTGAAAGATAAGAATGGTCAGTTTTCAACAGACATGGAGGAAATCCTTAAAGTAGTCGAAGATTGTTGCAAATTATTATATAGAAGCCAAAACAAAGAGAATAGCAAAGATCAAGTACCAGAAATATTGACAAGGAAAAAGGGTATTGTCAACCAACGATCAAAACAAATGCCGGAAATCACAATAGATGAAATTTTGTTTCTATTTGTTGACCGTGTAGTTATTAATTAGTAAACTTCTAGGTAAAAATGATTATTATGTCAAAAATTCATGGGAATTTTGCGAATATATTAAAAATAAAACTATCCCTCAAGGTCACATATTAGTATCTTTTGATGTGGTATCCCTATACACTAATATCCCCATTAACTTAGCTATTCAAAGCATAGAAAATTATTGGGAAAAAATAAAAAACTTCACACCATTAACAAAAAATGATTTTATTGAAGCTACCAAATTATGTTTAACGCAAACCTTTTTTCGCTTTCAAGATTCTTTCTTTTCACAAATCTACGGTGTTGCCATGGGTTCACCAATATCTGCAACAATAGCAAACCTTGTCATGGAACTTCTAGAAGAAAGTGTAATTAAACAACTAAATTACAAACCTTTTTTCTTTAAAAGATACGTCGACGACTGTATATTATGCATACCGGAAGACAAAGTTCAGTACACCCTCAATAAATTTAATAGTTATCATAATAAAATACAATTTACATTAGAAAAAGAAAATAACAAAGCCATTAATTTCCTCGACATTACTATTCAATATGATCACAATGGTAAAATAAAAACAAACTGGTACACAAAACCGGTATGGTCAGGGAGATACCTAAATTACAATTCTGTAGCACCCATAAAATACAAAAAGAGTGTGATCATAGCACTAACCGATAGAGCTATCAAATTTTCCCATCCACAATTTAGACCGCAAAATTTAAAAAAGTTAGACACTTTAGCGAAAAACAATTACCCAAAGAAATTCGTTGAACCCATAATAAAAAGCCGAGTAGATAAAATCTATAACAACAATCAGCCAACAAAAAGCAATGTTCCATCAATCCAAAAATACATATCATTACCGTATATACCAGAAATTACTATTCCCATTAAAAAAGTGCTAAAACCATATGATATCCAAATAGCTGAAAAACCTTCTAATAATTTCAAAAACCTTTACACAAAACTTAAACCTGATATCCCTAAAGACGAACAAACAAATGTCATTTACAATATTAATTGCTTAGATTGCAACCAAACATATGTCGGTCAAACCAAACAGTATTTAAAAAATAGAATACAAAATCACAAATACAGCATTAGACATCACAATAACGATAATAAAACCGCCTTAGCCAAACATGCAATTGATAACATGCACAACATCGATTTTAACAACGTGGAGATTTTAGACAAAGAAATTAATTACAAAAAAAGAACAATTAAAGAAATGATCCATATTAAAAGAACACCCGTTACAATGAATTTCAGAACGGACACAAATGACGTGAGTAATGTATATACGAATCTAATAGGGCAATAAAATTGCAGATGGTCCAGAAACTTTCAAACCCTTTGGTAGTACTCTGTCAAAAGCACAACAAACCAGATGTGAAAAAAAAATGCATCAAAAAATAATAGTTTTCTATATTTATATTTATATTAAATAAGAAGTGTTTAATATTGTATTAAAGTAATAAAATAGTTAAATGTAAGTTGTTCAAGTGAACCACCTGTTAACATTAGGTAAGAAAGTAAAATTTTTAGTTTATATAGCATAAATTTACATATTCCTTTTCATATTTACAGTAATTCTCTGAAGATGGTTTAATCAATAAAATAAACCGAAACGTCAGGAAAAAACATGTGTTAATTTTTATAAAGTAATAATATGACCGAAACCCAAAAAAGTAAAAACTAATTAATAGATGAAATAAAACTAGCCCTAAGAAAAACTAAGAATAACAAATCTCCATGCGTAGATGGTGTAGTTACTGATGCAATCAAAATCGGAGGTGTTTGTCTACTTAAGAAAATAAAAGTCCTTTTTTAATATGTGCCTTTTGGACAGTACAATACCCGACAAGTGGCACAATGCTGAAGTAATTTTGATTTACAAAAAAGGAGATCCCATGATTTGGAAAACTAGAGACTAATAAGCCTTCTTAGTCACCTATATAAACTCCTAATAAGAATAGTAACAAATCGACTTGAGAAAAAACTTGATTTCTACCAATAAATAGAGCAAGCGGGGTTTCGTACTGGGTTTGGAACAAACGATCACCTACAAAGCATCAAAATGGTAATAGAAAAAACCATGAATACAATTTACCACTCGTTCTGGCTTCTGTAGATTTTCATAAGGCCTTTGATACGGTAAAGCTTGACAAAATTATGGAAGCATTACAAGCATGCCGCATTGACTACCGATACACAAAGTTAATTTACAATATATAGAGGAATGCAACTATGTCGGTGAAACTATAAAGAACCACGGATCATATCCCGATTGGCAGAGGAATCCAACAGGGTGATACCTTATCGCCTAAACTGTTTACTGCATTACTAGAATCCGCCTGTAAAAAACTTAACTGAGGAAAAAGAGGCTTGAATGTAGACGGCCAAAGATTAACAAATTTGACGTTCGCGGATGACATAGTTTTGTTTTCCGATAATCTCAAGGAGATATGTAAAATGTTACATAAACTTCAGCTAGTGTGCGCCAATGTGGGTCTTAAAATAAATATATCAAAAAAAATTTATGACCAATCTGGTGGAAATATCAATAATGAAAACAACGAAGTGGAGTTTGTGGAAAAATACATATACCTTGGACACGAAATAAAGATCACAAGAGATAATCAAACATGCGAGCTACGGAGAAGAGTAAATCTCGCATGGGCAGCCTATGGAAAACTTAAAGAGATCTTTAAAAGTGATGTACCAATTTCTTTGAAACGTAAAACATTTGACCAACGTGTGTTATCGGTTATGACCTACGGCCAAAACAAAAAAAGATGGAAAGATCAATGCTAGGTATATCGCTGTGTGACCGAGTTAGAAATAAAGACCTGAGACGAAAGACAGAAGTTACCGAAGTAATTTTCCGAATTGCCACACTCAAATGGAACTAGGCCGAACATGTCGCCCGAATCAGTGATGGAAGGTGGACGAAGAGATTACTCTAGTGGAGGCCGAGATTAGACAAAAGAAGTAGTGGAAGACTCCCTACTCGTTGGATTGACGATCTCAAAGAATTGCTACAAATTGGATGCAAATCGCTCAAGATAGAGCACAATGGACAAGAATGAGGGAGGCTTATGTCCAGCAGTGGACGCAAAGGGCTGGATGAGGATGAGGAGCTTTTGCACCAAAATCAAAAATGTTAAATTGTCAATATTTCAAAACTACAAATTTTTTGACTAGACAACCTTATACAATGTTACCCTTATTTTTAATGCTAAATAAGATAACATTATAAAAAAAGGGTTTACATTTCACAAAATGAATTGTAACAACTTTTCAAGTTAATATTTAATGTTAGTTTTTGATCACACTATATTGATTTATTATCAAAATATCAAAACAGTACACCAGTGGTGGTTTTCCTTAGGTTTACAGGTTTGCGCAACTCCCAAAAAAATTTTAAATTAGAATAAAACATACTAATAAATGTAAGTACAATTATTTTTTTCATTTTTACTGATAATTTATAATAATTATAACACTATTTTTTTTAGTTTTTGAGTGATTAGAGATCGGTCTGTTTGATCGTGCCATCTCTCTAAGATCTCCAGAATTCCGGCCAAGAATACTGCAAAAAGTGAAAAATACTCTAATAAATAATAATTTCAATGTCAAGACTATCACCGAAATAATTAATAAATGAACATATAAATTTTATAATAACCTAATAATAAAAAACATAGAACATAAACAGCAATACCCTACACTAGTAAGTTGTCAGAAAAAATAAAACACATCTTAAAAAAACATGATATTATCGTAAACTACAGGTCTCATAATAAATTAAATACACTATTTACTAATTTAAGGAGTAAAACTGCTCTCATGAATAAATGAAATGTAGTATATTCGATCTCTTGCACAAATTGTCTCAAAAAATACAGAAACATGACGAGCCAATTACTAAAGAACAGATTGAATGGCCACATTTACACCAGCCTAATTTTAACAAAAATATTAGGTATTCGATCCTGTTAATAAACATTAAAAATTGAATATCCTCTTAAATATAAGATTAAATGTATGCGCTCTTTCGTTTTTTTTAGTCCATTGTAAAATATTAAAAGTAAAACACACTCCCATTCCATGTATCTTCAGCACGTAAGTAGACGATGTGAAAGTTTCATTTCATTATTAATAAATAAACCTCTATTCTATTCCTATCCTATTCTATCCTATTCCACCACTATCGAGATGGTGGCCCATCTTTACCACCACACCGAAATGAAATAAAAAATTTACCCTCCCTGCTACAGTGATACGGCAGAGGTACATGTTTCGTCCCTTACTAGGCTCATCAGGGTACCGACATGCACCTGGCTGTGCAAAGGACAGATCAAAAGGAAGTATGCAACACAGAACGAGTCTTCGCCGACCGCTCGTCGGTTGGCGTATATACGTTTATATGGCTTTCACGGATTCCTCCGCGTGAGATGCAACTCACTCAAGTGTGCATTCACTGTTTGCATTTTACTTCATATATATATATATATATATATATATATATATATATATATATATATATATATATATATATATATATATATATATATATATATATGAATAGTTTGGTTATTCCGGGTTTCAAACGGATTGAAACCCGGAATAACCAAACTATTCATTCTACCATCCGTGAAAACCTACGATATAACATATATATATATATATATATATATATATATATATATATATATATATATATATATATGTATATATATATATATATATATATATATATATATATATATATATATATATATATATATATACAGCAAAACATGTTTCAAAATCATTTTAACAAAACTATAAGTGGAAACTATTTATTTATTTACTTCATATATATATATATATATATATATATATATATATATATATATATATATATATATATATATATATATATATATATATACAGCAAAACATGTTTCAAAATCATTTTAACAAAACTATAAGTGGAAACTATGCTTTTAAAATTTATAGTTGTAGTTTTACTACCTTTCAAAAAGACGCGGACGGGCCAAAATCAATACTATAGCGCCACACATTATTATAACTAACTGTTCTACAATGCTATATTATTATACTGTGTTAAAGAAAAAATAAGAAGATTAAACTTGTTCAATAACTCAAGTTACAAATGAGATAAGTATCCCTTTTAAGTCTTATTTAAAAAAATTATGCGTCCCCCATTAGACGGTTCTTTTTCCTCTCCAGTGCACAGTAATGGCCAAACAAAGCGCAAAAAAAATGACTCCATTTTTTATACTTTATGGTTAAGCAGCCAACCAAATTACCATGGCAGCATTTTTCTTTGTTTGAGAACTGAAAGACAAATTAAAGTTAAAGGGCAGGGCACGGATAACCCCTCGATCGTATGTTTGTGTTTTAGGTCAGCTATAAATAGGAATAATTAGTCAAATCAGTGGTTTACTTGACTTTGGATAGTTAATATTGAAGGAACTTTCAGTATTTCAGGGTATTTTTAGTTTTGCAAATAAATTATTTAATAAATTTAAACCGACTTTTTGTTCATTGTTGAGTCATCCATATTTGGTAGTATTTTTTTATTGAAGTGTGAAGATTTACAAAAATTGCGCCGTAATGGAACAAATGTTAATTATTTTTCATTGTTCAATGTCAACTATATTTTGTTAAAATAAATAATTAAATAATCACTCTGTGAATAGATTTCCCGTGGGAATAGAGTAGTTATATTTTTTATCACTATCCACGAAAGTCTAAAGGAAAAATAAATCAGTTATCGAACTTAACTTTTATTATCTTTGTCGTTTAAATGTTTTCTTAAAAATATATAAACTCAGTAAATTTATGAAGTCATAAAACTAAAGGATCCTTTCTAAGATTTGACTATAAATCTGTCAAAATAATTCTACTCTGATTATGTAAGTAAAACCAGACGTGTTAAGGGTAGTTTTTAACATATGGTATATGAAATACCGTTAAAATATATTAAAATATTGAACGATTTTCCCATTATTAGGAAACAAAAGAATGATCAAATAAACTCACTATAATAGAAATATATCGTTTGGCCATTTGTAAAAAGAATTTTGATTTAATCACTGTGTTTTCAATTCACAAGAAATAACGAGTTAAGATGTTTATTGCCAAAACAGCCAAGGAAAGTGAATAGTTTTTTTTTTACAGTCTTTAACATATATTCTTTTCGTTATAGGAAGACGTAGGTTAAGTTGTTTTACTACTCTGTTATATAAAAATTAGGATTTAGACGCTCAGAGGTCAATTCGGGAATCAAACATCCGGTATAGAATAGCTAACGCTCTCAGCACGTAACGATCGAAACCTTTGAACTTTAAGGGAAAGAAATTGACGTTTACCAGGTTCCATCGGGTAATATGGGTACAAACGGGAAACAGAGGGGTGTCGAGGGGTATAAGATTCGAAGACACTATTTTAAGGAATAGTAAAAGTCAGTCACAGTTCGAATGTCGTTAGAACGGTACCGTGAGTGCCGAAGAATAATTACGTCACGGGTATAATCGTCGGGGAAGAAGGTTATCTTTGTTTAATTTGGGAAATTAAAGGATTATCGTGTGTTATTTTAGTGGGGCATTTCGCGATTTGCATACGGTTCGATTAAGTAATATAAATAGCTGTTTTTTCGCGTTTTATTTCTTTTTTTGTTTAATATTTTATTAAGCTATTTATACGTGTTTTTTCAACATTGGGTTTCAAATTTTTGGTTAAATAACGGCCGAGAAGAGTAGTTATGTTAGTTTTTTGTAATTGTTATTAGTTTTAAGTTTCTCATTGTAAATAGTTCGTTTTTCTATTTATTTTTGTTAAATAGATTTCAGTGTTTTGAGAAACTTGTTTTATTCAATTTAAATAAAACTTTCATGCGAATTAACTTGCGGGCGCACTGTTGCGAGACCTACAAAACAAGAGCTGTCTACTGACCAACTAATTAGCAGCCTTTCCTGAGTCCTAAAGATCTGAGTCATGGTTGTGGTAAGCTTTAATAACCGTAGTGTTTGGTATTAAAGCTGCAAGAGAGAAGTTGAACGACCAGACTTCCAGAGTGTCTTTATTACTGTGATATTTAATTGTAGGTTATTAAAATAGTTACTAATTGATATGGGGCAAAAAATTATTATAGATAAAATGATTAACGCTACCTCAATATGTCATTAGCAGGAGTCTATAATCAAATTCTGTCACAGGGCGTACAGTTCGAAGAAAGATTTATTTATAGTGAAAATCCATTACAACAATTAGGAAGATAGAGAAAAAGCCTCTTTATCATTTTGATATGCATAAATGACCATCGCGGTCCACTATTGAAAATGAAATGAAGATATTTACACTGAGAAATCAGAACTACCATACACCTGTTGTTTATCTGTTGTTTCTTATGCTGGGTTTATGTTCATCCCATTTTTTATTTTTTTCTTGGTTTGGCCCTTAGATATTTTACTGCAGATGCCGCATGCAGTCCTGTTCACTTCTTGATTTTTCATGGGATTTATTAGAGATAAACTTATTGTGTTCTATAAATATTTTTTTTGTTATTGGAGTAATCTACCAATTCTATACGTTGTCTCTTCTACAATCTGTCTGCTATCGGTAGGTGGATTTCTTACTTGTGCGTGGGTTTCGTTGTAATTTAATGATTTATTTATAGCTGGTGGTTGATGTTTTTTGTAAAATTCGTAATTCAGTGGAATTCCTTATATTTAATATATTGGCAATTTTTCTCGTACTTATTTTGGGAAGTTCTTCTATTAAGTTAAGAATAGATTCCTCTAGCGCTGCGGTTCTTATCTCCCGAGGACGTCCATAATCCGAACTTCGTTTTAGAAATATACCATTTTCTCGTAAACGCTGATGCAGACGAGAAAATGTGTTATGATGAGGTAACCTACGTTGTGGATCTTGATCAAAAGTTCGTATGGTCACAAAGTCCTCCAAAAGTTAATAGTCGCCTGATCCACCATTTACATAGGCAAGGCGTAAGGATCAATTCTCTCTATCTACCTCTTTTTTTCTCTCTCTCCCTATCTTGTGAATTTATTTGGCTTACGTAAGCGAATGTAAATGTACAATACATATTCTATATATATATATATATATATATATATATATATATATATATATATATATATATATATATATATATATATATATATATATATATATGTAGCGTAAAACATTGTAAACATTAAAATCTCCTAATCACAAAAAAATAATTCAGTCGATAGGTTTAGGATAATGGAGGAGATCAATTGTAATCTTGACTATAACCTTTAGATCAAGGGTCAAGGTCAAACATTGTCAAATTGCCCTTTTAAGGGCTGTATGATGTATAAAATCCGATCGCGCAACCTCCACGTGGTAGACACCAGGTAATATTAATGCCGACGGTTCATAAAATCATTTGTAAAAATCCATATTCACGAAAATCGTTTTTATCTTTTAAATATAATTCTTTAAAAAAGTTTTTCCATAAAAAATCACACCTTGACAATGTTTGACCTTAACCCTTGATCTGAAGGTCATAGTCAAGATTACAATTGGTGATCTCCTTCATTATTCTAAACCTATCGACTTAAGTATTTTTTTATGATTACGCGATTTCAATATTTTGGTACATAGTTTGCAATGTTTTACGCTGCACATATATATATATATATATATATATATATATATATATATATATATATATATATATATATATATATATATAATATGTATTGTAGATTTACATTCGTTTACGTTAACCAAACGAGCTCACAAGATAAGGAGAGAGAGAGAAAAAGACCCTTACGCCTTGCCTATGTAAATGGTGAATCGGGGACAACTCATCCCTCTGTATCTCTAAAACTATTAACTTTTGGAGTTTGTGCCCATAGAAACTTTTGATCAGAACATCTAAACCTACAATAGACTGAATTTTCAACTAAATTGATCGGGATCCAATTTCCATTTGATTGGTGAGGTGTCCTTTAAAAAACTAAAAATAATAATTAAATTTAACACCCTGTGTCTTAAAAACTAAGCTTGTTTCTGTATTACGATGTTGCCGAAATGACTTAATTTAATTTCCTAATAATCATATTTTATATAAAGTAAGTATAATAAATAAATTCGAGGTTATACAAACACAATTTTATATAAGATGTTTCTAAATGAAAAAGCAAATGAAACGTGTTATCGAATAAACCTAAAAAGATTTGTTCGCAGCAAAGCTAAATATTGTCGTAACTTAATAAATTAATATCGAACAAACGCTTTAAGTGGCGAAAAGGGGCGATGAAAGTTACGATACGCATGGACATTCATCAACACAAAAGTTGGGTCACGAACGTTTGGTACGCACAAACAGGCCTTAAACTATTAAAATGGAAATTTTCCAATCTTAATATTCATATTACTTTGGGGGAGATTTAAGGGTCCCATAATTCTGGAAAAAATCGGAGTCATATAGAAATTGATCTTTGAATGACAACAATTGATGAAAATTCAAATAAGTAATGATGAGACTTTAAAAAATTGAAGTTTCATCTAAGATTATACGATAAATACAGGGCGACTATCTGGGAACTTTATCGATTGATTGTGGAAAAACTTTAATTAGGAAGAATTTGAATATTTGACAATATACTAAAGTGTATGGGGGAGAGCCGACTAAAATATTTTCAAGATGGCGGCACTTCCATTTATACCGGAAGTGTTATGTTATTACATTTTTGATTTCTACGTAAAATTCTAGATATATTTTATGTAAAATTTTCTATACTTAAGTTTCACCGTTTTGGACATATTTAAATTTTTATGTCAAAAATGACGTTTGCGTAAATTTTTCCTATAAGAAAGTCTTTATTGTTTAATTTGGGTTAGTTTTCTTGTAGACGAAGATCAACTCTAGTAGACTTTTTATGATATTTTGAAAATTATTAGTACAAAATGGCTAAAAAAAAAAGAATAAAAAAATCGTCAAAAGTCAATTTTTTCAAATGGAAAGTACCTATTTTTATAATTATATCATAATAAGCATTAAAAATAAGTGTAACTTTGTATAAGGTAGTCTATTCCAAAAATTTGTAGTTTCCAAAATATTGGCAATTCAACATTCTTCTATTGTAAAAATGCTATATGGCTTTTAAGTATTGTTATTAGTTGGCTATGACGGCGGATTCTACAGAACAAGAAATAGACAGGTTTTATGGTGAAATCAAGGAACTCCTTGAGTTAACCAAAAAACACGAGGTCAATATAATTATGGGAGACTTTAATGCCAAGATCGGAAAGGGTAAGTTTGAAAACATAGTTGGACCTTACGGACTTGGAGTTAGAAACGAAAGAGGTGATCGACTTTTACAGTTCTGTCAAGAAGAAGACATGAGTATTACAAACACCTGGTTTCAGCTTCACCCACACCGTCTATACCCTTGGAAATCCCCAGCGGACAAACCGCCAAACATAGTACGCAATCAGGTAGATTTTATCCTTATTAACGGGCGATTTAGCTCAACCGTCAATAATGCTTGCACGTATCCGGGAGCAAGCATACCTTCTGACCACTTACTACTGGTTGCCACTATAAAAATACCCCTATCAAGTACTAAAAACATAACTACACAACGACGGATAGCAATAGAAAGGATAAAAGACCCAGTGGTAAGAGGCGAAAAAAGCAATGAGATCAACACACAAATCCAAACACTAACACCAAAAACTGAGGAAGATCTGGCACAATCTCGGGCAAGGTTAACAAATATTACAACAAATGCCATGAAAAATACACTGGGATATAGATCGGAAGACAAGAAGCAAAAGTGGATGACAGACGAGATTTTATTGCTAATGAATGAACGCCGAAAACACAAGAGTGACAGAGATAACACCAAATATAAAAGTATTCAACGATTAGTAAGATCAAAGATAAGAATAGCAAAAAACGAATGGCTTAAACATGAATGCGCTGAAATAGAACAACTCCAGAAGCAACACGATGATCATAACCTACACAAAAAGTTGAAGGAAACCACTGGGGTATACAGAAGGAGAAGACCAGGCGTATTGGTCAACCAAGACAACCAGATAGTTCTTGATAGCACAGAAAAATTAATGTGTGGGAAAAGTATGTAGAAGCATTCTTCTATGACGACAAACCTCTGGAAGCGGGTAATAGGAGCGACTGTTTAACGGGCTCATCAGTCACCAAAGAAGAGATAGAAAAAGCCACACAAAATTCAAAAAACAAAAAGACGACTGGTCCAGACGAGATACCGTCTGAGATATTGAAACTTCTGGAAGAAAGAGGCATCGCGGCGCTTCATAAAATATTTAACATTATTTACGAAAAGGGTTGCTACCCCAAACAATGGCTATGCTCTACCTTCATTCCCTTGCCTAAAATTACCAACGCAAGAAAATGTGAAGATTATACTCATTAGTTTGATGAGTCATACACTAGAAATATTTCTAAAAATAATACATCAAAGAATATAGAATAAATGCGAAAGAGACATAAGCGACTCACAGTTTGGGTTTAGGCGGGGCCTAGGTACGAGAGAAGCGATAGTCGCTATACAGGTGCTTGTTCAGAACTATTACGATCAGAGAAAAGATGTGTGCCTATGCTTCATAGATTATGAAAAAGCATTCGATCGTGTCACAACATCATAAACTAATCCTGTTTCTTGGAAAACTCGACGTAGATCAGAAAGACATCCGATGTATTGAAAGCTTATACTGGGGTCAAACCGCGCAGATAAAATCGGACAATAATGTATCCAACTCAATACAAATCCGAAGAGGAGTGCGACAAGGGTGTGTGCTGTCCCCTCTCCTGTTTAATCTTTATTCGGAAATAATTTTCCAGGAAGCTTTGGAAGATATTGAAATAGGAATTAAAGTTAACGGAATATGGATTAATAACATCCGTTATGCGGATGACGCAGTTCTAATCGCCGACAATATAAACGACATCCAAAAACTCATCAACATAATAGGAGAGCGCAGTAAATCAATGGGCTTGAACATCAATACAAGGAAAACAAAATTCATAATTATCTCAAGGAATCCCAGTTTATTCCAAATTTAAATATCTGGACACATGGATATTCGAAGAATAGACTTCTGATAATGAAGTAAAATGTCGCATTATGGTGTGGAGGGTTGGACATTAAAGACAAGCGCTATCAATAAATTAGAGGCTTTCGGGATGTGGATATACAGAAGAATCTTTAAGACATCATGGACAGCGAGAATGACCAATGAAGAAGTTCTCTCACGTATTGGGAAAGAACGTGAACTACTTAATATAATCAAGAAAAGAAAAGCTTGGGCATATCATGCGAAATGAGAGATACCAATTCCTGGCTCCGTAATATCAGACAGTGGACCGGATTGCACGATATTCAGACACTGATACACACCGCGAGAAGTAGGAAAGAAATGGAAACTGTAATCGTAAACATCCATTAGTGGGTATGCAGAAGAAGATGATGGCGAGGCGTGGCGGAAATAAAACAATCAAACCTTACAGAATTGTCGCTATTTCGTGCTATTTGACATTCATTAATAATAATCATGCCAAGACGATTAATTTACACGCACGAAGATTATTTAAATTATTTTTATAATTTTTTTAACAGTTGGTACTGTTTGTTTCTGTTTCTTCGGATATCGTATCGCGAATGTATCAGACGTTCTTAAAATAACTCTATCATATTATCCATAAATAATAAATAAATTTAAATAATCTTCGTGAGTGCAATTTAATCGCCCTGGCATTATTATTATTATTAATAAATGTCAAATAGCAAGAAATAGTGACAATTCTGTAGGGTTCAATTGTTTTATTCCCGTCACGCCGCATCATGGCCAACTAATAACAAAACTTAAAGGCCGTATAGCATTTTTAGATTAGAAAAATATTGAATGGCCAATATTTTGAAAATTACAAATTTTTGGAACAGACAACCTTATACAAAGTTACCCTTATTTTTAATGCTTTCTTTGAAAAAATTTACTATTGACAATTTTTTAAATATAATTTTTATCCTTCTTTTTTGACCACTCTGTAGTTTTCAAAATATCATAAAAAGACTACTAAAGTCGATCTTCATCAACAAGAAAACTAGACGAAATTAAATAACAAAGACTTCTTTACAGGAAAAATTTGTAGTTAAGTTTTGGTCCGCACATTTTTGACATAAAAATTTAAATATGTCCAAAACGGTGAGACTTAAGTATATAAAATTATACATGAAATAATTCTAGAATTTTCCGTGGAAATCAAAAATGTAATAATATATAGGATATTCCATTAAAATAAGCAAATTGACATCTACTTCCTGTATAAATGAAAATACTGCCATCTTGAAAATACTTTGGCCAACTGTCCCCCATGCACGTTAGTACACTATAAAATTTTCAGATTCTTCCTGGTCATAGTTTTCCCATAATCGATCGAATAATTTCCCGGAGAATCACACTCTATACTACATATTCCAAAAATAAAATTTAAGGAAAACCTTCTTTGTTTACCTATAAAAATAAAATAAATTCCTATTTATTTGTCATATGATACAAACAAAAATATATTAAATAGAGAAAATGTTGTTGCAGACTCTCATCTCATCATACTTTATTTAAATTTACCTCACACAGTTCAGTCCGCCTTAGCAAAGAAGACGCCCAGACCCCATTTTAGGTTCCAACTTAATTTGAAACTATTATCATTGCTGCGCCACTCTACATTATATAGCGTTATATTATATACCCCGTTCTCGAAAAGTTTTAACTATTAATAAAAACCAAAGCAAAATTAATCGGGATTATTGTCCCGAGATGCGACCGACGAATTTTATTTAATATTCTATGGTGATTTCAAACTACAGTAAGGGTAAAAATGCAGATATTCAGAAATAATGCAGCGCGATAGAAGTACATTTCTACCAACAACAAGCAAAAGATCTGTTTAAAGAAGTTAAGTAAGTTTACAAATAATTGAAAGCTAAATCTTGGGTGATAGTAAAGTCTGCAGCAATTTGAAGAAAATACTGTAAAGGTCTTGAGACTTTATTTATTTGTTATTTTACTTATAACTATATGCGTTTTTTCATAAGATAACCCCATAGGAATTGTCAAGCAAATATATCGAAATATGACGAGTAATATCCCAATAAAATTATTTCCCTAGAAAAGAAAAAATTCAGTTTTTATTTTTTAACGCCAAACAAGAAGCTCTCTCTCTCTCTCTCTCTCTCTCTCTCTAGCATTACAACTCGGGGTGGGTCTTTGCTGACTTCACAATCTGCCTCCACTTGTTGCGATCCATCATCAGTTCCTCCGCGCATTCGACGTTTAGGGTTTGTAAGTCTGCTGCAACGTTATCTCTCCACCTCATCCTTGGTCTTCCTAGCAGCCGCTTTCTTTCTGGGTTCTCTTCCCATACCAACTTGACGAAACAAACAAGAAGCTACAGACTGAAAATCGGCAAAATTCACTTAAAAATTGCTGTATCAAAAGGAAAATGATGTGTCGCAATTAAGTTGTGATCTTTGTGATGTTTTTCCAGAAGGTTTAGAAATTCTTGTATTAAGATTAGATTAAATGGTGTGATACCGACAAAAGATACGAGATTGGTCTAACAAGTCCGGGAATCAAAAGAAATAAAAAGAAAAAAAGGGGAAAGCTGAGACAACTTTGATATAGAGTTCTAGGAGATATACTGAAGAAGACAGGAAAACATGGGCTGAGACAGAAAAAAAATAGAAAAATTCATACATACGGGCACTATCAATAATGAAAGCTGTCTGAGTTGACGGGATACCGTCAGAAGTTATCAAATTCTTAAATACATAAGAATGTGAAACTTATGGAGATAGTATGTTTGAAAATACGGAATACGGGGAAATGGCCTGAGAAATGATCTGAATCGATATTGGCCACGTTACATTACAATCGAATTCTTAAATGGAGGAATGGACAAAAAGGCGTGATAGTTGATCTCTGATATTAGGTTGGGTCCTTTAAATACCACCATAATAGCAAGTCAATCGAGACAGTTTGACTCTGCAAATCCCAGCAGCCTTGTTAACTCAACTTGCCTGATGGCTTCAAATATTGCATCTCCTAAATCTCCTGTCTCTGCTCGTTGATTATTGGACACTCTCTAAGGATATGGTGAATAGTTTCGTACTCCTCTAGATACTATCTGCACCTCGGTTCATCTGTAAAATCGATCGTATGAAGATTGTCTAACAGATGGATTGGTTGGAGTTCGTGCGGTTTAGCCGCGATCGGTTTTCTTGTTCCAGTGAATGCCCGAGTTACCCAGAAATCACACCAGCTTGATTCTGTAGAGGTTCTTCATCAGACTATCCATTACATTTCGCTACTAACACACCACTCGTAACGCTACAACATTTACAACCCTAACGTCTGAACATATATTTTATGTCTTTATAATAAACATGGCCTCATTGCCGAATAGTATAAATTTCTGCCAATAAGATCATTGCATGTTTTCGGAAAGAATAAAACCATCTGATTCATGAGCTCCTGATGAACACTCCAGCTATTGAGATCTATATATAATCCGCCTGGATCCATTTTTCAGAAGTGTTTACTTCTCTCCCAAAATCCACTTTGCTTGGCGAAAGGATCTCAAGGAGTAGCTAGTTCTAAGTTGTCTATTTTTCGGGGGAGTAATAGGTATTTCTCTATTATGCTTCCCGAGTCATATGGATAGCCGCCAGTTAAAGATTCGCTATGATCTAGACAGCTCAAACGATAAACAACTTTCAAAACCTCATTCTCTAAATATAAGTGGAGAGAAGGTAGATTCATTAGGACCTACAATGCAGTCCTTAGAGCACTCAGCCATTCTTTCAACTCTGTCAAGTTAAGTACAGCATTCTTAAATAAGTTAATTACATTTTCGGCGCAAGAACGATATGGGGGACTGCTGATGATAGAAGACAAAATTAACTGCCAAAAACCTAGAAGCAATTATCCTTGCGTGTAGTCAGACAAGATAGAAAGCAACAGGGAAACGTTATGCACTCGATCAGCAGTTGCGTATACCCCAGAGCCAATATTGCAGCTCTATTGTTTGAACATATGCTAATAATCATATTTCCTTTTATGTCTCTTTCGCAGACATGGCCACATTTCAAAATAATACAAATTTCCGCTTGAAAGACCGTTGCATGCTGTCCCAGAGAGCAAAACTTTCTGACTCCAGTGCATCTATCGAACACTCCAGTTCTGGATCTTTCATTCTGTCAATTTGTGATCTATCAGGATCCATTTCTGGGATGAGTTTGCTCTTCCTTCCAATCCTCTCTCCTTGGTAAAAGTATGTTAAGAGAGTGTTTTGGTTTCAAAATGGGTGCCATACGTATAGCTGCCAATTCCCAGTCTGAGATATCTGGAGATAGTAATCATATTCTTCAGAAAGGATACAGTTTAAGAAGGAGAATAGTGATTTCGTACTGTCCTTTGACTTGTGCAGTAAGACTTAAGCTGTATAATTCTTTACATTAGTTTTGGAGATAAATTTGAATTTTTTATGAGGACTATTTCGGAATTTGTCCAAGATTATCTGTATAAAATCTAAGAGTTTACAAATCCATATATACTATCACGAGTAAGACCAATACTTGTTTTTAAAAGCAATATTTATTTGTAAAACTCAGCTATTTTAAACATACCACTTTTCCGAATCTCTTAGATATTTTTATACCGCATAAAAAGCCATTAAAATTCAAGAGCTTAAAGCTAGAAAGAAACTTTTTATTGTGCATTTCGCTCAATACAAGATTTCCTGCAGTAAACGTTTAAAATTCCCAAGCTTTTGTGGTCGACAATATTAATTTTTTTTTTAATTTTCATTATTTCTTTTACTCAAAAGTGGTTGGAATTTTCATAAAACATAAAATTTTAAATTATAAGTTTTATCTCTTTTAATACAATAGCCATTCTTAACTATATATTTATGTCAAAGCTCTATCCATTTTTTGTAGCCCTTTTAAGGTTTCAGAAAATACCTTTTTGTTTCTTCATGGAATTTTGTTCTATAACAACTAGCATTTTAACAGGCTTTCCGTGTATATTTTAGAATACTATGGTTGAGAAATAAACATGTCACACGAGTCCATATCTGGCAAACACGATGAACAAGTGATTATTTTAATTAAACATTACCATACTGGTTTAAATTCCATTAATTCTCCACCCACAAATTTTTACCGCAGAAAACATCACACAAACTTCATTGAAAATTAAACGGTTTGAAATAATTTCTCTTTTACTCACATCGTCATTGTGGGAATTACGTTGACAGTAAAAGTACCGGATTTAAAAACCAAGGAACCACGTGTATTTATTATTGATCGACTAGTTTATGTGAAAATCTAACGACAAGATACTTTCCTTAATAATAATACTAATAATAATAATAAGCTTTATTGTTGTAAAGAAATCAATCTTGTTAACAAAGCACTATGCAGAACAAAAAGTTAAAAATAAATATAAACAAAAACATATGCAACACAAGAAATTGTGACAATAAAAAACTAAAAAAAAACTTAGATCAATGATAACAACAAACACGTGATTAAAGTCAGTAATCAAAATAAACAGTGTAAATAAACAAAAGTCCATAATTAACAAAACAGGTACCTAAAATAAAATAAAATAAATGTCTACTAAATTAATTTAAAAGTTTACAGTTAAATAAAATAAAGCAAAACAAGACAAAAATAGCTATAAAATTACACCATTACACACATTTTGAAAGCACAAACACACCTTGTTAAAAATGGTCAGCAAAATATTCTTCCAGGGAATAATACGGTCGTGCCACAAGAAAGCCCTTAAGTTTTTTCCTAAGCAATTTATCGTCCATAATATTTCTATACTTTATTTTGTTATATATTTTAATTCCCTCAAAAATAAGAGACTGTTTAGTGAGAGTAGTCCTGGGAATGGGCAATGGCAGACCATTATTACGTGTATTATATGGGTTTGGAGTAGAATAATTTTTATATTTTTTATGAATCAGTCCCACTATTTTTAAAATGAAAATGCCTATCACTGTTAATATTTTGCCTTGAATAAATAAAGGCCTATAATGCTCCTTTATTTTTACATTAAATAAATAACGCATTGCTCGCTTTTGTAAAACAAGAATCGAATTTAATAACTGCCGACTGCAGAATCCCCAAAATGCCATTCCGTATCTCAAATAAGATTCAATCAATGAAAAATACATTGTTCTAGCCACATTTGAATCTAATTCCCTTGAGACTGTTCGTACCGCATAACACCCGCCAACCAACTTCTTATTTAATGCCATTATGTGGTCAGTAAATTTCAACTTATCGTCAATAAGTATACCTAAAAATCTAGTCACTAGCTTATTCCCTATAAAATGATTATTCAAAGTTAAACTATCACAGGTAAATTTGAAACTTAACACGTTGGTTTTAGTAAAATTAAAACTTAAACAATTTGCAGCACACCATTCATTCACTCTACTCAAGTCACACTCGATAATATGTTTCAAATCACAGCCATTCTTTCCACGCCATAAAATTGTTGCGTCATCTGCAAATAATGTAATTGTTCCTCGGATATCAATTTTGGTCAGGTCATTTCTATATAAAAGAAAGAGCAGGGGCCCAAGAACAGAACCTTGTGGGACACCACAACTCAGAGAAGAGACACTGGAAAATTCTCCATCGTACTTAACCATTTACTGCCTATTCGAAAGATAGGAAGCAAACCAATTTAATGCCACTCCTCTAATACCATACAATTCGAGCTTACTCAAAAGTACTTCGTGATTCATACAATCGAACGCCTTTGAGAAGTCACAAAAGACCGCAGCCGCGAAATCCCCCTCATTCAAACTGATGCACATATAACCCATCACGAAATATTTTTTTTAAGAAAAAATGCGACATAGGCCATTCAATCTAAACACATTACTTTTTCCTTTGATATAATTGTAAATAAAAAAATCCCTATATTTTCAAAATATAGTTAAATAAAAAAGTATTGACCCCTGAAATTTCGCCACAAAAAGCATCAACATTTTTTAATTCATAACATGTAATTCAGTCGCAAGGTGCTTTCAGAATAACTAACGTGAACTGCTTGGTTACTATTTCATCATTTGACGCCATTAATAGATTTTCTAAAGAATGATACAAATTTTCACTACTTTAAATAAACAAATAATATGACCGTGTACTCCAAAGAGTATCTTCTTCTTCTTCTTCTACCTTCTATAATAGGTCCCTGCTGACCTGTTCCTTCTTCGATTTTCCTCATTCTGGACTTAAATTATCGCTCCACCTTTTCCGTGGTCGACCTCTACTGCGTGTACCACAAGGCGATTTATCTCGTGCGATCCTTACCATCCCATCCTCTGTCATTCGGCTTATGTGTTTGTTCCATTGTGTCTTACGTTGTAGGATCCACTCATTAATGCAGTCTGTGTTGCATGATTGCCTGATGTTATCGCTTCTTTCTCTGTCTAGTAGCGTTTTTCCTGTTATTCGTCGAAGTATTCTCATTTCTGTAGTCTCCAATAGTTGTTTCGTTTTTGTCGTCTCTGGCCGTGTTTCTGAGGTGTATGTCATAATGGGTCTAATTGTGGTTTTGTAGATCTGAACCTTTGTTTCTTGTTGTAAGTGTTTGTTTCGCCAGATCACGTCGTTGAGGCAACCCGCCACTTTGTTTGCTTTGTCCACCTGCCCTCTTACTCCATCTTCGATGTTGCCATAACTAGTTATGTCGATTCCTAGATATTTGAAACTCATTTCTTGTTGTATTATTCGACCGTCTAGTTCTAGTTTGCATCGGAGGGGTTCTTTTGAGGTTGTCATACATTTAGTTTTTTCGGCTGAGATAATCATATTATATTTTCTTCCCGTAAGATTAAAGGTATTTAACAATCTCTGGAGGTCGTCTTCATTTTCGGCACATATCACAGCGTCATCAGCGTAACAGAGAATTTTTATTTCTGTATCACCCATTTTATATCCTCTACCAAGTCGCACCTCCTTTATTATTTCGTCCATTATCATGTTAAACAATAAAGGACTAAGCGAGTCTCCCTGTCTAATACCGCTGTTGACTGGTATGGGTGTTGATAATTTACCGTTAGTGCGAATCTGAACTTTATTGTTTGCGTATATGTTTTCGACGGTCTGAATTATATTGATAGGAATATTTCTCTTATATAACAGGTGAATTACGTCATCTAGCTTTATGCGATCGAATGCTTTTGTTAGATCTATAAAGCATAAAAATGTTGGTTTATTGTATTCTATAGATTTTTCGACTATCTGTCGTAGAATAAATACTGCATCCACTCAAGACCTTCCTGATCTAAATCCCTGCTGTTCGTCTTCCAGTGTTGTAACCGAATTAGTTTTATTTTTGATTACTTTCGTAACGAGTTTCAGAGTTGTGTCCAGTAGATTAATATCCCTGTAGTTCCCTGGTTCTTGTTTGTCACCTTTCTAAAACATAAGCATTATTGTGCTGGTTCTCCCCCTATCTGGTACTTTGCATTGTGTCAGGATTTTTCGAATGAAGCTTGTGAGTTCCTGTGTTAGTCGCTGTCCTCCGTATTTCAACAATTCGTTATGAATTCCGTCTTGTCTGGGAGACTTTCTATTTTTTAAGGATTTTATAGCTTTCTCTACTTCTTGAATGGTGACTTCCACATTATTCCTTATTGCTGGTATGTTGTTTTTTCCAATGTTAGCATCTCCCTCAAATAATTTTGTTAGGTAGTCTATCCATTTCTCCTCTGATATTTTGTTTGTTTCGGAGAGTTCAGATATTTCTTTGCGCTGTTGTCTTATCAGTCGCCACATTTGTTTTTGTACACTATAGAAGTCTCCTTCTCCAAAGAGTATCGCTTTTACTAATTACTTTTTACTGATTTAATTCTGAATACACCATTGACAGAAAGAAGAGCTAGATTAAACAACTTTCCATATATCAAGAACAGATTAAAACGTAGTTAGGTAAAAAGTACCAACTGCTTAAATTTAGCAATTTTCTTAACGGTATGCAACACCATCAGATATTATACAGATTATATCACGCAATTTAATTCTAGGGTGCGTCCAGAATAGTTGCTGGGACCTGCTCGATTACTATTTCATTGTATATACGAATGTATGACATTTTTGATATATTAAAGCAGCAAAAGAACAGTTAACATATATTTCGAAGGGCGTCGATTTTATTGGCTATTTTTTTCGCGTTTATTCTGATTACGCCCCTCAACAAAACGAATCCTAGGATACCACAATTGAGCTGGATAAAACTTCTTAAGTTATTTTGTCATAAAGTAAATTTTTTTTGTACTTTTATTTTTTATAGAGTGTAGGTGAAAAACAAAAATACAACTTGTTTTTTCTCCTGACGTAATTGTAGGTAAAAAAATTCTTATATATGAAAAACTGTTTAAAATATATGTAGCTATATCTACAGAAAAAAACACAATTTATAGGCATATTTTTTGTGCTATAGGGCTCTTAATTTCTGAGAAACCCCAGGAATTTATAAAGTAATTTAGAAAGTAATACCGAAGTTATTCGACTGACAACCCAATAATAGGTTTTGAAAAATTTTTGAGGTATTGCTTATTGGTCGGCCGTTAAATATTGAGCTTGATGATTTATAACAGATTGAAAGAAATCGTCGTGTGAGAATATACAGGGTTTAATGATAAAAAATTACTTTAGATTTGTAATGTTTCGAAGTCAAAATAGAAAAACTAGGATATTTATGGAATAAATACATGTCTATCACGACCTTTTTTGATAAAGTTTATATTTAATATAACTACAGATGTAATCAAATGTACAGTACAAGAACTGTAATTGATAATTAAGGGGTACTATTGGAGACAAGCGAATGATTAAAAAATTTAGTTTTGCTAATCCATGACTTGAGTCATAGCATGATTTGCAAGGTCCATATCCAACTAGGAGAAATTGCATATTTATAAATATGTGTCTCCTCCTCTCTGAAATGCTTTAATTCCATTGAACTGAGAGTTTGTCTAAAAAATAACTGGACATACGAACAGCACAGGCCGTGACCTTCGTATGTGTCAGGTCGTGTATCCACAGCCCGAAAGAATGTTTAACATTTTGAAAGAGCAACAGATTAATGTAAAACTTTTAGTGAAACTTGGAAAATCCGTCACAGAGGCAAGTATACGGTGATGAATGTCTCTCACGCACTCAAGTTTTTGAGTGGCTGAACCGATTCAAAGAGGAATGAGAAGAAATTGAACTTGACTCACGTCCAGGGCGACCCTCAAAGTCAACAACATACGAAAAATTAGGGATTTAATCCGAAAAGATCGTCAGCTGAGTATTCGTGCGATTCCTGAGATTGTAAGACAAAGAAATACTTTGGCAGATTTTACGTGAATATTTTCACACTGGGGAATTACAAGGGCGGATCCAGCCTCACTCTTTGGGGGGTAGTACAATATGGCAAGAAAAACAAGTTGTCAACGGGGGGGGGGGGGGAGCATACTCATTCCTAATATAAAAGGCAGAATAGGTTCTATTTTCCTGAACTCAAAGCTTTTAGGAGGGGGGAGGGCGACCGCAAGCATACAGAATCCTATACTCTATTCAAGAACTAGAGAAAGTAATAAAACTGTTACCGAAACCTCTAACGTACCTGCTCCAGTGCCGCAGGTAACTGAGAACTGCCGTAAATCTAATTATATTTCATTATATTTAAATGTATTTTATAAATTTACTGCAACATAGAATTTCTGATAGTTTAATTTAATTTCTGTCAGTGAGCAAAGTACAACTTACAGTTTTTTCTTAGTGATTTATCTTGTTTGCGCTTGTTTTTATATATTATTTGAGATTAGTGATATACCCAAAAGATATGGCTTTCACCTCTATATTTATTCCAAAATCGTTAAACCAGGGCATTTTTTCCTCAACGAAAAACTTATTACGATGAATGTTTATGATGCCTTAAGATATCAATATCTAGATAATAATGTTAAAAGCTCTGTTGAGATATGTTTCAACATGACAGGGGTTGGAAAATCTACTATGTACCGAATACTGAAGGAGAAAAAACGACTGGAATTGTTAGTACTCCCAAGCCACATTCGATCACAGGCAAACGATAAACCTCGTTGGAAGAAGAGATGAAAACTGCAATTAAAGGGGTTGTATATATATTTTATTATGAAAAGCAGATCCCAACCATCTAAAAAATTCTAACTAATATCATCAAGATCGCGATTTACCTGAAATTAAAAGAACTGATCTCAGGAAATTGCTCAGAGAACTTAATTTTTGCTGGGAAAAACCAGATAGAAAATCTGTTCTTATAAATCGTGCGGGAACTGTCCATTGGAGACGTAAATATCTCTCTCAAGTAAAAGGTAGAGTTGCTAGAAATAACACAATTGATAAAATTAGTAATTTTACTAAACTTTTGAAAGATTTTTTTGAATAAAGTTACTGCGGAAAATTGGGAAAAATCTATATCTAAAAATAAAACAAAATGTGAGCACTCGATCTCATAATCGGTGAGATAGAGAAACCAATTATAATTAATTTTAGCGAAGATAGTTTCACTGACTTTGATTAGGAATTAATGTTTACTAGTGTAAACACAATTTATTATTTAAATTTTTGTTTTGTTGTATTTTATTGTTTAATGTTGTTTATATGTTTTTTTTATTTTTTTATATATTTTTATTTTAGTGTGTCCCACTCTTTAATTTTATATATATTTAATTCTAATTAGCCGTAAGTTTTTGATTATTTTATTATTGTGTTTGTGTCTTTTTCTTAAGCGTGTAGAATTAACATCTTTATCTTATTTTTTTGCTATGGGATTTCCATATATAAAAGCAAATTAAATTAAGATATTAGTACAATAGAAATAAAAATAAGTAGGTCTAATTTTTATTACAACATAAAAAAAAACTAATTACATTTGAATCCATTTTTAGTGTTTAATTGTAATTCTGCAGATGGTTTAAGAAATAAATAAACTGAAACGTCAAATAACCTAAAAATGTTTTTAATTAATAATAAAATGACCGATAGCCCCAAAAATATTTTATTATTATATGGACGAATTTATTTTTTATATATGTTTAACTTTTTGTATTTTTGACAATGGATATTTTGTAAGTATTTAAATTATAACTTAGAATTATTTGAGAGAATAATCCTACGTTTTAGTCTATTATTATAGACCGGTATTTTTGATTATAAAATTTCCAACCCATTCCTATGGAAAATATATGTGTCTAACAAATTTTGCTAAAAACACCGGACTAAAGAACACAGGAAGTTTGCGAAGAGAAAAAGGGTAAAAAATGATTTATTACTATCTCTAGTTCTTGAATAAACTATAGTATAAGAGGAAAAATCGGGTCCATTTTCCTAAACTCAAAGCTCTTGGGGGGGGGGCGATCGCCCCCCCCCCCTTGGATCCGCGCCTGGGGAATTATCACTTTTTGTGATTAAATTTAGTGTCTTCTTCTTCTTCTTTAGGTGCCATGCCTGTATTCAGACGTTGGTGGTCATCATGTTTAAAATTTCCTGAAATCTTTCTCTATCGGCTGCTGCGCGAAATAGTTCTTCTACCGTGCAATCACCCCACTGCCTGATGTTACGCAGCCATGAAAGCTTCTTTCGGCCTATCCATCTTTTTTCTTCCACTTTTCCTTGTATTATAAGGCGAGAAGTAGCTGGTATTTAGGTCATCTAATTATGTGACCGAAGTATTCTGTTTTCCGCTTCTTTATAATATTCAAGAGCAGTCGATCTGTATCCATCATTCTGAGAACATCCTCGTTGGAAGTGTGCGAAACCCATGATATCTTTAGGATTCGACGGTAGCACCACAATTCGAATGCTTGCAGTTTGTTTAGCGTTGTGGTTTTTAGTGTCCATGTCTCGCAACCGTATAATAGAATAGACCATACATAGCATTTCAGGACCCTTTTACGAATATACATTGATAGGTTCCTGTTGCATAGAACTGGTTTGCATGTCACAAAGGCTTTCCGCGATATTTCTATCCTATCTATTATCTCTTCATCTGGGTCCCCACTTACATTCAACCAACTGTCAAGGTATTTGAAATGGTTTACACGCTCTATCCTCTTCCCATCGAGCCAAAGTTGACATTCATCTACAGTAACCTTTCCAACTGTCATCCACTTTGTTTTTGAGATGTTGATTTTAAGGCCTCTTCGGCAGCTCGCTTCATTGACTAGGTTTACTAATGTTTGGAGATCCTCGATGCTTTCCGCAAGATTGGCCGTATCATCAGCAAATCTAATAATGTTGATTACTTCTCCGCCTAGTCTTACTCCTTCTTGTCTGTCATCCAAAGCCTCCCTAAAGATTTCTTGAGAGTATACATTAAAGAGACAGGGTGACAGAACGCAACCCTGTCTTACTTCACGTTTGATGGGTAGGTTTTGAATACGACTGTTTTCAATTTGGATAGAGGCTACTTGATTGTAATACAGATGTTTTAGCAGTCTTATATCGTAGTGGTCTAGACCTGCTGCTTGTAGGCACTCAAAAAGTTGATCATGTTGTACTCGGTCGAATGCCTTTTCAAAGTCGATGAAACAGACGTAGATGTCCTTTCGGAATTCACAGCTCTTTTGTAGGAGAACGCGCATACAAAATAGTGCCTCTCTTGTTCTTAGACCATTCCTAAATCTAAATTGCTTATCACTCACTCTATTTTCGCATAAAAGGAATATTCGGTTCTGTATAATTCGTAGAAGTATCTTAAGTGTGTGGCTCATTAAACTAATCAGCCTAAAGTCGCTGCATTTGGTGGGTCTACTTTTCTTTGGTAATGTTACAAACAGCGATTCTAACCAATCATCTGGTATTATTCCTTCGTTGTAGATTTTATTAAAGAAAGTGGTTAAGTAAGAAATATTTACCTCATCTCGAAGTTTAAGCAACTCAGCAGGGATCTGATCTGGTCCAGGTACCAATGTGGTTTACAATAATTTATTGTGAAGGAACGAAAGTTTACTACAACTTTTAATTATTTTACGTTGATTATCTTCAAGTAAATTCTATGAAACGGAGGAATTTATTTGAGCCACCCTCTAGGTGGAGTTGGACCATGACAATGCATATCTTATGTCTATCCAAGAATAGTTATGTATCAGGGAAATATAAATCCGTTATCATACTTCAACTTATACTCAATTTTATTAGTTTTGAGCAGTTTAAATGTTTTCTAAAAATAGTTAAACCCAGACAATTTATGTGACATAATATCTAAAGGATCATACTCTCTTAAAGATTTTAAAATAAATCTGTCAAAGAAACTCGACATTCTTATCATTATAGGTCTAAGGTTAAATGTTTAAACATGTGGGTGACCCGTGGGAGAGCTTTCTTTTCCTCAAACTGAGCAAATTTTCCTCTTATAAGAAAACAAAAGAATAGTGAAATAAAATCATTAAGATGCAATATTATAATTTGTTATTAAATACAAAGCTCGCGCCTGTTGACTATTTTTTTACCTATTCGATGAAAATAAGAACAAGAAAATATGAAATTGCTAAAATGGGCGGGATGTTTTTTCTATGAACACGACTCAAACTGATATTATAAGCGTAGAATAGTTACAATTTAAATTTGTATAATATAATTACTAGATTAAGCTCAGGTCTAATTAAATATTAAAAATTTGACAAATGGATGAACGGGGAGATGAAACCTACCAATGCTTGAAAACGAAAACTATCTGTCACAGGCGCGAAACTACAATCTGTTGACGAACGCATAGCGATACCAGCGCGACTACGTGGTGTAAAGTTAGGTTTTATCTTCACAAATTATTTAACGATAGTTACAATCTGGGATTCGTTAAAGTCGGTAGTCGGTTTGGAGAATAGTTTCTTAGAAAATTACGTGTCGTGTACAATCACTGCTAATGAAGATTTTGTTTTGTTTTTTCATCTATTTCTGAGGAAGTAAGGGATTATCCTGTTTTATTTCTCTTGATAAAATAGCGAATTTAGTACCATTTGTTCAAACAATTTAAACAGAATTTTCGTGTTTTTATTCTTTTCTTAATTCATATTTTAAAAAACTACGTTTTATCTTCTAAATTCGGTTTAACATTTTTACTAATAGAATAACCATTGAGAGCATTTATGTTAGTTACTTTAAATTTGTCATTCGTTATTAGCTGTTGATTTCTCATTGTACATAATTCCGTTAATTTTTGTTAATAGATTTAAGTGTTTTGAGAAACTAGTTTTATTAAGAACCTCTACGCGAGGAAATATGCGGGCGCGCCCTTGTGAAAGCTTCTAATCAAGAGACGTCATCTGACCAGCTAATTAGCAGTCTAACTCGAGTCCTGAAGTCCTGAGTTTTGGTACTGGTAAGCTCTAAATAAAATGTCCTTGTTTGGTTCTAAATCTACACAAAAAACCAAGAGGAACGACTAGATTTCCAGGGAGCATTTAACATTGAGATAATTATTTGTAGGGTTTTAAAATAGCCACAAATTAATATCTCACAGCAGGAGTCTATGATCAAATGCTGTCACATTACTTGTATCAAAAATTTCTGACCGCTGACCGAACTTTTTTACCATTTAAACAAATACCTATCGTATTCCAGTCAAATAAGCGAAATAAAGACCTAGTTGGGGATACTCATTCATCCAGGCCAGGACCTGGATTTTCAGGTAATATAGGTCTATAGAAATAAAACGTTACATACATTTCAAATTTTAGCTGGATATTAGTGACACACAGTTTGGCTTCCGGAACGGGGTGGGTACAAGAGAAGCATTATTTGTTTTTAATGTGCTTACTCAAAGATGCTTGGATATCAATCAGGACCTCTATGTCTGCTTCATAGATTACAACAAAGCTTTTGATAGGGTCAAACATGACAAACTGATAGAGATTCTCAGAAGCAAAAATTTGGATAAAAGAGATTAAGGATTGATATCAAATCTGTATTACAATCAACGAGCGGCAGTAAGAATTGGACAGGAAATGTCCGGAGATGTGGAAATACAAAGGGGAGTCAGACAAGGGTGTATATTGTCACCTTTACTATTTAACGCTTATTCTGAAGAGGTCATATTGGAGAGTCTTGAATCTGAAACAGTAGGGATAAAAGTAAACGGAGTTTTAATCAACAATATTAGGTATACAGATGACACCGTAATAATAGCTGATAGTTTGAAAGACCTAGAAAAAATAATGAATAAAATATTAAGAGTTAGTGGAGAATATGGACTCTCTCTTAACACGAAAAAGACCAAGTTCATGATAATTAGTGAAAACAACACCAATAATAATGAAACCCTAATGGTAGGAGGCCAGCACATAGAAAGAGTTAAGAAGTACACTTACTTGGGAACCCTAATAACAGAAAATAATGACTATACCGTTGAAATAAAAACCAGAATCGAGAAAGCACGTGCCAACTTTATTAGAATGAAAAACGTTATCTGCAGCAAAGATCTAACGTTAGACCTGAAAATACGACTGACTAAATGTTACGTATACAGTGTTCTATATTATGGAATGGAAGCATGGACACCGAATCGAGAGGCAATGAGAAGACTTAACTCTTTTGAAATGTGGACATATAGAAGAATTCAGAGGATTTCGTGGGTGGATCGAGTTACGAACGCCGAAGTGTTGAGAAGAATGGAGAAAGAAAAGGAAGTCGAGATAACAGTAAAACAGAGAAAACTGCAATATTTCGGACACATTATGCGGGGAGAAAAGTACAGCATCTTGCGGCTCATAATCCAAGGCAAAATAAGTGGCAGAAGAGACGTAGGACGACGACGAATTTCATGGCTAAAAAACCTAAGGGAATGGTTTGGATGCAGTTCAAAACAACTATTTAGAGCAACTGAATCAAAAATTAAAATAGCTATTATGATTGCCAACCTCCGCAATGGAGAAGGCACTTGAAGAAGAAGAAACTTCACTGATGCTTTTGTTTTTGTTGTATCATTTTCAGGACAAATCACACCTAAATCTAAACTCCTAAACGAATAGCGCTAGTTTCGTTTCTTAATTATTATTAATATAGGAATGAATTTTGAAAAAAAAAATTGGTAACTTTGACGCCGTTTTTTTTCTCTAAATTCGTCTAAAAATGCCAGCTTCCTTCCCAAATATGAAAACAGAATTTTTTTATCTCAAAAAACAAAAAAGTTATTTAATGTGTTTACAAGGTAGAAATGACAGTGATTTTCTAATGAAGTTTAAACAAATTTAAAATTAATTTTCCTCAGTTCTATGTAACATTTCTCATAGAAGAAGAGTTCCTCTTTCATGAGATGTGCTCAGAATTGGTGTGCCTTCAACGATGTAGCTAGAATGTTATTGCAAAATTCGCTCGCCTGTGATAAACAAATTAAATTTTGCACAAACTATTTGATGAATTGATCTGTAATTTTTACCACATATTAAGCATTAAAAGACCCAACTTTTTAGGTAACACAAAGTCGTAGGTTGCATTTAGCAATAGTTATTGTTAATTGAATATTATAACAATTTTGACCTTGTATTGCATTTTTTTCAGCAACAAATAGAAATATCGAGATCGGTCAAAAACTAGTTTGTAGGTTTTTCAATGCTCTACAAGATGGCTATTCCATTTGGTCCAAAAATTTCTTGAGTTTTTGCTGGTAAGCAAAAAGTGCAAAAAAATGAATTTTTTAACTTTTAATTGTTTACAAAACGTTTATGACATAAAATCTCGTTTTATTTCTATAGGTCTATATTACCCAAAAATCCGGATCTCTGTCTGGACGATTGAGTGTCCCGGCAAAATACTTATTTCACTAATGTATCTCTCACTATTACCGAGATCCATAAACTGGCCCTTCTTATCTTGGACACTCTATATAGTATTTTTGGAGTTGTCTTATTAATAACAAATCTCGCTTGCTTCCATAAAAGATTACCTCGAACCAGCGGCCTTGGCATGACGTAAATTTTTTATTGATAAAATGAAATTTTTGCCAAATGGCGTTGGCGGGAACTTAATGGTTAATTAGGTGAAAAGTGATGCATGAATTGTTTTAAATCGATAATAACTTACCAAGTGAGCTCGAAAATTAATTATTAGGAAAATAAGGATTCCTCTATTCTGCTTTGCTTCATTTTAGGTGACCTAAATAACATGAGTGTTGTGAAATTTGGCCAAGTTTTCGGCGAGTTTGTAAACATATACTTAAGTAAAATGAATAATAGAAATTTTTTTTGTTACACAAATCAGGTCTTTTTTATTATAATTTTTCTAATGTAATACAGTTGATCGACTCCTCTGTGATTTGGCTGACCTCGGAATATCCCGTCAAGGCTAAAGAATGGTGCTAGATATTGGAATTCAGCCCCACCAAAACTACCTTAGTAGCCTTTACAAGGAAAAGGAATCTTCATCTAAAAATCATCAAAAGGAATGGGAATGTTATTAAGTGTAAGTCAAAAGTTTAATATCTGGGCCTAACTCTAGATAATAAACCTCTCTGGAATAAATTTGAAAAAGGAGTATTCAACAAACTTGTTAAAGTCTTGATGGTTTGTAGAATGAATGAATGAATGAATGAATGAATGAATGAATGAAAAAGGGGTGGTGATACTAGATCATCGATGTTTAGGCCTCTATTGGGCCCTTTACATCTCACCATATCTGCAGGTTATTCGAGGCCGATCGCTTTGCAAACCCAAACAGTCTCGTTAGTTGAACTTGCCTAACTACTTCCGGTGACAAAATTGTCTCTCCGAAATATCTCTGTCTCAGTCCGTTGAGTGCTGGGCACTCTGTAAGGACATGGCCAACAGTTTCATCAAACACCATCCTCTCCAAACACCATCTTCTCCAAACACCATCTTCGACACCGATTCTATGAAGATGGCCCCTAAGGTGACAATGTCCTGTCAGCAATCTTACCACAATTCGCAGTTCTTTCCTTCCCAAGAAGAGAAGCTCCTTAGTACACCGTGCACTAGGCCAAGTTATATGTTCCTTAGCACACCTCATTCCACGATTCAATAAATTTGCTACGGTTCAGTCGCCGAACCTAACAATGGTTTGTAGAAATTTCGTGGGAAAAAGCTAGAGTACAAATCCAAAAACCCTGTAGTGGATGTTGACAGCAATAGTGAGACCAATCATCACAAATGAAGCAATGATCTGGAGTAAAAGAGCCAGTCTAGCCAATATGAGAGCTAACCTCTCGGAAATTCAAAGACTAGACTATGCGTAGAAATAATCCTAAACCTTACACCTCTATATATACCTAGAATATGGCAAGACAATATTTAGGATGATGCAGGATGAAGTCATAAAACGAAGGATCAACCTGTTATCCAGAAATCAGCAAATCTAGGACATCTAGGTCCCTAGATGAAATGAAAAATAAGTTCAACTTTGTGAAAAACTTTAATACAAGATTGAGTCGCAAAAGTGAATGGAGAAGAAATACCATTGAAAAATTTCACAGGTATGCAAATGGCTCCAGAACATCTAGGGGAACAGAAATATGAACGTATGGACCCAGTAACAGATACCGCGAAAATTTAAATATGTATGTGCGTAGAATTGGGGGTCTGTAGACTGCGACCTGGTAGATCTGTTGTGCACCCCTACTGCTGCCCAGTCGTAAAAGTTACCTTATCGCCTAGAGCAGGTCCTCCAGTCCTATGTCCCTCAGGAATCTCAGGATGTTGAACGGCTTCTTTGATTTGGTGTGCTCCCAAGAATCGCATCCTAGGGTTTTCTAGAGCACTGCACTCTGCCAGGATATGAATAGTCCTCCTCACAGAATCTGCACTCTTCTCTTTCTACCAGTCCGAGTTTTTTTTGGGTGTCCCTTCAGGTGGAAATGCCCCGTCAGGACCCCTGTCAGAACTCTGAGCTGATTTTTAATCAAGCTTATGCATTCTTTAAATGTCTTCTGGTCGTAGTTCTCCAGAAGTATCTTCGCTGCAATCCTTGCAGCTCCGTCCAATAATTGAATCTTCTGCTTTCTTTTGTGATTCGATTTCAATACAATTTAATTCGAAACCAAGAAATATCATTTTGACATGAACTATGAAGTAGTAAATGACTGCTATCAAGCGAAAGGAGGGCGATTACCTAGGCTAGGGAAGGAATCAATTGTATGATTTACTGACGTATCCAAGATGAAAGAAGGGGTCAGAGTGAGAGTATCAAGCCCATGTTTTAGACTAGTCAAATCCCCCCATTGTCTTCTTAACAGAAGTATATGCAATCCATATCTGCGCTGACGAGTATCCTAATAGAAATATTAAGATAGGCAAAAGCGCTAAAAGCTCTAAGATTAAATACCTACGAGTCTAAATTGACTTGGGACCGCAAAGAATCTCTGAAGCAATTGGCAAGGAGCAACAGGGTAACACTGATATGGGTGTAAGGGACAAGGGAATAAAGGGAAACAAGGAAGCAGACAGCTTTTCTTGACCGTGAACTTTTCTGTGAACTACCAAAAAGTTGTATAAAAGTGGAGATCTGGAGCTGGGAACAAAATTATATAAAATTAAGGTAGAATAAGATTCCTGGTCTCAGAAAAGCGAAAAAATTCATAAATCCATCGCCAAAAAACGCAAATATGCTTCTTGATCTCCTAAAAAGAGATGTATCAGTAATAACAAATGTCTTCACATTACACTGTCCTTTGAGATACCATCTCAAAAAGAAACCAAAACTGAGTGCGATATTTGCCGTTTCTGCAATAGGACAGCCGAAATAGTCGGACATATCCTATGTTCTGTAAGAGGCTTAAATTCCTAGGAGGCGCCACATTGATGCCTAAAGAAGTCAATCACTTACTCCCCAGAAGAAAATTATATTTAAAAACTAGGCGTCATGGAGGAATCTGGCAGAGCTACACCGAGAAACTTACAATTTACAACAAAGAAATTAGGAAAGCTAAAAGAGACAGCTTTAAGAAATTTTGTGAAGAAATTCAAACTACACCTGCCATAGCTAGACTACAATCATGGTAAAGCGTAGGGTCGATACAGCAATGGCACTCAGAAAGTCAGACGGCAGCTTCACGAAGAGCAAGGAGGAAAGAGCATTATTCTTACTCAACACTCACTTTCCGGGGAACAAGTCTAGTATCACGAATGTTCTAATAGAACATCGCGAAAGGCCCACCAGAGAAGCTAAAGCAAAGACCAAATACATATGCAGTAGCGGTGATTTGAAATGGACAATGAACACCTTCCAACCATATAAATCCCAGGAGTTCTTCTAGAGAATATGGCGAAGAGGACAATTCATAGAATGATGAGAGATGAGGTCATAAAACGAAGATCTAATCTCTTATCCAGTAATCAACAAATCTGGGACATGTCCCAAGATGAAGCGAAAAAAAAATTCAATTTTGTGAAAAACTTCAGAAAAAACAAATAGGAGAGAAATACCATTAGAAAACTTAACAAGAAATATATTATATGATATACAGATGGCTCCAAAACAACGGAGGGAACTAGAATAGAAGTGTATGGACCCGGCACCAGACACTACAAAAGCTTGGGTAACTCACCAAGCATTTTCCAAATAGAAATACATGCGATTAGGATATGTATTCAATTCAACAAGAAAAAACTATCACAGCCAAGAAATTATCATCATGTGGAAGTTATCAGCTCCAAGATGGTTTGGGAATGCCTAGATGAATGAAATGATTTGAATAAGAATAATAAAGTCACACTCATGTGGGTACCGGAACACATCGGGATAGAGGGGAGTGAAATAGTAGACAGGCTCGCGAGGAAAGGAGCTGAGACACCATTTCTGGGGTCAGAGCCTTTCTGTGGAATCGGTAGCAGCGTAATGCTGGAAGAACTAAAGATAGAAGAAGAAAGAAGCAGATTCAATTATTGGACGGAGCTGCAATTGAAACAGGCGAAGCTACTTACTGGGAACTACTTAGAGTTCTGACAGGGGTCCTGAAGGGGCATTGCCACCTGAAGGGACATCCCGAGAAACTCGGACTGGTAGAAGAAGAAGAGTGCAGATTCTGTGAGGACGAGGACGAAAGCTCTATTCATATCTTTGCAGAGTGCAGCGCTCTAGAAAAACCCAGAAGAAGTTCTTGGGAAGAAGGAGAGCTACCCACCTTGAAGCCGTCCAGCATCTTAAAGTGCCAGAAGGAAATAGGACTGGAGGACCTGCTCTAGCTGATAAGGTAATTCTTACGACTTGGCAGAAGTAGGGGGTGCAATAGATCTACAAGGTCGTTGTGTACAGACCCTAATTCTACGCCCATACATGCATAAAAAATCTAAATATTCCGGCCTTATATTAGATCAGGGTGACGTACTGAAGATCTTATAGGTTGAAGTGATATAAAGAGGCAAAGAAAGTCTTAACGGCCGATTCGCAATTCAAAATCTACAATGCTGGGATAAATCTAAATTAACTTTTTATTAAATTTACCACCGCCCTTTAGTCGCAGTGAAAGAGGACGATGCTCACTTAAAAGTAGTTTAGGGATATTTTGATAAGTTTTAAATCTTTTTTTTTCAAACTACCTAATCTGGTGTCCACTAAATAGCTCTAGTCGCCAACATAATTAACATAAAACAAAATGTTTTTTTTAATAAGAGCTACGGTAAAAATAAATTAAATAAAAAAGTGCTTCTTTTCAAAACCTCCTACTTTGTTGCCCAAGGCTCCTCGTACGAAACGTATTTATTTCAGTGTCATTCGAAGAGAGTAAGTGTAGGCGGACAGGAACACATGTAGGATTTATTAGCTTTAGGACATGGCTTCAATGGCAGTATTATTAAAAAGCGCTTTCGAAAGTTTAATGAAGTGCACCGAGCTTCGCCTACAAGAATATTCAAAACGCTTCGACTTCGAAATTCTGAAGTTTGTATATTAAAAGAAAAATACATTATTTATAATAAAAGTATTCGTGGTTTAGATTGGACAGAGGAATATGGAAATCGTGCATATATACGAGATTTGTCCCAAAAGTATCATGCCTATCTTCATATTTCCGCATTCTTTATCATCCGGTGAGTGACATCCATCAAAATAGTACATATTTAATTGAATTATACGTTCCCAGCGGTGTTTTCACTTCCTGAAGCAGTCCTGGAAGTCAGTTTTTGGAATTGCCTTCAGTGCATTCGTCGCATTAGTTTAAACCGTCTCTTTGTCATCGAATTGGTGTTCTTTGAGCGGCATTTTTAATCTAGAAAAGAGCCAAAAGTTGCAGGGAGCTACGTCGAGACTGTACGGAGGCTGGCGAAGCTGTACGACTTGGTGCTTTGTTAAACATTGCTGCACAAGGTTCGATAAATGCGCTGGCGCATTGTTGAGGTGAAGCAGCCAATCACCGCTTGTCCAAAACTGTGGCCGTTTTCTTCTGACTGCGTCACGCAATCTTTTCAATACTTCAACGTAGTATTCTTTAGTGATCGCGTGACCTCTCGGAGCATATTCGTGGTGGACAACACCTTCATTATCAAAGAAAACAGTCAACATTGTCTTCACTTTGCTCCGACTTTGACGTGCTTTTTTTGGTCTTGGCGATTCTGAATGCTTCCACTGTGAAGACTGTCGCTTTGTTTCTCTAAATGCCTCATTCATCATATTAATTGTTTCCAAGATTAAAGCAAAACTTGATGCAAATTCGTTGATCTAATTTTTTCGTCATTTTTTACAATAACAAAATGCGACGAACGAAAAAAAGACACTGTAAACAAACGCACACCGTTCACGAACTAACACGTCCAGTCGGTAACTGCGCACACCAATGAGTTCGTGAAGACTTACTGGTGACGCCCATGCCCCACAGAGGTCGCTCAGAAGTTTTGACGCGGAGATATGAATGTAGACTCGATACTTTTGGGACAAGCCTCGTTTAAATTACTGATCACGAACAATGAAAAATAAAACGAATTAAAATATATATTTCTTTCTATAACTATAACCTCTTGGTAGTATTGTAATGGAACAAATGTTAATTATTTTTCATTGTTCAATGTCAATTATTTTCTGTTAAAATAAATAATTAAATAATCACTCTGTGAATAGATATTCCGTGGGAACAGGGTAGTTATATTTTTTTATCACTATCCACGAAAGTCTAAAGGAAGAATAAATCAGTTATCGAACTTAACTTTTATTATCTTTGTCGTTCAAATGTTTTCTTAAAAATATATAAACTCAGTAAATTTACGAAGTCATAAAACTAAAGTACCCGTTCTAAGATTTGGCTATAAATCTGTCAAAATAATCTTGCTCGATTATGTAAGTAAAACCAGACGTGTTAAGGGTAGTTTTTAACATGTGGTATGTGAAATACCGTTGAAATGTATTAAAATATTGAACGAGTTTCCCATTATTAGGAAACAAAAGAATAATCAAATAAACTCATTATACTGTAATATAACGTTTGATCTGTGAAAGGAGGTATGTAACGTCTGTTTTTCCTGATTGCAAGAAAGAATGATTCAAATACCAGCATTATGAATAAAAGGACACTCAGGTTTTTTCACAGACGTTATATTATCCTATTATTTTAGGTATAGGGAGAAATAGAATAGTTTTATCAATTGTGTTTATATAAAAATTAAGTTTAAGATGCTCACAGGTCAATTCGTGAATCAAACATCCGGTATAGTACAGCTAACGCCCTCAGTAAGAAAACTCCCAAATCTTCAAGCTTTAAGGGAATTAAATTGCCGGTCACAGGACGTACGACCGAAAAAGCAACTAAAAAGAGGAAGAGGGGATGTAAGATTTGAGAACGCTCTTTTAAAAAAATACTAAAGTTAGTCACAATTTGAATGTCCGTTAGAACAGTACCAGTGCCGTAGAATAATTGCGTCATGGGTATAATCGTCGGAAAAGGAGGTTATCTTTGTTAATTTAGGAAACTAAGGGATTATCGTGTGTTATTTTAGTGGGGCATTTCGCGATTTTCATACGGTTCGATTAAGTAATATAAATAGCTGTTTTTCGCGTTTTATTTCTTTTTCTTTGTTTAATATTTTATTAAGCTATTTATACGTGTTTTTTTCAAAATTGGGTTTTACGTTTTTGAATTAAAATAACGGCCGAGAAGAGCAATTATGTTTTTCGTAATTGTTATTAGTTTTAAGTTTCTCATTGTAAATAGTTCGTTTTTATTCTATTTATTTTGTTAATAGACTAAGTGTTTTGAGAAACTTGTTTTATTCAATTTAATTAAAACTTTCACGCGAATTAACTTGCGGGCGCGCTGCTGCGAGATCTACAAAACAAGAAATGTCTACTGACCAACTAATTAGCAGCCTTTCCTGAGTCCTGAAGATCTGAGTCATGGTTGTGGTAAGCTTTAATAACCGTAGTGTTTGGTACTAAAGCTGCAAGAGAGAAGTTGAACGACCAGACTTCCAGAGTGTCTTTATTACTGTGATATTTAATTGTAGGTTATTAAAATAGTTACTAATTAATATGGGGCAAAAAATTATTATAGATAAAATAATTAACGCTACCTCAATATGTCATTGGCCAGAGTCTATACTCAAATTCTGTCACAGTATTTGCTTAAAATTTAAAAACTAAAAATTCTTTTATGGCCACAATAGATTAGTTTATATACAGGAAAAAGCTATTTTAAGTCCTATTTTTCTAGATGAAATATCTTTAGTAAGAAAATTCAACTTCTGTATTATAATAATATTTCGTCATAAATATATATATATATATATATATATATATATATATATATATATATATATATATATATATATATATATGAAGTAAAATGCAAACGGAGCTGCATATAGTTGTACGTTTGCTGAATGTGATTTCAGCACTACAACGGCATAATGTGGATATATCCACTGCTATTGCATCTCACACGGGGGAATCCGTAAAAGCCGCATATAATATATATATATATATATATATATATATATATATATATATATATATATATATACATATAAAATAAAATAGTATTAGGGTAGTTCAGATTAGGATATGTATTATATAAATACGATATTTAGGAAATTTATTTTTTTATATTGTAAACGTTACCACGGACGGATCCAAGGGGGTAATGGGGGCGATCGCCCTCCCAAAAATTTCGAATTCAGGAAAAATATTTCGCTGTCCCCGTCCCCATACTCAAGAGATTATAGACTCAAGTTTCCAAACCCACACATAACAGCGAGATAAAGTAATTGATCGATATGCCGATAGTAAACACCAAAGAGTTGATTTCCTTTTATCGTGTAATTTAATATATTATCTTCTCGGATATTGTATTTTTTGTATTTGTTAAGACCCAATAAATTGATAATCTAAATATATTTTTACAATTTCGCTTATCAAAAATAAAATTTCTTTTGTAACTTGCTGCCATCCAGTTACATAGTTATGTGGTTTTAGTTTAGATTATATCTAACGTGACTATTTTTTGTTTTACTGAAAACGGAACATTATCAAAATTATGGTAATAATTATAGAGTCATAATAAACAACAAGGCGAGAACATATATTTATATAACAACAGTTACAATCAAATAATACATCAATAAAAAGGAGAGAAACCTAATTATTTTATTATTTCTCCTATCAATACATTTGTTTTAACGTAGTTAGTGATGATTTTAAGGATCAATGAAATTCTTTACCGTTTTTTATTGTATGATTTGGCAGCCAAACATCTTCGCACTCCCTCCAGGAAATATTGACTCATACCAGGTATACAAAGATACCAAAAGTATGAAGCTCTGTGGGAACCCTTTCCATGCTATTGAGTCCTAGGTGACGTGGTCTGCAGTATTTCTTACGGACTTTCGGACGATCCGTGCGGTTGCAAGGAAAACTGCTTTCTAAATCGGCTTATACAGATGCTTACTAGGGCCCAGTCCCTTGATGTTCTGCAGCAGGTTCTTTGGTATCACTACAGTTGTTGATAAAATTATGGAAATCGTTTGGACGCTGTTGATTGCCCATTGTCTTTGGATTTGTACCTCTATATTTCTGAATTTGGTGATATTCTCGTTGTATTTTGGCCTTAGGTTGTTGTTGTTAGATACATCAATGTCGATTAATGTAGTTCGCCTAGAAATTTTATCTGTATAGTGTCTGGTCTATTATGAGCAACTGTCTGATCCGTCAGCACCGTTCGGTCCCAATATAGCTTGAACTGGTTGTTTTCAAGAATATACTCCGGATTGTATTTGTAATATGGCACTTTTCCTACCTGCAATAGATTTAACTTATCTGCTAACTCTTGGTAGAGTATCTTAGCGGCTGAATCGTGTCTTTCCTTAAACTCACCTGCGGCAAACGCTTGGCATCCTCCAGTTATGTGTTAGATTGTCTCTGACATTCGAGAGCCACATCTACATTGGTTATTTTCTATTGAGGGATCTCTGATGATGAACTTCCGGTAGTTCTTCGTCAGAATAATCTGGTCTTGGATAGCTAACGCTTAGTCTGTTTGGTGGTGAGAAGCAATATCCTGTTCTCTCAGCTGTAGCGACGTTGAATCGTCTGCCTCGCATATTGCTCGATTTATTGTGAAAGAGTCTGCTAATCTGTGGAAATATGAACGTAAGTTAATTTGTTGTTCGAACTGCTTACCAATATCCACCAATCCTCTTCCTCCTTGATGTCTTGGACGCATTGTACGTTCAAAGCATTCCGAGGGTGATGTTTTTGTGCTTTTGTTAGTATTACTTTTTTTCTTTGCAGGTTTTGAATGTCCGTCTTGCTCAATTTTACAATTCCAAAAAAATAGCAAAGTGTAGAACAAGCGTACGTGTTGAGCGCCTTAAACAAATTGCTATTATTTAGGTTAGTTCGTAATACCCGCCTTAACCTCCTGAAAAATTCGGTTGCCAATTCGGTTTTCATAGTGCAATGGTCAATTCTTTTAGCCTGTTTCATATAATTTTTTATTATTATTTACTGTTATTATTAACATGGCGTTAAGAAAAGACGCCTGGAGCTGATATTTTTTAGGTATCTACAACTTATTCACCAATGAGAATACACTGGTGTATTTGTTCCAGGTAGGCACAGAATAGAAGTGTTTAAATACGTCCACACAACAATTTTCAATCGAAACATTTAGATTATTCCAATCTGACACTTTTTGAGGTATAATCTAGTTGATTAGTGAAAATTTATCAAATATTTCCGTATTTTTATTGCGATCAAGGTATCATTTTTCAATCAAAACATCTAATACGTTTTAAAAATCTTCCCACACAAATACTGTTTTAAAATTTGCCTAATAAAATATTTCCAAGTCTTTATTAAGCACAGCCCACTGAACCAAATATTCACCGCCAGTTTTGTAAAATTCTGTAGCTGAAGTTTTCAACAGTTCTTCATCCATATCATAGTTTTTTTAACTATTTTAATAAAATTCGGACTGTATATGGTAGGAACTGAATAGCCTGTTTTTGAGAAAAATTTTCTTTCATTTGATTAATTTCATTTGCAGCTTCAATCGATGAAATATTTTGATCGTCAATGTTCAACACAGCTTGATGAATGTTTGCCGAGTGAGCGTGCATAAAATAAAGCCACAGTTCTGAGTTAGGATTTTCAAACAAATTTTCTAATATAATTGAGCATTTTTTGATGCTCAAGAAATATTTTGTAAACGGCTCATACATTTTCAAAACTCTTTCGACGGCAGGCATAAGTGCAAGCCACCTGGTCTTGCTATAGCCAAGCATTTTTTGATATTCTGTATCAATTTGGATGCAAATCTTTTTTATTGTTTCAACTTGAACCCTGTTTAACTATTAAACAGTCAAAGGCTACAGGTAGACTGTTTGCAACCGATTTGATGGTGTTGTAAATGACATGAGCTCGACATCCGATACCTATTAGTGACTTGTCAAGAGATGATTTTAATTTTGTGTACACGTTATTGACTACTCGCCTAGCTGCAGTTGGTGCAGTCGCCACGAAACGCTATAATTTTGCAGACAAATTATTTTCTGTCAGTACGTGTACTAAACCATTAACAATGAATTTTGAACTTTCACCAAGCTGTTCTTGGACATTTTTTACTTGATTCCTTTAATTGGTTTAAAATAGCATACTAGGACAGGAAATATCTTCTTGCTGCCTTGGTTTGAAGCGACGGTTAATATTGTAATGCAATCACATTTACCAGGATTAGCTTTTAATTCTTCAATCTTTATCAAGGTTAAAACATTTATAACAATAGTTTAGGTTTTCGTGCGCATCTAAATTTTTGCTCTAAATATGATTGAATTAATTTTGACCCACAATCATTGGAACAGAATCTGTGATTTCCTTGTATCGTGTGATGAACCCAGACGCCTTCTGCCTCAGGTATATCCAAGTTGGCGTATCTAATTTCTTGAAACAAATTGTTAGGGAAGAACTTGAAGCAGTTGCACGATCATGTTTTTCCGACTTTAAATGCTGTTCTGTATCACTGGTGCCATGGGAAACGCTAAAATCTGTACGTTTCGGCATTGCTAATCCTCACCAAAACACTATAACGTAGGTATTATTTTGAAACAATTGCAACGATTGGCGCGCGAGTGAATTAAACTGACAGTAACAGCGAGCGTCGGCGGAGATTATTCGAGGAAGGTATCTGTAATGTGACTGAACATCTAATGACTGGATCATTATATAGATAGATAAATGATTGATACCCAAAAATATAAACCACAACACACAATAAATATGAAGCAAAATTAAAATATATAAAATAGGAATTAAGATATTAATTTCATACCAATAAAATTTTTATATAATAATACATCTTCTTCTTCTTCTTGTTTCTCAGCCCATTGACGTCCACTCCTGGACATAAGCCTCTCCAATGGTCCTCCACTGGGATCTGTCTCTCGCCTTCTGGAGCCAGTCTTTTCCAGCAAACTGTCTTATATCATCTACCCATCTGCGTTGTGGCCTGCCACGATTTCGGTTCATTTCTCGTGGTCGCCATTGCAGTAAACTTTAGTCGTGATATGCGTTCAATGACGTCAACTACTTTGATTCTTGATCTTATTACTTAATTTAGCATTTTATTCCGTAACGAGATTCCTAACATTTGTCTCTCCTCAAAGCCTATTTGCGTTTTGTTTGGTTAGTGTTATCGTTTCCATGCTGTAAGTAGCAACAGGCAAGACACACGTGTTATACACTTTCCGTTTAAGGTTGATTGGTGTGTTTCTATCTCTCAATAAGTACTGCAACTTTCCAAAGGCAGTCCACGCCAGCCTTATTCTTTTTGTTATTTCCGCCGTTTGATTTTCTTTGTCCAGTTTCATGACGTGGCCTAAATAGATGTACTCTTGGACATTCTCTATGATTTCATTTTAAATCTCTATTTGTACATTTGCGTCAGGGCTCATTAACTTAGTTTTCCCCAAGTTCATCTTAAGTCCCACTTTTCTCGCCTCTTCATTGAAATCTTGAAGCATTTGTTTTAGCTCTTCTGGGTTGCTAGACATGACAACAACATTGTCGGCGAAACGAAGATAAGAACCGTCTACTCTCAAACCTTTCTCATCCCAATTTAGTTTTTTAAAGACATCTTCCAAAGCTAGCGTAAATAGTTTCGGAGAGATGACGTCTCCCTGACGCACACCTCTCATAACGTTTATTTTTTCGTTTTTTGTGTCTTCGTCGATTTTAACCTGTATAGTTGCGTTTTTATATATGTTCTGTATGATAGTGGTATACCTGGAGTCAATTCTAGCATTATTAAGTGATTTCAAGATCGCCCATATTTCTATAAAGTCAAAGGCCTTGTGAAAATCTACAAATGCCAGGTATATAGGAATGTTATATTCCTCGGTTTTTTCTACAACTGTGCATAGGGCTTGGATATGATCTATCGTACTCAATTCACGTCGAAAGCCAGCTTGCTCCACAAGCTAGTAATAGTCAAGCTTTTCAGTCAGGCGATTTGTCAAGATGCGGGTGAATAGTTTATAAAGGTGGTTTAATAAACTGATAGGACGGTAATTTTCTATATTTCTTGTGTCCTCTTTTTTGAAGAGAAGTACGACTTGTGCGTTATACCATTGTTCTGGTACTCTACCTTCGTATAGCATTTATTCATCAGTGTTTGCATCGCTTTTTCAAGACATCTTTAACATCTCAGTTGTAATTTGATCCTCGCCCGGGCATTTTTCATCCTTCATCTGTTTTAATGCTGTTTTTATTTCATCTAAAGATATCTCCGGCAAATCTTCTGATCCTACGTTTCTTATTTGTTTTACTGTTTTTGTTGGATCAGGATCCGTATTGATCGAGCAGTATAAGTCCGCATAGAATGCTTCCACAGCCTTTATGATGTCATCTACATGTGTTACTGGCACCGCTTCTCTGTTCTTTAATTTTTTTATTTTGGTTCGTCCTCTTGACAGACCTGACCTCAAAACTTTCATATTTGCGTTTCTTTTTATTGTTTCGTGTATTAATTTTGTTTTGAACGTTCTAATGTATTTCCTTACTTCTTTCTTAATATTTTTATTCAGTTGTTTAAAATCCTCTGTGTCTCTCTTAGTTAACCTTCGTCTTTCCATCATCTGTAATGTATTTGCACTAAGTTTCTTGTCTGTAGTTTTCCTTAATCTTCCACATACTTACCTAAAAACATATGCTTAAAATGTGCTTTGTTTAACCTATGAAAATGAACCCGCGTTTAAATCCCACATCTACTTTTTTTTGTTAATTTTTTAAATGTCTCATTTTAGTGGATTTAATTCTTTGTCTTCTATTAACTGAAAACGGGACAATTATGCATCGGGGTTACCCGAACGAAATATAAAAAAATGGGAGACTCCCGTTTAAAATGGGACTTATGGTGACGTTAGTTATGCCTGCCTGCTGTAGTGGGAACGTGGATCTCACTGAATCTTGGTTAGGTGAGTTTGGTAGCTTGGGCTTATGGCACATTGAATTAAATCTATCAAATGAGTTAGAGGTTATTTCCAACTCTTTTTTACACTAGTAATATAGCCCCTTCCTCCCAAAGAGAAAGGCTAGATCCGCCCATGAACGTTACATTAATATTTGCTACACATTTTATGTGTGGGTTAATTTTTATTATTTATTAGTTTATTAACTTTAAGATTTTATATAATTTATTTCCACAATAAACCAATATTTAAATCAAACAATCACAAAATGAAAACCGAGCAAATATACGTTTTATCGTCTACTTTTCCAACAAAATAAATCGACTTTTCAAAATATCCAGATGAAGTATTATTGTATCAAGCATGCATTACTTCTAAAGAAAGAATTTAGCTGGAAACAAAGGACTTTGAGATCTTCATATTTCATAAAATTTGAAGTATGCTCTTATCTTTAAAATATTCCACAAGCAAGACATGATTTCAATCTTTAAATTGAAGGCAACGTTTAATGAGGTAATATTTCTTTTTCTACAAGCCAGCAATGTTAAATTAAACATGCAACGATTTTTTCAAACAATACATAAATTCTTTCTTCCGATCGTACAAAAAATTGTTCGCGTCATCAACATAACACTCATAACAATCATCGCCACAGGTTTTTATTGGGAAAAAGAAGAGTCCATCGGTTGTTGAGAAGAAAATTATTTACATGGTGTAGGTATATATATCAAACCGTCGCACTAACGAGCATTTGGCCTCAAAAACCGGACAAAAAGGAGAAATGCAAACTAGACAAGTAATCATCGAAATTATTTTTTTTTGTATACCTAAGTAACCGTACTATCATAAAAATATGATAAAGTGGCCGTTCCACGCAGCTACGCTTCGCACAGTTAACTGCAATCTAAGCTTCGTTCAATACGCACGCATTCGTTCTTGATGTTCTTGTGTTTGGTGTTTGGTATTTTGTAAAGTCAATATTAAAAAAAAATTTTGTTATGGAATCTGAAGAACAAGGTATGTATTTAATTTTAATATATATTATTTAAAAATATAATGACTCTTTAGTATTCTTATGGACCTAAAACAATATGCAAGAAAATTTTCTATTTTTTTGTTTTTCTTTTTAACTAATTAGTGTTTTTGAAAATGTTCCGAGCTAGGTCGAGCTATAATTCTTTTTTTATAATAAACTATAGACATTAGCCATATCATAACAGTCAAAACATTTTCCACATGTTTCCACCTCTTCAAAAAACCGCTTTGAGTTCCACGGGTTTTTTACAATAATTTTGGTTATTTTTTACTAACATACATATTTTTTTCCTATAGGTACGATATACATCAAATGTTATTGAGGTATATCGTAAAACGATAAATATGCTTTTTAAACAAAGCACATCCAACATACTTGAAGATAAGGTATCATTTATGGAACATAAGCTTTGCGAAATGATGAAATATATCCAAAACGAGTACCATAACTTAAGTCAGGATTTAAAACATTGTAATAGTGATTTGAAGAAAAGATGGATATCATCTAACTATATTGAAAAAAAATTTTTGAAAAAAAACGAGAAATGGCTTAATACATCAATACCAGTACATAACTGGGCCACGAATTCTACGGGACGCCCAAGGAAGCATTTCCAAGAATTACATGATCGTAGTAAACGACGAAATACAAAAGAACTTCGCGAACAGGTACCTGTTGAGGAGCTTACCTATGCAGCCAGCGTACGTCAACGAATGTCTGGAAATGCCGCGGCCTCTAAACTTATAATAGATGCAACTTCAACACCAACAAGAGCCAAACTTTACAGGAAGGTAATAAATACTGCTTAGAAACCGAAAGTAAAAAATTACACACCTGAACAAGCTTTGCAAATTTTTGTTGACGGTGACTTTACAAGGAGGCAGTGGGAGTTGTTATACGATTCCAATAATGGTATATTTCCTTGGTATACTCTAATTAGAGAAGCAAAGAGACTCTGCTATCCAAAACCAGAGTCAATCAGAGTTACGGAGGCGAGTGTTGAAGTTGTGCTTCAGGACCTACTTGATCACACAGTAAAGAGACTTTGTTTTTATCTTGTGATAGATTTTTTATGTGAAATCGTACAATTACCCTAAGTCAGCATATAAAACGATACCGATTACGTTTTTTTAATATTACTCCCCTCTTCCTCCTTACCCTAAGTCAACGCCCCTTCACCCGATTGGTAAAGTAATGACAGAAATGAAATTGGAGCACTCAAAAACATATAAAACGATAACCATTACGTTTTTTTAATATTTCTCCCCTCCCCCTCCCCACCCTAAATCAGCCCCCCTTCACCCGATTAGTAAAATAATGCTAGAAATCAACTTAGCGCCCTCAAAAATCCCAGGATACTGATTTTGACACGTCTACAGTCAAAAACAACGACGTTATTAATTTTGTCCGGTTTTTGAGGCCAAATGCTCGTTAGTGCGTCGGTTGATAAAGAATATAGTTATTTTTAGTCCCTTGTACACTGTTAAGAGTTTTAATTGTGCTTACCAAATACCGGATACCTTGCATAATAACTTCCCCTGATGTATATTGGCAACTGCAATCATACGAAATCTCAGAAATTTATGGCAAGAAATTTCTGACTCCTGAAACTTTGGTTAATCTTACATTTATTTCAACTCTTCGTTTTTAATATTCTCGATAACTTCCTTGAAAATGATTTTTTCACTAAGCGGAAAAACAAGTGTACATTTTTTTTTTCTATTTCTATGATGATATACCCATATTTTGAGGAGAAATGAGATCGTGAAATGACTCATTGAAAAAAGGAAAAACATTTCTTGCATCTCCCCGTGCATTTTAGCACCCATAAAAACAATTGTAATTTAAGAACCATATAACAAGTAATCCCGAAAGAAAATATATCATAAGAAAATATAGTTTTTGAGAAAATTTGTTATTTTTTTCATTTTGTTAATTTAGAAAATTTTTGATACAAATTTAGCATAAAAAATCACTTTCATTTTTCTTCACTACAAAAGCTCTAAACCCAGCTTTAAACTCTTGATAACGTCCGTGAAAATGATTTTTTATCAAAACGGCAAAATCCGTGTACACTTTTTTGAATTCTAGAATAATATATATTACGGATAGAGCATTTTACTTTTTTGACTCTTTTCACTGTATGATTTTGAATGGAATCGGTCTAAAATAAAAAATAAACTAACAATATAAGGGATTGCACGATAACCTGAACTCAAATTTTCTATTTACTAACACAGTAGAACTATTTTGTCAGCTTGTGTCACTTTTATGAAATACTGCGCATTGTGTACAAGCCTTAACAATATCCCTAATTTATATGGAGGTGTATATTTTGATAACCTAAAAAGAAGAAGGAACATAATTTCTATAAAACTGTCTATAGCAGATCACGGCCCCTTTATGTGACATGTCACCTGTAAGAAATAGGCCTTTCTATGTGGGAGTAAATTTATTTTAGATATTTTCTTTTTAGGAAGACGAAAAGCGAAAGATGAGGAAAAATAAACATTCGTTTAAAAATCTTTGCCGCTTTTATAAAAAAACTGTCAGTAGTCATATCATATATAGCATCCAATCTTATTTCTTAAAATGTTGGGACCTTTTCTATTACATATTTATGTAGTTCAAATTAAAAAATTGGCATTCAGTAAATTTGTCAGAATTCGTAATATTGTAATAAGCAATTGAGATGGTAAAAAACATCAGAAATTCTGATTTTGCATAATTTCAATTTATTTATTATTAGCTTCAACATTAATTTTGTCATAATGTAAGAATACCTCGGCTTTTAATTATTATTTTTTTAATTTTGACAATTCTGTTATGTTCGTCTAAATTTGAAACAAAATGGCATAATTCCAAACTCGATATCGTAATAATGTTATGGCGTTATAAACAATTAAACTCTACGCGAGTGTAACTTCCTTGAACATGACCTCCAGCTATATAATACAGATTTGATCCCGTTTGACTTCTTTTTATTCGGAAGTTTGAAAAGTCTCTCAAAGAATATCATTTTGTAAAAAATAGTTACTTGAAATAGTATTATACTGTAAAAGGATGGCGAAACAGTTTTTTTGAAGAAAAAATCAACTGAAAACCAACTATATTCAGGTCTGTTGACTGAAGCGAATATATGTAATTTTTTGTTCAAAAAAACATCAAATTGATTAAAGAGGAAATCTTTGCAGACAGACAAATCAAAGAAAAGAGAAAACAGCAAGAGGTGATCTTTCAAAAACAGCAGTACTGAGAATTTTTCATGTTAATCTAAGTATAAACAGTATCAGTGCAAGATGGCTGCCGAAACTTCTTTACGCTGTTCAGAAAAACGTGTTGAATATTGAACTTCATTTTTATTTCTCTATGAAAGTTGTTAAAAAGAACTTATAATATACAGGGTGTCCGGAAAAATGTGGGAAATCTCTCGGAGATATGGATTCCCAAAGAGCTATAATGGAGTTAATTTTTTTATACACAATTATTGTACCACCAGGTATATTTCAATTTCTTTATATGATGTATACAAGGTAAGACCCTTCAAATTGCTATCCAAGAAAGTGTTGTGAATTACATACAACTGCAGGGACGGACTAGCTGTGAAACATAACCCTGTATGATAAGAACTTTGGACAACGTTTTTTACTTACCTTTAACTATTGACTTAAAATTAAGTACTCTACATTCATGTCGCTAATCCTAACCATTTTCGAAAAAACGTCATTTTATTTACATCATATATTTGGCCTATTTCGATAAAAGATCTTCATTCCTGTCAAATGTTCAACCTTGTTGCAAACGTTGCTAGGCACGAAAAAAATAAATATTCTGCATTTTAGAACTTATCAACTTTCACATTGCTGACACCTGGATTCTTTACTTGGATATTAATTTGCTGATTGTAAAATAATTCGAAATATGGAATACATGAGTATGCACATATGATGTTGATCTTGCATCTTGCAATGCTTTGGAAGTCAGGAGGTTATATCCTGACAGATATCCTAATCGTACTCTTCCAGATCAGAAAACATTTCAACGAGCTAACCAACGTCTAAGGAAGAATGGTAGGTGCATTTGATAAAGAATTATTATTAAATTACTTCATAATTTTAGGAAATTTTGGGAAAAGAAGTACTGATGCCGGTTGAGGAAGAACAGTAAGTACGTCGCAATTAGAGGAAAACGTTTTAAATGCTGTAGATGACACTTCAGCTCAGTTTCATACGTCGAGAAAAATAGCACATGAAATTCTTCAAGAACAGCTGTCATATCCATATCATTTGGAAAAAGGGCATGTACTGATTCCTGAAGATTTTCCCTGTAGAATGCAGTTTATCAACTTGCTATTGGATCAGCATCAAAATAATGTAAACTTCATTAGCACTATTCTCTTCACGGATGAAGCAGGATTTACCAAAAATGGTATCATAAATTTACATAACTTACATGTATGAGCTGATAAAAATCCTCATACCACTATTGTTTCGCATTATCAACGTCAGATTCAATCAATTATTGTCTGGGCTGGAATCATTGGTAATTTTTTGATTGGACCATTCGTATTTCTCGCACGACTCAACGGAGAATTTTATTTGGAGTTCTTTCAAAATGCTTTTTACGAATTAGTAAAACACTCACCACTTAAAACTCGCCGAGACATGTACTACATGCATGATGGGGCACCAACTCATTTCGGCGTTGCTGTGCGGGAACCCCTGAATAACGTTTATCCACACTGTCGGCAAAGACTATATAAACACATAGTCTTTGCTGTCGGATAGGTAGAGAAGGACCTATTGCCTCGCCTCCCCGATCTCCTTATCTATACCGTTGGATTTTTACCAGTGGGGACACCTCAAAACCTTGATGTATTTCATTCCTGTAGAATATTAGGGACGAACTTCTACGATGAATCACGATTTATTGTGATCAAATAAGGAACAATGCTGAGCTAATTGTGCAAGTACAGCAGTCCTCAATTCGTTGTGCCTGCAAGTGTCTCAGACATCACGGAGTCCATTTTGAACTCTCTTACGCAATTTTTAAGTAAACAATTAGTTTAACTTTTTATTGAAACTATGATGTCAGGGAAAAATTTTTCTTTTCCATATTCAATCCAACAGAAGTTCGGATACTAGCAGTGTAAATAAAATGATGTTTTTTGGAAAACGGTTAAGATTAGCGACATGAATGAAGAGTTCTTAATTTTAACTCAAAAGTTAAAGGTATGTAAAAAACGTGGTCAAAAGTTATTACCATACAGGACGTAAAAAAAGCGGTCATGAGTATCACAGCTAGTCCATCTCTGCAGCTGTGAGTAATTCACAACATTTTCTTGGATAGTAATTTGAAGGGTCTTACCTGAGAAACATCTTCTTCTTCATCTTCTTGTTCTTCTTCTTCTTTCCTGGTCTTACAACTCTGGGTGAGTCTTAGCCGCATCCACTATCGCCCTCCATCTCCTACGGTCTTGTGCTTCCATTTCCCACTGCTGAATTCCAATCCTATACAAATCAGCCTCGACGGCATCCTTTCATCTTTTCCTGGGACTGCCTATTGATCTTCTACCATCTGGTCTCTCAAAGAATACTGTTTTTAATAATCTGTGGTCCCCTGATCTTGCCACATGGCCTGCCCATCGTATTTTATTGGCATTTATACAAAAGACTATGTTTTTACTGCCATACAGTGTCGCCAATTCAGCATTGTGGCCTCTTCTCCAATTTCTTGTTGTTTCATCTCTTTGAGGACCAAATATCATTCTAAGAACCTTTCGTTCAAATATGAGTAATTTATTTATTTCCCGTTGATTGAGAGTCCAAGTTTCGCTGCCATAAGTAACTACCAGGCGAATAATTGACCTGTACAGAGTTAGTTTGGATTGTCTTTTTAACAGTTTAGATCTCAATAATGTTGTGAGGGAGTATAACGCCCTATTTGCTGCCGCTATTCTCGCTGAGACGTCTTTTTCAACTCCAATGTCATCTGTGATTACCGCTCCTAAGTACTTGAATTCCTTAACCACTTCGAAGTTGTGTTCATTCAGTGATATATTCTTTCCGATTCGATGTCTTGGATTCTTGGTTATTACCATGTATTTAGTTTTTTCTTCATTTACTCGGAGACCCATATAACATGCTTCTTCCTCGAGTTGTGAAAATACCTCTCGCACGTCTCTTGTTGAATGAGCCACTGTATCGATATCATCAGCAAAGGCCAGCACCAGTTTTGAACCTTGGTTCGCAAAACCCTCTGTCAGCCCCGACTCAACCCTGCTCATTGCATGTTCCAAGGCAAAATTGAAAAGCAACGGTGACAGAGCGTCACCTTGTCTAAGTCCTGATGTCACACTGAATGGCACTGATGTTCTATTTCCTACCCTTACCTGTGCATATGAGTTTTGCACGCACATTTGTGTTAGATCGACTAATTTTCTTGGTACGCCCATTTTAGCATTGCTAGCCATAGTCTGCTTCTTTTCACGGAGTCATATGCTTGCTGGAAATCCATAAAGATTTGGTGGACATCTCGGTTAAATTCCCAGTTTTTTTTTCAATATCATATTAAAAAAAATTGAATTATACTTGGTGGTTCAATAATTATGTATAAAAAACTTAATTCCATTACAGATCTTTGGGAACCCATATCTCCGAAGAGGAGGCCTATTGAATAAAAGTTTATATGGACGTGTAGAATTCCTTTCGCGTGTTTTTTTCATATTCGGGAGATTTTCCCCATTTTCCTGGACACCCTGTATATAACAAGTTCTTCTTCAACCTCCCATTTCGAAAATTGAAGATAATTAACAGTTTTTCGTTAGAGCTTCAATTTTAGCTTATGATCTCTACTTTTTTTTGCTGAACGGCCTGAGCAAACAATATGGTGGATTAAATATGGCGCCTAAATGTAGGCGACTCAGAAAGGAAAATTAATTTTTTAGTTTTCGCGATAAAAATAAATTATGAAGAAAATCTTTTCAAACTTAAATAATATTAAATGTCTTTGATTTGCTATTCATAGTTTTACAATTATACCCTACTGCGTCTTTCATTAAACTAACTACTATTTTGTAAAGACTTACCTTCTAAAATCTCTACTCCAACATGCATAAATTACTGGATTCATGCTAGAGTTGATCCATCCTAACCACGTGACCACCGCCAGAATAATCTTCTCATGCCAGATGCACTGTAGACAAAATCCAGAGAGTAAGTTCACCACGAAAAATGGCAGCCAGCACACAATAAACACCCCCATCACTATACCGAGTGTCTTAGCGGCTTTCTTTTCCTTCGCAAACTTCGCCAGCTTTCGACTGAGCGAAAAATTTTTACTGTGAGCTCCTAAACGCGACGAAGGTATTCTGTTCAGTCCATTATTCATAGCCGTAAGCGGTTCATCTTCAGCTGTACTGTAGAGGTTCCTGTTCTCATTTTGAGGAGTTTTACAGGTTCCTCCTCTGTGAATCCTCAGCGTTAGCTCTAACTCTCCGGCACCGATAAGTATTTGTTTTGTACCTAATCTAAGACTTTTTGTTTGCTCTACAGCTGCCTTATAGATTCTATAATACGTGAAAACCATAACGAATAGAGGAAGATAAAAAGATATCGTAGACGAAAAAATTAGGTAGCCCAGATGTTCAGTGAATGGACATTTGTACTTTGGAATAGGCTCAGTCCTCACGGCCCTCCACCATACTATAGCTGGGAATGAAATAGCACTTGAACACACCCATACAGCAGCTATAAGTACTACCGATCTGAGACGCGTCATGCGCATAGGGTACGCGATTGGGTCAGTAATAGCCCAGTATCTGTCCAAACTGATAACACACAAGTTTAATATTGATGCAGTTGAAAAGAGTACGTCTAAAGATCGCCAAATATCGCACCAATCAGGGCCAAAGAACCACGTATGTCCAAGTACTTCGTAGAGAGCACTAAAAGGCATCACCACCAGTCCTACCAAACAATCTGCGACCGCTAGTGACGTAATGAAATAGTTTGTGGGGGTGTGCAAGTATCTTTCGCGTATTACTGCCATAATAACCAACATATTGCCGAAAACAGTACACAAGGAAAAGAGAAGTAAGAGCGATACCACCACCGCACGATCTTGGATAAGTTCTGTCCATTTTTCCCAAGCTTCGTTTTCGGGATCGGTTATATTTAAGGTTAGGTTTTCGTACGTCCAGTTGAGCCAGTCCGGGGCGAAGTAGAGGTCGCTGTGATTCATTGTTGTTGGTGTTGGTGTGGGCTGTCATTTCTACAAAAAAAAAATATTTTACTAAATGGATCGAATTGAAATTATGTAATAATTTTATATTGTATTTGTATTTAAGTATCGAGAAAAATAACATCATAAAATCAATTCATTTAATGAGTAGTGATTTTATTCTTGCAACAACCAAATTCTTCGCTTTTTAACCAGTCATATTATAGTTGAAAGCATTTTAATAAAATTTTAAGTTACAATAATATACTTCTCGATAAAATTCTTCAAATAAAGCTAAACTATATATTTTAGGGTTATTCACCGTATAGGACACGGAATATTACGGCCAAAATACGTGACTGTATATTATTGCATTTTTCGATGCTCCGATCAAAATAAGTGCCTATTTTAATGAGGTTTATAGTACCTAAACCTTAAAAGTTTTTAAATAATTTGAATTCATTTCTAAAGTAATTTGCTACGTAAAACTCGAATCCGAGATCACAATTGATCAATCACGTCAGGATTTTGAGATATTTGAGGTTATGTTCTCGAAAAATGTTTTCCTGGCTACTTTTGAAGTTATGTACAAGATGCAGAAAATTCGTTTGTCTTTTTTTCTAATTGCATCATTTAATACCACTTTTACTTTTCATAATAAGGTATTGAGCAATCACCTATGGTTTTTTTGCGAGTTAGGGCCATTTTAAACTATGAAATATGTGTCAACAACGTCATGAGAATTCACATTAACCTTTTGAGGCATACGTTTTTATTCTGTATACATTCATTTCAAAAATTTTTACTTTTTTGGGGTTGATGAGTATATATTTGAAGTAGGGACATTGAAATTATCATTTCCAGATGGCAGATTAAAAATTAAGCATCAAAATTTACAAAAAGTTATATTGGCTTCTAAAAAATTTAACTTCGAGGTTTTCTGAGTCACTAATTACGAATATTATATCAAAAAAACTTTTAAGATGCTACCATCTCATAGATCGAAATTTGCAAAAAACGATATAGGTCTCTAAAAACCTACTAACCTGTACTTAAAATAGCCGAAACTGCAAGAAAATAATCGTGGATGATCGTTCAATAGCTTATTTTGAAGGATAAGGGTAGTATTAAATGACGCAGCTGTGTGTGCATCCTACACATAACCTCATTTTTCGAGTACATTACCTCAAATTCTGGACATGATTGTGTGACAGCATTTGATCGTAGACTGCTGCGAATGGAATATCTTGGAGTAGCGTACGACCATTCCGTCTACAATCAAACTGTGGTCCCATATTAATAGCTATTTGAAAAACTTATAGATAAATATCTCACTGACAAAAGAAATCTGGGAGTCTGATCGTTCCTCTTTGCTCTTGCAGTTTTAGTATCAAATAACTATAGGTTATTTAGGGCTTACCAATACCATGAAACACAAGTTGAGGGCTCAAAAAATTGATGTCTAGATGATCAGATGACGTCTCTTGATTTCAAGCTCTCACAGCGACGTGCCCGCAATTTATTTGAGTGATGGTTTTTAATAAATTAAACAAAACAAGTTTCTCAAAACACTTAAATCTATTAACCAAAATAAATTGAAACCGAAACTATTTACAATGAGAAATTTATAATAATGATTCACAATATCGAAATACTAGAATAATTCTCTTGTTGGACATCCTAATAAGAAGAAAGATGTTACAAATCCTATTTTTAAAATAAAACATATAAATAGCTTCCTAATATATTAAACAAAAAAAAAATAAAAACGCGTACTGGTACAATACTTTTTACATAGTTTTTTAATTAACTTTAGTTTTTATAGAAAGAAATATGTCATATTTTTTTAGAATATAACAATTCTCAATTATTTTTCTCATTCAAGAATTTTGGATTTTTTTGTCGTTTTCTTAAGACTTTATCTATTTATTTGCACTACGATTTAAACAAAACCTACTAATTTGTACTGAAAATGGCCATAACTGCAAGAAAAAATTCGTGGGTGTCCGCTTGATAGCTTATTTTGAAGGTTAAGGGTAGTATTAAATGATGCGACTAGAAACAGGCCAAAAAGATTTTATGCATCTTACACATAACCTTAAAGTAGCCAAAAACCACATTTTTCGATTAAATAACCCCAAATTCCTGACGCGATGGGCCAATTCTGACCTCGGATTCGGATTCTTCGCAGCAAATTACTTGGAAAATGACCCCCAGTTGCCCAACAACAATTATGACCCCATTTTTTGTAGACCTGTGTTATTCATTAATTAATAATCGGATTTCTGAAAGTATCCATTGCAAAATTATTATTGCCGATCTCTGAACTAATTCTACGGTCGTAAAATGTTTCTTTATGTCTTACTGAAATTTTAATTTTAAAAATATCCCGACCTCCTTTTTAAAGCCCATATTAATGATCTAATAAATTAAAAATCATAAAATACATGAACATATTGCATAAAAAATTTAAATGATTATCATTTATTTAAAATTATTGGAATCAGATCTTAAAAGTTATTTTAGGTATATAGAAAGTCAATTCTATAGAAATCCTGAAAGGTTTTGAAGTTATGTTTTTATTAAAACACAGAATAATAATAAAATTATTTTTTCTTATGCTCTACATCATCCTTTTTTCGACATATTTATATATTTGTTTCAAAAAATACTAACTCAAAGAAACAAACAAGTTTTGGATGAAAATTATAAGTTATAAATGATATTTCAACAAGAAAAAACCATAGAGAGGATAAATTAATGAACTGTAGCAATTTTTTCCTATAAATCCTCCATACTTTTTTTTCACAAAGTTTCCCCTCTAGAATATAAATCGGGCATTGTTATAACTCAAAGAGAAGTCCTTTTTTGTTATTTAAATAAAATATCAGTTTCTTATTTTTAGTGGTGATCCAGAAGCCGAAAGATATGAGTGACATATTCAAATTTTTTGGTTATTTTATTTTGCCTTGTCTATTTTTTTGTGTCGTAGAAAAAGGCTTGAATTGTAAATAAATATACAGAATGATCTGATTGTCCAGATATATAAGAACTTTACATCAGGTCTATTAAAAATTCTTAAATTTTATGGTTTTCGAGTGTACCTAAAAAATTGCTATTCCCTCTTCAGACCGTCTCTTTTATATGTTTATTTATTTGTTTTATTAAATATATACAAAAATACTACTATATGTCAATTAGAGTACAATTATAGATCTACATAAAAACCTCTTCTTAGAGTTACCATTAGAATAAAAGGATAAATTCATAATAAGTGGTAATAAATGAAAGTAGACTACATGTAACACAGTTTAAAGCACAGGCTAACTAGTAAAATAAGCAAATAAAAGCAACATTGAGGCTAGCGAACCGACATAACTCATTATAGAAGATAAAGACATAAAAGATACTAATTGTGAGAATACATCGCACTACAAACATTTATTTTAATTGTCTAAGAAAATAAAAAAATACATTTTAATACCAACGAAATAAGTTACACATTCTGTAAAGCGAAGAGCATGTTGTTGTCCTGGTTGGAAAACAAAAGGCGTGGAAGGACTGGAGGCATTTGATGAAGTATCAAGTATTGACAAGTAATTGCATCACTGTATTTATATTCTTTCTATCTGACAAAGACTAAACGCCCTGTCTTGTATTCTTAAAATATAGGTAAAACCATTCTGAAGTATACTCGGTAAATACCTGTGATATTCATAGTAGGGAGATATGTCAAATGATCTGATATTGGGCACTATAAGCCCATAAAATATCATGGCCCCACGTCAATCTGCATAAAAAAATCTTAAACTTCCTCTATTCTATCCACAGTGATACCTTTTATTTGATAATATATCCAACAGGTACCTATGTGTTGGAAAAAGTCATAGTATTACATTAATCTATTTAAAATACAATTTTAAAGTATGTCCAAGAGAATAAGTTGTCTTAGTTTTGTTTTTATTCCGGACAACTTTTTAATGTATGTAAACCTAGATGCACGAAGCACCTTTTTGAGAATGCCGCTTCTTACGTTAAAAACTCTGAGCACTTCTTAACTATTCTGCACTCCATAAGAATTGACAAGGACGACATCATGGCAAACTTCGACGAAAAATCCCTGTATCCGAGCATATCGATTGATGAAGTACTGGACCAGATCTCTCAAAGAGAGGATTTCCCAACTCATATTATAGATCTCACCAGATATTGTCTAAAAAACGCATATTTTTTCTTTGATGTACAGGCAGATAGATGGCGCTGCCATGGACTCTTCACTATCTCCAGCTGTGACAAATCTACTCATAACCTATTTTGAAACGAAAGCTCTTGAAAAACCCAAACTTGGTGTCGCTACATTGAGATGTATTTGTAATATGGCCTCACGGCAAACAACAGCTCAGCTTCTTAATTCTATCCACACAAAGATACACTTTACTCTGGAACTTGAGGAAAATAATCAGCTTCCATGTCTAGACGTCCTCGTAACCAAAACAATTGATGGAGATCTGCGACACATAGTATATCGAAAGTCAACCCACACGGACAGATACCTAAACGCTGATTCTCACCATCACCCCTCACAAATACAGGGCATAGCCAATACCCTAATATCAAGATCCCTTCGCCTAAATGATGGCCAAGGAAAAAAAAGGAACTATCACACACAAAAAAGGGTCCTCAAACAAAACAGCTACAAGACACCAACCATAAATAAGGCAATAAAATTGCAACAAAAACCAACGCAAGAAACAAGACCACCTGCCAAGGATAAACAAATCACCATACTTCCTTACATAAAAGGCACAACAGACAAAATCGGCAGATTTCTCCGGAAACATAACATATCTAGAGCCTAGAAACCACATAAAATATTAGACTCTTCTTTAAGAAATTCAAAAGACAAAATCAATCTGGAAAATCAAGGCGTAGTGGCACCTGCAATAAAACATTCATAGGCCAGACCAACAGAGGAATATCAGCGAGACTAGAAGAACATAAACTCAAGGAACAAACACACAACATCGGCACTTTTTCAACACCAGCACGAAACAGGACACAAAATAGATTTTGACACCCGCCAGCAAGAACAGTACAAGGCAAGATTAATGGGTTAATCCATCGAAATTGAAAAGAACGGCACTCTGAATAAGAGAGACGATGTACTTAATCTTACTTCTACTTGGAAAACTCTCTTTAGGCGGAACCATTGTATAGACACGCATGGCACGCTTAAACTGACACCAACGGCAGCGCTCGAGAGGAAGACGGAGCCAACGCCAACCAACCGTTACTATCTGCGACCGCATATAAAGCACGCTGCACCAGCAAGCACAGGAAATGCTAAATGAGATTTTGGCGGAACGTCTGCAAACTTGTACAAGAAACCAAACGAACGAACAGATATATATATATATATATATATATATATATATATATATATATATATATATATATATATATATATATATATATATATATATGCGACCTTCTTAATAAGTTACAAAAACCTTTTCAGTGCTGAAAAATTCTCACAATGCCGTTTTTAGAGAAGAAATATGGCAGAAAAGGATACAACTAAGCAGAACAGAACACACAATCTACCACCTACCTCTGACTTAATGATCCTGTCCTATGAAACTATATAGAAACTTACTGGAATGGGCGAACAGAAACGACAAAAAACACAAAATGAGAAAGGCATTTGAAGAAATTTGAAAACATTATGAAAAATCAGCACGAGCAAAAGAACAAACAAGCAACAAAACAGTTTATGTCATATCCAACTATTAATCATTGGGAACCAAAAACCCAACCTTAAGTAAATATTTTAACTGTACGATAGCTCCGAAAAAGATTCTTCCTGCAGAAATAATTGCACAACTTACAGCTTTAAAAGACCTAAATAAAAATAATCATCAATATTACTATCAGCAGATAAAAGGAATGCAAGCATCATCATGGGACACCCTATATATATATATATATATATATATATATATATATATATATATATATATATATATATATGTGTGTGTGTGTGTGTGTGTGTTTGTGTGTTTATTCCTTAAATAATATATCGATACCCACACCCGGGTTTTTCACGTTGGATTATCAATCATGGTACTGAAAAAGTCAATCGAAAATATTGATATCTAGAGAAAAAAATATCGATACTTCGATATATCGATTTTTTATCAGCAACACTACCCGAAGTAGCCACAGTTTTCTCCCATTGCACTCTTTCTATTTCTTAAATAGGTATTTAAAAACAGGTATTGTGAATAAAGCCTTATATATTTACAAAAAAAAATAATTTTCATACTTCGAATAAGACGTTAATATTAAAGTTATAACGAAACCAACAGGTTAGTGTTTAAAATGATAGTATTGATTTTTTAATTTTACATTTGGTCTTTGAACAATCATCACCAAATTCGTTTTTCAAATATGGTCCTCATTTTCTGATATTAAATTTTAAAAGTCCATATTTTAATTATTGATTTGTATTACTTTTATTTATTTATTTTAATTTCAGGTTTTGTCTTTGAACAATCATGATTGATTTAATTTTTTAAATAGGATCCTGATTTTCTGATAGTAAATTTTTAAAAATTCATTTCGTTCTGAACTATAGCGTTTTGAATCTTTATTGACCATTGTTAAGAAATTTTCAAATTACGGTTCTGTATTTTTAATAATTTTATAAAAATAAGTTCCTAGAGTAAGTTAAATACCCAAATATTAATATCGATATGCAACAAAACAAACAATAAGAAGTAGAAATTTTTTAAATTAATATTATAGGTTTCTCTATTTAAAATAAGCCATTTCAGAATTATTACAAATAATTATAAATCTAATAATCTTGTGTTTGCAAAAATTATTCAAAATAATTAGAAAAAAAATGAATAAATATTATTTAATATATTATTTTATACACTTTTCTCGAGCCTCTTTACACACTGATTAAAGCAAGTGTGCAAAAGCATGCTTTACTGCAGGAGTGTTATAAAAATAGTTATATGTAGCCTCCTTATACTCGTAAAATATGTGATAAATAGAACGCCATTCTGCGAAAATTGCATGTGACCCAACTATATAGAACGAAAAGAGGGCAAGAAAGGAAGACAAAAACAATTAGTGTAATTTTCATGACACCAACACCATCTAGATATAAATAATGTGGCATTTGTCGTTATAAATTTCGCCAAACGGTCGTGAAAAATAGCCAGCGTAATTTTTACGCCCGGATTTTCGTTATTGTACCTTAGTAGAGTAATATTCATTTTTATTTCTGTGGGTTGTCTATAATAGGAGTATTATATTTCAAAACTAAGAACCATCAACTTTAATGAAAAATATTTTGTCTTAATTACACTTTTCCTGTCTTTGCTGCCACTGGATTATACAGAATTCGATAAAAAGTCACGTCACTTTTAAAATGTCCATAAAACTATGTAAAATAACAGAAAAAGAAAGGACAAAGCGAAATAATTTGAAATTTATACTTTGCCTATTCTTCTCGCTTTCTGTCCATTTATATTACCAATACACTCTATATAATGCAGAGACCATAAAAAGGAAAAAGTTATTTTGGTGTCCCGGATTAAGTCGTATATGGCTACCACTAGGGTAGCTCTTGTGTTTTATTTGTAGTAAACAAACATATAAATTTGAACGATTCTTGAGGCAGATTTATATCTGAGGCGAATCGGGGTTTATTAGGCAGTAGAACGGGACACTAAACTTAATAGTTCCATTTTGTTTAAGTAAAACATTTAAGAGACTAGTTCGTTTTTATCTATTTGTTATTTTGTCTTCTTAGATTTATATAAAAGAAGTATAGCTAAAGTTGAACATGACAAATTGAAAAAATTGGAGAAGAAAAGTTGTTATATCGAATGGACAAGAAAGTAATTTTAGTTTTATAGTATGAAATAAAACTCTTTCTTTGAAAAAGGAATAAAATTTAATCAACTATATGTATATATATATATATATATATATATATATATATATATATATATATATATAGGGTCCGAAAGATGGCGACAGCGCAGTTTCATCGCGATCGCCCCCCCCTCCCCCCTCAGGAGCTTTGAGTTCAGGAAAATAGACCCGATTTTGCCTCTTATACTATAGTTTATTCAAGAACTAGAGAGAATAATAAATCATTTTTTACCCTTTTTTTTCTTCGCAAGTTACCTGTGTTCTTTAGTCCGGTGTCTTTGGCAAAATCTGTTAGACACATATATTTTTCATAGGAATGGGTTAGAAATTTTATAATCAAAAATACTGGTATATAATAGTCTATAGAAACCGTTTTAGGCACATTCAGACTAAGACGTAGCCTTTTTCTCTTAAAAAATTCTAAGTTATAATTTAAGTACTTACAAAATACCCATTGTCAAAAATACAAGAAATTAAACATATAAAAAAAAATAAATTCGTCCATATAATATTAAATTTTTTAGGAGCTATCGGTCATTTTATTATTAATTAAAAACATTTTTAGGACATTTGACGTTTCAGTCTATTTATTTCTTAAACCATCTGCAGAATTACAATTAAACACTAAAAAGGAATTGAAATGTAATTAATTTTAAATGTTACAGAAAATTTAAATAATAAATTGTATTTACGCTGATAAACATTACGTATCTAATTCGTAATCAAAGTCAGTGAAGCTATCTTCGCTCAAATTAATTATAATTGGTTACTGTATCTCACCGATCACGAGATCGAGTTTCCACATTTTTTCTTATTCTTTTATTATATGGACTTTTCCCAATTTTCTGCAGTAACTTTATTCAAAAAAAAATCTTTCAAAAGTTCAGTTAAATTACAAATTTTGTAAGTTGTTTTATTTCTAGCAACACTACTTTTTAAGTTCTCTGTGTAATTTCCATAGCTCAGTTCCTTTAATTTTAGGTAAATCCCGATCTTCATTGATTTTAGTTAGAATTTTGACGATGGTTGGAATCTGCTTCTCATAATAAAATGTATGTACAACTCCTTTTATTGCAGTTTACATCTCATATTCGAACGAGGTTTTTCATATGCCTGTGATTAAATGTGGCTTAGGAGTACTAACAATTCCAGTCGTTTTTTTCTCCTTCAGTATTCGGTACATAGTAGATTTTCCAACTCCTGTCATGTTGGAACACATCTCAACAGAGCTTTTAACATTATTATCTAGATATTGATATCTTAAAGCATCATAAACATTCATCGTAATAATTTTTTCGTTGAGGAAAAAATGCCCTGGTTTAACGATTTTGGAATAAATATAGATATGGAAGCCATATCTTTTGGGTATCTCACTAATCTCAAATAATATATAAAAACAAGCACAAACAAGATAAATCACTAAGGACACACCATAAGGTGTACTTTTCTCACTGACAGAAATTAAATTGAACTTTCAGAAATTTTATTATTCCAGTAAATTTATAAAAGCTTATAATATTTAAATATAATTAAATATCATTAGATTTACGGTAGTTACCAGCGGTACTGGAGCAGATACGTTGGAGGTTTCGGTAATAGTTTCATTACTCTCTCTAGTTCTTGAATAGAGTATAGGAATGTGTATGTTTGCGATCGCCCCTTTCCAAGAGCTTTAAGTTCAGGAAAATAAAACCGATTCTACCTTTTATATTTGGAGTGTGTATGCTGCTGGCACTCCCCCCCGTTTAAAATTTATTTTTCTTGCGTTAGTTCTCCCCCCCCCCCACAAGAGCCTTAAGTTCAGGAAAATAGACCCGATTCTTCCTCTTATACTAGGAATGTGTATGCTGCTCGCAATTTGTTTTTTCTTGTGATCGCCTTTCTCCAAGAGGTTGAAATCTCAGAACAATAGACCCGACCCTGCCTTTTACATTAGAAATGGGAATTTTGCTGGTGTCTCCCTCCACTCCCTGTTGACAACTTTTGTGATATCACCGTCCCTCCCCCCCCCCCAAAAAAAAAAGAGAGAGGCTGGATTCACGCCTGCTTACCAATCAAGCTTCAATAATTTCTCACAAGTTACTAAAGATGAATGAGGCTTTGAATTATCATAGTAGAATACAATTCCAGTACGATTTGTCAATTCTCGCCATTTTTCTTTGATTGCTTCATTCAGTTTTATTGCTTGTTAACAGTAGACATTTGAATTGATTGTCGGACATATTGAAAGTAGCTCAAAATACACAGCATCTTTGGAGTCTCATCAAATTAACAGTATTACTAATTTGGATACAATTCAGCTTTAGATGTAGTTTGTCCTGATTCATCATGCTTGGATCATGATTGGTTTCGAATGATGTAATTGTAGATAACCCAATTTTCATCACCAGTGATGATTCTTCTCAAAAAAGAGTCTCTTTCATTGCGCGCGAGATGCATATGGCAAATATCGATTCTTTGTGTTAAGTAAATCTCTTTCAATTCATGCTAAACTCAAATATCGAGCTTCTTAGCGAGTCAAAGACCTTTTATGCGATTTTCAATTATTGTGTGTGAGACACTAAACCTCCCCACAACCTCTCGAATAGTTATATGGTGATTCTCTTCAATTATCACTTTGATTTGGTCATCATCAGTTTCACTAACCACTCTTTGTGCGCCTCAGCAACTTTATTCCCTTTATGAAAATAAAGTAAAATATTTCGAAAATGTTTGTTTCTGCACTCCACGTTAAAATTGACACTAAACTAAGAGCTACCAACAAAATTAGACACAAATGGCTTCTAAAGTAACCTAAATGTGACTGATATCAAATGTCAAAAGTAAAAAAGAACACATCACTTACAGACCTTCTTCAAAACAATTACAATGCTCTATGAGGCAACCAAAAATATTTTTATGCAGATCCAATTTTCTTCGTACCATTTTTATAATTATATATTAATTAATATTTAATTATTCTCATAAAAAGTAACTATTTGATGTTCATCTTACATTAATTTAAAAGCTAATAATAACCAATGCCAAAAGTGTTAAAATTAAAACCTTATCTTTGAATTTCCTGAGTAACTTTTGAAAAAGTTCAAATACAGGAATAAAATTTTCAGGGGTTTCCCGAGTTGAGAAATTAGAATCAGTTGTCGAATTTTCTTATATACTCTATATAAAAAAATTATGCTTTGTAAATGTTCAGTTCAGATAATATTCAATTCAGACAATTTTAAATATGATTCAGGGATTTTATAACTTTTCTAAAACACTAAAAGACGTTTTTAAACTTAATATTTGTCAAACTTACTTGTTACCACCGAATTTGTTCTCAAAACTCAGCTATTCGGCTATTTCAATAACATATTACTACATTTGTAAAACTAAAAATTTATATTCCTCTTTGTTGAACAGATCATGTACATCAGATGCCTTGGCAAGACAAGAGTCCAGATTTTGACCCGATATTTCTTTGCGTTGGAAATATATGCAACCTCTAACGAATGAAGACTAAATAAATACTAAAAAAAAATTATAGCACAAAGTTATAAATGCTATTAGGCAAATCAATTATTAAAATTATATTTTTAAATATATTGAAGCATGGTTGCATTCAAAATTTTAATAGCAATTATTGTTAAGCGATTATTATTAATGGACAAAAAATTACAAAAATTATTAGAAAGAATTTTCTCTAACGTTGAAATCAATTATTTTCTGAAAGAGGTAAATAATCCAGTATTAAACATCAAATAATTATTCTTCACAATTGTTTTAATACTGCATCTAATTTATGGCGATATATCACTATTTTATAACCAGTCGTACCCAGTAGCCACGTATGACATAAAAGAACTTCCCCTCAACACTCTTTCTATTTCTTAAACAAGTATTAGAGATCTGACATATATTATAAATAGAGCAGAATTCAGTTGACATTTTATTTATAAATACATAGTTAATAAAGGTTTCCGTATTTAAAACCCCTTTAGAATTTTAACAAATATGAATCTAATAACCATCATATTCAATGCATTATAATAAACCGCTTAGAAGCTATCTAAATGTCTTTGATCATTTAGGTCAAATGGATTGGTCCGACTACAACCCAGATTTTAGTATAATGGTGTTTTGCATATGGGGGCATATAAAATCTTTTGTGAAAGAAAATATAATAAATATTGGAGAAAAATTATGGCAGAAAGTTAAGGATTCCATTTTGTAAATAAAGTTGTAAAAGAATATTTTTGAACGTACTGAAACATCCTCCACAACTACCAGCAAAACTTTGAATTAAATTAGATTTCTCACTTCAAGAACCTACCCTAATTTTGTTAAAATATTCGAACTCTCTCGAAACTTTTCGTAAAAAAATCAAAAAAAAAATTGAGATCCTGGATCTCGATTACTATTAACTTTTGTACTAATCATGACAGTTGTGGTAAGCTATCTGCTCTATGTACCAGTATTTATGAGACACCCTGTATTTATCCACAATAGAGAGTATTTAATTTTTAGTTTGTTGCCTTATAAAAATGTTTTATTTTTTAATGGAAATCATACTTAAATTATCGGTTTTTTGAACTTTACTTTCATGAAGTCAAATGCCCATGGCATTAAAAATAAGAAATTACTTTTTACAACATGGCAGTCTAAAGAAGGATGGGCGAGACAGAAGAAAATCAAGAAGAAAGAAATTTAAAAAACTAGATGACTAAGTTAAAGGTCAAGCCGTAAGGAGAGATATAAAGAGAAGGATAAAAAAATTAGAGAAGTTGTAGGTAAAAAAAAAAGATCTAATATGTTAATTGACGAGCTCAACATTATTTCTGATGTACATTATTTATAATGTACAATATTTGTTTAAGTTTATTTTTAAAAAATCTATGTACTGTATCCTATAAAAAGCCCTTAAACTTTAAATATATTCAGTCTGTCAAGAAAAACAAAATTTCCTCTCAAAAATATACCAAGACACTTATTCGACTTGATTTTATATTACATTATTAAAGTCTTGATATATTTATAAGTATAAAAAATTCATAATCTAATTCTAAAATACATAATCTTGTTTATAATATTAAAGATCACGACTGCTTCTTATCAATTTCATAACGATCAAAGCTGTGATACACGCATATTTGTTTAAATTCTCACAATTTATTCGTATATGATATGTTTTTTATTAACTACACTGAACTTACAAGAACATATAAGGTATTATTTAGCCCAAATTACTCATCTAAAAATGGCAAAATATAAAAACCACAAACAATGATTACCCAAAAATGAGTATTGATATATTAGTTGAAATGCTAAATGTTACTTCAAAGTAAAAAAAAATCTCAAGCGTAATATCATTAAAACTATTAAGTTTATATAGTTCTCCAATTTTAAGAAAGATCTTCAAGTTCCGTGATAATAACCATAAAATAGAGAAAGTTGTTCCAAACAGTGAAGATCACAATAATCATATCTATGATATTCACATTATTGTTCACATTCTTACGGTGTGGTTGTATTCGATATGTCGTTTTTGTTGGGAAACCCGAATTATTATTTAAGTATAACTTCCTAATCCAGAATTTGTTTGAAGGTTGTAGACAATGTTGAAGATCGACTAAAATGTGGTTGTCGGACTTGCATTTTCGTTATTTTTATCTGTTTTTACGACGTTTCGATGAGGTTGTATCGCAAATCGTTATCACGTATAAACTGCATGTTTTATCTTAAGGCTACGAGCTTATATAGAGACTGTGTCCAGTGAAGTGCAAAGTTTCGCTTCACTGTACACATCTCAATGATTTGATGTTACGAATTAGTGGTTGCCAAAGAGTAGATATCTCAACACTGGGTTTATTGAACATGCCTTTATTATTTTTAATGCAAGCTGCTTCTATAAATTTTATTTTTTTCATGTTGGGTTCCATATATTGCTCCAGTTTCAGACCATTTTATTTGGTGTTGTTTATTCCAGGCGTGTTCTGTAATACCCGATTTCAACATTTCCCCTTTTTGTGTTCTACCTTCTAATGGTCGTTTGATTTCTCCAATACACATTTCACCACACTCACATGAAACTTTGTATACACATTTTTTCGCATCGGTAGTTTTTGGTTTCGTTTTTGTTAAATGAGCTCTAAGTGTATTTTCTGATTTGAAGGCTCTTTTTATACTATAAATAATCCAATAGTTAAAAAAGTCAATCAACACTTCATTACAGAAATACATTTCACACAGTTTTATTTTAGTATTTTTAAATTTGATCCAAAAGTTGGGAGAAATCGTTTGGAACTAGTTAAAGAAATGAAATAACTGAAAAAGTATCATACGTAAGCCTGAAATTATTTTTCTTCTGAAAAATAGACATTATTTGTACAGAATTCCACAAAAAATAAAAATATTGCATTAACAAGTGAGATTGCGACCGAATTACATAATTTTATATTCTATATAGAAAATTTAAATCGATCAAGATTGATTTCTTGCTAAAAAATATTTTTCTGCAACATTTGTGAATGATAAAAACTTTTAATAAAATCTATAATGAGTTTTACTTAATTTGAAAAAAAAATTAGTATCTGGGTGAAACAAAGAGTAATAATAGGCGGTTTTCTACCTGCAAAATGTTTGGTTATTTATCCAAGCTTTCGTAGAGTCAGGTGCTGGGACCATACACTCCTACTCCAGTTCCTTCCATTGTTTTGGAGCCATCTGTATACCATCTAATGGATTTCTTGCTGAGTTTTTCAATGGTGTTTCTGTCCCGTTCGCTTTTGCGACTCAGCTTTGGAGTATTTGAACTTCCTAGAGGTTAGCTATCGTATTAGCCAGACTGGTTCTTTTACTCCAAATCACTGCCCCATATATGATGATTTATCTCACTATTGCAGTGCACATCCACTGCAAGATTTTTGGGTTTGTACCCATCTTTTCCCCGCAAAGATTCTACAGACCATCAAGGGTTTTATAGCCTTGCTGATTACTCCTTTTTCATGCTTATTCCAGAGGAGTTTGTTATCTAGGATCAGTCGAAAATATTTAACCTCTGACTTCAACTCAATAACATTCCCATCCATTCTGATGGTTGTTAGATTCAGGTTTCTTCTCCTTGTGAAGGCTACTAGGGTAGCTTTGGTGGGTTGATGTTTAGTCCCATCATCTAGCACCATTCTTTAGTGCATTCAAGCTCTCTTTGAACTATGTTATAGAGAGTATTCTCGAATTTTCCTTATGTGATCACGACCACGTCATCGGCATGGCCTGACAAGATGCCGAAGTCAGTCAGATCACAGTGGAGTTGGTCTGCAATTAAACTCCACATAAGTAGAGAGGCTACTCTCCCCTGAGGGCATCCTAAATAACGGTTATTCCGAACACTAACTTATTGTACAGCGAGAGAATATAAACGGTGTTACATTTAAAAATTAAAATTTCATTTGTTATCAGATTTACGACGTGTTACTATTTTTGTAAATAAATCTAAAAGATAATATGATAGAAATCCTACGACTTCCGTACGTAAAGTCTTTTTCCTATCTCATATAATATAGCCTCTAGTTATGGTGCTAAATATAATAAAACTCTGAACATCGCAGCTGTACCTGTGATACCCCAAAATGAATTAATGCTATTAAAAAAAACTAACTAACTCCGTAACACTACAACCCAGGGTGGGTCTTGGCTGCTTCGACTATCTGCCTCCACCTGAAACGATCTTGTGCCAGCTCCCTTCATTCCTGCTGGTCAACTTCAAGGATAGCTAGATCCTTGTGAATATTATCTCTCCATCTAAGCCTAGGTCTTCCCAGTGGTCTTTTTCCTTGTGGTGCTTCCTCCCAAACTCGTTTTATTAGTCGATCGTTTTGGCTCCTTTGTATATGACCTGCCCATCGTAGTCTTCTGGACTTTATTTCTTGAATGATGTCAGGGCTTTGATATATTTGCGCAAGCTCCGTATCGTGGACTGTCAGGGTCCATGTTTCACTGGCGTAGATTGCTACTGGTCGTATTATTGTTCGATAAATTTCGGTTTTTGCCTTTCTAGTGATAAATTTTGACTTCAGCAAGGTTTCTATCGCAAATGTACATTTATTGGCTTGTGTGATGCGCTGTTTAACCTCCTCCTGCATATTATTGTTTGTCGTTATCACGGCGCCCAGGTACTTGAAAACTCGCACATGCTCAAATTTATAGACATCCATAGTGATGTTCTGCCTGATTCTGTCTCGGCTGGGGTTGCGGGAGACATGCATGTATTTGGTCATTCCTTCATTTATTCGAAGCCCTATTCTCTGAGCTTCTTTTTCTATCTTTATGAAGTTTTCCTTCACACTAACTGTGCTTTTTCCTATCGCACCCATATTATCCGCGTAGGCCAAAATAAGTTTAGGGCCCAAAAACCTCCGCGTCAACTGATACTGTCCTTCGGGCTTTCTCCAGTGCAAGATTAAACAGCACTGGCGACAAAGCATCTCCCTGTTTTAATCCTCTGTCGATAGAAAATGTTTGGCTACACTCTCTTTCAATTTTGAGACAGCTTTTGCCCCCTCCAGGCACGCTCTACACAGTCTAATCCGCTTGTACGGGATTCTAAATTCTTCCATATCATCCCACAACCTTATCCTAATAACACTGTCATATGCCTGCTCGAAATCTATGAACAGGGTATGTAAATTTTTGTTAAATTCCCAATATTTCTCCAGCGTCTGTAGGATCGTGAAAAGCTGGTCAACTGTTGATCTTCCGCTTCGAAAGCCACATTGGTAGTCTCCGATAATCTCCTCGGTATACGGAGAAAGACGTTGAAGGAGAATAATGGAGAATAATTTATAGGCGTGGCTTAGTGCTATTAAAGGGTACTATTATTATTAAATTATTTCTCTACTACAATTTTTAATAACTAAAAATCTCTTACGACAATGACAAACATTTAAACAACTAATTTTTTATTCTTTTTTAGAAATTTTGTGTAAATTGCAACAATTTTCCTGAACACACTTTCCCCCATTTCAGAATTACTTTTTAATCGGTTTGGATAACTCAATTGACCTTTTTAACCGCTGTACGTAATTTCTTTGTTAATTACTATAAAACTTTTATTACCCCCAATCAGCGGCGCAGACAAGGGTGTACGAAATTATTCCCTTTATATTAATATTTTGTTGCAAATTTTCACAGCTGGAGAAATGGTATTAATAAAATCGAACTACGTATAAAAATATACATTACGTGACTCGAAGAAGGAGACATAGAAGGACAAAGAAACTAGAAAAAAAAGAAACTCTTTTCATATTACCTTAAAATAATTTCATTAGGAAAAGTCTAAAAATATAAATGTAAAGAGACGATTGTTAATGAAAATAATGACTATACAGAAGAAACGAAATCGAGAATTGGACAAACTAGAGTGGTATTTGTATATGCAACACCGACCTCATTATATTGCTATAACTGTTTTTTTGCTCTTTAATAAAGGAGGAAATCTTTGTATATTTTAATTCAACATAATTATGAATAATAGAAGTTCCAAGGTAGGTCATATTAATATAGGACTTTAACTTCTAAGATCGCGGCTTTTAAAGAATTCGTGCTTGGTGAGAGTTTTGATATAGTAGGAATTACAGAGACGTGGCTAACCAAAACAATAAAGTCTAAAAATATTGAAATCAATGGATATAAGTTTGTTAGATAAGACAGGAAAAGTAGGGATGGTGGTGTCGTAACCTATATCAAAAAAACTCTGAAGTTTTCTATCTTGAATAATGATTTTACAAAGAATAAAAATTTTGAACAATTATAGATAAAAAGTTTAATTAACAATACGTCCTTAATCTTTGGATGGATATATTGACCATACACAGAATTTCTGATTTTCTATCTGACTTTGAGTATCCCATAATATCACTAGTATCTTTAAATAATAAGTTGTTGTACACGGGTGATTTTAATGAAGATTTTTTTGGATGTATTTTTAAGTGATTAATAATTCTACTCGAATATCATGCAATTCTGTCTCACTTATTGACTTTTTTTAAATTTCTAATCCCGATTTAGTAACACATTGTGATACTTTACCTGCCCCATTAATGTCGGACCAGAAATTTACATATTGTGAGTTTAAATTACCAAATATTAAAAAACAAATTATCTTAAAATAATATAGATAGCTAAAAAATACAAATGTATCACAATTTACGGCTGATTTGAAGTCAGTTCTCTGAAGAAATACATTTGATATTGAAAATATAAATGATAAAATAGAATTTACTCCAACGTAGTAGTAGACCTTACTAGATATGCATGATCCCATGAAAAATGCTAGGTTTACCAAGAATAATTTTCCCTGGATAATATATAAATATTAAAAATTTGATGAAACGTAGAAATAATGCTTTAAGTAAATTTAAAAGAACAAAGAATAGTGAGCACTGGAAATATTATCAATCTCTTCGCAACCTCACAATCCTAACTGTTCGTAATGAAAAAAAAGCTTATTTGGATGCGAGGTTACAACTAGCAAAAGATATATGGGAGGAACTAAAAAAATACAGTATAGCAGTTAGTAAAAACAAAGTTGATATCTCCGAAAATCTGAAGGATCCTAATTTAATAAACATATTTTTTAGATCTTCTATACTTGATTCAGGGGGACATAATAATGAACTTTTGAAATTTTATGAAAATGGTGTAAAAGATAATGTAACTCGTAATTTTAAAGTTAAAGAAATAACAGAGTTTAGGGTGGAGAAGATAATATCTAAAATAAAGTCTAAAGCGAAGGGTCACGATTGATTGACCATTGATTTGGTGGAACACTGCTGTCTTTTTATCCTGCCCTACCTAACACATGTATTGAATGCATCTCTATTATATTCTGTTTATCCAGAATGCTGGAAAAGGGCTCTGGTAGTGCCATTGCCATAAGTTATTGATCCCCGCGAATTTTGGGATCTTCGTGCCATTAGTGTTTGCCTTGTATGTCAAAAATATTAGAAAAAATAATTAATGAACAACTTACAGAACACGTGGAGGTTAACCGAATACTGTCTGAGACTCAATTTGGGTTTAGAAGGAATCACGATTGTTCTACTGCTCTGGCAAATGATGCTGATGATATATTTCGGGCGACTGATTCAGGAGAAGTAAAGTCCTGATACTGTTCGACTTTTCGCAAGTGTTTGATACTCTGAGCCACAGATTGCTATTAGCAATACTTCACTATATCGGTCTTAGTGATCATGCCATTGCATTTTTAGGTGCTTTCTGGAAGATCGAAAGCAATGCGTTAAACTGGGTGGCGAGATGTCAGAGGAGCTGCCCATAAATTCTGCTGTTCTGCAGGGCTCTATTGTAAGTCCCTTGTTATATGCAATCTACACCTTGTGTTTAACAAGTACCTTGAGACTGTGCAAGTTTCATTGCTACGCAGATAATACCTAGGTATATTTGTCTTTTTGAAGGGAGAATGTTCTTGAAGCTTACAATGGTATTAATCAAGACCTTAAATCAATTTATTCGGTTTCTTTGCAGCATTCCTTGTATCCTAATCTGAAAAAATGCTAAATAATGTATTCAGAAAGCTTGTTAGACTAAAACTTCTTTACAGTTACCACCATGATTTGTTTGTAAAGCTTAAAACTTTGCTCTGTGACTCGCTGGTGTTCTCCATTTTTAACCACGGAGATGTAATATGTAAAAACAGCCTAACAGCCATTCAAAAACGAGGAATACAGAAAGTGCAAAACTCTTATTTGCGACTAATTTATGGAGTTCCTATAAAGATCTTCTCTGTCTGAACATTCTTTTACCTACAATGTTGCTAAACTATATAATTCTTTTCCGGATTTCTTCAAAACTCTCACGCCTATAAAATTTATATATGTTGTCTTCCAACACGTATTTGATAAACAAATAAGAAAATTGTAATTTACTCTTTTCTTTCGAATTTTGATGAAAAAAAATCCAGAATTTGAATCAGTGTATCTAACTTGGGTGTATGAGTATTGTTTGTTTTCTTTTCTGTGTTTAATTTAAGTCTGGGTTGAGTTGATCAGGGTGCATATCACTTAGGTGTTACCCACATCTGGACTTCGCCCTTTCTGTCTCTATATTATCCTATATATTAATTAATTATAATGTTTTGTTAACTCTATTGGAGCTAGAAATAAAGACATTATTTTGTTATGATTTACAAGCCAAACAGCTTCGCACTCCCTTCAGGGATTATTCACTCATACCAGGCATACAAAGACACCAAAAGTATGAAGCTCTGTGGGAACCCTTTCCATGTTATCGGGTCCTAGGTGACGTTGTCTGCTGTATTTCCCACGAACTTTTGGACGGTTCTCGTGGTTCCAAGGAGAACTACTTTCTGCATAGGTTTATATAGATGTTCACTAAGGCCCAGTCCCTTGATGTTCTGCAGGAAGTTCTTTGGTATCACTCCAGTTGTTGACAGTATTATGGGAATCATTTGGACGCTGTTCATTGCCCATTGTCTTCGGATTTGGACCTCCAGATCTCTGTATTTGGCGATCTTCTCATTGTATTTTGACTTTAGGTTGTTGTTGTTAGGTACAGCGATGTCGATTAGTGTAGTCCGCCTAGAAATTTTATCTATTAGTATAATGTCTGGTCTATTGTGAGCTACTGTCTGATCCGTCAGAACCGTTCGGTCCCAATATAACTTGAACTGGTTGTTCTCAAGAATAGGCTCCGGATTGTGCTTGTAATAAGGCACTTTTCCTACCTGTAATAGATTTAACTTTTCTGCTAACTCTTGGTGGAGTATCTTAGCGGCTGAGTCGTGTCTTTCCTTATGCTCGGTTGCGGCAAACGCTTGGCATCCTCCAGTTATGTGCTGGATTATCTCTGATGTTTGGCAGCCATATCTGCATTGGTCATTTTTTATTGAGGGATCTCTAATAATGAACTTCCGATAGTTCTTCGTCGGAATAACCTGGTCTTGGATACCGAACAAGAAGCCCTCCGTTTCCGGAAACATCTATCCTGAAATCAACCAGTAGTTCGACGCTGAGTTGTCGACATTGCCTTGATTGACCTCATTTGGATGCCGTCCATGAAGTGGCTTCCGTAGCCAGGTTGTAACTTCTCTTGGTCTGTTTGGTGGTGAGAAGTAATATCTTGTTCTCTCAACTGTAACGGCGTTGGATCGTCTACCTCGCATATTGCTCGATGTAGTGTGGAAGCGTCCGCTAACCTGTGGAAATATGAACGTAAGTTTATTACTTGTTGGTCGAGCTGCTTACCAATATCCACCAATCCTCTTCCTCCTTGGTGTCTTGGAAGCATTATACGTTCAATAGCACTCCGAGGGTGATGTTTTTGTGCTTTTGTTAGGAGTGTCCTTATTTTTCTTTGCAGGTTTTGGATGTCCGTCCTGCTCCATTTTACAATTCCGAAAGAGTAGCTCAGCGCAGAGCAAGCATACGTGTTGACCGCCTTAAACAAATTTCTACTATTTAAATTAGTTCGTAATACCCGCCTTGCCCTCCTGACAAATTCGGTTGTCAATTCGGCTTTCATAGTGCCATGGTCAATTCTTTTAGCCTGTTTCATACCTAGATATTTGTATGTTTGGTCTGCCTCCATTGCAGCTATAGTTTCACCATTCTGCATTTCAAAAGTCCCCGGTTGTATTTTCCCTTTAACGATGTTCAAAATACGGCACTTGTCAAGTCCAAATTGCATTCCGATATCCCCGGAGAATTCCCTTACAATTTTAAGCATTTGTTCCAGCTGGTTTCTGGTAGCAGCCATCAGTTTAAGATCATCCATGTATAGAAGATGATTCACTCTGACTACCTCTTCGTTGTTCTTTCTAACACTAAAGCCGTATCTGGTGGAGTTCAAACGGCGTGATAGTAGGTTCATTGCAAGGCAGAACCACAATGGGCTAAGTGAATCCCCTTGAAATATTCCTCTTCGTATCGGAATGGTGTTAGTTTCGATGGTGAAAGAAATAAAGACCTAATTATTACTATTATTATTTATTCGCATATAAATTTTTCCGCATTTTCTAGAGGTTCTTCGGAGTGATCAAATAGTTTTCAATTTGCTGTTTCTTTGCTCCCAAAACAAGGAAGGAACATTGCCGGATATGTACTGTATATCATTAGTTTTTAGAAAAATTTACAAATTACTCCAAAATATGGAAAAACGCATAAATCATTAGGAATGTTTGTTTGTAATACGAATATGTTCTTAAACCATCTTCACATTATATCTACCTTCCGTTACACAATCTCTGTTTGAATTTTTGACTATTTGTTAAGATTTCGATAATAAAAACACGTGCCTAACGTTCTAACACTTTGTTTTATAAAATCATTATCATAATAATTATTCAGCACTATTATTTCAATGTAAATATTCATTTTCTAAATTGGCTTTTCTTGTAGTTGTTTTTACTATACACTAACAATATCAATCATCCGTGATGTATTCTGTTATTTTTTGATTAAATTTACATATTACAGTCAGTTGCTGGAACCGATTTGATATCTTGAAAGTAATAAATGTAATACAAAAAATATTTATAAACAAGATATTTTCGCAATATAGTTATCTTTGAAAATATGAGAGATACTAAAAAATATCTACCTAGCCATGATAGACACAAATTGACATAACCTAGTAACATTCAACTGTAACAACCCTTTTGGTTGTTTTGTGTTCTACAAAGTGTTTTTTTTTAAAAATGTGGTTTGTTAAATTAGAACGTCGCAGTGGTTAGTAATTTTCGACTAAGGACCACAATTGTCAAAAAAATATCCATGAACGATTGACTGCCAGGTACGGAGACGCGGCTTCATCATATTTTAAAGAAACTTGCGATGGGATCGCGAATCCATTGAAAGGAACTAAGAAGTGAAAGACCTTCCTATGCAAATAATCCTGGAGTATACAGCAAAGTGAAAACAGTGGTTCAAAGATCATTTAGAAATATCCAATATCTAGTTCAAGCATTTGAACTCTACATGGAAAACTAGGTATAAGTTTCAGCTAGTACTGACACCACTGACTCATGGACTATTGTAGTCGATTCTTATATATTCTGAGGTTCTGTATCCGAATCTTCAACACAATGAGCCATCACGTAGTCACACAAGTTGTTTTTAACAATTTAGTTGTAGATAACGTCCTAAAATTGGTAATAAATGGAATATCGACCTTTGACTCATGCTACCTTTTCAGATTTAACGATAAATACAATAGTATTTTCAAAATTTAAAGAGATTATTAAATACCGAGATATTGTAACTTTAGAAAAAAATTAAAGGAGAGAATTTAAATTTTGCATCATATAATGACCTGTTTCAAAAATAAGAGCTGTCGCTAAGATAATTTTCCATTGGAAATGATTTTTAAACAATAATAAACAAACTGAGATGGTGCAAAGTCGAATTTTTTTTTCTTTTTAATTTTGTATGAGTGAATAGGACAGTATAAAGACATCTCTAATAAAAGTTATATAAAAATACTGGATTTTTCTTACAGATTTAGTAATTATTTATTTTTTTTTAAATATGGATTAAAATTACAGTTATCGCAAATACAAATAGCGCTGTATGATTCGTAGTGTTAAGGCGGATACTTAAATGTACTTGGTACTCTCGTTCCCTGTTGAAAACGTTCAATTTGATCATCTGATGGCACAGCAATTAAACTGTTGGATTTACATTATAAATATAAGTATTGAAAAAATATTAAAAATCGTTATGACTCTTGCTTAATAATAAATACGACTACGTTTGTTATAAACAAGTTACATCTTACTTGTGGCAGACACGTATAAATTTGCTTTAACATGAAATTTAAAAATTTAATATCATAAATCTCTAAGTACTGAAATGTTATTGGTAAAACTATCAAAAACTTCTATAAAAATATATTACAATTAGATTGTATATATATATATATATATATATATATATATATATATATATATATATATATATATATATATATATATATATATATATATATATATATATATATATATATATATGCAATAGCTACTTAAAACTGCGGAATTCGTAGTTGCCTTAGTTGCCGATGCTGGATAATACGACCTGTATCCTTGGAGTAGTATGTTTCGTGTGTCGAGGTTTTATACATTCCTTATTTAATTTGTGTTTGTGTTGCTCTTGTGTTATCAAGTGAGCCATCGAGATGTCGCCACTGTGTCTTATTTACTATTTTTCAACCGTGAAATCTATTTATAGGACACAGATGCGAGATGATGGTTTGTACCGAATGCAATGGCCTGATGAGTCCCAAAATAGGATGAAACAGCACTGTCGGCATTTTTCGGATCCGAGGTTTTGCCATGATCTTAGAATTCTCCGTACTTTTTAACATGATATATATATATATATATATATATATATATATATATATATATATATATATGCACTTTAAAGTGCAAAATATATATTTAATAATATTGTAATGAAAATCATTCCAGTTTAGTGGCTGTGCTACTTGCGACAACTCTGGTTCTACTCAACATTTTTCAAAAAATCAGAAAAATCCTGAATCTGTAAGAAAAATATAATCTTTTCCTTTGATTAGGAATTTATTTTCTCAAAAAAATTGAGATAGCAAGAACATTGGCAAACAGCAGTAAGACCAAACTCATGCGGATTAGCAGGAAGAATGTTTTTTATGAAAATACTGAAATTGTAATAAAGAATGTGGCCTTAGTGGGGGCATCTCGCTACAAATATCTAAATAGCTGGCATAATGGAGATGAGAAAGAAATTAAGTACCAAATATATGAGTCCCCTAACTCGTTCTTTAGATGTAAAATATTCTTGTTAGCAGAGATATAAATTTAAATAAAACTTCTTTCATAAACAAATTGGAGAGCTTCGAGATCGACAAAGTGATCAACGAAGATATATCGAGAAGAATGGGAATGAACAGAGAGACACTAGGCAATCTAAAAAAGTGGAAAACAATTTATTTTGGCCACATAATGAAAAACTCAAAATACCGTCTGCTGCAACTGATCATCGAAGGTAAAATAGAGGGAAAACGGGAGTGGGAAATATTGAAAACCTCATAAATACGGTAAAAGACCGTGAAGCATATGGAAATCCAACTTCCAATAGTGGTGGTTAGGCAGTTAACGAGAAAATGCGAAGAAAAATATTATTGTCATTTTTGGACTAGTGTTGGAATATCTAGACAAAATAGAATGGGTCCAAAATCGATACATCATTTATTAACAATTTTACGGCATTATAAACAATTTCACTACTAATAACAGATTCCATAATTACGTAATGATTCGGATTTAGCAACTTAATATATATGAAAATCAACCATGTTCTATTGTTAGTGCCCCTCGCAATTACCAAAAACTTTTTGGTTTCACCAAATCGGTTAACTTGATATCCAAAATTTATTACAAATCCATTTTGATTTTTTTAGTTTTTCACACTTATCTTGAACACTATTTTCTTAAAAACAAAAATACAAAAATTAATCGTCAGGGTATTTTTGTTATTTCATATCACTTTTAAGTCATACAAAATTAGAATGTAAAAGTGGTTTCCATTAAATTTATTTACCTAGTATTTTCGTGAAGTATACAAATTGAACAAATTTTTCCAGTGACTCATACAAATTTCAATTTAAAAATTAATTCGTAACACTTGTATCTCAATTTTAACATTTTCGCAACTTTTCCCAGTGCCAAATAAATTTAAATGATAAATAAAATGGAGAATTAAATCGATTGACCCGTTTAAAATTTTAACATGAGAGGACCTAAAAGTTTTAGGAGAAATTAAAATTACGCAAACCGTCCAATTTGTTTGTCGAGTAGATTAAGCAAAAGTTTTTGGTGTGACATATGCTGGTACAAGTCAAGTCCTTTTTCATCCCGGAATTGGGTAGCGAGAATACTGTAATGAATGCTTCTCATAAGATGTAATATACAGTACGAATAAATATGTAGTAGAATAAAAATTATTTAAATCAAAAGTGATAGGTTACGTAAAGAATACTTTCACAGTTAAAAATATCCTTAAATTTTATTCAAATTTATTGTCTATTCTACATTAAATTTAATGATTTTGTACCAAAAATCGTGAATATTGTAACGAAGTTACTAAATTTTTGGGCATGAATATGTTCGCCGGGATTTATTTTATTTATTATACATCCGAAAAATCTGATTCTTACGGGAAAAGAACGCTTACAGTTTCAATATTGCCGGTATATAATTAGATTTGCCGTGCCATGCCGGAAAATGTCATTTTCCGATGGTTTCCAGAGCGTCCGCTCCATAGTAATAGCAAGCCGTATACAGCAGTATTTTATGCGCGATCACTCCACGCCGTCACTCGTCGGCGTAGTGGGAGCTCGGGCCGACTACTTAAGCTCGAGTTGACCATTAAGTCGAGAGAGCGAAGCAATGGGTGCACTGGCACCTAGAGCGGAAACACTAAAGCGTGATGACCGGAGGTTTAAAAAGGCCACGGCCCGGAAACCAATGGACATTCACAGTGCACTTCTGAAAACTGTAGCTTCACTACAGTAAACAGAAGTAGATCGTGGGAACCTTAAGTCCAAGGGGGGGGGGTTCTAGCCGGTAGGAATTCGGCACTACCTGCACACTTCGTGTAAGTGTCTATACAAGATTTCCCTCCTATAAAAAAAATAATTCGCGAGAACTGCACGTTCTCCACCCGGGTCAACAGTCCCAATGGACTGACTAGGTCGCCTGCCGGACCGCACCTTCCAGTTCTAGCAATGTAGGAGAGGCTAGGCTTGTGTGTATATGGTGTGTCACCACCCACTTCCTTCCTTACGCCCTACCCCGCTAGTAGCCAGCATTGTCGGGGACCCTTGTATGTACGGGCAATTTTGTGTCATCCTACCGTCACTGCCGAGGACCCTTATAAGTACAGGCAGTGTCAGTTTCTTTTCTAATTTCCTACCGCTATTGGTCGACATTGTCGAGGACCCTTGTAAGTTTGGGCAATGTCGTTCCATCCTGCTGCCGCAGTCGAAGACTCTTACAAGTACGGGCAGCGTCGGTTCCTTTCTGTTCTTCCTACCGTCACCTATACACACACGCACTCAATACCGTTAGTTTTGCTTTTGTTTCCGTTTTGACCAGAAATGTGTTTTATCGCCGGGTGCCCTCCGATGTCCGTTGATAAGGGCGCTTAACAACTGTCTCCCCGACGTTTACCGCCGCCCCCGTGTAGAGACGTCGCCTCCCGCCGATCGATGCCGGGTTACTGTTAGACATACCGTGTATACCCCCGTCGGTCGAATTTTAGTACCAAGCACCGTGAACAGCATCAGCGGATTTTAGACGCGTTAATTTGAGTACGAGCCGTCGTGAATAACGTCGCAATCGTGTAGTACGAAGTAATGTAAATATCGTCGTGAATGATACCACTGGGTTGCCGTCTCCAGTGCTACTGACAAGTACGAGCTACCGTGAACAGCGCTGATAACATACTCTTGCCCTTCAAACCATATATTTGTTTATATTATTGTCCATCTTAGGTTGTAAGTTAGTTTTAGGACATGTCTTTATAAAAGTATGAAATACAGGATACAGGATATTTTAAAACCGTATGTTTCATTACCTAGTCCAATTTTTAACATTACAGGTAACAATTCGCAGCCGGTAGCCAGCACTTATACGTACAATTCACCCGTGGCTTGCCGTTTCTCAACTGCAACAAGCTGTTCGGTGCATAAGTAGACCACATTAATCCTGAGGGTGGTGCCCAGGAATCGATTACCGAGTGGATGTTGATGATGATGTAGGGATATGCCGATTATAAGTAGATACCGTCAAACCGATACCCCTGCGCTGGACATTTGACCGATGACTGTCTGCACGAGAAATATCTACTGACCGATGTTCCGCTGCTGTGAACAAAATAGGTCCGTAGAACTCGACTTGCTCTCTTAGGAAAAACGCTTCACACGTTGCAGTAACCGCTTGATTGCAAGCAACCTATGATGCCACCAATTGATCAGTTTATGGAATATCGTCAAAGAATAGGATACTCTTATATACTTATTAACTCAGAAAAAGCTCCATTGGATTTACTCTCTTTGACAGAGGAATAAAAAATAAATTTATATTTATCACATGTTGTAAATTTTGACAACCAAAACCTTTTAATCAAATGACGAAAGTCACATTTCACATTATCTAAAAAAACTATGCCCTATGCTCAAAAAGATGACAGTAATTTCCTAAATCCAAAAATGAGCAGTACCGCTTTGTCCCTATACCTAATGCAAAAAAAATAATAAAGAAACTGTTTTCCACAGTTTAAAAAGCTTAGTAATAAGCTTACCCGCAGCAGTCTCTCTAATCTAGTAGTCGCCGAGGTGTAGAGATTCGTGTGGAACCCCCAACATACTGTAACTCCAAAGAACAACAGAAATAAATATTTAGAAATTACTTGTATTATCTGAAAGTAAAAGTGGAAGTGATCATCGAATGGTGAGAGCAAAACTTCATATTAACCTCTAAAAAGTAAGAACAAACATATTTAGATCCAAACTTAAACCAACAGAAACAATAAAATTATGCCAAAATAAAAACAAGTACTAAGAACGTATTAAAGAGTACTTACAAAAGGCGTGTCTTCATTTTGGGGTTGTAGAGAAGCAACTATGTTGGATACAGCCTCCTTTTTTCATTTATTCTTATATAGTTTTTTTTATTATTAACAAAGGGTTGTATGTGCATCGTAGCGCCTTTGGAGCGCGTGGGGTGGTGGTATTTTTTCGCTGAAGCTCGCTTGGTAGCCTTGCAGGCTGGTGATCGCAAAAAAAAAACAAAATTCTTCTCAAGCTAAAATGGAAAAGCATATGTTGAGTGCTGCGAGGTAAAGGAGATGTTTTATCTTCAATATGCGAATTCTGGATACCTAAGAATCTTCAGTTTCACTATCCCATACCGTGAAAGAAACCACAGATAAGAAAGATGAAAAACAAAAAAACAAAACATGACATCCGGATAGCTCAAAAAACTCACTTGTCTTCCCAAGTTGCCCAGCCTTACAAAGAAGAAATGAGACAACAAAGAATTAAAGCTTTCACTGCTTTGGTCAAGTTTGTTCTTGGGTTTAGACTGTGTCAAATTGGAATTATTATTCAACGTTTGGCTTACGATTGTAAAAAGCCTCTTCATCTATCTTTACTCCACGAGATTAGAACACTGAATAGCCATTGAGGAGCAACAGCCCGATATTTATACCTAACTGATACTCAACGAACCGTGATCCAACGTTATAATCGATTTCCACATGTAATGTAGAGTATTACCTTTATTTCTATTAATATTATTTGGATATTTACACATTTCGATTGATTCTCTAATTTTAGTTTCAAAGAAACCAGACATTGATGCTCGCACCTTAATTTATTTTACATTAAAGTTATAACACATCTCATGCTGGTGTTCAGCTACTGCAGATTGTACAATTAGTTCCTTTTTAATACATCGTTCATGTTAGTGGATATAGGCCGTCCTGTTTTAACGACATACACTTTACCACAAGAGCAAGATACCTTATAAATGCCTTCTGTTTGTAATATTATTGCGTCCTTTGGTAACTTCAAACATTGTCCAATTTTCTTATATTTGTTGAAAATTCTTCGAATCTTTGATTTTCGGAGCAATTTGGCAATCTTATCACTGGTTCCGTGTATGTAAGGCAAGACAACACTATCAATAGATGGTAGATTTATGGCATTTTGTTGAGTAGTTGGGTTTTTATATTTATTAATACAACATCTAATATCTTTAGCACATTCGTCAATTTTTCTCTTTATGATTTCAGTGATTGTTCGTCCTATATTGAAAGAGCTCTATGTATCAAAGATTTAGTGATGGATTATTTTTGGGAAGGATGATGGTGTGAAGTGGCATTGAGATATCGATTTGTATGTGTTAGTTTTCTGTATACAGGATGTCCTAATTTGCCATTATCTTTCCTTTCACATTATTTTTATCCACTCTAGTTGCCGCCCAGTTTTCGACGCATTATCAACCTTAACTTGGGTAGCCATCTTCAGATTTATCTTCAACGCTCAAGTTGTAGGAGTGTAACTATCTGAATTCAAAGCCCATATTTCTAGTGTAGTAATATTGTCTGGTCACTGGTTTTAAGCATGTGTGCAAAATTTTTGGGTAAAAAATCTATTATGACTCATGTTAATTCACAGTTCATTATGACAGACGTATGAAGCTAAATAAAATAATTTGAAAATTACCATATTCATCTTAAAATGCCCCTTAGTACGTCCCTGCGTGTGGAAGATACATTTTCATTATACAATATGTTTTTATTATACAGCAGTGTAAATGTTAGTATTGAATTAACAGACGCGTGGCATATTTTAGGTAGTGCGAGGCGGCATGTGAAAAATTACATGCTTTATCTTTATAAGTCTTGTCATATTCGTAAAGTGGCCGGACGTACAAAATATTGGATATTATCCTGTACGACCATTAATTTTGTTTATATTAACCTTTCCGGAGTAGCTTTAGCAAGCTGGTTTTGAAACTCATTCTGCACTGAAAAATTGGTTTAAAATAAACCTTCTACTGCTTTATTCATTTCTTTAAACAAGTTGAATGCAAAATTTTATTAGTATTAAGCACGGCCTGAAATTGTTTCTGTTGATCGTGGAATGAAAACATTGATTGATCAAGTGTTGAAAGAAATTATAGGTTTCTTGAATACCTGAAAGACAAGCAATCTGTAACAATCTCGATTAGTATTGCTGTAGCTGAAAGACGACATGAGATGGAACAAGCTAGTGTGAACATTTTAGTGAAACAAGCTGATAATGACTCTGATGTTCTAATTATTGACACGATAATAAAAAAGTTCAGTTATCGTTGTTGGTGAAGATGTTGATCTGTTAATACTGTTGCCTGCAAGAACTTCACTTGATAAGATTATTTACTTTTTTAAAATTGGGAAAACTCAAAAAAGTTTATCTGCATATCCAAAAGATCAAGTTCATATTTTATTTTTACTTGAAATAACTAGCTGCTATACTACATCAGAAGTATTGAAAACGCCAGACTCTTCTCCAAAGGTCATCATTACAAATGCATTTTCTTTCTCCTTACTATACATGAAGCTCAAAAAAATTGATTTTATAGGCAAGTATGGATATTTAAGTTTTATAAAAAATACATGGAACAATAAAAGAGTACAAATACCTTGTCTTCCATTAACATCTGCTTATGCTTATCAACATTTATATCATATAAGTTTGATTAGGCAATCAACTGGACCTAGAAAGTTGGAGTTGGAGATTTTGCTTCCACCTGCTACAGAAAATTTCATAGCACTATTTTTTATAATTGCAAGAAACTTTATAGTAAAAACTGTGGCTGTCAATGTCAGTCTTGCTGCAATGTTAAATCAAATATAACAGATGAGAATTCTTATGGCATCAATGAGGATACAACTGATGTGGAACAATCTACAAAAATCTAGCAAGGAAAGGAAAAAGAAAGCGAAGATTAATATATTATTATTGAAGTACTATTTGAATATTATCAATTAGGGAAAAATTTTCCTGAAATCAATAATAATTCATTCCACTTTAATCATCATTAACAGTACAATATTTTTTTCAATCTGCAGGAAACTGTCTAATAAAACTTAATTACAATAGGTTCTAGAATGTGTCAGCTGGGGAAACCACATTAAAAAAATGCACCAAGGATACTACTTCTTAGATGGTACGGAAATGTGTACACATTATGTAGAATACGACTTCTCCGACTTTTAGAATCGCGATATCTCAGAAATGGTGATTTGTAGAAAAAGTAGTGTAGATACAATTTTTGTAGAGTATTATATGACCTTTTGTTCAACCTATTTTTACGAGAAAAACAAAAAAAAACGATATTTTTGACTTTTGACCTTAAATAAAATTTTTAACAGACGTAAGATCGATGGGGACTAATATTTTACATGAATAGTGTATTTAAGACATCTACCTGTTTTCAGCTCTATGCAAATTTTCGCAAAGTTGCCATTTTTTTAGTCTATTTTGACTGGACTAGTGGTCAAGAGCATCCTCAGATATACTATAAGAAAGCGCAAAGAATATAAGTGACAATAATTATGTTTCTGATATCAAAAAATCCACAGACACGATGAACAATGCATCACAATATTAGACCAGGTGAAACCACAGACCAGTATAAATAATTCGTCTTACATCGTTAACTTGCAGTAAATAATTTTTGTATGATTAATGAAAACATGAATAAATAATGAAGTAATAGTTTCATTTTCTCTTCAAAATCCAGCTCATCCTGCTTTGCAAGTACATTGAACTTTTCTTACAAGTCTCTAGAGATTCAGCTTAAAATAATGTATTAGATTATAAAGTGTTTATATCCAAATATTGATTTATTGCAACAGATTTGAGATTAAGATAATCTGTAAGATGTAAGAAACTATTAATCTAATATTTATTCGGGCTTTCATTAATCATATAAGAATTATTTACCTTCAAATTAAGGATGCAAAACGTCATATTTTTACTGGTTTATTATTTCACCTTGTTTAATATTATAATATATTGTTTATCGTGTCCCTAGATATCTTTGAAATCAGAAGCATGACTCGTCTCACTCAGGTTTATTTCCTTTTTCTTACTATTATGTATCTCAAAGTACGCGTTTTCGACCACTGACAAAAAAAAATTATGGTTTTATCTATTTTTACATTAGATCATATGTTTTGCGTGCTAAGTTTTCAATTTTTTTACAATCAAGTTGACATTTACTAGTAACGATGCAAAGCATCCATTTAAATCGCTCTTGGTTCAGTTTTTTTGCTGATAAGGATCAAAATTTCTAAGAACCCAGAATCATGAAGCTGTAAGAAAAATGGCAAAATTTTATTAAATAAATTGAAAAAAATATAATTGTTTAACGTTTGTTCTTTCTATAAAAAAATATGAGGTTTATTTCACATTACGAAACCAAAATTACTTTCTTGCCGATCTGATAACATGATATCTTAAAACATTTTAAAATCTCACAAAGAGCTGAAACTGCGAAAAACTGATTAAGAGTCTTCTTTTCTGGTCTTACAACTCTGGGTGAGTCTTAGCCGCATCCACTATCGCCCTCCATCTCCTACGGTCTTGTGCTTCCATTTCCCACTGCGGGACTCTAATCCTATACAAATCAGCTTCGAAGGCATCCTTCCACCTTTTCCTGGGACGGCCTATTGATCTTCTAACATCTGGTCTCTCAAAGAATACTGTTTTCAATAATCTGTGGTCCCCTGATCTTACCACATGGCCTGCCCATCTTATTCTATTGACTTTTATACAACGGACTATATTTTCACTGCCATACAGTGTCGCCAATTCAGCATTGTGACATCTTTTCCAATATCCTGTTGTTTCATCTCTTTGGGGACCAAATATCATTCAAGAACCTTTCGTTCAAATATGAGTAATTTATTTATTTCCCGTTGATTGAGGGTCCAAGTTTCGCTGCCATAAGTAACTACCGGGCGAATAATTGACCTGTACAGAGTTAGTTTATATTGTCTTTTTAACAGTTTAGATCTCAATAATGTTGTGAGGGAGTATAACGCCCTATTTGCTGCCGCTATTCTCGCTGAGACGTCTTTTTCAACTCGATTGTCATCTGTGATTATCGCTCCTAGGTACTTAAATTCCTTAACCACTTCGAAGTTGTGTTCATTCAGTGACATATTCTGCCCGATTCGAGGTCTTGGATTCTTGGTTACTACCATGTATTTAGTTTTTTCTTCATTTACTCGGAGACCCATATTACCTGCTTCTTCCTCGAGTTTTGAAAATACCTCTCGCACGTCTCTTGTTGAATGAGCCACTATATCGATATTATCAGCAAAGGCCAGCACCAGTTTTGAAGCTTGGTTCACAAAACCCTCTGTCAGCCCCGACGCAACCCTGCTGATTAAGAGTGAATGTATTTAATATTTCTCTAGTTTAATGTTAACCCTAAGAAAGATGTGACTGTGACTACTACTCAAACATCACTGGATGCCATTCGTCCTACAACAGTCATAGGTCGGAATGAAAAAGAAGTGCCACAAACAAGTTCAATCTAGACGATTAGTGAGGTGACAATATTTTTTGTGTTTTATAGAAGGTAGAAAATAAAATATCTATACTCTATCGATTCAGTTTCAGGTTCAGTTTCTTGAAACACCGAGCATTACCACTTTTCTACCATTTTTATTCTGTCTGGGTAGACGTGACTTCTCCCGGTCCTAGTATTTTCAATTCAACGTGGCAACTGTAGAAATGGTTCTCGTAAATGGAGAAGCAACCAAATGGAAGGAATTTGGAGGGGAAAGTAAAATCCGATATTCTGTTCTAAGATTTGGATATCTCACATTTCTCCTGACAAGCCAGTACTCATTTCGTACTTCACAATAATGTGTTTTCTTTGCGGTATTCTCATGGATAAGAGGTAAACCTTCATTACTCCTTTCCTGAACGACATACTAACGCGGTCCTAAAGATTTTATCCGCCAACCGCACGGTGACCTCTGATATGCCGATAAGTTCTCGCTTGGAGTGTGGTCTCTGTACATCAGGAATACGCTCTGCATTTTGCATCAAGCCTCTATTAGAAACTGATTCTCCATTTAGACTTAAGGGATATTTATTTAAGAAGGTATTTAAAGCTCTGACCCAAAGGAAGTTGATTTCATTTTTCTTTCAGGATATTGTAAATTTGATTGGGTAAAATGTATTTAATAGATTTGATCAAAGTTAATCTCAGTTCTTTTATTTCAATTTTTGAACAGCAAACACCATTTACTCTTCTCAATTTAGTCATTTAACTCAATAAAATAACATAACAAAGAATTGAGTTGCGCACTGATATAAGTACTCCTTACACACCATTTACTTCTCGATGGAAAACAGCCGTTCACTGGCTTAGTCAGCTTGAAGTTAAAAAAAGAGTATTAGACTCATAAAACAAAAACAATGAGAGGATATATACCTATATATTTAAATTTTAAAACGAAGCTACAGCACATTCAGGGGATCCCATGATATTCAAACCAACTCAATATTATTTTTTGAAGGGTTATTTTGGAAAGTTAATTTTTGAATCACGAACGAAAGTATATAATTATTCAAATCAAAACGGACATTTAAACGATCCTCATTTAAAATAATTACTGCAATGAAAACAAATTATGCGGAATAAATTATCAGTGTTGTTTACGTTTTAATAAATTACCCATTTATATTGTTTGCTGCTGTATTATTTTCAATGGATAAACTTGATATTTTATTGTGGATAAACATTTCCTGAGAAACAACACAAATGTTTTACAGAAACCAGTCCTTGCGAATATTATTTTCGGAAATATGAATAAATTATTTTAAAACAAACCAACGGACGTCACAAAATTGTATTAGGAAGTAGAAGCTAAAATAAAATGGTTTGCAAGTAATTTACTCGTTGTAGTAAATGCTTCCATTAGTAATTTTTTGAAGTCGGCGCCTCAGTAGTTGCTGGGATTATTTTTTAATTAATGGATTGGGATTTTGTCCATTATACAATTAACATAGTTTGCAGGTATTTTATATAGCACCATTTTTATTCTATTTTTACTTTTTAATGTAGTTTTTTTAAAGTGGATTATTCCAATAATTATATTATTCAAAATTAGAAGTCACCTGGTACCGACCAAATTACGAATGAGATGCTAAAGTACGGAGGCCCTAGCCTTGTCACAGAGCTCACTGTTCTATTTCAAAAAATATTCCGCACAACGTCAGTATCCAACGAATGGCGACAAAGAATCACAATTCCGATCCACAAAAGAGGATCAAAGAAACAACCCGAAAACTACAGGGGAATCAGCCTACTGAATAGTTCAGCCAAATCGTTAACCAAAATACTGTCACAACGGATCGTAGACAAGTTAGGGGCGTGCGAAGAACAGCAGGGCTTCCGGAATAACCGCTCTACTATCGACGGTATATTTATTATCAGACAGCTGGTTGAAAAATCTATCGAATACGATAAACCGCTGTTCATTTGTTTTGTGGACTTTACACAAACGTTCGACCGAGTCAAACTGGAAGACATAACAGAATTACTGCGAAGAAAACAAGTAGACGAAGCAATCATACGCACAATATACGAACTGAATTCCAAAAACACCATAGTAATTAAAACAAATAACACTCTAACAGAGGAAATCCCTCTATCCATAGGAATAAGACAGGGTGATAGCCTAAGTCCAACACTTTTCAATGTAATCATGGACGAAATAATTGATGAGGTAAAAAGCACAAATATTGGGTTCCCAATGGGACACAACACCATTCAGATTATATGCTTTGCAGACGATGTTGCCTTGACAGCAGATAGCGAGGACAACTTACAAAGAATGCTTTTCCATCTCAATCGAACAATCAAACAGTATAATATGAAGATATCTGTGGAGAAAACCAAAGCAATGATAATAGCAAAAGAACCGGTAAGATGCAAACTAATGGTTGATGACAAACATATCGAACAGTTTGGGAAGTTTAAATACCTAGAAGCACATATAACAAGTAACAGGGCAGTAACGGAAGAAGTACGCACACAGGCCAACAAAGCGGCCATGATATCAGGTCAACTAAGAGACATAATCTGGAACAATAAACATATGACGGTTGAGAGCAAAGCAAGAATTTACAAGGTCTGTGTAAGATCGATACTGACCTACGGCGCAGAAACAAGAAATGAAACCACAAAGACAAAACAAATTATGAGAACCACAGAAATGAAAACGCTGAGAATGATCACGGGAACAAGTTTAAGAGATAGGATAAGAAACGCAAAAATACGCGAGGACAGCGGAGTGGGGGATGTTGTGAAGTGGGTTCGAAATCATCGTAGGCAGTGGAGAGACCACGTGGAACGAATGGACGATGACAGACTAGCAAAAACCGTGATGAGAGAGAAACCACACACCAAACGGCCGCCTGGACGGCCCCCCAAAAGATGGAAAGACAGCTGGATTTCGACCTCAAACGAGGATCGATGAGGCATTGTATAGATAACAGAACTTGGTTCTACCTAGAAGAAGAAGAAGAAAAAAATTAGAAGTCAAAAGAAAATGAATTAATCAGAAATAGAACAACTACTAAGGTGCCGCCTACAAAAAAGTGCTGAGTGAATGTGAAAATCTAGAAATATTAAATTAATTACAATAAAAAACAGTTTATAATTTATTTTTTACTTTTCAGTGCAATTTTTTGATATTGGTTTAGTTTCTTTGTAGACAAAAATTATATTAGACGATATTTGTTTTATAAGAAAATAACAAAAAATCAAATAATGAAATAAGAATTGTTTATTTCTAATTTCCATGTTTCTATCCAAAAGAATAGACAGGAAATTTCAATAATGTAAAGCAAATAAAATTGATTACAAGACCGTTCGTTATGGCTTGGTAGAGTTATTTTAGAAATATCAACACCGATTATTTTAAAAATACCTTCTTACTAATTTCGCTGAAATGTCTAAAATAATCAATACAATAAGGTACATTAGATCATGCGATACCAGGGTTGGTTTGTATAAGTTTTAATATTTGATGACGACCTTTACCTGCTCAGTCCTGTTTAATTTAAAAGTACTATGAAAATTAACTTAAAACCATAAAATTAAATATAGAGTGTCTCTAAAAGGTATGAAAGAAACGCTAGTGTAAATTTCTGAGGGTAAATTATGAGGATCTAGCCAAATTTACCTTGGACTAAAAGTCAATAGTTTCCCAAATACAGGGTGTCTAAGTTTTACTTTTTTAAAACTTTTTTGTAGATATTTATCTCAGTAATAGATTGATTTGCACTAACTTTGTATCCTTGGAGTTTTTTAGAATGAGAAATCAGGATCTGAATGCAGTTTCGATGGGCATTACACAGGCCTCCACCAGCAGAGTTTTGCTTACATCTTAAGCTCCGTAATTTTTCGTACCTCGATATATTTAATTTCTAATTAAAAATTGTTATTTCTTGATATCTTAGTAAGTATCGGTTCGAGCATTTGTTTCTGGAATAATTAAATTTAAAAGTTTCACACTTTATCCAGGCTTAAGACTGGCCTAACAAGTTTGAAACGTGTTTAAGGGCCAATGGACGAACAATAAACAGTGTTAATAATATAAGAATGAACTGATAGAGGACAATAAGAATAACACACAATGTCAATAAAAAGAACAGCACAGAACTACTCTTTACAGCAGTGTGGTCATCTCTGTGAGAGAGACATAAACAGGAATAAGATAATAAACATATTCTCAGACAGTAGTGCTGTAATAACGTTATTGAAGTCTAGGGTCATAACTTCTCGACTGGTATCTGCACAGACCCGTAGGGTCCCAGGTCACTCGGATATACACGGAAATGAAAAAGCAGACCATCTGGCAAAGATGGGGTTCGCTATTGAACCATATGAACCTCAACCAATTTTACATGCCACAATTGGCGTCGGTAAAAAAGAACTAAATCGTCGAGAGGAGCTCTTGGAACGAGGTGTGTTAAGAAATATATAACTGAACCTAACGCACCACTTACTAAGGAGCTTCTTTCGTTAGGAACAAAAGACCTAGACCTGTAGATAGGACACCTGAGGGCCTATCTTCATAGGGTAGGTGCCGTAGATGGCCCGATATGCAAATAGTATCTGAGGGAGGATGAAACTGTCGACCATCTCTTCAGAGAGTGGTGAGGCAGAAACGTTTCGGAGATACACTTTTGTCACTGGAAGCCGTTACACAAGTTGAATCAACGTGATTGCTTGGATTCACAAAAGAGCTCCGTGTCGAATGACCTCTAGCTATAGTGGAATGTAAAGAGCCAAACAAAGTCTAGACATCAACGATCAAGTATTCATTCATTCATTCAAGTACATCATCGTACTTGAACTAGGGATACAACGTCGTTCTCATAAACATCGATGTTCTCACATTAAAACACCGGTGATGATTAATATCGGTTATACGAACCATACATCGATATTTTTCCGATGTTTCGAAATGTTTTAGAAAAGTGACATTTTATGTCTTGTGATTCTGTTATCATTAGTTAAGTAACGAAACTTAGATAATCTAATGCCAGAAGCTTATTTTTTTCCTGGATTATAGTTGCCCCGGCTTCCGAGAACAAGCGTTCGCTCTGCTCAGATTTTTTAAAATTATTATTTACAAGAGCCTAAAGAATTTGCGCTAGCATATTGTACAGACCTTTTAGAGACATCCTATATATTCCATAGGATCTTTGTTATTCAAAGTTTTAAAAGAAATTGATGACCTTATGTGCCTTTTCTTCATTTTATATTTGTATCTATTATGATTTATTAATTACAACCGTTTAAACAATTAAATACTTAACAATAGATTTATCTGTTATCCGCTCTAACAGCAGGTTGCATATTCAGATAAAGCAGCTAAAAATACATATAAAATTCCCCCTAGACGCCTGAACTAAATACGGAATTTTATATCAATTATTTTCGTTAGCAGAATTTCCTTGCAGGGCAATATTAATAAAATTTTCTATATGTTGTTTTCTTTTTTAGATAAAGTATATATTAAATATTACAAATAAATTTAAAATAATATTTGCTTTAAAAATAATTTTAATTTCCTTTAGTTTAAAAGTTATAAAGCTAATAAAAATGATAAACAGATCGTGGTAAGCTGCCGCTGAGGTTTTTTGAACATTAATTAAACTGTTGAAAGAATTAATTAAAAATTAATCAATTAAATATGTTTCGGGTAAAAATGAAAATAATTTAATTAAAATCTCTTTCCTAAATCTACGATATTTTAATTTAATGAAAAGGTTTTCTTGAATTCTTTAAAATTTAGTCAACTAAATGGGTGTACATCTTTTTTTTTTGTTTCAGCGTCAGTACTATACACTTTCTCACAATCAGTGTGATCACAATATTGAATTTCGATATATTTGCTCGATATAGTCGCAATTTGTTACGCCAGAGGCACTCACAACTTGTTAGTTGGCAAAAATTTAATAAAGTGCGTGCATTTGACGTAAATAAAAGTTTTATTTTTTTACTATTTTGTTGTATGTTTGCGAAGAGTAAATACTTTGTAATTTTTGTAACTATTTTTAGTTTTCACATTTTTGCACTTTAAAAACTGTTACACTTCCCAGAAATAGATATTGTTGTTCCCGGCCTTCATAAATCATCCTTATAAAGGGTGTTTTTTATAGAGGTATAAAACTTTAAGTTGGCAACACTTTTTTAACTGGCGGCCATTTTATCAGCTGTCAAGTGATTTATGTTTAGTTTGGTTTGGCATTTCAACATGAATAGACTGACGCCTGAACAACGCTTCCAAATTGTGCAAATTTATTTTGAAAATCATGGTTCTTTTCGAAATACGTATCGCGCACTACGTCCATTTTACGGTCAACATAATCGTCCATCAGAGTAATTAATTCGATTAACTATGGAACATTTTTACACCACGTTTACTCTAAATGATAATATGCATCCACAGAGACGACGTACAGTACGTACAGAAGAAGTCATTGCTGCTGTAGAGCGTAGCGTAGAGGAAGACCCGAATCAGTCTATCCGCCATCGTGCACAGGAATAAAATCACTTTATGGAAGATATTGCGGAAAGATCTTGGTTTGCGTGCTTACAAAATCCAACTCGTGCAAGAACTGAAGCCACACGATCACCTAGCAAGGCGTAGATTCGGTGAATGGGCCCAAAACAAGATTGCTGTTGATCCCGATTTTCATAAGCGAATTTTGTTTAGCTATGAAGCTCACTTTTGTTTGAATGGATACGTCAATAAACAAAACTGCCGTATTTGGAGTGATGATAATCCTCAAGTGTATGTTGAGACACCGTTACATCCAGAAAAACTGACTGTTTGGTGTGCTTTATGGGCTGGTGGAATCATTGGTCCGTACTTCTTTAAAAACGATGCTGGTCAGAACGTTACAGTTAATGGTGACCGCTATAGAGCCATGATTACTGACTTTTTCGTTCATCAATTGAACAACCATGATGTGCAAGAGCTGTGGTTTCAACAAGACGGCGCAACATGTCACACAGCTCGTGCCACAATTGATTTATTGAAGGAAACGTTTGGTAACCGCATAGTTTCACGTTTCGGACCCGTGAATTGGCCTCCAAGATCGTGCGACCTAACGCCGCTAGACTATTTTCTGTGGGAATATGTGAAGTCGCTAGTCTACGCCGATAAGCCCGAAACGATTGATCACTTGGAGGACAACATTCGCCGCGTTATTGCCGATATACGGCCACAAATGTTGGAAAAAGTCATCGAAAATTGGACCTCCAGATTAGACTACGTCCGAGCCAGCCGTGGCGGTCATATGCCAGAAGTCATATTTAAATTATAATGCCAGAAGGTTATCTTTCGAATAAAGTAAATTTCATGTCAATTTAAAAAATTTATCTTTGTTTTATTCCATTTAAAAGTTCTATACCTCTATAAAAAACACCCTTTATTTACTATTCCAGTATATCTCCACTACTTCCGTAAACGTCGTTCTTTAAAAAATATAAGATAAGAAAATATTTTCCTAAACACTGCTAAAATGCTGAGCGTAACAATTTCAATGTTAAAGCCCTGCCAAGAAGAGCTGTCCACAGGGAGGCGTTGTATCACCTTTGTTGTGGAGCCTTGTGGTGGACAGCCTGCTGAGTGAACTAAATGAGGTTGATTTGTATACACAGGCTTATGCAGATGACCTGGTCATTTGGTGCCCTGGTCGCGATATCCGGGATCTGGGGAGACCAATGATACGGGCCCTCCAGATCGCGAGGCGATGGTGCTACGGTAAAAGGCTCGGAATAAATCTGGACAAAGCCAAGGTGATACTTTTTACAAAAAAATAGAAAAATGGGGAAACATTCTACAATTACATTGATGGGAAGGATTGTTCAGTATAAGGAAACAGTTAAATATTGTGCGTGGGTATAATGATTGAGATGGTTTGCGTGGGTATAATGATTGTGATGAGGACTGCCCCCACTAAGGATGTGGAGGTCCTGGTGAACCTAACTAATCTTCACTTATACATAGAGAACGAAGCCCTGAAGGCTACATACCGTCTCAGTTGCCTAAGGCATCTCAAAATTGGAACGGGTGTGTATTCGGGTGCCTGGAAAAGCGTGATGGAGAGATGTCCATCACTCTCTATGCAAACAGATTACATGACTCTACTCTTGAAACCCAACCACTCTCTTGAGATAGTTTTTCTAATTAGGGAGGCTTGGGTCGAGGAGTAAAATGGATCCTGGTGGTTTACAAATGAATCTAGACAAGATGAAAGAGCTGAAATCGGAGTGTTTGGCAAGATCACAGAAGTCGGAAAGTTCTACTCTCTCGGAAACTGTGCGACGATCTTTACAGCGACAATTTATGCTTTCAGCAGTGTGGCCATCTCTGAGAGAGGAACATAAGTAGTAATAATCATATGCTCAGACAGTAAGGTTACGATAATGGCACTAAAGTCCAGTGTCGTAACTTTACAACTGGTGCCTGTGTGCAAAGATGTACTGAACAGTCTGACAAGAAATAGCTGCACAATCAGTCTCGTGTGGATCCCCGGTCACTCGGGAATGAAGAAGTGAACCATCTAACAAAGATTAGTCTACAGCTAGACCATATGGAACCGATCAGATTCTACCTATCCCAAAAAGTGGCAAAATGGAATTAAAATGGTTATTGGAGCGTAAATCTATTGAATCGTGGAGAAGAGCTTTTGGAATGAGGTGTGCTGTGCTAACGAACATATAAGTGGAAGTGCATGGCTTACCAGGGAGGTTCTCTTCTTAGGAAGGAAAGAGCTGTACATTGGGGTGGAACTGTTGACCAAAAATTGTCACCTGAAAGACCATCTTTACAAGATTGGTGTTACAGGTGACCCGACGTGCATATGGTGTCTGGAGGGAGAAAAAACACTATATCCTCAGAGAGTGCCTGGCACTCAAACGACTGAGACAGAGATATGTCGGAGATACAATTTTGTTATTGGATGCAGTTAAGCAAATTCAGCTAACGAGCCTGCTTGGATTCGCAAAGGTGATCGACCTCCAATAACCTCCAACTAAGGTGGGATGTAAAGAGCCCAATGAGGCCTAGGTATCAATGATTAAGTCTCATCACCTTTGTTTCATCATCAATTTTTTGACAATTTGCAAGTTATTACTGATAATTTTTTGTTCAATTTTTTTTTATTTTCGCTTTTTGATTTAATATATGATAAGTTTTTCCTTAAGATTTCCAAAAAATGTTATTTGACAATTTTGCTTAATTTGTCGGGTTCTATGTCGTATTTAAAAGTATACCTGAACTTAAAAAATACTCAAAGTTACTTACAATGTACCTTTGCCTAAGATAAATAAAATAACATTTATTTATCTAAAAGACAAGGCTATATAATAGTATTTTGACATGTCATTCTATATTAAAGCATATTAACTGCTAAGTTAACACTAGAATGCTATATAACAAGTCTTATTATAAATGCTCGAAGTTCTTAAGTTCCTTAAAAAAATCGATAACGTTTTAGAACACTCTTGGATCTGCCCAATTGTATAATATTTCGAACATTCACCGAAATGTAGTTGTAAATTTTTACACATGCATATGAAGTTCACTTTTCAAAAGCCGTTATTCGATGTTGTTGAATAAGTAAGTTATCATCATGTCGCGTCAAATAATCATAATTAATGGAGTGCACTCTAAAACCACACTATTTATTTTTGACATACAAATGCCATTTAAAAGCATGTACACCAAATAAAGTTGAGATGTTATTATTTATAAAGAGGGTTTTTTTTCAATGTTAAACCAGGAAAACGCCAATAATTTCAATATAATTGGAGGAGTGTTGCTTTCTCTAAATCATATGAGCAAAACAAAGCAAAATGAGACAAAGCTCGTAGTTTGATGACTACTCCAGGTCTGTCAGTCTCTGCCCAAATCCAAAAACATCAACTTTTTAACGTCGTATCATTTTTTTATATAAATAAAAAAATCACCACATTCTCCTTAATAAAATAAATCAATCTGATTAGTCGTGCGTACAATTTGCTCGCCCCCTGTTTCCTGTTTGCCTTTTTAACATCTAAATAAGGTTATAATAAAAACAACGAATTACGATTAAATTAGAGGATTTTATGTCGTGGAAACACGCAAAAAATTTGATAAATGAACCTATAAAGAAAAAACTGCTGAATGACAGGGAAACCGAGTAGACATAAAATGGGATTATTCTTTAATTTTTCGGAGATTTAATGGAAAAACAAAGCAATTGGATGTATACAGAATGATTGACGGTAGTTTAAAATCATTAACTTTTTTTGTGTCCATTATTTTTTAACATTTTAATTAAATTTAACATTTTCAATACTATTTATTTTCTAAATTGTACCTCCTCTCTCTCTCTCTCTCTCTCTCTCTCTCTCTCTCTATCTATCTATCTATCTAATTTTGAAACTAGTAAAGCTGCTTCTATCATATATAGTTTTAAACGTATTTATATTATTTTATACACATATCAAAATACAAGCCAAAAATTATCACCAAATTTCTTTTGTCACATAAAGGAAGAAAAAGGAAAACCCACGAAAAACGGAAAGTCATTAAAAATCCCTGAGGCTTATGAGGAATATTAAGCAGTGAGAAATGAAACACAAATAATGGTGAACAAATTAAAGAGTGAACACAGGGAATCATTTCATCTACAAGGAAAAGATCTGGAGATTGATTAGAAATTGGCAATATGAACCAGTAGAATAGATAAACAACAAAATAGTGAAGACAAATGGATAAAATTTGTTATTCTATTATTTATGCAAAAACGTACAGAACAAACATATCAAAGATAGAACTTCATCGCATTAATGAGACTGAATCTTGGTGAATGACGCAATGCTACTTAAATTTGTGATAATGTCGGTTCTAATCAATATTTTTTTAAAATTCAAAATTGTGTTCAAAATCATGATTCTTGGATATAAACCGTGTCAAATTGAAATTATTATCCGATATTTTGCCTAAGATTGAACGAGGCATCTTCAGGGATCTTTACTTAACGTGATTAGAACAATAAATGACCATTGAGGAGCAACAGCCCTGTATTTATATCCATTAGTGCATTAGTGATTCAACATTACAATCGATTTTCACGTGTGATATAGACCCTAATTTGTATCTCTGCTAATATTATTTGTGTATTTACAAATTTCGATTGATTCTCCAATTTTACGTTTAAAAAAACAGACACTAGCACCTTAATTTCTTTTACATCAAAGATGTGATCTGAGCGATGCTGGAGTTCAGCTACTGCAGATTGTACAATTTGTTTGTTTTTAATATATCTTTCATGTTCCTTAAGCCTAGTGGATATAGACCGTCCTGTTTCACCCATATTCACTTTACCACAAGCGCAAGGTTTCTTATAAACGCCTTCTGTTTGTAATGGTATTGCGTCCTTTGGTGACTTTAAACATTGTCCAAGTTCCTTACATGTGTTGAAAATTGTCCAAATTTTTGATTATCGGAGCAATCTTGCCGGTGGTTCCGTGTATGTGAGGTAAGACAACAATGTCCATAGGTGGTACATTTATGACATTTGAGGAGTGGGATTTTTATATTTATTAATAGAACGTGTAATATATTCAGTGCAATATCCGTTGCTTTTCAGAACATTATTCAATTTTTCTTATTTTGATTTCAGTGATGGTTTGTCACATATTAAAAGAGCTCTATGTACCAAAGAGTTAATGATGGATTGTTTTTAGAAGGATGAAGGTGTGACGTTACACTGAGATATCGATTTGTATGTGTTGGTATTCTGTACACAGAATGTCCTAATTTGCAATTATCTTTCCTTTGTACTAGTACATAGAGGTAGGGAAAGTCACACCTTGATTCAGTTTCCGTAATGAATTTTATGCTAGGGTGTTGTTGATTATGCGCTATGCCGCCAAACAACGAACGTAATATCTACGTATCTGCACCAAAATTTACATTTTAAAGGATCACGTACCACCTATAAACCACACGGAACCGTCGACAAGATTACCAAATTATTTCAAAAATTAAATATTCTGAGAAATTTTCAACACATGTAAAAAAGTTGAACAATGTTTGAACTGACCAAAAGACACAATACCATTAGAACCAGAAGGTGTTTATAAGATACCTTGCTCTTGTGGTAAAGTGTATGTAGATGAAACAGGACGGTCTATATCCACTAGGCTTAAGGAATATGAAAGATGTATTAGAAAGAAACATATCGTTTAATCTGCACTAGCTGAACACCAGCATTGCTCAGGTCACACCTTTAATGTAAAAGGAATTGGGAGAATCAATCGAAATTTGTAAAAATTCAAATAATATTAATAAAAGTTCAGGTTACAGCCTACATCATGGGCGAAAATCGATTGTAACGCTGGATTATGGTTCGCTAAGCACTAGTCGGATATCAATACTGGACTGTTGCTCCTCCATGGTCATTCAGTGTTCTATTCTCGTAGAGTAAAGATCTCTAAAGATTCTTCGTTCAATCGTAGACGAAATACCGGATAATAGTACCAATTTGACACGGTCTAAACCCAAGAACCCTGATTTTCAACTTGACCAAAGGCGTGAAAACTTTCATTCTTAATTCAAAACTGTTCTGACTTGGAAAAAAAATAACCTTTGGATTTACATTTTAATAGGAGTACCTTTATGCTACTAATCCCTTATCTCCCCTAAAAGATTGAGATGACACAAAGATGCAAAAAATTTGGCTTTGCATCATCTCTGTTTAATATTATTTAAAAATCATTCAATTTAAAAATAAGCAGAAATATGATGAAAAATTTTATATTGTAAGCCGAATTATACCTGCTTATGTTGGAGATGCGATTGCATAATATTTTTAACAACAATTATTCACCAACATTGCAACATGTCCACTTCTAAAACTTCATAGACCTCAATCGGATACGAAAACCCTTGGCCGTCTACACTATGCAGGGCTGGTCAAATGTCCAGGAAAGGTATAATCAAGGGCAAACAGAAAATATAGCGGATTCAGGTTTTCTCTAATCTTTAGAATTACAAAAGGGTCCCATAATTTGGTATCCAATGATGCCTGCTCAAATGTTTATTTAATTTTTGAAGATATTGCATATAATATTCCATTATCCAGTGGGCATTATAATCAGATCAATACCAGTAATATGTAGTAGAAGTTGTTAATCAGAAAATAAGATATAATTTTGTGATGAAACAAACATTAATCCTAATAAGCTATGTTTGACGTAAAGTATATTCTACTAAATAGAGGAATTAAATAGTCACTCTGTAGATGAGTTTTGATCATGGGAACTGAAAAAGTTTATATCTTATATTACCATTTAAAAAAAACCGTTACCCATAACAGAAAAATAAATCAATTATCAAACCTAAGCATAGAGTCAGTTTTATTACTTTTGAGGCATTTATTTGCTTTCTTAAAAAAATATAAGCCCATATGGCGACATGAACTTAAAAGATTGTACCCAGTTTAATAATTTTAAATAAATCTGTCGAAGAAATTTTACCCATATTATGTAATTAAAAGCGAAGGGATAAGTGTCAAGGGCAATCTTGACATGTGGTATCGGTCACAACCGATAAAATGTTTTTAAATCAAACAATTTTTCCATTTAAAAAAACCGTTACCCATAACAGAAAAATAAATCAATTATCAAACCTAAGCATAGAGTCAGTTTTATTACTTTTGAGGCATTTATTTGCTTTCTTAAAAAAATATAAGCCCATATGGCGACATAAACTTAAAAGATTGTACCCAGTTTAATAATTTTAAATAAATCTGTCGAAGAAATTTTACCCATATTATGTAATTAAAAGCGAAGGGATAAGTGTCAAGGGCAATCTTGACATGTGGTATCGGTCACAACCGATAAAATGTATTTAAATCAAACAATTTTTCCATTTAAAAGGAAACAGAAGAATAATTAGATAAAATCGCTATAATGCAATATATTCGTTTGGTTACATGTACCAAGAATTCGTATGATGACTGTTGTTCCTATTCAAGAAGAAAGAATAAGTTAAATGCCTTTAAAATATAAAAAAAAAGTTAATTTATTGTCGAAGCTATATATATATATATATATATATATATATATATATATATATATATATATATATATATATATATGAATGGTTAGGTTATTTCATGTTTCATTCGTTCAAAAAATTGTCTTTACGACGTTTCGCTAAAATAATATTTGGCATTTTCAAGTATAGCTCATCTCGTTAATCGCTTAGAACTGATATGATGCATTCTAATTGATCGAGCGCTTTCGCAGTCTACTCCCTTCAGCAAACTAAGATATATTTGTTTCTTGTGCGCTGTTCTCTCATGTATTTGGTGTGTTTTGTTGTTTTATTCTTTGATTATTTTTTACCATTTTCCATGTAGTTGTAATATTTAATCACCCCGTTTATTTAGCTGTCCCGTTTTTTTGATTTCTAGGTCCTCTCTCTTTCTGGAGCATGCCAAGCCGTTCGACCAATTCAATGTGATTGATGTAAATTTTAGATTTGCTTAAGTACGACATGACTAATGAGTGCTATACAACTTAAATAGTTTAAAAGTTAAAAATAAAAATCTGAAATGAGGAAATAATGATCTAAGTAAAGATAATATTGAGGAACGTAAAAAGTTGAGATTAGACAAGAATCAGTATCAACTCAATCAACGAGGAGCTCTAATAGGTATGAATAGGTACCAACAAATGTATTATTTGCGAGAGAATATCGTATAAAGGAAAAACTACATCAGCTGCAATTACGGGCATGTGCTGAAAATTATATGTTGCTTCCTAATTATTCAAATATCTCATTTACAACAAAACTGTTTATACGATATTATATGAAATAAAATCTATAGCATCCTTATTATTAGGTTTAAGACTCTTATTTAGAAAACTCTACATCTTAAGTTAAATAAAATTCTTATATATAGCCGTTATGCAGAAGAGAATTGTGTGTGTGACCGCTTCTTTTTAGATGTAACAGGTTTAGTCTACAAAATGACACTTCGAAATATAAATGGTGATAGTACCAATACCTCCAGGTAGTAAAATCTTGCCTTCATTCTTTAGTTTAAAATTTGTTTCCACATAATAATATAAAAACACAGCCGGACAATAAATACAATCCTTTAGTCGAAAAAGGCAAAGGATATCAAGAAAATTACCTATATAAACCTTATCTAGCGCTCGAAGGGACACAAAAGGTGTAGGCGTAACGATTTTTGACTTAGTATAGCAAAAACGAGTCTTATCAGCACATATACTGATACATTTCACTTGGGTCGTTTTCGCTATATTATGGTATGGAATACATAAAAATTTTATTGAATTTTCGAGGTAAAATAGGCCCTAAAATTACAATTTTTTGTTACGATTTATTGTGCGAACAGATGGCAGAGTCTGATTTCAGGATAGTTATTACTTCTGTTTAGGTAAATGGCTTATTTCTGGAAGAACTTTAGGCAATTTTGCTACTAAAGAACGGATAAAATGTTCATATATGATTTTTGAATCTAGGCGGTCAAGGCCTCGTCGAAAATTAAAGTCGATCCAGTGATAGACTACCAATGAATTATCCATCTAAGAACATATCAAAGATAGTTTTAAGACATGTTCATCTCTATTTGTGTGTAAAAAATATAAATAAAACAAAAGATAGTTCTTTTACTCTAAGCCATACTTCGCAAAAAAATCTAACATTATGGGTATAAAATCTACCCAACACTAAAGAAATACAAAGACCATATACCTGATAAACTATGATCGACACTAACACCACACACACTACAGTAAGCCACATCTTACCAGACAATTCAAAATTCACAAAACCAACATACCATGGAGACCAATAATAAGCTCCAGAGGACGCTAAACAAGTGAACGGGTGAAGTTTCTTCTAAAAATCATACAAACTTAAGAGGGTAAAACGAACACCTTTGTCAAAAATTCACATATTTCGTTAATGTTATAAGTAGCATTAATGTAGAGCCAGACGACAAACTAATAATTTTTGATGTGGAAAGTATAGAGATACTAATGTACCATTAGAGGAATTACTAGACATAATCAAAACTAGACTATCAAATGATGCAAAATTATCAGACCATGTTACAACTGGACGGGGTGATCAACCTTTTTGAATATTGCCTACCTGATCCTTACTTTCAAGTGAAGGACAAGTTTTACGCTCAGAACGTATGTGTGTGTGTGTGTGTGTGTGTGTGTGTGTGTATGTGTGTGTGTGTGTGTGTGCACTGGTGTTTTTCCGGTTTCCAATCTGCTCGTCAGTAGAAAAATCTTCACGACGTTTCGCCAACATCTCAGCTGACAAGTGCTGCTTCTTAGACGGCTGCTGGTCTTGCAACATGTGCCGAGGGCTGCGTAGTAAAGGGAATGTGAACTCTGGATACTCTTCTGCATGCGGGGCTCTGCAGAAGTCGATCTTCCATTCCCTAACTACTGGTGGGATCAATCATAGATTATGATTCTAAAAATCAAAAATGGAGCATGTCGTCCAGACATCTTAGAAAACTCCCTCGCCTCCTCAAGTGAGCCAACCTCACAAGAAAAGAACGAGTGGAGAAAATGACAAAGAAATAAGGAAGAAGGAAGAGAGCAAAACTGCTCTCTCTACACTCTTCACATCCTTAATGAAGTGGAAAGCCCCCGGAGAAAAGAAAAAAGAGGAAATGAAAAAAAGAAAAAGTAAAACTCACCTCTACTACCTGAACTGGGAAAACCGAGAGGACGAGACGATCTTATGCGACGAGGATCCAGTGGAGCAGGAATAAACTGGTACCTGTGCTATTTCAATGAAAAGGTAGCACCAGAGGAAGCCAGGACGAAGACTGCAGAACATAAACCTACCGCAGACCAAAAGAACAAACTAAAAAGTAAGCGGGAGGAGGTAGGTGTAATTCTACCCCAAAAACCAGAATCAAAGAAGAAAAGAACGGGCAAGGCCATCGCCACCTCTTCCATTGATGGGAGCTATGCAGTTCCTCTAAAATTAATAAAGATTGCCATCCTTCCCAAAATGTTACCTCAGTGCGAACGAGCAGACTCTATTGGAGAAGGCATTAGTGGAAGAGATATACGAAGGATGGGAAAATAAGCTCCAGTTCAGAGGCATCCATTTAGGTCCGGGTATAATCCTGATCGATTGAGAAGCACCACAGTCGGGCAAAGCCACCAAAGCTGAAAGGCTGGAAGGGAGTAGAACTGATGGTGTGTGAGGGAGGTGACATCCCAAAAGTTCACACAATGACAATCTTCCTCCCTAATAGCCAAGAAACAGCAGCAGAAAAGCTTCTACGGCTAATAGAAGCCCAAAACGATGGGATATAAACTTTAAAATGGAAAGTTATAAACCTAGAAGACGAAGGTAAAGGCAGGAATTGACAACTTATCCTGCCAGAAAATCAGAGACAACGGGCACAAAATCTACTATTGGTTTGGGAAAATCCCCTTGCAAGGTATAAAGAAGGACAAGAAGAAAATTGGTGACTTCTAAAGATGAAGATGTGAGAAGTGTGGGTAATCTCCACATCTCCGACCTCTATCTTGGAGTACCATCATCTGGGGAAATGACAACGGAAGTCAAAGAAACCTAAGGAGAAGATGATAGGGGAGGCATCACCCTCATAGAAGTGGACATCACCCTCATGGAAGTGGACGATATTCTGTCCCAATAACAGGAAAATGGCAAGCACCAACATCGCCCAAGTGAATTTTCACTATGCTAAGGGCACCTCAGCTATAATCACTAGGACATTCATTAAAAACCAGCTGAACATTTCCGATCCAGGAACCCTGAGTCAACAGAAATCAAGTTAAAGGATTACACTGCAAGAATGCTAAGGTAATATATTATGTCAGTAATGGTACACCCAGAATATGTATAATTGTAAGAAAAAAATATTAATTATCTTTATCTTTCAGAATTCTTAATGTGATACCTTCTTCCAATTCGAGCATACCTCGAACTGAAGAAAAAGATGCTAGAGATCATCATAGCTTGATGCTACTTTGCAGGAGATGGGCCTCTACTACCGCCAGAAGTTCAAAGATTGATAGAGTATTGCCTGGAAAAGGAACTGCCACTACTATTGAGGTATGATGCCAACGCTCACAACAGAATCTGGAAGGACACCAATCAAAGAGGTGAGCACACTACATTTGTAACAAGGATAAGGGAAGAAGTGTTAGACATCACATTAAGCACACCAACCTTAACAAGCCTTGTAGGAAACTAGAGGGTATGGAATGAACTTTCTTTTTAAGATTATAGAATAACCGCATTCAGTTTAGAAACCCATCATCCTGAGCCAGTTCTCAGAAGGAATCCTAGGAAAATAGATTGGGAAAAATTCAGCACCAATCTGAAAACAAACTTAGCACGTATTCAGACCAGAGGACGCGCTAAGCACCATCTGGAGCTGAAAAGTGACTTGAAAGGAGTAAATGAGGTAATACTCAGAGCCTAGAAAAACAAATATTTAATTTTCAATTAGCTCATTATTTCTGTTTTTTGAAATGTTTTGCATCCCAAACTGAGTTTTGTGAAATTGTAACATTCCAGTATGATCATATTTTTACGAAAGGGGCTTAATTTACATCAAATTATTCGGTAACGAATAATTATCGAATAAGGGAACTCTATCATATTTTAACATAAAATACCGGACGCGGAAACAATGAAGAATATCATTATTTGGCAGTGTCTTGATAAAGCTTTAATATATTGTTTCTAATTTTCTTACCAATGATCCTATTAAAATGTATATAAAAACAAAAACAATTTAAAAAGTTTAAAAATCAAACATTTCTCATGAAATATAACAAAAACTGACATTTCTGTACGAAAACTAGTGAAAAATATCAAAACAATTTCGCATTTGACTTTGAACTGAGCCTGTCGTAATCCGGAGTAAAAGTAACCCGCCAATAAATTGGCTGTGACGCTAAACATCAAGCAGTCTGTTTTTGTTCAATTTTTTCACCATTTTGTTTGCTCACCTTACCGTAAAAAATGGGCACAACAATAATTGGTCGATTTTCCTTTATGTTTTTCTTTTGGCACAATCCGACGGCTGCCGGGATAAATTTAATATTTGTCGCTGTTTTTATTTTCTTTTTACTATCTCGCCATATAAAATGTACTATACGGATGTTGAATCATTTCCACCACACATATGTCAGTTCATATATAACGCCATGCTCATTTAATCTTTATAAAAAAAAATCGGTCAATAAACTATGTCATTGGTTTGTGAGACATATACATATATATACAGGGTGTCCAAGATAAGGATCCTAAGCATGGGGATCTCGGAAACAGTTGGAGATACGAGGTCGGTTAAATTAGAGAAAAGTTGCGCAATTTAGTGCTAAATTAAACGCAGTTAAAAAAATTTAAAAATTTCAAACACTTCCGGTGATTTCCGGAAAAAAACGAAATTTGGCAAAATCGTTTTTAATTTTTGCAGGCTTTATTTAAAGAGATATCAGAAAATAAAAGGTAGATTCTCATTGCCACTTTTTATTTTTTATAATTTGGTCTAAACAAAATTTAAATCCGACGTTTCGTTTCTGAGATACCATCATGAACTTTCATTTTTTATATAGAACAAAAAAAAGTATCCCATGTATTTGATAGCATTTTTTATTACAAATTCAACGGTGTATCACACTTGCATATCAAGTGTGTAGTTCATTGGCTTTTATAAAACTGATATACCTTTCTCTCTCGCTCTCACGGAGCTCTTATGGAAAGTACTTGAACTACGTATTCGATATGCAAGGGTGATACACCGTTGAATTTGTAATAAAAAATGCTATCAAATACATGGAATACTTTTTTTTGTTCCATATAAAAAATGAAAGTTCATGATGGTATCTCAGAAACGAAACGTCGGATTTAAATTTTGTTTAGACCAAATTATAAAAAATAGAAAGTGGCAATGAGAATCTACCTTTTATTTTCTGATATCTCTTTAAATAAAGCCTGCAAAAATTAAAAACGATTTTGCCAAATTTCGGAAATCTCCGGAAGTGTTTGAAATTTTTAAATTTTTTTAACTGCGTTTAATTTAGCACTAAATTGCGCAACTTTTCTCTAATTTAACCGACCTCGTATCTCCAACTTTTTCCGAGATCCCCATGCTTAGGATCCTTATCTTGGACACCCTGTATATATATATATATATATATATATATATATATATATATATATATATATATTAATCCTCAGATTTCCGTTTCGGCTCGTCGCTTGGCCAACGGATAGTTCGGGGTCTGAGCTTGTTCTCAGCCCAACCCAGGTTGCTGGGAAATTTAGCTGGGTAATTTTTGACCTGATTCAGATTCAAACACCGTCGAGTAATTCCGGCGGCAACCTCGCATACTGGGAAGCACCTCGTTTTTGCGCCCGTCGCAATGGAGGACCACATCCATGCGGTGAACGGCGACTTCATAACATGTATCTGTCGCAAAACCTTCAGTTCAACTGAGGGTCATGAAACACACATCAGAAGGGAACATTGTAAAGGCATCCCAACTGAAATTAACAACATCTGCGAAGTATGCTCAAGGCAATTCAACACATTCGCAGGCTTAAGACAACATTTACGACTAACACATCCAGTCGTTTATAAAACTGAACTTGAGGATCGTTACAGACCTCACGAAACAGAAGAGGAGGATGGCGATCAACTTGCTATCACCTTAGCGAGAGAGGAGGCGGCCTTTAGGGGCAAACTTATCAATGTGCACCTCCGAGAGCGTCACCCATCACTAGACCTGAACAAACTTAAAAACATCAGGAGGCGTGAGTCCATAAATATATATATATATATATATATATATATATATATATATATATATATATATATATATATATATATATATATATATATATATATATTATATTTTCCAGATTCTTGAACTAAAGATTATACCATTTTCTTTTTATTTTGTCTTTTCTTGGGTTTAGGTTCTTTATTTAATAAAAAATGAAAAACAATTTGAAGTTTCGCCCTATATTTAAGGCATCTTCAAAAATGTATTGTTTTTTTTTATTTATTGATCTTCCTTAAAATATTATTTATATAATTAAAAACATTCATACACAAAAATATCTACAATTTTAAAAAACAAACAAACACTTTAAAAAACTAATCAAATTTCTAAAAAAGTATTCAATTTTACCAATACAAACCTTGACATTTTGCTTATTTATTAATAATGAAAGAAATTTTTATATCGTCTATTTAGGTGCTTAGGATACATGGAATGTGAGTGTGTTTTATTTTTTATATTTTCAATGGACCAAAAAAACGAAAGAAAGCAGACATTTAATTTTATGTTTAAGAGGATATTCAATTTTTGATTTATTAACAGGATCGAATACTTAATATTTTTCTTTAAATTAGGCCGGTGTTGCTTTTGCGTACGCATATTTCAATGTATCTACAGAGCATAAATTTATTTGACATTTAGAGATAATATTCATTTTACAGCAAATTTTCTCAATTTGTGGTCAGCTAATTTCACAGGAATCGTTGAAATTATCTTAATAGAGCTGTTGCTGGTTTAAATTATCTGTTTTTTTTACCTAAACAACCGTTTTGGCAACCTAATATTAAGGTAAGAGTGTTACTGCAAAAGTTTATGTGTTTCAGCACTATCTCCAGGGTAAAAGGTACCTAAAGATTACTTACCATTGTACCATCTGAGACTCCTGAGCTGATAGAATGCTTATCTCTGAGACTGGGCAAACAAACATTCCACGAAACATATTGGGGCGAAAATATAGGAAGAAGAATATTTGAGTTCCAACCTACTCCGTCAGAGGATGACAGGTGAGTCTTGATTTTTAATCCTCAGCTTATTTAAAGCTTATCAGTAGAAATTTAACTCAACCTGCTAGTCTGTTTTAAGCTCAAGAAGCTGGACTATCTTTCATATCTTATCGTGTCTTTGCAGAAGACAAATTTTCTTCTTATCTATCGAGTCTTTTCAGAAAACAACTTCTTTTAATATCTTATCGTGTGTTGATATATTCTCTCTCAGGTTTTATCTCATTATATTTTTTATTAACAGATCCTATTATAAAAGTACCATTGATCGTGGTCTCTAACTAATGTTTTTTTTAATACTATTGTAACTCTCTTCTCTTATTTTATTACTATTGTAAACTTTATTTTCCAATTTTCCTATTAATATTTTTTTTGTGGAAGGATAATTTATTTACCTTTTCTCATATACTACAAGGTGGGTACAATAAGAATTATTTTTTTAAACCTGTTATGAAATTTTACCTTTTCATTTTGAGAACACATATTGAGTAACAACCTTTCAGAATGTCTTTTAATCATTTTCAACACTTATTGTTAATAAATTGTTTATTGTTCTTTCTGACCTTTATTTTGTTCACACACTGTTTCTTCCTAAACTTACATTTTCTAAATTGAAACTCGAATTCCTCCTGAGCATTACTATTAATGATTTATAGGGAATGCAAATTTAAAAATAATGATATTTACATGATTCCAAACTTTATTGTGTAGGAATACGGTTGAAATTAATAACTACAAGTTCATTACTAAAATTATAAATTGTAAAATAAGTGTAATAAATGAGAAAAGATCGACTAACTCTATTTTCCATCCATTTTTTCCTTATGGAGCAGCTGGGCACTAATCAGAAAAAATCTTAATTAAGGCTACAAGAAGTTTGTGAATTAATTTCCTTTATCAGTTTGAAAATGCTGAGACTGATATAGTTAAGTTTGTAAACGTTTCATTAAAAAGGTAATAAATTAGGAAAAAGTATTTATTCTAGCTGGATTTTTTGATAACTTAACGTAAACTTAAAATATGTTTTGAAGTAAAGTTTGAAAGTTTTAGAAAGTTCAATTTCAAAGAAACTATTTAGCTTCCAACTTTGCAATATCTCGGTTCTTCCAAAACTATGTCTGTAAATAAAGCACTTTGAAATATTTTAGTAAACTCTGTACAACGACTCAAAGATAGCATCTGTGATCGTGTGATTATTAAATATAAAACTATTAGTAGGATGTAAAATGGAAGTTGAATTTTCAAGTATTTCCATTATTGTCAATAATATCAACTTGAATTTTATCCTGAGTTTAATAAAGGAGAGCACATTTGCTCTGTATCATAGTATTAACAGAAATTTAACAAAGGAATTTACTTCTAGCAATTGTTTTTTCTTTTCCTTTGTATTTTTCCTATATTATGTTGTTCTTGTCTACAATATCAAATTACGTATGATTTTCTTCCAGACAAAGGTTATAGGAAATCAAAGGGCGCATCTGATGGTAATCTTGACCTTGACCTTGGCATTGACATTCAAAGTCATTTGAAGGTTAACTTGAATCTTTCAAACAGAAAACCCCATTTTTTATTGCAGAAATGGAAAGCGGAGAAAATTTTCTATCCAAGGGTATAAATAACATAGGGGATCTAATGACATCTAGCGATCATTTTGAGGTCAAAGAACAGCAGAATATTTTATCCCCAAAGCATTTTAGAGAAAAATAGTTCAGACGAAAGTTGTAGGAAATCAAAGGGCGCATCTGATGGTGCCTTGACCCTGGTTAACTTTCAAAGTTATTAGAAGGTTAAGTTGAGTTTTACAAATAGTATCCCCATTTCTTATTGCAGAAATGAAAAGCGGAGAAAATTTTCTATTAAACGGTATAAATAACATAGAAAATGTAAGGATACCTAAAGGTCATTTCAAGGTTAAGGAACAGCAGGTTTTTCATGATATTTATTTTCGTGCTCATACGCATTGATCCGAAACTCAACACGAACTTATAAAGATTTTTTGAAGCACCACGATCTTATTTTTTGAATATTTCCTTGCATCAATCTACGCAATCTATTTTTTGGGAGTTTGTCACATAACTTCTTCATGACTAAATGTTCATGCAACATGTTATTTATGTAGGTTTCCAATGATGCCACATGACGATCTCGTATTATCAGTTCACGCACAGCATCAATTTTTTTTGCACTATTACGAATTTTAAACGACCTTCACGGGACTCGTCCGTGAACCAATAATGGCCACGATTGAATTCAGTTCTCCCGCGGCATACAATAGTTTTTGAAGGAACTTTATTGCCATATAAAAAAGGTTCATCGATGCAGTCTTGTTGGGATATATCACATTGAAAGTTGTGAAAAATAATCGCATGAAAATGTTCACAAGTTTCCATTCCATTTTTAAGCCAAGTGAAGATTTTGAAGGTATTACTACCAACACATAGCATATGTATGTCAAAACGTTTTTAGTAAGTATACTGTCTAAAATGCCAAACCTCACTGGATATATCAAATGGCACCTAGTAACGCTAGTGTTTCCAGTTCCTAAAATATAAACGGCTACCCTCATACCAATCGGATAAGATATATTGTTTAACTTTCAAAAACTATGTAACACCCTCTTTATAAAAGTTCGAACTATTAGTATTAGAAGTATGAATTTGTAGTCTCCTCAACATGAAGATCTGACGTCCGCTTAATAAAGGATTTTTCAAGGTTTAAATATGTTATTTTTATTATTTATTATCAGTCTATTCATACTATAGTGATAATGATAGCAAATTAGGGTGTATAGTTTATCTCAAGCTTAACGTAGTAACGGTGTGTATTCCCAGAATTAAGAAATTAAACCGAAAATTTTTAATTTTAGATATATATATATATATATATATATTCTATTCCTTTCAAAATAATCACTATTCGAAGCTTGAAATATATATAAGGATTTTTTACCATTCTTCATAGCACTTTTTGGAAAGGTAAAAGCTTTAATCCCTTCATCGAATTTTATCTTATGGCATTTAGCATCTCAAAACGGGCAATTTGAGCCAGTAAAAAAATCTTATGGTGCATATCTGGTGAATACGGTACGCAAGATGATATAGCAGCGCGCGGATCCAAAGAGCCCCCCCCCCAAGAGCTTGGAGTTCAGGAAAATAGACCCGATTTTGCCTCTTATACTATAGTTTATTCAAGAACTAGGGAGAGTTTTTCATTTTTTACCTTTTTTTTCTTCGCAAACTACCTGTGTTCTTTAGTCCGGTGTCTTTGGCAAAATCTGTTAGATACATATATTTTTCATAGGAATGGGTTAGAAATTTTATAATCAAAAATACTGGTCTATAATAATGGACTATTAGGGTTGGATAGCAATAGATATTTGGATGTGTGAAGAGTTAAAAAGGATTTTAATCCTTGTTATAGGCATCGGAAAGCGTCAAAAGGAGGTCTATTTTATCACTAAATATTTATGGCATAGAGTATTATTTCAGTAATAAACTTAAAATAAAAAGTTTTTATATTATTATTTAATTTCTTATGATTTTTTAATAATTCACATAAATTAGAAAATATAGATAATTTTGACATATTTAACACAAATCACAACTGTAGTTTTATTATTTTTAATTTTGGCATAGAAACCGTTTTAGGCACATTCAGACTAAAACGTAGCCTTTTTCTCTCAAAAAATTCTAAGTTATAATTTAAATACATACAAAATACCCATTATCAAAAATACAAGAAGTTAAACATATATATAAAAAAAAATAAATTCGTCAATATAATATTAAAATTTTTTGGGGCTATTAGTCATTTTATTATTAATTAAAAACATTTTTGGGATATTTGACGTTCCAGTTTATTTATTTCTTAAACCATCTGCAGAATTACAATTAAACACTAAAAAGGGATTCTAATGTCATTAATTTTTATATGTTACAGAAAATTTAAATAATAAATTATGTTAACGCTGGTAAACATTACGTATCTTATTCGTCTTCAAAGTCAGTGAAGTTATCTTCGCTCAAATTAATTATAATTGATTCCTCTCTCACCGATCATGAGATCGAGTTTCCACATTTTCTTTTATTCTTTTATTATATGGATTTTTCGCAATTATCTGCAGTAACTTTATTCAAAAAAATCTTTCAAAAGTCCAGTTAAATTATTAATTTTGTAAGTTGTGTTATTTCCAGCAACTCTACCTTTTATTTGAGAGAGATATTTCCTTCACCAACGGATATTTTCCGGACGATCTATAAGAACAGATTTCCTATCTGGTTGTTCCCAACAAAAATTAAGTTTTCTGAGCAATTTCCAGAGCTCAGTTATTTTAATTTCAGGCAAATCCCGATCTTCATTGATTTTAGTTAGAATTTTCGACGGTTGAGATCTGCTTCTCATAATAAAATGTATGTATAACTCCTTTTACTACAGTTTACATCTCTTCTTCCAACGAGGTTTGTCGTCTGCCTGTGATCGAATATAGCTTGGAATTACTAACAATTCCAGTCGTTTTTTTCTCCGTCAGTGTTCGGTACATGATAGATTTTCGAACTCCTGTTATATTGGAAGACATCTCAACAGAGCTTTTAACATTATTATCTAGATATTAATATCTTAAGGCATCATAAACATTCATCGTAATAAGTTTTTCGTTGAGGAAAAAATGTCCTCCATCTTTTGGGTATCTCAATAATCTCAAATAATATATAAAAACAAGCACAAACAAAATAAATCACTAAGGACACACTGTAAGATGTACTTTGCTCACTGGCAGAAATTAAATTGAATTATCAGAAATTTTATTGTTGCAGTAAATTTATAAAAGCTTATAATATTTAAATATAATTAGATTTACGGCAGTTCTCAGTTACCGGGGGCACTGAAGCAGGTACGTTGGAGGTTTCGGTAACAGTTTTATTACTCTCTCTAGTTCTTGAATAGAGTATAGGAATGTGTATGCTTGCGATCGCCTCTCCCATTCCCAAGGGCTTTGAGTTCAGGAACATAGAACCGATTCTGCCTTTTATATTAGGAATGTGTATGCTGTTGGCACCCCTTCCCCCCGTTGATAACTTGTTTTTTTTTTTGCGATAGCACCCTCCCAGGAGCTTTGAACTCAGGAAAATAGACCCGATTCTGCCTCTTATACGAGGAATGTATATGTTGATCGCATCTTCCCACCCCCTGTAGGAAACTTGTTTTTTCTTGTGATCGCCCCCCCTCTCCAAGAGCTTCAAATTCAAAAAAATAGCCCCGTCCCTGCCTTTTACACTAGAAATGGGAATGTTGCTGGTGTCCCCCCCCCCCGGGGGACAACTTGCTTTCGCTTGCCATACTGTACTTTTGTGATATCACCGCCCCCCCCCCCAAGGAGAGAGGCTGGATCCGCCCCTGTATAGCAGAACTGTTTTCTATATCCTAGCAACAAATGTTGCACGACTTTATGACCTTATTTAAACATATTACGCCACTAAAAAACTTTGACTGTAGAGAGAATGTACAACATTTTTGACACACAGGAAATTTTATTTGAACCACAGTATTTTAAAAACAGTCTTTGCTCAACCATTTTTTCCATAGCAACATTGAGTAAAAGTATCTGGAGTAGATTGATCTAAATAGCGCCTGCAAAACTAAATGGCAGGTTACGTTTAAACTCAGCACAAGCACCATGAATATTTTTCCAACTTAGCAAAAAAATAATTATTTTGTAATACTTTTGCAAAATATGCGTTTTTTTCGTACGTCACTGCTCTTGCTAACTGTTATTATCTAATTAGGTAAACTAATTAATTCGCCGCATTTACTAATTTAAATGAAATGGTAATTTGCCACCGATTTACCTATTTTCCTTTTCCGGACTTTTTCGCAGTGCTTTATACTCGCCTGACAGTTTCCTTGTTTTTTTATTATTTATGTTTTCAGTCCTTAAAATTAAATTAGCGGCTATAAGCATTTTCCAACACGTTTTGGTATTTCATTAAGTCGGTTTATATTTTTAATAAACGTATTTTGATCGACTTATGGTCCACTGAAGGCAGATATTTTCGTCGACAAAGAAACATTTTATGAAATTTTTTGCATTATAACACTTAATATAAAACCGTATGAAGGTATAGAACCATCAGTTGTTCCAACTAGTCAAGATATAGACATGAATAATTACACTGTTCTACATGAATTGTACTTTTTTCAATACAAATTTAAGTATATGTTGTAAAAAATGTGATTTTATTTTTTTTAACTCTTCGAAAATTCACTGGCGTGCTCATGGTTTTCGTTTCTCATATTTTACATTCTTCGTCCCTTCTGTGACAGCATTTGATCGTAGACTCCTGCAAATGGTATACTTTGGTAGCGTAAGACCAGTAGGTCTCTAATCTCCTGCTGTGACTTATTAAATTTGTAGCTATTTTAAAATCATACAAATAAATATCACAAAGACAAAGGCTCCCTGGAAGTCTAGTCGTTCTCTTGATTTTTTTAGATTTAGTATCAAACAACTGCATGTTATTTAGGAGTAGCATCATAACTCAGGACTTGAGGACTCGGGAAGGATGCTATCTAGCTGGTCAGATTTCGCCTTTTTTTTTGAAGCTCTCACAACAGTGCGTTCACGAGTTTAATCGCGTGAAGGTTTTTAATAAATTAAACAAAACAAGTTTCTCAAAACACTTAAGTCTATTAACAAAAATAAATAGCAAATAAATTTATTTACAATGAAAAACTTAAAATTATTAATGAATAACAATATTTAAATACCAAAATAATTGCTCCAATTGATCGTTTTAATAAAAAAAAAGTAACAAGACAATAGCTTTTTAAAAATATAAATTAAAAACAGGATATTCCCTTAAATTCCTAGATTAAATAACAACAAAAGAAAACCTTCATTAACAGCGGTTATACATGACACGTAATTTTCTAAGACCTACTCCCAGTGTCGTACCCCACTTAACGAATTCCAAAACGTAACTGAAGTTTATTATTTCTAAAAAGGTCAAACTTGCATACCCCCCGTACCCCGCGGGTTCCCTCAGTCGTACACCCTGTAGGAGTGATTTTTATTCCCGGAAGTTTCGGTCCACGTCTGTAGATGGCGTTAGCCATTCTGTGCCGAATACTAAATTGCCGAATTGGCCTCTGAGCGTCTTAATTTTATTTTTATATAAAAAACAGTTAATCAAACTAATCTACGTCTTCTTACAATTAAAAGAATAACGATTTTAACGACTCTGAAAAAAAACTATTCACTCGCTTAGATATTTAACTCCTCCTTTTTTCTAAATAGAAGAAACAGTCATTGTATGAATTCTTTTTACATTTTATCAAACGATATATTAAATTATAGTGAGTTGATTTGATTAATCTTTTGTTTCTCAATAATGGGAAAATCGTTCAATATTTTAATACATTTTATCGGTATTTTGCAAATACCACATGTTAAGATATCACTCGGCACTTATCTCTTTGGTTTTAATTACATAACCAGGGTAGGATATTTTAGTTTATTTCGTTATAAATTGTTTATATATTTTTAAGAAAGCATTTAAACGACTCAAAAGTAATAAGGTTGAGATTAGGCTTAAGTACGATAATTGATTTATCTTTCCTTTAGACTTTCTTGGGTGGTAATAAAAAATATATATACTATATCGTTCCCACAGATAAAATCTATCTACAGAGTGAATATTTAATTACTTATTTTAGCAGAATATACTTCACATTAAACAGTATAAAATAACTAGTGTTTGTTCTATTAGACTTCTATAAATACTTATGGGTGATGGGTGAAAACCGAAATCATGTTTAAATTCAGCAGATTACAGTAGACCGAAAAAGTCAGGAATGGACTAAAAATTTCAAAATATAGAACAGTGTCATCGATCCTAAATAAAAGTCAGTTCATTGAACTATTTTTTCATATTTGTCGGGATTTTGTATTCAAAAGATTATTTAGTGAAAAGAAAGAAATGAATTATTTTTTTATAACTTAACTTACTTAGTTTGAAAAAACTTGGCTAACAAACACCCTTTGAAGCACATTGGTGCCAATGCCGTATAATTAGAGTTCCAACCCACTTCGTTAGGAGGACTACATGTGAGTACTAATTTTTATCTTTTATTTTTAGCTTCTTTGAAGCTTATTTATACAATTTTGACTCCACCTTTAATATGTTCCAAGTTTGAGGAGCTTGATTATTCTTCTAATCATGTCTTATCGTGTCTAAGTAGAATACAACTTATATTAAACTATCTTTAGCAATATATTGTCTTTAAAGCAATAAGCTTTATATTAATTAACTAAACATATATTTAGTTCCATTTTATCTTCAGGGATATATTTGATATAACTAGCAAAAGGGCAGATCTAGTTTTATTTATTAAAACATGTCATTGTTCTTGGTATTCGGCTAACGTATGACCAACTTTCTTATCCTATTTTATTACTATTCTAACTTTCAGTATCTGAGTATCTTTGTTAGTTTTAAAAGTTTAAATAGCCACAGACCTTTAATTTTTAGAATTCCTGTTTTTTGATAACGTTTAAAAGAAATCAAACTTAAGATTTCACAATTTGGATGTTATTCACCTTGTAATATTTATCATTTGTTTAGAATCATATACATTTGTTAATAAATTGTTTATTATAGCTTTTCTCTTTTATTTTGCACACATACACACACTTTCTTCCTAACCACACATTTTCTAAATTTAAATTAGAACCCACCCTGAGCTTGACTATCAATTATTTGTAAGAGACGCAGATTTAAAAATTCTAAACTTTATTGTGTCAGAGATAAAGTTGGAACTAATAACAAAAAATGAGTTATTAAAATTATGAAATTTAAAGAAACGCAACAAATATAATTGGAGGGCTGGAACTTGTTATAAAACTATTTAATAACTGCAAGTGCCTTAATTCTGCTTGTAGTGACACCTAATTAAGTCTCAAAACGTCAAATTACAAAAAAAATAGATCCAAAACAAAAATAGAAAAATTTAAATTTATATGCTAAAAGGGCTACGGAAACTCTTTGAAAAAAAATGTACCCGTCACGAACGTATAGATCTTATTCCCACTAACAAATGTTTTGTGTCGCCGAAAGTTAGGGAAACCGTAAATTTTTGTCAGTAGTTAGATCATCATAAATAATATATTATCCCAAGAGCTCGACTTTTCCCTCATGCTTTTACGCGCTTCATGTCACCCTTTTTGTAGTCCTCAAATTACTCTCTAATTAATTTCCTTCAATTTTGTGCTAATGGTAATAGAAGAATGCTTTAATTTTCTGACACTCGATCTCTATGTGATTATTTTTATTTCCCATGTTGATCATATTTTTTTATTAGGATAAGTTAAGGCGTGCCGGGGTGGCGGGTAGGGAGGGAAACCCAGTTTATGACGCGTTTATATTGTGCCAATTATCTGAATTCTGGCACGTAGCGATAACATTATGACATGTTAAGAATCAAAAACAGCTGTAATACCTTCGTTATCGTATAACTGTGAGTTAGAAGATAAGATTAAAGTGAGAGAGAGATATGGATTTTGACGCATTGACAATTTGAGTTTTTTAACGTCTTCCTAGAGATGGGTTTTATTGTGTTGTATTTTTAGATTTTATTAAAAAGTTGGGTGTCTTTTAGAAAGAAAATGATATTGTTGATATTTTATGTTGAAAGTATGTCGGCCGGATTACCTATAATGCTATATTTGTTACGTTGGGCATCAGGGAGTGTACAGCATCCCATGTAGAGACTGTGAAAAATAATTCATCGGCTAAACAAACCGAAAAATCTCTACCAGAGTCCCCTCTCTCTCTCTTTGTCAACCTCTGTCCATCCACTCCTGGATGTAGGTCTCTCTCAATTCTTTCCCTCTTTTTTTATTATTCGCCAATCTCATCCACTGTTTGCCAGCCACTGTCCTTATGTCTTCTACCCATCTTTTTTAAGGTCTTCCCATGCTTCTTCTTGTCTCCCTCGGTCTCCATTCCAGGATTTTTCGTGTCCATCTGTTGTCCTCATATCGGGCTATGTGACGAGCTCATCGCCACTTCATCTTTGCAACCTCCTTCACGATGTCTTTGACTTTCGTTCTGCGTCTTATCTCGGTATTTCTAATCATGTCTCTCAATGATATTCCAAGCATGTTTCTTTCCATTGTTCTTTGGACTGTTTCTAATTTTTTAACGGACTTTTTGGTGAGGGACATGGTCTCTAATCCATACGTACACACCGGCAATATGCATGTGTCGTATACTTTTCTTTTTAGATTTATGGGAATTGAATTATTTTTCAGGATGTATGCAAGTTTACCGAAAGCCGCCCATGTTAGATGAGTTCTTCTTTTTATTTCAGCATCCTGGTTTGATTTCCCTAGTCTGATGTCATAACCCAAGTATACATAGTGTTCGACGTTTTCTATCCTCTGGTTCTGTATTGTTATGTTTGCCTGTTCGTGGCTCATTATTTTTGTTTTGTTGTAGTTCATTTTAAGACTTACAGATGCGGATACGTCATTCAGCTGTTGTAGCATTTCGTTCAATTCTTGGAGATTACTTGCTATTAAGATTATGTCATCAGCAAATCTGAGATGGTTCAAGTATATTCCGTCGATGTTTATACGTTTGATGTCCCATTTAAGTTCCTTAAAAATATCCTCCAGGACTAGGGTGAACAGTTTTGGCGAGATAGTGTCCCCTTGTCTCACTCCCCTTTGTAGTTTTATGGGGTTCGTTTTCATCTTGTCGTCTATTTTTATTTCAATGGTTGCATATTCGTATATGTTCTTTATGATGTTTATGTATCTTGAATCGATTCTTGCGTTTTTTTAGGATTGTAATACTGCCCATATTTCGACGAAGTCGGATGCCTTCTGGAAATCTACAAAAGCCATATGGAGCGGTACGTTATATTCCAGAGTTATTACCAGAGTCCAAGAACATAAAAATAGCATAAAGAATAAGCAAACCACATCAGCTTTATTCCAACATTATCAGAAAACAGGATACACTATAAACTGCTAGGAAACCAAACTGATCGCACCCATAAAGCACTATAGAATATGCACCATCAGAGAAACTCTTGAAAGAGAAAACACTAAAAACCTTAACAGGAGAAATGATGCACAAAACATCTCAAATATAAAATCCTATTGAAAACCCAACCAAAAACGACATACCTAAGAGACAAGACAGTGAGCCGAGAGGAGGCAAAGACCCAGGGAAGCAAGGAAATAGACTAGGCAGGACCAAGGCACAACTTACGCAAGCGCCAAATTATAAAAAGGCAAATAGAGGACTAGCAAATGCCAGCTGAGATTTTTGCGAAACGTCGTTCTACTGACGAACGGATTGAAAACCATCTTTTCAATTAAAACAACGTTGATTTTTAATAAATATAGTTAAATTATCTCATTTATTTTAACTCTTAATCGACGTTATAACAACATTGATTTTTATCGTCAGGATGGCTACTTTATAGTTGTTTTGTAGAGTTAAATTAATGTTGATTTTGTGGTTGTTTCATCTAGTCGATTTCAACCATTATTCAACGTCATAAGCAATATTGCTTCGCCCGACGTTTTCCTTACAATTCAGCATTGCTTATATATATATATATATATATATATATATATATATATATATATATATATATATATATATATATCCGGTTTCATAACGTTCTACGCCGTTCGGTTCCCAGTCTCCATTTTTTTCAGTTTTCCCAATCCCCTGGAAGTAAGTTTCTTTCGGACATGGCTCGGTTAATGCTCTTAATCCAGGTAACTTTTGGTCTTCCTCTTTTTATTTTTTCATTTGGTCTCCATTTTAGGATTTGCTTTGGTAAACGTTCGTCCGCCATTCTCTCCACATGTCCATACCATACCAGTTGACGTTGTTCGATTTCATCGAGAATAGTTTTCTTTACGCCCATAATCTCTCTAATTCTCTCGTTCGTTATCCGTTCGATCCTTGACTTTCCGGCAGATCTTCGCCAAAAGTCCATTTCAAGAGCCAGCAGTTTACGTTCTAAAGTTTTATTTATCTTCCATGTTTCACATCCATACAATACAACGCTTTTAAATATTGTATTGTATAAAAGATGTTTTCTTTCCTTGGAGATGTTTGTTGACCATAATAGCGAGTTTAGGCATCCGATAGCTTTTTTCCCTTTAGTTATTCGCTCCAATATTTCTTCTTCAGTTCGTCCATTTTGACTGATCTTTGTTCCAAGGTAGGTATAATCAGAACAAGATTTTACTATGATATTGTCATCCACTTCCAAATCTGTTTCTTCTCCACCGATACACATATATTTGGTTTTACTGCAGTTGACAGTTAATCCTCACTCTGCGTATTCTTTAGATAGTTTCCTCGTCATAAATTCGAGGTCTTCTTTATCTTGGGTCACTACAACTTGATCATCTGCAAAATGAAGCGTATGTAAATGGGTGTCATTATTTAATTCTATTCCCATTGCACTGCATGATCTTTTTAAATTCTTTAAAGCTTCATGGAGGTAGATTTTAAAGAGAGTTGGTCATAGACAATATCCCTGCGGAAGGCCTTTGGTAACATGAAAGCTTTCTGATAAGTTATTACCGATCTTAATTTTGGAGAATGCTTGGTCGTATAGCTCTGTGATGGCTTGGATCGCTGTATTGTTGATTGAAGACTTCTCCATCACGTGCCATAATTTTTTGATTGACACCGTATCATATGCTTTTGTGAGGTCAGCAAAAAGTAGATGAACCTCTTTATTTCTTGCCACCCTCTTTTCATTAAGTTGGGTTAAACTAAATATATGATCTACGCACGATCGGCCAGCTCTAAAACCTGCTTGTTCTTCAATTTCTTGGGGGCCATATTCTGTTTCTACGATGTTTCTAAGCAGTTTTCCGTATACTCTACTCATTGTGCTGGTTACAATTATACATCTATAGTTTGAGCATTCGTCGCGTCTTCCTTTTTTATGGATTGGTGTTATCCAGCCTTCTTTCCATATAGTTGGGATAGGGTCATCATTATTAAGGAGTCTGTTAAATAGTTCTTGAAGAAAGGACGTTAGTTTTTCAGTACCGTTCTTTAACAGTTCAGCAGGTATTCCTTCCGGTGCAGCTGCTCTCCTATTTTTCAATGAATCCACATCCCTAGATACCATCTCCTTTGTTATCTCTATATAGTGGCCTTGTAGGTTGTACCGTCTTAGGGAGTTAACGAGGTAATCTTGTCGATCTTCGGTAAGCTGCGTTTGATAATGGGTTAGCCACTTTTTGATTGGGACTGGTTGTAAGTTAATCTTGTTTGTGGTGTCTGATCTTAGTGTCTTTATTAATTTCCATGCTTCTGATGATCTTGCATCTCCTACATGTGTATTTAGTTCAGTGCATTTCCTGTCACATATGTCGTTTTTGTTTTTGTTGTTAATCATGTTTTTAAATATGGATTGTTCATTTTTGTTTTATCTTGTGGATCTTTTGAATTAAGCCATTTGTTTTCCAACCAAAACGTAACATTTATAAGTTGATTCAACATACATGTATTTACTGGGAAGTAGATATCAAAAATATAAAAGAGCACCTATCATTATATTTGATTTTTTTGAGAAATGATTGTTTACCTATTTTAATAAAATAAAACATCCCTTCACACGATTTGTTTAGAATTTTCTAAAAATATTTCATTTTAATTCTTGACAATATTATTTAAGAATAATTTTTTCCAAAAGTAAAGTGACCAATATTTACCCAGAAAGAGTCAGTAAATAGCTTTAATGGGACATGTTTATAAAGGAATTACTAAGTTTTATACCACTAAATTTATTAAGAAAACAGTGACTGCAGTTTCAATTCACAGAGTCATTTTCAAACTGAACGACAAAGGTACACTAAGTATTCAATACAGAAACATGAGAAAATTTAACAATAAATAAAAACTACCTGAGAAATTACATTATTACAAAGGGGAGGTACTAAATTTTGGGAACTAATTATTATTTGGCTACAACAAATAACGGGGAAAACCCAAGTTCTGTCTGGTCATTAAGCAAATTTTCATTTTTATTTTTACTCTGTTTATATATTTCTAAAGATTCAAGAATATTTAACTTGTGACCCTCTGTTGAATAATGTAATATGTCAGTGTTGCTTAAATCAGGAAAACTGAACTGTGTTCTATGAAATGGTTGGCTAAGCTCGAGTCTGTTTTTTGTAGTCTTTATGATCGGTGGTGTTCTGAAAACCGAATTTTAAAGCTTCTACCACTTTGTTCAATATACAAGCTATCACACTCTGAACATTTTAACTTATAAACTGCTGATTTATCAAGTTTATTAATTTTATCTTTAGGATTGTAAAGGATAATGGACAGATTGTGTTGAGATTTAAAGACTACTTTTATGTTATGTTTGGAAAGAGTATTAGCTATGTTTTTTGATAGGGTACCACAGTATGACAAAGATATATAAGATGAACTATCTTTATCATTTTTTATTTTGGGATATATTGAATTAAAAGCTAGTTGTTTTTGTTTTTTAGTTATTAATTTCTTTATGGTTTGTAGGGAGAAATTGTTTGATATTGCAATCATTTCAATGATATTTAGTTCCTCTTGAAGATCTTCTTCAGAGAGAGGTAAAGAGAATGCTCTATGTATCATTGAATTGTATGCAGCCATTTTGTGTTGTAAGGGGCATCAACTTTTTAATGGGACACCTTGAATAATAAAATTTTCCTCTTAAAACCGTTTTACCAATCGGGAAAATGGGATCAAAATTCATTTTAAGACCAACTTGGCCATAAAGAGAAATACGGATGATGAATTTTCCTATATAGTAATAATGATATTACTAATAAATTCAACTCTTCCATGCTGATATATTACTTTTTATTTTACATATTCATAACCAGGAAGTGTTTTAGTCGAAATTTGAAAACGCAAGAATTTGCATGAAAATGTAAATTTATAGACTCTGTATTTCAAAACACAAAGTCTTTTTTTAATTAATCTAATCTTTTTACTGTTGCGCGTTTGAAAATTGGAAAACAGTTTTAATCTTTTTACTAAACTATCAAACATTGCTGTTAAAACCATGTTATGAGGAAAAAATATCGCTTCGCTTACACATTTTATTCGATAGATAAAGGCTACTGCTGGACCATTAATCAAACGTATTAAAAACAGAATCTTGAATGTGTCAGAAAATTTTCATTTTTTATTTTAAAATATGTGAATAATAAAGGCTGGGCTGAATAGATTGGGTAAACTGTTAGTCGTTAATGAGATAAAATAGGTTAAAGTTTAAACTATTTTAGTTTTTTTTCCTTGATTTTAACAGTTTTTTTTCCTATATTCGCATAGTTATTAATTATCAGGATATTTAGAGATGAAAAATAGATATATGTCTCGAAATTTAGTGTAATTAATAGGAAGAACTTCATTTTTAAGTTATTTTGTCTTAAACCTGAAATGTTTTCAATTTTTATATCATCAGATCTGCTGGAAAGTCAAGGATCGAAGGGATAACCAACGAGAGAATTAGAGAGATTATGGGCGTAAAGAAAACTATTCTCGATGAAATCGAACAACGTCAGCTGGTATAGTATGGACATGTGGAGAGAATGACGGTCGAACGTCTACCAAAGCAAATCCTAAAATGGACACCAAACGAAAAAATAAAAAGAGGAAGACCAAAAGTTACCTGGATTAAGGGCATTAACCGAGCCATTGTTACGGTTAAAAATTGATCTTAAATAATAAATATTTTCGTTTACAGTAAAAGATGTTTTCTACTATAAAACTAATGATTACCTTTTGTTTTTCATTCATTAATATTGATTTCATCTATATTCAGATCATTCCTTTTGTTTACATTTTGAAATTTTCATTGACATCGAAACTTAATCTATTTCTGTAATTTGTAAATTTCGTTAAGTACCTCGAAACAATGTATCACAGATTGGGAAGAGTGTTTTCTTAATGATTGGATAAATATAAATAGTGTTGTTTGTTTTCTTGTTGATTCTCTTTCTTTAGGAAATGTTTACTATTGTCACAGATCAACTGTTAAATAGTCAGTTCCACTGGATTGCGTGGAAAGTTTTTAGGATGGCACATCACTTGAATATTATCGAAATGCTAAATTTGAAATAAGAATAAATCGACTTTTTCATTATGCTGTTTTTAGTTTATTAGTAGATTATTTCTCTTTACTTTACTAATTAGAATTTTTTGATGCAGACATTTTTGTAGTTTTTGTAATATTACTTATTTTTTTTATTACTACAAAGTTGATAGTCTCCTGCATTGTTGGGCTTATGGAACTTCATAGTCTAGTTTAAAATAGAGAGTGTTCTTTTCTTCTATAACTAGACTATGTCGACGTAAACCTTCCAAGTGTAGTTGTTGATTTGTTTACTTTTGGATCGGCTTGCCGTTCACTGTGCAGGACACTGTCAAGTTTAACTTATTCCTTTTTTTTCGTTATAATTTTCACCTTTTTTACATCATGGAAAGTCAATAACTTTCGACTAAGTCGTTAACAAAGTTTTTTTTATTGCAATTAACCATTTGTAATCGCATTTCTATTAGATAGCCCCATTAGAGGAGCTTGCAATAATTCACACTGGTGATAACTTTTTCCAGGGGTTGTCTTTATTATCTGGGAAGGGGTATACCGTGAGGAATAAATGTATTGGCCTCTATTTAATCGGTTTTATTTCCTATAATTCTAAATTAGGATACTTTTAAGTATTTAGACTCTGCGATTTATTTACCCGGATATGACATTAAATATTTGTTCTTTTCCAAGTTTTCTCTACTACAATTGCTCGTAGTACAATCATTAGGGCAGATTTTCAAAGTAAAATTTTGTGGCGCCTTTTTCCTGAATTAGACATTTATAAAGCTTACACAGGCAATATATTAAAAATAGTGGAAAAATATAAAAATAACGAATCTACCCTGAGATGAGCTAGCGTATAAGTAGACTCCAGTCAGCATTAGGACCATCATTAGGTAAGTCTGAACTAAGGTACCTTAGAGGGTGTTGTCAGGATTTGGTAAGGCGTACATAGTTGGCAATGTGGTAATATTATATTATATTTCATGGTAAAATGTTAAGATTTCATTAAAGCGCAAAAATTCCTATTTTTCACCATGTCCGAAAGAAACTTACTTCCAGGAGATTGGGAAGACCGAAAAGAATGGAGACTGGGAACCGGAAAGCGTAGAACGCTATGAAACCGGATATATTTATATATATATATATATATATATATATATATATATATATATATATATATATATATATATCATGAAAATAATTCTTCTTTTTGCTGATTTTATGCGATAAAAAGGCAAATTTTTAAAATAACAAATCTTAAAATTAATCTGTCTCCAGAAATGTCTTTCGGAAGTGCTCCACTGTATTTTATCCTTAAAAAACTTTGGATCGTCTCCATTTAATGCAATCATATTTCTTTTCTCATTCTAAAATAAACGCGGACCAATCATTCTTCTGAGATTATGTCTTCCGATAACGTACATTCCAGTTGATATGACTCTTGGGTTTTTCTTGGCCACATTGTACAGTGTGTTTTTAGGAAATGGAATAGACAAAAATTAGCTTTATTATATATTATCAATTACATGGCCTGAATTGTTAAAGGGACTTGCACAAAATTAAAGATGATTTTCACCTAAAATTTGAAACGACTGGTAGGAAAAAAATCAAGGTTTATTTATTTTGAATGTCTCAGGATTTGCAATATTTCATTAACAGTTTTACTACAAGGTAACTTATTATATCTCACTCATCCTAACCTCACACCACAATTTCCCTAATGCATCATTGCCATAACGATGGGTCTTTATGCCGCACATAACAGTTCATATTATGACATACCTTTATATGCATATAAATTATGATTTCTTTTTTAAGTTATAACTTAATGTAATATGATTCATTTATTATTATTTAATAAATATCTTAGGTTATAACTTGTTTATGTATTAATTTATTTATTATTATAATTTACGTTACATATATATATATATATATATATATATATATATATATATATATATATATATATATATATATAGATATTGTATAGATAAATTATAAAACCCAATATTGTTTTGAGATCACACAATAAAAACAATGCACAGAAAGATTAAAATCAAACTTTGATACATAATAAATTTGTAACTACAGAGTAAATTAAGGTATCAAATAGAATTAAGATATTTTGTAAAAAAAAAATAGAATAGATAATAAGGAAAAATAGTAAGAAAAACTCACTAGCTAACAAAATGTTGTTCCAAGCAGATAATTCTCGAAATGTTTGTTTTGTAAAAGGCTTGACTTAGTTTCCTCTTTAGAGACAAAAGTTCAATTAAAAACTGTGTAAAACATATTGAACAACAAAGAGGAAACATTATTGTAAATTAATACAGTTCTTTAGTTGGAGTATAAGTGAGTGAAAGCGTAAGAAAAACAAAAAAAATTAAGTGCTACGCATTTATTCTGGTTCAAATATAAAAAATCACAATGATACCTAAAAATGCGTGAAATGTACTGTCAGTGCGGACATAAAAAACACAGTGATAAGTGAAAAATATTCGTAAATGTTCCTTCTGAAACAAGAATGTTATAGTAGTTTTAAGGTGTAGTAAACAAGATATGGCAAAATTAAAACCATATATGATGTATATTTGAAAAATTTAAGACAATTTTATTTATATTATAAGATAGATTTAAGTTTTTTATAAGCCAAATTAGGTGTAAAATGTCTAGAAAATGTTATTTAGTATATAGATATTAATATCTGAGGCGATAATAAACGTTTTATAGTTTTTTCGAACAAATAGTCATAAATTTCTATGTGCAAGCCGTTTATTTTATTCAATTTTATTATGTAAATAGTATGCCAAAGTGGTTGTAATGTATATCAAAGTGTCAAGAAAGCTCTAAAGTTTATTTTGGGCAAGTTCAATAATGCTCAACGAAAGAATTCTTGTCCATTTATTCAACAAAATATAAAATTTCAGTAAAAATTGATCAAATTAAAAAGCGTCCATAAATTACAATTTTTCAAGTTGACAATATTTATCAAGTTAACTGATGTCACAATTTTGACCAATCAGGCTGGAGACGATTCAAATGTTTTGGAAGTTTATAAATAGCCGAAGCGTAGGAATTGTCATCAGAGTTGAAATAATCCAGTTGCTGAAAGCATCACGTTTGAGAGTTACCGAAATTTTACCATAACCTCAAATTTTCATTTGTTTACCTACGTCATTAAAACAAAAGTGAAATATTTTGTTTTGTTTTTTTATTGTAAGTGAGGTTATATATTTATTTTCATGAGTAAACAAGTTTAGTATTTCATAAAATTAAATAAGTATTGAATTTCGTTCTACGAATTATATAATCAACTCTCAAATAACAACAAGTTCGGGAAATAGTGTTTTGGAAAATACAAGAAAATAAAGTGATATATTTTTAAAGAAGAAAACATTTGTTCCAGTTTTGGGAAAAATATCTGTAAATTCCTTACTTGATAGGAAACTTTTACAAAATATTTTGGCTATATTCAAAGGATTTTTGAAGAAGAAAAAGATTAAATCAATAAACTGGGATTGTATTTGTGAATTTGGACCAAGGTACTGAAAACGAAACCAAGGTATAGAAAATAAAACCAAGGTACAGAAAACAACAACAAAGGTATTTATAATAGTCTAAGAAAGTGAATGCTATTAGTTGTTTGTGGAAAATTAAAAATCAAAAAACACTAGCATCAATAATAGTCTGAGTTTTAACAAAATAAAAATAAAATGATAATAATGAATGGTAGCTTGTCAAACTAACCTGATAATATATAAAAACATTATTCATCAATAATAGGGGTCATTGTAATAATAAATAACCACTTATATCACATCACAGTATACGAAAATTTTTTAAAATTAACCAAATTTTGAGAAATTAAATACGTTTAAAAGATTAAATTGCAGTAACGCCATCTAGTAGTAGGTTGCAAAATTGAAATTATAAATAGTTGTCAAGGTGTGATACAGGTTGTTGTAAAGGGATAATGCATGGAAAAAATAAATAAATAAATGATAATTTGATAAGCAGCGTAGTTGCATGAAATTTTATAATATTGTTGTCATAATTTCATCTAAAATTGTTGAAAATTGTCCCATATTTATGAATTTTTGAATAAAATATTTATATTGTGTTTTTAATCTTTTTCATCATCACCATCATTATTCATTATCTGAGAGTGATCTTTTAAAACAACTGGACTCACCTGAGAAAAGAGTAAAATTAACAGGTAGGAACATATATATATATATATATATATATATATATATATATATATATATATATATATATATATATATATATATATATATACATCTTTGTATCATTTCTGAGCCTTTCGTAAAACGTTACAATTTTGAACCTTGCAGAAATATTTCGTAGATTGCCTTGATAAACAGTTTTATATAATATTTAATATATTTTAGACCTTTAGACTAACTATATACACAAAAAAATTAATTATTTTAAAACTGTATATCATAGAAATTTTTAACTGATTAATACAATTCTGGACCAGAATATGTTTCATACATTTTTGGACCAAAACATACTCTTTTATTATAACTTCTTAGCGAAACTGAGCCAGAGCAATGTTGCCAAACTTATTATTATTTTGCATAATGGGAAGGACAGGATAAATGCGGCGGCACCTTTGATATGTTATATGCCTTATCAGTGACGAGTAATAGTGTATGGTTTGTACACAACAATTAGATATTACTGCAAACCTCTGCGTATAATCGTATAAAATCGAATTAAATAAACTTTCAATCGGCTTCTGGATTATATTACTTTGAATAAATAACACAATAATAGTAACCTTCTAAAAATATTTATTTCACTCTTCACCGTAGTAACAAAAGTCTAGATAAAGTTTTTAATATGTTTATTAATTTTAAATAATTATTGGGATGATCGTTAGAAAAATTCTGAATTTGAAATGAGCTCTGAAAATTGTATAGAAGAAGACATTTTCCGTAACTGATTGAAAAATTTAGGGTGTACATTTTGAAACTATACTAATCATATTCAATATACAACGTGTGTCGCTATGAGCTTCTTTTAGAACTTTATAGTGGGGAAATTTAGTTCAAAGTTTGAAGTCTTATGTTTTTAAATATGTCTATCAAAAATAAATAAAATTATTGGTTTAGCTTCTGTGGTTGCTATGGTAACCGTTACTTTCTTATTTTATATGAAATAGCTTGCTTATTTTTAGATTGAGGGTTATTTTATTAAAACGAAGTTAATTTTATGCAGTATATTCCACACCTTAGATGAATCGATTTTAAGAGGGTGTACATTTTGAAACTATATTAATCATATTTAATATACAGCGTGTGTCGCTACGAGCTTCCTTTGGAACTTGATAGTGGAGAAATCTAGTTAAAAGTTGGAAGTTTTATGTTTTTAGATATGTCTATCAATAATTAAATAAAATTATTGGTTTAGCTCTTGTGATTAGTATGGTAACCGTTACTTTTTTATTTTAAATGAAATAATCTGCGTATTTGTAGATTAAGGGTTATTTTATTAAAACTAAGTTAATTTCATGCAGTATATTCCACACCTTAGATGAACCGATTTTAGGATATTTAGATTTAAACAAAAAATAGGGTCTTGGTACAATTTTTATGTCGATGGTTTACAATAAAATGCAGTTGTTAAAATTTGATAAAGTATCAAATTTTTAAATTATTATAGTTATTGAGATATCTTATATAAGATATTTTAATTTTTTAGGTTTTACGGAAAGACATGAAATTGTAACAAATCAATTTTTTCCAATCTGTACCTATCATTTGTTTCAACGTAAACCAAGACTTACTTTAGAAATTAAGCACACTATTTTTTAATTGTTTTTGTTACAAAAATTATTGAATTTTGGTATATAAAATTATAGTCAAATTTTTCGTTGAATCTGAAAAGGTAGTTAGTGATTAGACAGAGTTGTATTTTTAAAAAAATGTTATTGGAATTTTATTGCTTTTTTTAAAACATAACAACCTGTATTTAATATGTTTAATAATTACATCAATTTCGATAATTCGATTCCTTATCATCAATTTTTTACAATTTAATAAGCTTAAACCAAATGGATCCGTAAACAATCGAATTAAAAAGTCTCTATTACTCATTTTTTGTTTTAAAGCTAAATATACCAAAAATCACACAGTTGGATCATATTAGGTAAAGAGCGGGCTACGTGGAATCAGGTATCGATCTAAGGAGGGAAAGGGGTCAACCCTCCTCAAGTGTTTTGAGTTTAGGAAAATAGACCCGATTCTGCCTTTTATACTAGGAATAGGTATGCTGCTGACATCTCCCCCCTCCCCGTCGACAACTTATTTTTTCTTGCGATCACCCCCCCCCCTAGAGGATCGAAATCAAAAAAATAGATCCGACCCTGCCTTTTCCACTAGAAATGGGAATGTTGCAAATTTCCCCCCCCCCCCGGACCACTTGCATTTGCTTGCCGTACTGTACTTTGTAGCTCGTCATGGCACAAGACTTAGGTACAGGTTTCTGACACAACTAAAATTTTTACTTTTCATTTATTTCATTTTCATTTATTTATTTATTTATTTATTCATTTGTTCACATAACCTGCAAAATTTTTACATCCCTACAGTAATACTATAATATCACATTAAATAATGCAGCACCTGTATGTGCAAAAAAAAGAAACAAATCATATTTAGGATATGATACAGTGAAAGCTAAAACATGGAAACACTTAATCAAGAAAAAAAAATAAACAAAAAAAAAATCAATGTGAGTACAGTAAATAGATTCATACTAAAATATAATTTAATTCTGACGTATCACTTTTTCAAACTAATTTTATTTTATATTAGTAAGAAATAAAACAAATGCTCTTAATGTAATACTGTTTATTAAAAACTATATAAAAATAATAAAATAAAATATATTTGTATACATATGTTAATTTTTTAACATAAATTTAAAAAATTTAAAAGAGAAAGAAACTAATATTTTAATTTTCCGCTGTACATATTAAAAACAACGGCTTTGATTGAAGTCCATTTTTTACCTTTAAATAATTCTGGATAATTATTTGAAAACATTTCAATCTCATGTCGTTTCGGCGGTTTTTTTTCTTGAATATGTTGCAAAAAATATTCTGCTATTATATTTTTTTGTACAGTGGTCCAGCTTTCTCTTTTTTGGATCGTAGGAAACTTCATTGTCTTTTGTTTTTGGTCATTTTTTGGAGTACTTTCTGTTTGAAAGTCAGCTTCTTCATAATTCAAGCATGAGTTCATGTTTTCTATTTCTGTTTCATTATCATATATAGGGCTTAAATCAATATTAATCTCATCCAGTGATTTTCCCCTAAACTCTTCTGCACCTCCCTCCATCATAAGTAGCAAAAGTTTGGAAATCTTTGCGGTTTGGTATATCTTATCAGACATACGATAAACGCTACAATGAGTTTTTAACGTGTGGCCCATAAATTTACTTAACTGTTCCATATCAATATTAGAAAACTGGAGAAGCTGAGTAATCGTGGCCAAGTGTTTTCGCAATCTTGTAGCTGTTATACTATTAGGTCTTTCAACTTTGCATTTTGTTACATATTTGTGAAGAATTTTGGTTCCATCAATAAAATTCTTGCCACTAGTGTGGAACACAAAGTCATTTTCGCTGACAAAGTTGTGTCGTACTTGTAATAAAAAATCGAATTGTTTTTTCATTTCAGGGGAAAATAAGACGGGAACACCTCTACCTCGTTTTCCTCGAATTAAGAAACGACTGTATGTGCTAAGTAGAATTTTTTCAGTTTCAGTTAAACATTTTTCAAATTCGTTATTATTATCAGTTTCTAAATTAATTGATTTATAAGTCTGAATCTTTAATTGAGCAACTTCTGCTGGTCGTCTTCTGTTAAGAAGAATAATTTGAGTATAAAGCAACTCTTTTAGTTTATTATAAGCTTTAATATCACCATTGTCAGCTTTTAAATTATTGAACGCTTCATTTGAAGTTTTTTGCAAAAATAAGTTAAGTTTTTTCAAATCACTAGTAAGTGGTAATAACTCTTCCTTATTCCATTTATTTTGATTCAAATTGGAACCAGCTTGAGCTGAAATTTCATCTGCCCATTGTGATTCTATCAGTCTTTTCAATATCTTAAGATCTTTCCTTTGCTCGGTAGTATCCGCAATTTGGAGAAGATCAACATATGCTAGATCACAACATTTTTTGATTAAAGTTCCAAAATTTATAGCTAGGGTAGGTGAACTATAAAATTCCGTCTCAGGATTGTACTGTGCCATCTTATTAACTCCGGCTATAATTAACTGGAAATAAGATGGACGGAGAATATCTATAAATTTTTTTATATTATTATTTTCACTTCGAGCATAAATTAAAAGTTTTGCTAATCTTCTCATATTTTGTCTTACTAAATCTACATTGCCCTTACTTTGTCGCCCTTTTATATAAGAATAGGCGTATTTGCATATCAGTGGATCTTGTTTAGCAGTAAGACTGATATCATCAGCTCGCATTCGAGGAAATATTTTTGATTTTAATAATTCTTCATATTTAAATGTAGAATACAAAAGTAATGTAGTTTGTCCATCACTTTGAGAATTTTGCCTTTTTTCCCCATTGTCATAATTAGCATGGCATATTTTTGTATGTCTAAATAAACTCTTTTTTTTGTAAAATCCTAAGCAATATTTACAAGGAAGAAAACTATCTGACGAAATATATTTTTGTTCTGCTTGAAGTCTTTTGACTGGTAGTAATTTTGTGCCTGGCCTATTTCTCAAAAAATTTCCTCTTTTTCTTAAAATTGATAAAGCTTGTCGTCTTGCTAAGGAATTACTTTTTAAAGAAAGAATTCGTTGTACATCAAATTCTTGTTCATGCCAGGATGTCATATGTCTGGCAAAATGCGAAACATCTCTTTCACAGTAAATGCAAAAATCTCTTCGGTCAGTATAATTTTTTCGCGAAACAACCTCCACCATATCCTAAAAAATTAAAACAATATTAATGTGTTTTTGCAAACTGTAGTCAAAACACTAACTAAATAAATAGAAGTAATCACCCTCGCGCGCTGAGGGTTCCATAACGTCCAACCTTATAGACTAAACAGATTTAATAGACTGGTTTAATAAAGATGTTGGAGATGTCTTAACTTTCTTTAAAAAACTGTCTTTAAGCATAGTTTAAACATTGTTTTGGTCCGATATTTCGGACATGTGAGAGAAATTTTGTGTATTTTACATTTTTTTCCGTAACAGATACATCGTTCTATTTTTCCCGTATTCCTTACATGATTGTCTATCATCGTGAATTATTTTCGATCTACAAGCTTCGGATATAAGTTGGATGTTAGTTTTTTCATAGTTTTTCTTTTAAATAAAAGAGAATTCAATTCCAAATGAAAAGAAAAACAGTTTAAGAATACATAAGAAGTCACCGTTTATATGAGCCCATTTGACCTAGTAAAAGAAAAAAAAATACTCTCGTTTTTAACCCTCAAGTTTCAGGTTTTTGGCATATGTTCTTCCTGAAAACAACTGCTGTAACATAAAAACAGACAGACAAATTCTGAAGTCTCAGCTTAAAGGTTTTTTATTCCTTTTGGTATGGAATCCTCAAAGTTAACTCTATATAATTAAATATAACTAGTTTAGCTAGGATAGGTTCTCTCAGAACATTTTTTAAATTTTACCCAACTTCAAAAAAATCTCTTGTAAATCTATAAAAAGTTATTAACTGCCGTTTTGTAACCTATTATTTAAAGATTTTAAATTTAAATTAGGAATATTGTACATTTTATGAAAAAGTCATTTCATCTTAAAAAATCACCCCAACAATTCAAGTAAGAAATTTAATATGTTACCTTTTTAACTACGTCAAATTTTAATTTACCACTCGCACATTAAATAAAAACATCGAAAGACCTAAGAAATACGGACATTTTTTCAGACTTTTATCATTATAAACCCTTTTTACTTCTCTTTTTTTTTATAAAACCGAATTAAATATATCTTGTGTTCAAACGTAGAGTATTGCCTGTTCAACGGTGAATTATTTTTGAAATCGATTCGATAGTTCCGAAAATTGCCTGAAGCAAACCATCAAACTGTGCTTCTAATATATTAGAACAACTAAAGTACATACCTGTAAATTTTTGGATAATAAGTTCTCAGATGCTACAGGTACTTCAAGAGAGCTAGTTATGTTATCTTTTGTTGAAGATATTTCACTTTGTATGACATTATCGGGAGGATTATAATTTGGATCTCTCGTAGAATGATGATCATCACTATTATTATCTTTCTCATAAGAAACATAAAAATTATTTTCATGGTCAGTTTGATCATAGATTTGACAGTATGTAGTTTTCGACTGACTTACTGTTACAGACTCTGATTTTTCGGGTATTAAGTCTTCACGTATTATATGTTTTTGATTAGAGCTAGTTGTATTAATTTTCATGGAAGAGATTTCTCCTTGTATGGAATAACTTGGAGTACTAGGATTATAATCTGGATCCTTAATGGAATCATAATCCTCGTCATCGTTATTGTCGTCATCAGACATATTAAAATCATTCTGATGATCTGTTTTTTCATAAGTTTGACACAATGTATTTTTCGATTGACTGGCTGCCACTGACTGAATAAGAGAATACATGCATTTAGGTTTAACACCCAAAAGCCAATCTTCAACGATTTGTACTTTATTTGAACAAGTTTTATTTTCTCTAAAATTGGAAGATGATATATCTTCAGTTTTATTCTTAGTAACATTAACTTCCATTTCTAAAAAAAAAGTACTACTTTAAAGAAACTATTCAACATTATCACATTTATAAAATTAAGCTAAACGCATAATATAATAAAGAGTAAACTTAGTTTATATTTTTAAATAACTACCTATGTTTAAAAATAATTTTCATAACAACATACAATTTTTTCTTTTGAGTTTTCTGTGTTCTTAAAAAAATATAGTTAATTTTAACCAGACCAGTTAGTAAAAAACTTAAATATTTTAAAATTTTCTATAGAAAATAAAATTTTTATTATAAAATTGAACCGACTTCTAAAAGTGCGCTAAAAAGTGAAAAATAACCATAAATTTTTATATGAAATTGAACTTTTTGAAGTCGGCGCCAAACTAATACCTGACAAGATGTGATTTGCATAAACAGATTAAAAATACTTTATTTGTATTTGCTTTCTTACCATAATTTGTATATATTAGTAGTTATTTATTTCTTGTACAAATAATTTGGCGCCGACTTCAAAACGTTCAATTTCATATAAAAATTTATGGTTATTTTTCACTTTTTAGCGCACTTTTAGAAGTCGGTTCAATTTTTTAATAAAAATTTTATTTTTCTATTTTTAGTTTTAGAATTCATTATGACATTCATAAATTATTTGAACTAAGTACTAGTTGAGATTAGTGTACCTCGCAATGACTCCAAACTGTCAAAAAAGTACCCATTTTATCCAAAGTTGTAAATCACCCTAAAATGAACCACTAAAAATTCTTTAGTTCTTAGATTTTTCCAAATACCAATCAAATTGGGTCAAAAGAATATTTAGTCTGTCATTGAAAATCCACTATCTTAAATTTCAAATTAATTTTAGGTTGGAAATATAGGCCCCAAAACCTTCCAAAAATCGATATTTAAAGAAAATAAATTAATTTTATATCCACCATATTGGATACGCTAGATTGAATTTTTTAAAATAATTTTAGATTCGTCATATGTGTGACCCCGAAAACTCTCCCGTACCAATTTTGGTGAAAATCGGACAAAATTGATTTTTTTTGTCCGCCATATTGAGTTTTTTAAAAATAATTTCAGATTATTTATGCGAAGCCCCGAAAATTTCCCCATACCAATTTTGAAGAAAATAGGACAAAATTGATTTTTTCGTTCGCCATATTGGATCCGCCATATTAAATTTTTTTAAAATTATTTGAGATTTGTCATAGGCGACTGCGAAAACTCCCCCGTATCAATTTTGGAGAAAATCGGACAAAAACGATTTTTCGTCGGCCATATTGAATCCGCCAAATTGAATTTTTTAAAAATTATTTTAGATTCGTCATATGCAATCCCGTAAACTCCCCTTTACCAATTTTGGTAAAAATCGGACAAAATTGATTTTTTGATCCGCCATATTGGATCCGCCATATTGAATTTTTTTACAATAATATCAGATTCGTTATGTGCAACCATAAAAACTCCCCCATACTAATTTTGGAGAAAATCAGACTAAATTAAAAAAAAAATTGTCCGCCATATTGGATCCGCCATTTTGAATTTTTTAAAAATAATTTCAGATTCGTTGGGTACAACCCCGAAGATTCCTCCATACTAATTTTGGAGAAAATCGGACAAAATCAATTTTTTTGGCCGCCATATTGTAAGCGCCATCTTGGATTTTACTGCACCAATTTCATCTAAAAAAATATGGGACCACCGCAGCAACTTCCTGAATATAACGTAAAAAATTTCATTCAAATCGGTGCAGCCGTTCCGGAGTAATCGGTGTACATACATAAAAAAAAAATACATAGTCGACGAATTGAGAACCTCCTTCTTTTAGAAGTCGGTTAAAAATGAAAGATATAATATCTTTTAAAACGTTAGAATAAAAACATATTTTTATACATTTTTGTTTATAATTGAAATTTTCGACATCTGTGCAAATGGAATGCATCAAAAAAATCCATATTATATATCATTAAGAAGCTTTTTAATTCAATTTTTCCTTAATAAATATATATTTTTAAATATATATTATAAAAAACTTAATTTTATTCAATAAATATTTTATATATCTATCTATTGAGAGCTATTAGAAGAAAACTGTATGATAATAAAATTTTTATAAAAAAATTGAACCGACTTCTAAAAGTGCGCTAAAAAGTGAAAACTAACCATAAATTTTTATATGAAATTGAACTTTTTGAAGTCGGCGCCAAACTAATACCTGACAAAATGTGATTTGCATAAACAGATTAAAAATACTTTATTTATAATTGCGTTCTTACCATAATTTGTATATATTAGTAGTTATTTATTTCGTGTACAAATAATTTGGCGCCGACTTCAAAAAGTTCAATTTCATATAAAACTTTATGGTTATTTTTCACTTTTTAGCGCACTTTTAGAAGTCGGTTCAATTTTTTTATAAAAATTTTATTTTTCTATTTTTAGTTTTAGAATTCATTACGATATTCATAAATTATTTGAACTAAGTACTAATCGAGATTAGTGTACCTCGCAATGACTCCAAACTGGCAAAAAAGTACCCATTTTATCCAAAGTTGTAAATCATCCTAAAATGAACCACTAAAAAGTCTTTAGTTCTTAGAGTTTTCCAAATACCAATCAAATTGGATCAAACGAATATTTAGTCTGTCATAGAGAATCCACTATCTTAAATTTCAAATTAATTTTAGATTGGTAATATAAGCCCCAAAACCTTCCAATATCGATATTTAAAGAAAATAAATTAATTTTTTATCCACCATATTGGATACGCCATATTGAATTTTTTAAAAATAATTTTAGATTCGTCATGTGTGACCCCGAAAACTCTCCCGTACCAATTTTGGAGAAAATAGGACAAAATTGATTTTTTGTCCGCCATATTGGATCCGCCATATTGAATTTTTTAAAAATTATTTTAGATTCGTCATATGCGACCCCGAAAACTCCCCCGTATCAATTTTGGAGAAAATCGGACTAAATTGATTTTTTTCGTCCGCCATATTAGATCCGCCATATTGAATTTTTTAAAAATTATTTTAGATTCGTCATATGCGACCCCGTAAACTCCCCCGTATCAATTTTGGAGAAAATCGGACAAACTTGATTTTTTCGTCCGCCATATTGGATCCGCCATATTGAATTTTTTAAAAATTATTTTGGATTCGTCATATGCGACCCCGTAAACTCCCTTTTACCAATTTTGGTGAAAATCGAACAAAATTGATTTTTTCATCCACCATATTGGATCCGCCATATTGAACTTTTAAAAAATTATATCAGATTCGTTATGTGCAACCTTAAAAACTCCCCCGTACCAATTTTGGAAAAAATCGGACAAAATTGATTTTTTCGTCCGCCATATTGGATCCGCCATATTGATTTTTTTTTAAATAATATCAGATTCGTTATGTGCAACCTCGAAAACTCCCCCATACCAATTTCGGAAAAAATCGGACTAAATTAAATTTTTTTGTCCGCCACATTGGATCCGCCATTTTGAATTTTTTAAAAATAATTTTAGATTCGTTGATTACAACCCCGAAAATTCCTCCATACCAATTTTGGAGAAAATCTGACAAAATTAATTTTTTTGACCGCCATATTGTAAGCGCCATCTTGGATTTTACTGCACCAATTTCATCTAAAAAAATATGGGACCACCGCAGCAACTTCCTTTACATAACGTAAAAAATTTCATTCAAATCGGTGCAGCCGTTTCGGAATAAATTTATTTTTAAATTTTCCCCAAACCATAAAGAAAAATGCCGCTTTTTAATAGTTGTTGGGATTTCCGATGACAAGGAAATGATTGCCGATATCGGAATATGGAGAAATCTAATAAAACAAATTGTTCCCCCATAATTCCCCAAAATTAAAAAATTTACATCTTTACAATAGGTAAATTTATTTAAAATTTATCTTAAAATATATACACATCAAATTGAGAACCTTCTCTTTTATTGAACTTGGTTAACAATTAAAAAAAAAACGTTTATAAGTTCGAGCAAATAGTCGTAAAAATAAAAGAAATAGCGAAAAACTGAAGTGCACCTGCTCCAAACTTATTTAACACTGGTTCATTCTTAAATATTTAAAAATGAAAAAGTTAATATTTTTATTTTATTAAAATTACTATGGTTTATGCCCAAATATTTTACACAATAAAGTAAAAGTAGGTTATCAAAAAATGGCTTACCGTTTTTTTGGCATAAAGCCACCAATCGTTTACATCTCGAAGACATTTTACAACCAACACAAACACCGGCTTTGAATAATACTATTGCCGAACAACACAAATAAAAGATCACTGTTGCCACATCTATTGGCTCAGAATTGAGATAATTGCCTTTCATATACAGATTTGGGCCGTATATTTACAAGGCCGATTAAGCGCCTCTGTCGAGAAATGAAGGAACTAAATTATTCAAGAATAATACGATTCTAATCCACTATAAAAATAGTCATAACTGATCGCTGGGGGATTTACTGTGTAAAATTCGCAGTTTGACTGGTAGTGCCATCCATTAGCATGTTTTTGATACCAAGGGAAGTTGGTAATAACGAAACCTTCCAAAAAAATTCACGCAAAACAATTCCAAGCCAATATACAGGCTTAGGTTTGTCACCGTGGCTCAGGATTGTTAATAACTTTTACTATAGTTGGATTAGATTTGTATCATTACGCTATATATATATATATATATATATATATATATATATATATATATATATATATATATATATATATATATATATATACATATATATATATATATATATATATATATATATATATATATATATATATATATATATATATATATGTCTGTGAAACATTTTGAGTATAAAAAAATTTTGGAAATTCAAATATTTTTAAAATTCGGTAAGAAATAATTATAATTTTCTTATAATTATTTTTACCTGGCGCCCAACAAACAAACCAATTATTTTCTTTTTAACCGGGTAAATTTTTGTGCAGGTTCGTATAGCGCTAAAAGGTTCTTAAAGGCTTAGAGCCTATAGCGCGACCACACACCAATAATCGTCACAATATATATATATATATATATATATATATATATATATATATATATATATATATATATATATTAAAAATGTAAAAATTTATTGCTATTAAAGACATTTGCATATAAAGGGTCTTCTTTCAACTACAGTGACTTATAAATTCCCCTCATGCTGACGTAGGCTATACGGTATCGAAATAGGTCCCTTAGGATCATCTTATGTATGTATAAGGCAATGTAAAAGCGTACATCATTAGTGGACCCCAGAAGAAATTGCTCTCAAGAAAAAAAATCAAGAAAACCACGAGTAAATTGTCCCTTTATTTTATATCAGCTCCACGTTAATAAGTTATAGACGAAAACTTTCCCCGAGAGGTATTTTAAGTAACGATGAAAACTGTTTTAAAATTCATTCCAACGATTCTCGAGTTATAAGTAAACAGATGATCAGACACACATAGGGTTTTATACAGTGCTTTCGTAAAGTAGCGAATAAATTCAATACAAAGTAAATGAATCCTTAGTACCAAAATATAAAGGATAATTTAAGACGGAGCTTATTTTTTTTTTCAAGTAAATTTAATTTTTTTATATGAACAGGCACATTTTTTTACATACGAGAAGGTAAATATCGATGAAATGGTCAAGAAAAAGATCTTTAATTTTGTTTCACCTGCCCACCTATAATAATATTAACTATGAAATTTTGAAGTTACTGTAAATAACACAAATGGCATCCGTATATCAAAACATTTTCAATGTGTATACCTACTAACATATCAGAAATGTCAAGCTTTTCAATGGATATGTAAGATAAAACCTAGCAATGCTAGAAATTTGAGTCAATATTAACCGATACGGATTCCTTACTGACGCAGGCAAACAAATAAAAAAACTTTCGATGTCAATTTTAGGAAATTTGAGACATCATTCATTGAGTTTTTGTAATTTGAATTATTCGTTTTATTGTTATTCCGACAAAACAACTTTGTTGTCCACATATGTTACAGTGACAGACAAATTATATTATTTGTATAACAGATTTAGTCATCCCCTTAAAAAATAATCACTGGGTCTCAATTGCAGACCATCTCCCAGCTTTTTATAAAAAAGTTATTTAATAAAGAAAAACCTATTTTACCCACTGGGATTTAAAACCGTCCTCTTTTGCTGAGAAAGCAAAACTGTATTTAGATTTATCTTTAAAAGGTCCTAAAAAAATATCAGGACTAAAAAAGTAATAGATATTCCATAGCTTTAAATCTAAAAAGGTAGAAAGTAGAAATTTGTTTATAATTTTCCACCGAATATCTGCACCACTTAATAAAAATCAGTTGAATGAATTAACATTAGTTGTTTATTTTAAAAACAACATATGTCCAAAATGTAAATTGGAATGTTGGCTATTTTTGGTTGTGTTTAGAATCATGCATAACAATCTAATATGGTTCACAATTTAATATTATTTTTTTAACATAAATAATATGTTAAAAAAATAATTATTAAAATTTTTGAAATCACATAAACTTTGAAAGGAAGTTTTTGTAAAACTTAAAGATGAATATTACAACCAATCTGTGCAACAGTTAGTTATATCAGACGTTAATCTTTGGTTATATCAAATCAACATATTAATTATTTTATTAATTTATTTAAATTAACATTATACAAATGCTTGAGAAATCATATAGTCTAAATTAAATGTGTTACGTAATAAAACCACCGTATGTACAAGTTTTTTTTATATTTAACACCATCTTCTTCTTCAAATGCATATCCACTAATGGATGTTTGCAATTACATTTTCCATTTCTTCCCTACTTCTCGCGGTGTGTATCAGTGTCTGAATATCGTGCAACCCCGTCCACTGTCTGATATTACGCAGCCAGGACATCTTCTTTCTTCCAATTCCTCTCTTACCCTCGATCTTGCCTTTAATCATCAACTGTAGGAATTGGTATCTCTCATTTCGCATGATGTGCCCAAGGTAGGCCGTCTTTCTTTTCTTGATTATGTTGAATAGTTCACGTTCTTTCTCAATACGTGATAGAACTTCTTCATTGGTCATTCTCGCTGTCCATGATATCTTAAGGATTCTTCTGTATATCCACATCTCGAAAGGCTCTAATTTATTGATAGCGCTTGTCTTTAATGTCCAATCCTCCACACCATAAAGAAGTATTGACCATACGTAACCTTTTATGAACCTCAGTCTTAATTTCAAGTTAAAATCCGAACACGTAAGCACTCGCCTGAGTTTTATAAAAGCCTGTCGCGCCTGTTCAATGCGACATTTTACTTCATTGTCAGAAGTCCATTCTTCGAATATCCATGTGCCCAGCTATTTAAATTTGGTGACTCATTCTATGGGTACTGCGTTGGATCTTATGTTGGTGTTTTGGATTAAATTGGGATTCCTTGAGATAATCAAAAATTTTGTTTTCCCTGTATTGATGTTCAAGCCCATTGATTTATTGCGCTCTCCTATTATGTTGATGAGTTTTTGGAGGTCGTTTATATTGTCGGCGATTAGAACTGCGTCATCCGCATAACGTATGTTATTAATCCATATTCCGTTAACTTTAATTCCCATTTCAATATCTTCCAAAGCCTCCTGGAAAATTGTTTCCGAATAAAGGTTAAACAGGAGAGGAAACAGCACACACCCTTGTCGCACTCCTCTTCGGATTTGTATCGGGTTGGATACATTATTGTCTGATTTTATCTGCGCGGTTTGACCCCAGTATAAGTTTTCAAAGCATCGGATGTCTTTCTGATCTATGTCGAGTTTTCTAAGAAGCAGGATTAGTTTATGATGTTGAACACGATCGAATGCTTTTTCGTAATCTATGAAGCATAGACACACATCTTTTCTCTGATCGTAACAGTTCTGAATAAGCACCTGTGCAGCGACTATCGCTTCTCTCGTACCTAGGCCCCGCCTAAACCTAAACTGTGAGTCGCTTATTCGTATTTATTTAACACCATGCTTTGAGTTTTTATTCACTATTACCTTTAAGATTTATTTGTAAAAACCATGACACATTGTAAAATTGAAAAGCAAAAGCAATTTTAATACTTTAAATGGGATATGATGTATGTTATCTGCTAGAATCAAAACTCTTTTGACCTGATTTTAAAAATTCATAATAGTTGATGATCGAGTTAGCAATTATTTATTAAGTATTAAAGTTTAAATTAAGAATGAATTGATTGAAAACAGGTGAATTAGAAAACAAATGCAAGTCACAAGACAAATTCATCTTTTAAGACACTGTAAACTTCGATGGTAACTTAGGTATTATATCTGAATGTAGTTGAACGACCAACCGAAATTGGAAATTGCAAGCCTTGTAAGATAGGGCTATCACAAGCTGAAATTTCTTGTTTAAAAAAGGTGTTTTTGAATGTTTTTTTAACTACTTTTTGTGGTCACTGCAACTATGGGAATTCGAAAATTTTGAGTTCAATTCTCTAAAGAAAATCTTCAAATGTTGCTTTATCCATTAGCTAAACACGTATTTCTCAGGCTCATCATCTAGTTCAACATTTATTAAAGAGACTAGCCAAGGGTGAAGCCACTACAAACGTTGCTTAGGTAAAAAAACAACTGCGAGTCCAAAAGTTATTGACACAAATCCTAATTCTTCTAAACCCACTTTTTTTTTTAAATAACATTCACATTACTTAGTTGTTGTTTAAAAAGAATAAGACAAATACCCGTAGGCGGGTCAGTATCTCCATAATATCAAAAATACCAAAAGTAAAAAACACAAAGTTAGTAGAAATTAGAACGCATGTAAAAAGTTGTAAATATGAGCGTCTTTATTTCATGGACTCAAAAAAAAACCTGAAATCAGCTGAGGCGTCAAATGTCAAATAATTAGTTTAAATGCTTAAAACAGGATAATAAAATTATGATAGTCGTTTTAGGTAAATTAATCCACACATATTTGGTCAGTTAACAGTGAACACAATTTTATTTTATATGACTTTCCACTTCTGATTGTGAGGCCAAGCAGCAAAATTTAACTTTTCTTTGAAACGTAAGAAAAATGGATTTAATTCTTCTTTTATCTTGAAACTAGTTAGCTTTTATGTCAGTGTCAGGTGTATGCGACTTTTTATTATACATATAGCAACATTTAATTAAAGATAGGTTTTTATTTAACTACGAGTTTACGTGGCCACTGCGACTGAGGCAATTTTATCCAGCTTCTCTTTCTCCACTCTCGCACTTACACCCTCTTTTTCCGGGAACCTATTGGAAAAGTTTACAGGATAAGCGGGTTTGGGAGACCATATTGTAAAAAAAATACATCAAAAGGATACCTCATGTTGAGATGCTTTATTTAGACTTTCAAGTGAAATAAAGGACGATGGATATCTTCAGAAAATATCAGTTTCTAAAAAAAATCTTTATTGTTTAAAAAAATATCAATAACTTGGTAAAGATCCCAATAGTTAATTTATTTATTTATTTATTTATTTAAACCCATTTCACAGTTACAAAAAACCATTAACAAATGGGTACAACAGAAAAAAAAACTTAAATATTTACAATGACAAAACAAACAAGAAAAAAAGAAAAAATAAGCATACACAAATTACCAGAAATAAAACTACAAAGTATTACATACTTAATTAGTTTTTATCTGTGCCAATCTGAAGCTAAATATGTAGAATTTATTTTGATTTTCGTTATAGATTCTGCACATCCTATATAAAGGAGAGTAGTTACACACATTTATACGAGGTTTAGGACAATAGAATGTGGCAGATTGGCGAGCTGAAGGCCTAGGTACAAGAAAATTTATTTTTTCCAGTATGTCACTACATTCCACTCTGTTATGCAAAACTTTATAAGGAAATTTGAGGTCTATGACGATACGTCTGTGTTCTAGAGAACAAAAAGAATGCCGCTGAAGTAAGATTTCATGCGGAAATCCTGTTTCAGGATAATATCCATCAATCCGAAAGCTTAAGTATTTCTTAAGGTCATTAATATGATTTTGATAATAAGGAGACCATATTATGGAAGCATATTCCAATTGAGACCGTACAAAAGCGTTATAAAGTAAAATGAGCGTACTTTGATTAGAAAATGTTTTTGAGTTTCTGATAATAAAGCCTAATGATCTAAAACACACCTGTATAAGATCATTTATATGAGGAACAAATGAAAGTCTGCTATCAAATGTCACACCCAGATCCCTAAAGCATTCCACTCGTGGAACTGATGTTCCATCAATTTTATAATCATACACCAGCACGTTTTTCTTTAATGTGAAAGTCATGAATTTGCATTTACCAACATTTAGAGGAAGTCTGTTTTCGCTACACTAATCGGTGACGGTATTTATTGCTACTTGTAGTCTTTGATAATCAGGATCGTTTTTTACAGAAGTAAGAATTTTAGCGTCCTCCGCATAGAGTAGCATTGTACAGTCACCCACAATTCCATTAATAAATATATTAAATAATAAAGGACTGAGTCTTGACCCTTGAGGAACTCCCGAAGTCACACAGAGTGGTTCCGAGGACTTACCACAGCATTCTACTATTTGCTGCCTATCACAGAGATATGATTTAAAAAATAGAATTAATTTTTGCGAAAATCCAAAACAATTCAGTTTATCAAGCAAAATACCGTGATCAAGCCTATCAAACGCCTTGGAAAAGTCTATATTGTGTCTACTTGACCTCCCTTGTCCAAGATATCAGCCACAAACTGAGTTAAGCAGAAAATATTGGGCGCTGTAGACCTACCCTTTATAAAACCATGTTGGAAACCACTAAATAGGTGTTTCAGTTTGAAAAATAGATGTTTATGTTGAAACATTTCAAAACATTTAGAAAAATTATTTATTATACAGACTGGTCTGTAGTTTTATATATTTTGTTTGTCTCTTTTTTTTTAACACTGGAGAAACTCTGGAAATTTTCCATTTATCAGGAAACTGTGAATTATTTAGGCAGAGATTAAAGATAATGGAAAGAGGTTTTGCTAATACGCATGCACGCAGGAAAAAGGATGGAATTTTATCCATTCCACATAGTTGTATAAGACGAAAAACAGTAATCATTTTTGATAAACATATAACCAAAGAATTCTAAAAATATAAATGAAATTTTGAAATTATTATTAATTAACATAGAAAAAATATATATTTTATAATAATATTATTAATAATAATTTATAGATGAATTACATGAAATAAAATAATCATTTTATCTAATTTTCTTGCTTTAAATTTGGTGGAAAATAAATCGGTACCGGTGTTCTACAACCGTGTATCAAAAACGGATTTTATTACTTTATAAGCACCTCATGATTTTATTTTCAGTTATAACGCACTAAACATTTATTAACTTTTAATACATTTTCAAATTTAAGAGCCATTTACTTTTAAACGTTTCAAGGTCGTAAATAAATTTAAACAGCAACTAGCTCCAATAATTTTTTCTAATAAAAATTCAGAAGAAAATCTTTTTTAACACTTTATTCGAATTTTTAACACAAGATATAAAAATTTGTTTTGACAACATCATTTGCATATAGAAAGCCTATTTTCGACGCCACTGGCTTATAAATGTCGTCCTTTGCCAGGGAAGCAATTTTAAATCGAAATTCTTTTCCACCGAAACTTTTTCTGGCATTAGGCAATTTGGAAAACCGAATTAAAATGGGAAAGAATACAACGTTGGACAAAAAATTATATATTAATAATTTCCTTAAAATAAGTAGTGATAGTTTAAAAAGGACGATTTATCAGTTAATGTGACATGCCATAGGCGGGGTTACGGGTTATTTAATAATTAATTGTGGAGATTTAAATTTAAAAAAAAAACGGTCCAGTGCGGCTTTTGTTCAAATTTCAGTGTTGCTCCAAGCCTTGTTAAGGAGATTCCAGAGTTTGTTGCGCGGAGTTGAAGAAAGAGGGGAGCTCTTACACTTATATGGGAACGTATCAGTGGTGTTAACTTGAGGAAAAAATATCATGTAAGATTAAAAAGAATAATTCAATTAAAATAGTTGTGTAATATCATTTAAATGTTACGAAAATAATTTTTGAAACTCATTGAAGAGAGTGAACAAATTATTTTATTGAATATTTGTAAAAATAACGGAAAATACTGCAAAAAATTTGTCAACAGCGTTTTGTGTAGAGCACATTTTCGAATGCTGGGAAGATTATCTGGCGCGTATGTAGGGACGGGAAAAAATAATCGATTAATCTCTATAAAAATCGATTTTTATTAATCGATTAAGCGAACCAAAAAAATGGATTAATTATAAATCGATTTTCTTGCAGAACCCAATTTTTGCCAGCGAGCAAGGCATATTCGATACGTAGCCCATACATTAAACCTTGTTATTGACAATGCAGTTAATATGCCTGAAATTAAAACGTTCCTTAAAAAAGTCTGTACAATTGTGTAACATAGTTTCACTAAAGTGGAGTTGGAGCGATGGAACTCGTAATTGATGATGATCGAAAGATTTGTAACGATGAGTACGACTGTAGGGGCCATCTTAGTAAATCATCCTAATGCTGCAGCCATGATATCAAGCTAATGAAATAATCGTGCTGAAAGAAATTGCAAAAATTTTGAAACCGTTTGAAAAAGTAACCGAAGAAATGAGCAGCCAACAATATGTTAAAGGAAGCAAAACCATTTATATGAAAAAAATGCCCTAGAGAATACTTGGATACAACAGATATAGCCGTTCTTTTAAAAACATCGTTGTTGAGCAAAATGAAGAAAAGGTTTGAAAATATTTAAAAAGTTCATATATTTTCAATGGCCAGATTTTTTGATGCCCGACTCAAAAAATTACATTTGAACGTCAGTCAAAAGCACCGAGAACCAACACAAGAGCCAGCAACGGAAAATGCAAGTCACATAAGGTTTCAATGATTACTCTGTGCTGAAAACCAGTCTATATTGGGAAAGCTATATCAATACATTTTCTGAACCCCACGATCGATCAACTTCATCAATATATCAAATGAAACATTATATAATTTTCTATGGCGTTTTTCTTAATTAATTTCTTAATCCCAACGATTAAAGTTAGTTCTACTCCCATAAGAACCCATATAATTTCATGCTAACTCCTTGATCAATTATCTTAAAAAATCTACGGACAAAAGTTCTGACAAAAATTCATATAGCTTGGGGATAACATTAGAAATGTTTTCAGCAAATTTCATCGAATCCTTTTAAAATAAGTGAAACTATCGAACGTCCTCAAAAACGTAAATATATTAAACCAGCAAATGCGGCTTCACCCACTCATTCGTTATGCGATAGTTTGTTTTCGTCAGTGAGTCAGAAATACGCAGCTATAAGTATAGATGGAAGTGGAGTATGCCAGCGGTATGAAATTATCTTTCTGTGCAAAGATTCAAAATATCCACAATTATCATATGGCGCCACTGCAAAAGTGATTAAAAAGTCAAAAAGATTTATGGCGAAATAGTTCTAAAGATATATATGAATACAAAAACCTCGATGACCTATCGAAAAGAAAGAAAAAGAGAATTACTACAGTTAGCAAGATAAAGCTTTCTTGAAATTGTTTAAGTGTACTTTTGCTCTACTAGTATGGAAATCAAAAGCGCAGCTACATACAAAGGGAACTCAGGACAGCGTTTGTCTAGAGGCTGTACAATGCCAAAAGGTCAAAACCTCTTCTCAGTGCATCGCACATTGAAACACATAAGACATGGGTTGATGAAAATATTCACCAGGGTAAATCAAGCGTGCTTGTTTAGCCCCTGATACACATTTTCACTTGACATCCACTAAAAATCAGTATATGAGGATATTTGAACCTAAGAAAAACACATTCTCAATTGAAACTGACCCTCTTAGTCCCCGAATGCCAATCCGAATTAAAATGTTTGGATTATCATGAAAATACAACTTGCCGCAAGGCATGCCTTCACTTTTAAACAATTGGATAGAATACGGAGAAAAACTAATCGACAACATACCGACAGCATCGAGCCATTCTGGACAATAATGGGGATTTTCTATTTTTAACTAGTTTCAATCTAGCTCTTTCAAAGTATTTAGATAAAAAAAGGAGTTACAAATTAAAACCTGAATCAAGGCAAACCGATACCTCGCTATAAAAAAAATCCATAATATTTCCAGGTGATAAAACAAGAACTCAAATAATCCTATGATATAAATTTTTTTTATGAACTTTCAGCAATTATATATTTTTACTCCAAACAACCATTAATTGTTTATGAAGCTAAATTTTTCAATAATATCGTTTTTCAAATTAAATGTAAATAATCAAAACATTGTCAGTTCTAATAATTTATGTTCAATTCTTGCCTTTTTTTCATTAACTTCGTCCATAAACTTTTTCTCTTCAACTCTAGTTCGTTAATTTAAGCCGCCTTTCTTTTTCTTATTGTGGATACTTTCCTCCATTCGCTTTTCTTGTTGTACTTCACTTCACTTCTAAACACCTTTATAATATTTCTTACCAACAATCTCTTTTAATTTGCACATACAATATTTCGAATTACAAAAATACTTTATTACGTTACTGTTCTCATTTTTATTGAACATACAATGACTATTTGTTACGGATATAAAACTCGGAAAAACATATCCCGAGAAATATATTTATATATTGATATGGATGTTTGGTTGAATAAGAAAACACAAAAAATGCTTAGTGACCTAAAAACAAAACGAATTTTATTTTTCTTTAACTTTACAATTGAATGATATTTCATTCTAACCTTTTACAAGGGCAAAATAATAAATTTTTGCTTAAAAGAGGATAAAAAAGTTCTATAAGAAATTGTTAGTGAAAAATTTGTTTATTTTCTTCAGATGCAAATTACCAGGTTATAATGTCTGGAAGGTAAGAATATTTTACTCTTACCTTTCTCTGCGAGTTAGCTAGTATTAAATGATACAACTTACATATCTCTTTAACGTGATATATGACTCTGAGCAAATCCTAGTGGATTTGTTAAAGTCTACGTTTATTGCTATCCCAAAGAAAACAAACCCCAAGAACTGCGAAGACCTCGGACTCATAAGCTTGATGAGCCTCGCTCTTAAAACGTTGCTTCGGGTAATTCATTCAAAAATATACAGAAAGTGTGAGGATATGAGTAGAGGCACGCAGTTTGGCTTTATCAAGGGACTTGGCACTAGAGAAGCACCCATCTCAGTGAAATTATTTGTAAAAAAGTGCTATGACCAAAGGAAAGATGTTTTCATCTGCTTTATTGACTATCAAAAAGCTTTTGACAATGTAAAGCACGAGCCGCTGTTGTAAAGATTAAAGGAGATCGGTACAGATGATAAAGATATTAGAATAATAATTGGTAACAGTTAGCTGAGATCCGTATTAATAGCGATCTATCGACAGAGACCTGAAGAGAGTCTAGCAGGGATGTGTACTGTCACCTATTCTGTTTAATATTTACGTTGAGAAAATATTTCAATTAGCAATAGAAAATTAAGCTCGAGGTATCAAAGTCAATGGAATCACATTAAACAATATTCGCTATGCAGATGATACTGCAGTTTTAGCTAACAACTTTGAAGATCTCCAGTTAAAATTGAAAAAACTCAGTGAGTGCGGTGAACAGTTCGGGCTGCATCTTAATACTGCCAAAACAAAAATTATGGAGATTAGTAGGCATCAGTACGTCACTCCTCTTAACATCAACAGTATCTTAGCGCTACTCTGAATGAAAAGTGGGAATGGGACGAAGAAGTGAAGGGAAGAATTGGCCGTGCAAAAACGACATTCCTTAAACTTAAGAATCTTCTCCTTCACAGAAATATGCCACTACACACCCGAATACGTATGGTTCAGTATTATGCATGGCCTATTATACTATATGATGCTGGAACTTGGTTATTTAAGGCTGGGATAATGAATCGGATAGAAGCTTTTGGATTATGGATAGTCCGCCGACTACTGCTTATTCCCTGGATTGCTCACATAACGAATAATGAAGTTCTACGAGGAGCTGACGTAGAAAGACAACTAACGGACACTGTAAAACAACGATAAATGTCATATCTAGGGCATATAATAAGAGAACCCCTCTACTCCATACCAAAGCTAATACTACAGGGAAAAATTGAAGGTAGACGGGAGCCAGGTCAAAAACAACATCCTTGGCTTCGCAATATAAGAAACTGGTATGGTATATCAGACGTCGCAACCATATTTAGACAAGATGAGGAGGACACTCTAGGTATAATGTGACCATGAGATGGACAAATGATCGCCGATGTGTGGCATAGCACATGGCACCCGAAGAAGAAGAAGAAATGCTACAGTGGAAACTATAATCTACAAAAATATTAAAGGGTGGATATAACGACCTTCAGCAAGTTGTACTTTTACTATAAACACATACTCCATGGAAAATAAACTTTCATCAATAACAAAAATGTAACATTGGTTTTTTTGCTGAAATATGTTCATTTCGGCATCCTATAAAACATATCTCGATAGTAACGCTGAAAGACCTGTGCAAAAAAATGGCGGACCAAAAATGATCACGATTTTCTTTTTTTTCTTAGTTTATCTCGAAAAGTAAAAGTTGTATCGAAAAATGTTTCAAACAAAAGTTGTAGCGAATAAAAAAACCTATCGATTCACATAACATAAGTTATAGGTGACGCTACTAGTTATTGAGATTTTTTTTTTTTCGATAAAATTTACAATTTTTGTTTTTTTTTAAAAAAAAAGAGATCTTTTAACAAATTGCCGATTTAAAATTTATATAAATAAAGATATTATCATTCTAAAAACGTATGTCAAACCCGAAATTTGTGAGTTTTTTATTCTCCGAGAAATTCGATGTCAAAGTTGAAAATTCAACCTCAATTTTCCGCTTTCCTAATTAAGATACAATGCCCAATTTTAATGGGAATTGTTTGTATTATTTCATGTTTTGAAGATCCATTAAAAAGTTTTTTTTTTCAATCGTGGGCCGAGAAATTTTGCAAAAACCAATTTTTGCACCAAAAAATTTCAATAATTTTTCACCGGGTGGAGATAAAATTTTTTTAATGCGTGCATTGGATTTAGATGTTTCATCTCCGATCTCAAAAAGAAAAAAAATTTTATTTAGATTCAAAAAAATCTTTTTTTTTTTCAAAAATTCATAATGGCATGGCAAATGAATATTAAGGGTTCAAATTTGCAGAAGATGCTTTTTAATGCTTGTACTTTACCGGTGAATTTTTTGGACCCAAGAAATACACTTCCATACGATCTGTGAACATTCAAAATTTGGACCGAATCTAATCCAAAGTAGCTGCTGCAGAGCGCTGTCGGCGGGATATTGATGTTGTTTTATTAATATATATGATAATAACAATTTGTTTAGTCATACTAAGTATTAATTTGTTTATTATAGAGAAAATCATACAAATATTCAATTATATATTATATTGTTTTTTTCCTTTATCTTATTATAACCTAATAATTTAAATATAATATTAATATATAATATGTCATATAAATATTTAATAATACATTAAAATTACGTGCGAAAATCATACAAGTACAATATATCAATTATACATTCATCTTTCTTTTTTCTTTTCTATTACTTCTATGCAATCGGCATCTATTTCATCATCGCAATTATTACTCTCGCTTACATCTCACATTCCATTTTCACCATTATTATCAATTTCATTGTACATATCATTCCCATCATTATTAACATTTTCATAGTCAAAATCATTCTCGCACATATTATTAATTTCCTCTAAATTGCCATCATCGTTTTCTAAATCGCAGGAAAAAAAAACAGTAGAATATGTAATATATAATTGAATATTAGTATGATTTTCTCTATAATAAACAAATTAATAATTAGTATGACTAAACAAATTGTTATTATCATATATATTAATAAAACAACATCAATATTATAAATCTTACTTGTGATGCATAAGTTTCCTTGAAGCACCAATGAATAATGCACCTGAACTATGGCAACCCGCCGACAGAGGCCTCCAGCAGCTATTTTCAATTAGATTTGGCCCAATTTTCGAATGTTCACAGATCGTATGGAGGTGTATTTCTTGGATCCAACAAGTTCACAGGTAATGTACAAGTATTAAAAAGCATCCTCCGCAAATTTGAGCCCTTAAAAATCCAAATCGCTCCATTAGAAGCCGAGAAAATGAAATTTTTTTTCAGATATGTATTTTGAATCTTCGAATTCAATTTTAAAATGAGAGCTCCCCACCCCTCTTTTTTCATTTTTCACGCGCGTAGGCGATATTTTTTTAATTTTTTATTAAAGTTTCCGATAATATAAACATTTAAATATTTGTATCAAAAAAGAACTAGACAAGACAAGATTCAAGTCTGTATTGTTTATAGATTCATCGTAACAGGCTGTCAACTTTGACAGTTTGTATCTCGGAAACCAATTGACGGATTTGAGATTTGTTTCACGACAAGAAGCGTCTTTCCAAGTACTTTCAAACCATGTATTGTAAAAAGAATCCAATGAAAATCCGCCGAGATAATTTATTTGTTTATAAGCAAAAATATCAACAATGTCTCTAAACAAGTCCTGAGGGCGTCCAAATCATCCGATTTTGATTCTGAAAAAAGTGTTGGAAAACTTGAATTTCCTACTATATGTCGAAAATAAATTTAAATACCTTAACGTGAAATTTTGGACTCAGACAAACTTGAAAAATGGTCAATTTTTGTAAACGAAACCGGATTGCAAAATTATTGTACAAAAATTATCGATTCGATCGTAACAAATTTTAGCGTGTTATTTTATCATGGCATAAAGTTTTTTTTGCTCTAATATGAAAGTCCTCAGAGAAATATAAATGGTCGAAAAAAATTGATTAAAAAACTGCTTTTTTACTTTTTTTTAATTATTACTATTTTGCAATAAGGGAAATATAATTTGAGATTTCTGACTAACCTATTTTATGGAAAAGTTAATTACGAAACTTTTTTTCCTTTTCAACTTTCCTCTAAAATGAATACCTTCAAAGTTACACGACAGAAAAGTTGAAAAAAAAAACGTTTTTTTTTCGTTAATTTTATATTTTTATTAATAAAAACAATGTTGCCTTTTTTTTGAATTGACGCATATTAAATTTATCGTTATTCAGGTTATTCTGAAGGCTCTCATGCAAAAATTTCCATGTTTTATTTCACATCCACGAAACCCCGATATTTTACAATTAAGCCCTGGTCTATAGCTGATGTTTTGGTAATAATCAAGGTTTCATTGCCACTAAATATATATCTCTTAAAAATTATAACGTCTCAAAAAATATCTGGTATAAAAGAAAATAAAAATATCATAAATGACCTTTTTTAATTTATACCTTTTACGGCTCGTTAACACCGAAAGTCTATTTAATGACAAAATGTTAATTTATGCTTATCACCCACCTCTTCCCGTGTAGGTGCTCCATTTACCATAAACTTTCTAATATTCAAAGTTTAAAGTTCAGAAACAAATCTATGCGAGATATGGAAAAAATACTAATCCAGGCGAATTTCCACCTATTTCTGGTTAATCAATATCGCGCGGGAAATAAGCGTCACATATGGCATGGGACATGATCACAGCTTTGAGGGTGTTTCCGCACCAGTGGGTCGTGCAGTGCTATACGACCGATGGAAAATACATCTAAAGGCCAGGTTTTGGATTTTGCTAAAGCCCATAAAACATAACAAATTTTATTGAATATTTCGTGGGTGTAAATTTTATTTCGGACATTTGTTTTATCTCAGATCACGCAGATACTACATATATATATATATATATATATATATATATATATATATATATATATATATATATATATATATATATATATATATTATATTTTCCATTTTCTTAAATAGATTATATCATTGTATTTTTATTATTTTATCTTTTCTTGGGATTAGGTTCTTTAACAAAAAATCCAAATCTTCGAAAAATTTTTGTCTTTTTATTTATTTATCTTCCTAAAAATATTTTTTATATAATTAAAAACATTCATACAAGAACATATTTACAATTTTAAAAGCAAACAAAGACTTTAAAACACTATTGAATGTTTCAAGTATTTAATTTTACCAGTACACACCTTGACATTTTGTTTATTTACTAATAATGAAATGAAACTTTTACATCGTCTATATAGGCACTGACGATACATGGAATGCGAGTGTGTTTTATATTTTATATTCTACAATGCATCAAAAAAACCGAAGGAGGGCATACATTTAATTTTATCTTTAAGAGGATATTCAATTTTTGATGTTTATTAACAGGATCGAATACTTAATATTTCTGTTTAAATTACGCTGCTGCAAATGTGGCTCAAATTTCCCATATTCATTCTGTCGTTAACAGTGTTTTTATCTTTTTTAATTTCTATCATTTCCTTTATCTACAATTTTTGGTAATTTATATCTTTGTTTTTAATTATGGTACTGTTATAATCAAAGGTATGTTTTGTCCTGTGTGTGCTTTTGTTGAGGCGTTTTTCGTATATTTATGGCCATTCAATCTGTTCTTTAGTAATTGGCTCGTCATGCCTATATATTTTTTGGGACAATTTGTTCAAGGGATCGAATAGACTACATTTGATTTATTTATGAGAGGAGTGTTACTTTTTAAATTAGTAAATAATGTAGTTGATTTATTATGAGACATGCGGTATACAATAATATCATGCTTTTTTAAAATGTATTATATTGTTTCTAACAGTTCACTACAGATATGGCAATTATACGCAGAAAAAACAAAATTTTAACTGAATGGTACACTAAACCAACTTGGTCAGGCTGATATCTAAACTGTTTCTATAACCACTCAAAAACTCAAAAAAATAGTGTTAGAATCGATCTGTCTAATCGTGCCATCTCTCTAACGTCTCCAAGAATACTGCAAAAAGTGAAAAATATACTAATAAATAATAATTTCAATGAAGAGGCTATCACCGAAATAATTAATAAACGAACATATAAATTTTATAACAACCTAATAACCGCAAAAATATGTAGCTTTACCTTACACTAGTGTGTGATAAATCACATCAATTTTAAATCCAAACTTTTTCAAAAACGCTATGAACTACTTAGCACCCATTTCCAGGTGTTATCTCCAGACGAATAGGTTTTTTATTAAATTCGCTCATATTATGTAAAAAATATCAAACAAGTAATTTCTTAACTTTATTTTTCTATTTGTGCTAAATCTTTTGCTTGACTACGCCATTGTTCACGGTATCCATATTTTTCCCCACTACTTACACCACCCACTACATTTCCCGGTTGACACATGACAGGTATCACTATAAAATGGTGGAATCGTCAATTAGGATGTTTGGCTGCTTTGAAACTTTCTAGAATTCTTGCAATTAAATCAAAAATATGTCTTTAAATATAGTTCAAAAATGCTAATGTTAGGTTTTTTCCCCTGTTTTTCAAACGTGTAGTTGTTTAATATTCAAACTACATTGGTCAGTTACTTAATAATTATAAGTTAGGTTAATACTCTAACTATTTAATTAATAATTGTGGAGATGTCCTGAAGAGGAGATAAATATATTCTCGAAAGCTTGAATCAAAAAAGGGTTTTTCTCCTTACCAAGGCCTATGTTTATGCGGCTTTTAATGTGGATATATCCACTGCTATTGCGTCTCACACGGAGGGATCCATGAAAACCGCATAAACATATAAACGCCATCCAACGGGAGGTCGGCGAAGCCGCGTTCAGTGTTGCATACTTCCTTTCGATCAGTCCTTTGCACAGACAGGTGCATGTCGGTACCTTGATGAGTCTAGTAGAGACGGAACATGTACCTCTGTGGCGGTGAGGGTAAGTTTTGACTTTCTTGTCGGTAGATGGTACAGATTGGCCATCATCTCAATGGTGGTGGAATAGGATAAATTGGTTTCTGTACCAATTTATTCAAACTGTGCAACCTCTAACATGAAAAGGATATGATGGAACGAAGTTCGCATTTACTGTTCGCAATTTACTTCATATATATATATATATACATATATATATATATATATATATATATATATATATATATATATATATATATATATATATATAAATGAACTTTGCATTCTGTTTCGTCTCATGTAATACGTTAATAAATTCTCCATCAAAAAAAAGTTTAAAACTTTATAAGATTCGCGAACTTCCTAAGAATTTTCCAGGTGTTATCTCGATCCGGTTAGATATAAATTTTACGTAAAAGAGAAAGTTATGGCTTTAAGTTAAATCCCGATATCCAAACGATATAAATAAAGGTACAGTAGCCCTAAAAACATCCTTCCCGCGTATCTTACTATCTGCAAAGAAAGTTTATTTCCAATATTTTTTGATAAATGAACATTCAAAGTGCTTCAAGGCTTACTTTGATAAGTCTGCCGAAGCTACAAATCTTTTTCTTAGCTCACGTTCGAAAGATATATCTAGAAATTGCTGAATTTGCTACTTTATGGCGTAAAACATGTAGTAAGTGATTTTTCATATCGGAAAATGTGTATTAAAATATGGCATTTAATAATATTATTACATAAAGTGACATTGAAAACGGAACCTCCAGTAAAATTATCTGTATTTTAATAACATTTAGTAAATTCGTTCAAATGAAAAAAAATGTGAACACACCCACACATTTCACCTATTACTTTAAATAATATTTAAAAAAACCATGGTAATCTTGGTCACCCAGGAAGTCTTACATGAAAAACAAGTCTACTTTACCTTGATGATGTCATAGTTATGGGAAACACATTTGATGAACACTTATAGAATCTACAGAAATTTTTTGTAAGAATTAAAAACGGAAACCTTCAAGTTAATCCCAAGAAATACTGTTCCAACAATAACTTGAATTTCTTGAACATGTCGTATCACTAAACAGAATCCCCATAAATGAAAGAAAAGTTCAAACAATTTGCCCGATCACGTGATAAACATGAATTGAAAAGCTTTCTCGTGCGTACATACTATAGAAAAATAGGAAATGGTTTTGCCAATATTTCACCCTTGTATAAGCTTACTGAAGAAAAGATTCCTTATCAGTGAAATTCTTTTTGTGATCAAATTTTCCGAAAATTAAAGGATGCCTTACGTTCAAGTCCAATTTTAGGATACCCATAATATCATGCAAAATTTATATTTGACACTGATGCCAGTAATATAAGAAAAGGAGCTGTATTCTCTCACATACAGGATGACCAAGAATGAATTATTGGATATTTCAGCCGAGTGCATTCAAATTCGAAAATAAATTATTGTGCCCTGAAGAAAGAACTGCTCGCCATGGTCAAAGCTATCTAACATTTTCATAACAGGAATTTTGAACAACAACAGATCATGCAGCACTTAAATGGCTCCTAAATATGAAGCAGCCTGAAGGACAAATGGCAAGATGGCTTGAGAAACTACAATAGTCTAATTTTACAGTCAATCATAGACCAGGAAGACTACATAATATCGCAGATGCCTATCATGTAATGAAGAATCTATAGCAAAATAGAACAAAAAGAAGTGTTTCCTGTTCGGAGCATCACTTTTGATGTTGATACAGACTGGAATACAGCTCAAATGAATAAAGATGAACTTGAAGACAATGATCTGACGCCATTTCTTCAACTTAAAGAAAATAATGAAAGACGTTCTAGTTGGGAAGAAATATCAGCTAATTGCTGAAGAAATCCTGGAAAAGCGCTAATGACAAGGAAATCAAAACTAAGTCGATAGTACTCAGAAACAAAGTTTGGTGGTTTTAGAAGAAATTCACAATGGGAAGTCCGATACTCATTTAGGAATTAACAAAACTCTAGACAAACTTCAAGAAAGATTTTACTGGATTAACTACTGTCAAGATGTAAAAACATGGTTTAAACAGTGCTCTAAATGTGCAGTTAGCCAAGGTCCAAGCACAAGATCAAAGAGAAAATTGAAGAAGTATAATGTTCGAATACCTTTTAAACGGATGGCTACTGATGTACCTGGACTACTTCAGTTAATGGCATCAGGTATTTGCCATCCCCAATCAGGAGATCCTAACAGTACCTGAAGTCTTAATCAATAATGTATTCAGCCAATTTGGAATTCCTTTGGAGCAACATTCTGACAAGGACGTAATTTCGAATCTAAAACTAGGAATGCAGCTTTACATCCTCAGTCAGATTGCATGGTTAAACAATTTAATGGGGCTTCTTAAAGGTTGTGGACGGACATCAGAAAGATTGAGACACCTATTTTCCTATCTTTTTAGTGGTCTATTGAACTACAATTCATAAAATGACATGAGTTACATCAACCAAGGTCTTGTTTGGAAAGGAACTTAGATTGCCTTGCGAGAAGTACATGAACTAGTGAGAGCGCATGAATCTGATCACATACAGAATGAAAACATGATATGACATCAAGGTAAACTGGGCAGGGTTCCAACAAGGTGACTTTAATTATGGGATTCACAGAGAAAGACGGGCAAATCACCTAAGTTAATGATATGACATCATGGGGAGGATTATATACTGTTTTGAAAAGAATCAATGCCGTTGTTTATAGAATCCAATGAAGTCCTAAGGTTAAAATAAAAATAGTACATCTTAACAGGTTGAAGACATACCATGAAAGTATCGAAGTTGATCGAGAAGATTGAAAATTGGAAGGGGGCAGTGTATCGAAGGACTAGGAGAGTATTGACGCATCCTCGTAGAATTATTATTTTAATGAGTCCTTATAGAAATATCATATCGATGAGTCATCCCTTTTTCTTGCAGCTTCTAGATTTCTTTTTTCGTATTTCTAGATTCTATGGGTATAGAAATAAGGGATTGGATATGAGTATTTAGCTTTAGTTTGAATATGAAAGTGTTAAATAGTTATTAAAAAGTTGTTAAAGTGTTGTGTTTTATTTGGACCCAGTGCGTGATATGAACAGAGAAAGTCGTATTAATATTATAGGTCAAACAGTGTCACATATTATCCATTAAAATTCGAGATCCTTCATGATATAATTCAAGTTATATGAGATTCAAAAGGAAGCCATTATAATCTTAATGAAAAATACCTAGTTTCGGAAAACATCGGCTATGTTCCAGTTGTTAATTATTGATATGAAACATTCAAAAATAGCCTTTCTTTAAAATAAAAAAAAACTTTTGACTTCTGATCTTGGCCTGGCATAATCAAAATGTCAAAAAACCGAACGATGAAAAACAAGTAAATTTATTGTACCAAAAGGAACTTTCATAGCTTTTTATTTCATTCCTTCCACAATCGTGTTCACCAAACACAAATTTCAAAAACATATTGTTTGCTGTACTTCATAAAAAATGAAAATACTGTAACTGACTATTTTTAAACCCTTATCTACACATAACCCCTTAAAGCTACCATGTTCTTAAATTTAAGAGCAGAAAGCAGCAGTAAAATATTTTATCTGATGTTGTCTTTCCTGTGTTTTCTCGTTACAGAAACTGAAATTTTAAGATCCTAAATTTAATCGTTGTTTAGAGTGAACAATTGTTAAAACTCTGCGACGACTGCTGAAGCCATGGTATTTTATTCAGACTCATTTGAGTATGAAACCCCAGAAATAAGTAGCGGGATTTAATTGTTTCCAGGTTTATTATCGTCGAACAATGCGGACCTAAGGGTTGCGTTAATAAGTGTTCCAAAAATGGCATCATGGAGTTTAATGTAGAAATAAAAGAAATGAGTACTTATGAGAAGTAAGAAATAAAAATAATATATAGAGTTCTTAAGAAAATAAATATATCCCTTCAAAAAACATACTTGTGAAAAACGATGTCAAGTCTAATAGATCCTTATCCGTAAATATCACACATTCATTTACAAATATCTCTCTATTTCATATTAACAACATTAAGTGACATGTCAGTTACGCAATATGGTAACTTCAATAATGCAAGACGTAAGTCTCATTAAGTTTTAACATGTATTATTGTATAAGATATTGGACTTCACAATAAAAATCCTGTAGAGTCGGTCTTACGTGATCTCAGTAGTTTTTTAATCAGTCACGAGATCCACTGTCTCATTTTAACAGTTTTAACGAAATCTCGTTTAAATAATATAGATGTATCTACACACAACGCCATTAATTAGTTAAAGCGAAAGGATGTAAGCCCTACAACGCTTAATGAACAAGATCACAACAGACGGTGATCAACTAGGGCCAAAAATTAACATAACTAAAACCAAGGTGATGACCATAAGCAGAACTCCGGTGCAGACCAATATATTAGTGAACTGTAAACTAATACAACAGGTCGATAAACTTAAATATCTTGGGAGCTGGATAACAGCTGATCTGACACCAGACGTAGAAATACATAGCCGAATAGAACAGGCTAGAACAACATTTCTCGACTTGAAAAATCTATTAGATAATCAGAGCATCAATCTAGAGCTGCGCTATCGTTTTGTTAAGTGTTACATCCACTCGGTACTGAAGTATGGCGTGGCGACATGGACACTGGAGGCCGCCACGCTGAACAGATTGGAGGCGTTTGAGATGTGGGTCTTGAGGCGATTATTACGAATTCCATGGACTGACTGAATAACCAATGCTGAGATTCTAAGGCGCATGAAAGAAGAAAGAGAAATGCTGCGTCGTCAAACGCCTGAAGACAACCTATCTGTCACATCTTCCGGTAACACCAAGTACCAGTTCCTACAGCTAATAATGCAGGGAAAGATCGAGAAAAAACGGAAAATAGATTGCAAGAAGCGTGGTAGCTCAAAAACATCAGAGAATGGACTAGTTTAGACGCCCACGCCTTATTCAAAGCAGCCCAAGGCCGAAAAGAATTTGCCCAAATTGTCGTCATCCTTCATTAATGGAGAAGGCACCATCAGAAGAAGATTTCAACATCGGCTTAGTTCGAGAAAAGAATTGCTGACTGGAAAATAAAATTGACTTCAGATCATACACAAGCTATAATGTTTACAAAATCAACATTTCCGATTCCAGAAGAAAGTCTATTCTTTTTTCATACTCGCATTATTGGGAGGGATAGTGCGAAATACTTTTGACTAGTTTTCGGTAGGAGACTAAATTGGCTACTAAATACTAATTATTTATTATCCGAAGCTAAAAGGCCTTGTTACACAATTGAATATGAGAAATAAATTGAAAAATGTATTAACTCTTTGTAAGATGTATACTGTCTTTTGGTGCTCCTACGTGAATCACCACAGGCAGGTCCAGATGTAGTCATTTAGGGAGTTTTCAGAACAAAATACTTCCTATGATCTGAAAAGTCCCATATTATATTAGGAACACTATCATCTACAGGGACCTCAAATGCGACACTTCCAGCACTTTACTAAAAAACTCAATCACTAAATACCTAGACAGAGCAACATTCTACAACAACGAGCTAACACGAACTTCTCACAAGATGATCGTCATACCACGGTAATGCCTCTGATTTGTCAAATACTGTTTGCTTGACTGATAACTTGGGTCTTTTTCAAATTCTAGATTTAAAGCCAAACGAAATTTTCGTTTTCACAACCCTAAACAGACCATTAGAAATGAAAAGAGTCCATGGACTGGAGTCAGACTCAAAATTTCAAAGATGATCCTATCTAAAAGTAAGCAAGAACGATGGAACTATATAATTATATATACTTGTTGCCAGTCGCTAAATGACTAGAATGCCAATAAAGAAGTCTAATAAAGAACGCATTTGTTATCGGGTGAGAAGTAGCATTATTTTTTTTTTCAATTTTGGGGTTGTTTTGCTAGCATTTGCGTTTTTTTTTGTTAATTTATTGCATTGTGTTACTTAACATATGAATTTAAGTATCCGCATTCCGCCTCTGTAAAATACTATCTAGCACTCAGCATTCCGTCTCTGTAAAATACTATTTAGATATCTTGGCGCCCGGGTTGGAGCACAGCATCTTCCCAAAGGAGGTCAAACCACTAGAAGGGGGGACTCTAGGGGAGCTCTTAACAGTGCACTTTTCAGGCTCAAATTAATATGAGGGCGAATTTGAAGGACAACAAAAATTTCCCTAAGCATATCATGACTTCAAGTTAATTAAGACAATAGTGACATATGAAAGGGTAAAGTGAACTATGGAAACCTTTGTCCCCTTCAAATCACCTAGTAAGGATGGTATATTTCCAGCCTTACTACAAAATTCCTGCGATGTAATAATAAGCCATCAAATTATTCCGCTCGTGTTTAAGCCTGGGGTACATGATAATGGCATGATGGGTGAACAAATGTAGTCTTGATTCCCAAGGTGAAAAGGAAAGATTACACAAACCCTAAGGCTTTCCACCCTTTCAGCCTGGCCAGTTTCTTACTAAGAAAGCTGGAATAATTGATGGATCGACACATCAAGGAGGGAGTAATAATGGAGTGTCCCTTACATCCCTTAAAATTTGCCTATCAGACAGGAAAATCTACAGAGACAGCGCTATAACCATTCGTTACAAAAGTCGAAAACGCACTGTCGAATGATTGATATGCCTTAGGTACCTTTATCGATATCGAAGGGCGTTTGACAACACATTTCACAAATCGATATGAAATGCTCTACAACGACGAGGTTCTGAACCGACGGTAGTCACGTTGATCAGATAAATGTTAACTCAGAGACTAATATATGCTGAGCTTAACAATGTGACTGTTAAGGCACCGTAAAGTAAGGGCTGTCCACAGGGAAAGTTTCTATCGCCTTTGTGATAGAGCCTTATTGAGGACAGCCTGCGGAGTGAACTAAATGAGACTGGTTTGTATACACACTCCTACGTCGACGATCTGGTCATTTTGTGCCCTGGGGGAATAATGATGCGGACCCTCTAGATCGCGGAACGATGGTGCCACAAGGACTGCCGGGAGATTTTCCGTAGTTACATTAATGGGAAGGACCCTTCAATACAAGAGAATAGTTAAATACCTGGGAGTAATTTTGAATTTACGACTAGGCTGGAATAATGATATTCAGTCTCGAACCAAGAAGATTATATGTGTTTTATGGGATTATAATCAAGTCCAATGTTCACGTACGCGGCTATTTTAAAAAAGCACAAACATTATCTTCAATTTGACAAAGTTCAAAGAATAGTTTGTATGAGAATAATGAGTAGAACTAGGGCTCTAATGATTCTGATGAGCCTACCTTCTCTACACTTATACATAAAGGATGGTACTCTGGACACATTTTATCGTCTGAGTTTCCTAGGGCATCTCGGACCTGAAATAGGCGGTTACTCAGGTGTCTGAGAAAATAGATTACATGTCGCCACTTTTGAAACTCAACCACTCTCTTGAGATACTTTTGCCAGGTAAAGAGGATTGAGAGGGATTGCAAAATCCTCCGAGAAATGGATCCTAGTAGTTTACAGACGGGTCTCGACAAATTAAAAGAGCTGGACCTGGAGTATTCGGCAAGAGCACGGAATCAGAGAGTTCTACTCTCTTTCAGACAACGTGAGAAAATCTTTACAAGGTAGGAGTGCAAAAATAGTACTGAAGTCTAGTGTCATAACTACAAGACTGGTGTCTGAGTCTGATAAGTAATGGTTGCACAGTGGGTCCCGAATCACTCGAGTATACACGAAAATGAGGAAACGGATTATCTGACAAAGATGAGGTCAACGATTGAATCATATGAACCCCAACCAAATCTACCTAGCGCAATTCCCGTTGGTAATGCAGATCCAGTTATCCATGAGAATGAACCGTCGCGAGCAAATCAAATGCCAATATCTTGTTATTAATCAGTTTATAGAAAAAGAGAACAGAAACCCAGTTTCTGCATTTTTTCAGAACAACGTAATTAAATCTTTCGAGAGGTATAGAAGCGTATTGATCAAACCCATCCGATTCAAAGCTTAAGAATATTAAAAAACTATATTAAACTTTCTCTAATTTTTCAAAATATGTATGGTTATTCAAATTTCAAATAGCTATATTCTAACTTGCTTCTTACAAGAAAATAATACAATGTGCTTATCACCTGGAGAGACCTAAATTCTTGAACTGATTTCCTTAGCAAGCCCAGCGTTCGATAAGATCTTGATACTGTATCATTTATATAGTAGACAAAAGTACGTCTGCTGCTACAAGCTCATGTGTGATAAGTTCTGTCTTTTTTACTCGTCCTAGCAGGAAAGCGACTTGTTTACCTGCCTAGTATGTAATCACCAACTTAAAAATAACTCGACTCATATAGGATAATAAGGCAGCGAGATAATATCTATAACTACGCAAAGTGGCGTCATTGAAATTGTAATAAATTTTAAATAATTACATCAACAAGTGGCATATTATAAAATATATACTTTACAAAACAGTATCGCGTGTGTTATTCTGGTTATAGCAAATTTATAGCCGAATAAATGTTTTGAAAATATATACCATCGTCTAAAAAATTTATTATTTTTTCAAACTTAACAAAACAGACATAAATTCTGTTTACGCAAAGGTGACCCTATTGTTAAATGAACCCGATTCGATGAAGGATAGGCACATAAAAACCCTAAAAATATTCTATCGACGTATCTCACTATCTACATAAAAGTTTATTTTTCTATTTTTTTGTTTGATAAATGAACATATAGAAACCCCGAAAACCTGGTTTGATAACTCCGCCAAAGCCAAAAATATTTTTCTTTGAACACGTTCAATAAGATAGCCAGAAACGAGCTGACATTGCTGTATTTCGAGCTTATAAATTGTCGTAAGTGATTTACTGAAAATTGAGTTACATAGGAAGGGAAAGTTATAATAATGGTATCATTTATGTTTATATAATGTATCTGTATATAAGATATTTATAAAAGTTTCCATGTATTAACGCGGCGGTTTCTAAAACAAAAAATAAATTAAAGCTTACACAAGTGCTAGTATCTTACGCCAAGACCTCACAATTAGGTGAGAAGAAATTAAATAATTAATTACCAGAATGCAGTTGAAGCTGGTAGCCGCTTCAGGGAGCAAAAATGCCAAGCTAATTTAAATTAGATATTAAATTCACTCGGAAGTTATTAATATATCAAAAATTTATGAAAGATTGTTTTAACAAATTGCAGTTAATGGATCTTTCCCAAGATTGTTAATGAGGTTTAACAGAATTCCTTGAATAAAGCATGCAGAACTCCTAAAATCTGTACCTCCAGGTTTATTCCAGTAAAAATAACTCAATAACCGCCAAACCGGCAAAAGATAAAATAACTAAGTAACTTCACCCAATTACCGGAATAATAATTGATTTTCCCTCTCAAAATCGTAAAGAATGGTTCCAAAAAAATTCAAATAAAAAAAGTCTGAAGTTTCTTCAGCCGAATCAAACAGAAAGAGTCAAAATCAAGGCACTAGGCCTCCACCTTATTTATATTGCATGCTCACAACATTACATCTTTTAGGCATATTCAATTGAAATAAATAATAGCAGGCTGAAATAGGTTTGTTAAATAAACCAATTCAACATTTCGGCTCAAAATTAAATAAGTAACCCATTGATTATTTTTTAATTAAAAAAAAATACATTTCAAGTAAAAGGATAAATTTCCCAAAGGTTTTAGATTCGCTAAGACACGCCGCAGAAATTTATGCAAATCAAAAAAAGACAACATTCAAATGAATAAGTTGTGTAAAACCATCTGACAATGCAAATTCTAAAGTGATATGACATTAACCTAAAAATAGTATAAACAAAATCTACGGAATTATTCAAAATAATTTTAAGAAAACTGCCGTAAGAAAAGATAAAAGGGAAAATTTCACCCGGATAGTAGTAGGCAGGAAAACCGTGATCTATCTGAAAAAAAGTAACAGTAAATTCAACATCAATAAAAGCAACAACGCCCAGTGTAGTAAAACAAAAATAATAATGGTCAAACTGATGATCAAATGTAATTTAAAACCTTACTTTGTAGTGTAAGAATGTAAGCAGAATTCACAAAAATAAAAACAATCAAATTGGAAAAGAAATTATTAAAGAAATAGAACTAAAAGGGCTCGTAATATGTAAAACCAAAAATGCAACGAATGGAATGCTTTTATTTAAATAATTTATGAAAGATACTTGAGGAAAAGTATATTGTGAGAGTATTTACAAAAATAACCTAAAATTAACTGAATTAGCCATAATGAACTTAAACTGAAATTTGAACCATGACAAGAGTCTCTTACACAATCTTACATACATCGTAAAACAAGCTTCTTCGACATAAACACAGAGTTTATAAAATAATGAATGGCAATACTGTTGCTAAGATGAGGCTCTACAAGAAAAAAATATGCTGACTTTACAACAATTAAGTTCAGTCCATTTGATACAAATAACTTTTTACAAAAACCTCAAATATATATTTTAAAATTTAATTTTTTTTCTGTAGATACACAGAACAGTTCCAAATTTTGCTTTTATCAATGTGAGCCAAGAAGCAATTATTGTAATAATGAAAATATAGAAAATTCTTAGACACTTTTAAATAACCCGTCTTTATTTTGGCTGTATTCTTCTTTTTCATCTTTACTGGGTTTTCCCATATTTTTACTTCGTCGGCGGTTTATTCAGTATTAATAATTATACATATATTTTGCTATATGACCTGTCCGTTTTGTGGCTTTTATGTAGTTTATTATCATTTTTCTCTGTGTGAATATTTTTTTTGGAAAAATTTTAGTATTTTGGTTCCCTCTAGCTTATTTGTAACTTTAAATATTTGTATTATTTGATTTTTGTTTGATAATTCCATGAACTCTAGATTTCTATTATTATCTTGTGTTTCCAATGCTGCTAGTTTCTGTATTTTTTTCATGTTTATTCCTATTTTTTAAATTACTTCTCATACCTTTTTCTTTAAAAGTTCCTAGTTTTCATACTTTGTTTCTTCTATTATTAACTTTTTCCTCTTTAATCCATCTCTTAAGTTTTAATTCTGATCTGTTTTAGAAAATCTTATTTCAAAATTATGTTTTCTAGAGCAATTCTTTAATTTTCACTTTCAATTATTGGTTCAGAAGAAATAAAGGGTGTATTTTTATAGAGGTATAGAACTTTTAAATAGAATAAAACAAAGATAAATTTTTTAAATTGACATGAAATTTACTTTATTCGAAAGATAACCTTCTGGCATTATAATTTAAATATGACTTCTGGCATATGACCGCCACGGCTGGCTCGGACGTAGTCTAATCTGGAGGTCCAATTTTCGATGACTTTTTCCAACATTTGTGGCCGTATATCGGCAATAACGCGGTGAATGTTGTCCTCCAAGTGATCAATCGTTTCGGGCTTATCGGCGTAGACTAGCGACTTCACATATCCCCACAGAAAATAGTCTAGCGGCGTTAAGTCGCACGATCTTGGAGGCCAATTCACGAGTTCGAAACGTGAAACTATGCGGTTATCAAACGTTTCCTTCAATAAATCAATTGTGGCACGAGCTGTGTGACATGTTGCGCCGTCTTGTTGAAACCACAGCTCCTGCACATCATGGTT